>OY728156.1:411427203-412677203 GCA_963277665.1 Viscum album
CACCGGAGGAAACATTGAGACTTTTTTCAGGGTGGAGTTTATACCAGCAACTCTACACTCTGAGCGTGCTCCGGAGCTGTTACCCCGGTAGTAGGGTTTTCCAACCGTAGAAGAGTCTTCTCCAGCCGGCAGTAGACAAATGACATAGAAGTCCAAGTGGAAAAGGAAAATAGGTGGGAGACCTCGGGATACAGGTTCGGTTGTGTGAGGCACACAAAACAGAGCCAGCCATACGAGGAGCAGAAAGTGCTATTCATGCGGCAAGCTGGGTCACTTGGCTCGAGACTGCATGACTAGTCCTGTAGATGAGCAGAAGGTAGTGCAAAAACCAACCAGACTGGGGTAGAGGAGTTGTTCGTACAACCGGTGGTGTACGAAGCTTCGAGATGTTGCCAACACCACCACTAGGAGGTCCACGCTGACTGTAGGGAACTGGTGGATATGGGAGAGAACAACATCACTCAACTAAAGCATATGACTATGGAGATCTAGAAGTAGGTGGAAAGGAGTGAGGCTAGTTCTATGCATGGATTCCTTTGTTCTTGGTGCTTCTATTTTCCGTGTTGTTGTTGTTTGTGGTTGTTATGTGTCTTTCTACTTTGAGATGCATTAATAAAAGACACATGTCTTTATGAAATTTACTTTCCTGTCATTTTTGTATGGTTGTTACTAAGAGGATCTGGTTAAAAATATTGACTTGACCCTCACTTGTGAGATTCCTACTAGAGGAGACCCAGTATCCACGCACTGATTCCGACAGTGTGACTCAACCCTTGGAGGTGAGAGTAATGGTTGGATATCTTAGTAGTAGCGTCAAGGCCTTACGATTTCATTCAAGACATGAATTGTACCGTTCATGTCAGAATTGACTATATTAGGAAAAGAACATGGTTCTTCCAAGAGATGAGACCAGATTTCTTTTTTTGGCAGAGGAGAAATCTTAGCAGCTCTTGGATAACGTAGACGAAGAAGGGTGAAGATGAGTTCTTACAATTGGCTAGTCTCGCACAGAGTTCATTGAGCGAACGGTTTACAGTTCTCTCCAACTCAATAGTCTTAGGTGTATCTTCTCACAGATGTACATGAAAATAAGATAGCGGTGATGGCTTGAATTCCACCTAAACTATGACTTCGAGATAGTTTATACTCATGGGAAGGGAACTTTGTAGAATATTCTCTTAGTAGGATATTGGGCATTCACCTGTTAGGAGTGGTGAGACAGCAGATAGCCGCATTGCAGATATACTTTGTGGATAGTGATGGGGTCAGCACTTGTAGAACTAGAGATGGTTCAGGCTAACATGGAGAAGGAGCAGATCAACCAGGAGCGTATGAAGACTGCACAGAGCAGACATAAGTCCTATGCTGATAAGAGACGAGACCACTGGAGTTCGAGGGTGAGGACCACGTCTTCCTACGGGTCTCACCTCGACGAGGTCTATAGATATTTGGCCGAGGAGGAATGTAATCTCCAAGGTTCATCAGACCTTTCCTGGTCCTCATCAGAGTAGGCGAGGTGTCTTACCACATGGCCCATCCACCTCAATTTTACCGGGAGCATGACGTCATCCACGTATCTCAGCTGAGGAGATACGTGCATGCCCCTTCAAACATCATCGACTACGGGGAGCTGGACATCGATGGCGAGGCGTCTTTTATAGGGTTCTAGTAGAGGTTGAGGATCTACAGGAGAGGGTCCTACGGGGATAGTCGATTCCTCTTGTGCACTTTCGCGGGCAGCACAGATAACTCCAGGAAAGAACATGGAAGTAGGAGGTTTAGTTGTGTGCTCAGTACCACTTTTGTTTTCCCAAGTGTGTGTTGAAGATTTATGGGGAAATAAATCCCTATGGTGGGAGTAATTTAAAGACCTATAAATTTCAAGAAATGTTTTTTCTTAAATACTTTGAAATTCTAGGAGTCTGTGGCTTCTGAAGACACCTGATTTCGAGGTCCGGTGTGCCCGGAATCAATTTATGAATCTTATCTTGGGTACGTTTAGTGAACGAATGAGAGGGTTTTTCTATCTTCCGAACCGGTGCTTGGAAATGAAATCTGAGTGCACCGATGAAATCGCAGCACCGGTAATTACTTAAGGGGACCTTTAATGCAATTTTTTTGTGTGGATTATAAGTTAAGATTTGGGTTGTAGTTAAGAAGTTAAATAAAGTTGTTGGAACAATTTTAATTAACTATTTGGAAGTAAAATTTCTTCCATGGGAAGTTATAGGTGAGGCCCATTCCCACCCAACTTCCCATGTGTGGATAATGGAGAGGTGGAGAGGTAGGGCCCACACGAGCCCTAACCTTTCACATTCCCCCTAAACTCCCTTCATTAATTTGGAAACCACACTATTGAATGAGACCCTCCCTATCCCCCTATTAAATTATGGCCAACTCTTGTTAATTAATGAAATAAATATCTTCAATTAATTTAATTGAGGGATTGAATTTTTAAACCTTTTATTGGGAGAATAAAAATAATAGCATGATCTATTATTTTAGTTTGAGATTTTGGGTGTGTTGGAAACATATTTGGGGAGAGATCTTGAGTTTTTGAAGAACATCGACTCTCCGATGAAGAATGACCTTTCCTCCCGGCGAAGAACGCTCCGCCAATCTCCAATCCTCTTATTCCTCCACATCAAGGGAGGAGACACCGACATAGGGAAATCTCCAAGGATGATCGTTCTTTCTCCGACGTTGACGAATCGACACAGCTTTCCGCGTCTTTGATGAACAAACATTAAATGAGGTAGGGGATTTTTGTTTATTTATTTTTACGTGATTTATACCCTCGAGGATGGAAAATTATACTGTTGGGTGATTATTCAAACTACTAAAGCGGTGGGTACAGAAAAACGAACAAATCTGGACCCACCGCCATCTTTTTCTTGATGCGCGGATTGCGTGGCGACAAGTGAACAGAAGGGAAACGGCGATTTGAAGCCATCGTAGTGAAGAGCGCAACCCAAGGGAGGTGCCAGTTGGCACTGCCAGTTCCAATTAAGGGGGGGGGGGGGGGCGCCCCCCGCTCCGCACAATGCGCTCGGCCGCAGGCTGAGCCGGCGGTTCCCCCACCCCCCCAGCCGGGCCGGGGTGGGCCATGCGGGCCGTGCCATGCTGGCTGGGCTGGGCCGCACCCTACAGGGTTAGAGCCAGAACTGGGTAGGGTTGACTCTTTTCGGGCCGACCCAGGGGGTGTTGGGCCGGGTCGGACAGGGCCCAGACCCCCTATTTTTGGACCTTCTTTGGTTAAATGCTCAGAACATGTGTTATGGACCTCTGATCGATGCACTGTTAGTTGTGTACGAACTCTCGGGTCAAGACGGTCGTTTCGGTATATTACACTTAAGATTTCAGTGATGTTTGGGTATGACCGAGTTGGTTCGAACCCAAAACCAATCGGACCCTTGGAGCGGAAACACTTATAACTTGAGGACCATACATCTGATTGACATGTTATCGACTACATTGGATTCCTCTTGATTAAACGGTTCTTTTGGAATAATTTAAGTGGGATTAAAATGATATTGGAGTTTGGTCGAGTTAGTTTTAGCTTAAAATAACCAACCGGGCCCCTGGGACAAAAAATCTATTAACTCACAGATTGGCCGTCCGATTGACGTGATATCTATTGCGTTGAGACCCCCATGGTGAGGAGGTCCTTTGAGATACTTCCACACGAGGTTTTATGGAACTTGGAAGTATCGACCAGTAGCTCGTGGACAGATCCTCCCAGAGACGATCATACGGAGTACGGTGAAATTGTAGCTGGCTGATACCTGATGAATGCATGTCCGATTCGTATCAGAGTTACTTGACTAGCCCATTAGGGATCACTACTGTGTTTGGGTGTAAGACCCATGGAGGAGGAGCGCTAATGTGTTGGGGCGGAAAACCTACGGTACTCTACAGGAGGAGTACCTTTGTAGGCTAGTAGGGGGAGCACTACTATGTTGGGGCGGAAGACCCATGTTGGGGAGCACTACTGTGTTGGGGTGGCAGACCTGCGGTACTCGACAGAGGAGGAGTACCTCAGCAGTCTAAGGTTAGTGAGTAGCACCTCAGAGTCATGACATGACTACTACACTCAACAGAGGATTTCTTCAACATCCGTGTTTTTTTCATCATGAATAAAAATCCTGGTTTGAGCTGAGTCATTAACCTTTGTGTTTTCCTCATGATTGAGATGGGTTACTTGATACTTTAGGTATATGTATGGGCATACACCTCAGTAATGGTTATCTATTTAGATCTATCTTTGTGGTTTATCCTTGTAAGATTTTGTAAGACCTTGAGGGTCTTGGGGTCCCTATTGAGTATCGTTATACTCACCCCTACATGGGCTATGCCCGCACCTCGTTGTGTTGGATGCAGACGACAGACAGCACTGACCAAGGCAGAGTGTATGAGGACTGGACGATTCCCAAAGGTGGACACTCGACATGACGACACACGGAGTGGACCGATAGACGCGGAGTGCTGAGGAGGAAATCTGTACCTACCCTTCAGGTAGGAACCTGGAGGACGATCCAAGAGCTACTTCACTACTCAGCTATTTGTCTTTTATGTTGTACGTTGTTTCAGTTGTAGTTGTACCTTTCTGTTGAGCTTGTATTTCTAGCCCCTTTGTACTTTCAGCACTCTTGCTACTGCTTTACTTAGTGTTTACTTCTTCTTGTACTATGATTGTGTGTGTTTACGTTTTATAAAGGCAATGCATTCCCAGTTTTTAGGGATATATGCCTTTGGTGCTATTAACCAGCCCCTGGCCTATGGAAGGTGGGCTTGGGGTAGTCACGATACGGGCCCCGGGGGATGGTTGTGACATAGATCCTATGTTTATAAAAATATTCATTGGATATTAAGTTACCATGATACTATGTTTTCATTTTTATTATATGAAGATATGATTTTTTTAATTCTTGTGGTTGGTCACATATGGGTTCCTAATCACAACCATTTATTATTACTTTTTAGATACAAAAGGGAGTTGATATTTGGATTTTAATTTCTTAATCATGATCGATTGAGGTTCAAAATGGTTTTGTTTATCCCAATTTTTATTAGTTATGTTTCATTTTGTACTGTTATTGGGATTTGGGTGTAGAAAGAAGAAAAAATATCAATGGTGAGAGGTTTTATTGAATGTCCTATGAACGATTTAGTGACTAAGATTATGGATTTAGAAATGTTTATGGAATTGTTTCATGGGTCTCCTGTGACCCATAAAACTATGTTGAAATTCATGTATGGTTTGGAATTAATATTCGATTATATTATATATTTCCCTTTATTATAAGTATTATTTAACTGAATACCAATATTCATAAAATCATAAATGAGGGTCTCATGACATTTGTGATTTTTTTGAATGAGTATTGTTTTGAATTATTTTATATTACTTATTTTAAAAATATTTTTATTATTAATATCGATTTTAAAATATTATTTAATTTACTTATTTTTTCAAATAATCATTATTTATTTCATGTAATATGGATTTGGTTTCTATGAAATATTTATTTTAATATATATTCTATGAATTCTTCAATTAAAAAGATAAATGTTTCATTTGGATATAATTTTTACACTCTTGGTTTTTATTTCAAGTGTTCATATTTCTAGGGATATTCATGTGGATTCTGATTTTCAAATGGGATGGCCAAAAAATGTTATGTAAAATGTTTCATGAACCTTTCAAGTTATTTTTGAAAAAAATATTCATTAAAAAGATGCTTTATTTTTGAATGATTTGAATGATGATTTTTTGTCACATTTTGTATATTAGATTATATAATCCAAAAAATTTAAGCCTCACAAATATTAATGTTATTGTTTTATTTTTGATACTTTTATTTTTGTTTCAAAAATTGTAGAAATTTTTTTATGTGTTTATTTGGTTTTATTATTTTTCAGATGTTATATAAAAAACGATGTTGGGACGACAAATGTTATTTTAGAGTTTTTTATTTCATTATTGAATAATTGGGAGATATTTCAAAACAAAATTATTTATAATTTAAAACCTTTTTGATGATTTATGCATTGGTATTTATACCCTGATTGATTTTTGGAATTTTTTATTTGTTATAAAAGTCCTGAATGGGTTTAATTCATTTCTCATTTTACTTGAAGTATGCCTCTATGGATGGTCTTGGAAAAAGGTATAGATTTTAATTCATATAGATGATAACATTTTAATATAATGATATTCAAATACTAATGATCAATTGTAATATTTTTTACTCTTTTATATTTTTGTATCAAGGATTCAAAGAGTTATTTAGGATGGTTATTTCCTTTAAATTTTATTTATAGACTGCGTGGGTTTATGTATATCGTCTAGGATGATGATCCTTGGTTGGAATGGTAAATCAATAAGGACTAATATTCTTGTAATTTTTGTGTGAGTATTGAATTTGAGTGATTTTTCATTTCATAAATTCATGTCTTATGTGTTTAGTGCCTTTATGATTTTTAGGTGGAAATTTTTTTGGGCATCCATGAGGATTATCTAAAATGAGAAATGGTTTCTTCAAAAATATCATGAGTCATTATTTTATTTTTCTTTTTTTGGCTGATAAACATATAAAATCATTATGGTGAGGGATGTTTATGATTTTATCCTTGATTATTTAATCACGTGGAGGCTTAAAATTTATGTATGATTCACTAGGGTGTGTGGTTAATGTTTGTTTATATGTGGGTGCCACTGGGTGGTGATTTCATTTTTTGGGATCACCATGAGTCAATGATCCCATGGATGACCCTTAGTTACAATCTAAACAATATTCATAACCTTTGTATATAACTATGTAGTAAATGTTGATGAATAATATTGGTAGTTTCTTATTTTCAAATATCATGTGTTGTGATTATTTTGGGTCCCTAAATCATGTGATCTAGGGATGTTCATTGTTTGTAGGATCATCATGAAAGATATTTATATTGTTCATACATTATAAAATATGATATATTTTTATATTAGTTGGTTTTGATCAGTGGAATTTGATGAGATCCTATATTTATTTTGTGAATCCTAATTTAAAGGTAAATATACTTCTTTCAAAAAAAATTCCCATATTTCAAAAATTTTAGATTAAGATTACATTGTAGGGAGAATAATGTGTATTCATAATTTCATAACACTATATAATGTGACGTTTTATATCATATTTTAGTTAGATTCTGATGGTTGATGATTTGGTATAACATCCAGTGGTTTGAAAAATTGAGCCATGTCCCCTGATCACTCCCAATATAGTCATGGTTATACAATTATTCCATGGTTTCCTTTACATTCCATTTATTAAGTACATTATAGGGGGAAAATGTGGAATCTAAGGAAGAATATTACCTCTAAAAGTCACTTATTTTGTCATTTTTTATAAAGTCATGGTATTTTATATTTTTTCTATTTTAGGTCGCGATTTCTTTATATTTTTATATTCTCCGTAGTTTCATTTTTAATAAAATTTGATTTTTGGAAGCCATTTTATATATCGTAATCTAAGATTTTTAGGATAATTATGGTTATTAAAGAAATCTTTACAGTGGTAGTACACTATTGTGTCCAAATGTTAGATACTTTACTCAAAATGTATGAAACTCTTTTTAAATAGAATATTGGAAAAAAAACATAATTAGGCATAGCTACGAGAAATCATTCAATTTTCATGTTGGATAACATATATGATTTAATAGATTTATTTTCATGGAAGTTAAGAAATGTATTATATATGTGACCAAAAATTATAGTTCATAGGAGTGTACAATTCCACCTCCACCAATGGTTTATGGTTTTCAAAATAGTGTGGTCATCCTATGTTAATAAAAAAATAAAATTTAATATACTTTCCATTCTATATGGAAACCCTTCTTTCTCCAATATCAAACTGATTTGAATTATATATCCTTAGTGTACTACCACATCAATATCCCTTT
Source organism: Viscum album (assembly GCA_963277665.1). Lineage (NCBI taxonomy): Eukaryota > Viridiplantae > Streptophyta > Magnoliopsida > Santalales > Viscaceae > Viscum > Viscum album. Next base: position 411,435,154 of record OY728156.1, read on the forward strand.
GTCCCATTATTTTTAAATGTGGATTTTAACAAGTTTTGTGTTGGAATTTGGAAGTTAATAACCATTAAATTGTCTCATCTAATTTTTTTTATTCTATAATCATATTATTCATTCTCTATAATAGTATTTCTGACCAAGGGATGTTGTTGAATCAAATATTGTTTGATGAATCCATGGATATAGGGTTTCAATTTTCTTTTTAATTCTCTTATTAAAACATCAAGGGAAATTTACATCTCATATTTTTTAAAAAAATTGTTTAAGGATGGTTTCTCTATGATTAAATAGTTAAATTTTAAACCATCAGTTGGTTTATTTCAATTAACCTCTATTTTGGGATCATAAAAATTAATGTGAAGTGTTTTATCTCTTATAATTTTATAAGGTGGGTTCTCCTTTTTTAAAAACTAGTTTGAGGGGTATTCCCAATGTTTTTAAAACTAAATCAATTACCACATAATGTATGCACCTCATGTTCTTTATTAATTAAAAAATAGTCTTATTCATGAAAAATAAATGAATTGATTGATTTTAATATAGAATTAATGGTTTAAAAATAGGGATGGACTCAAAAGGGATATAATTTTACCCAAATAATAAAATTTAAAGTGATTTTGGTTTTGAATATATGAATTGTTATATTTAGAGTATTTTATAAGAATGTTTAAATATATTATTATTTATGTGATGCTTCTGTGACAAAAACGTATATGTCAAAATTATACATTCCTCATTTTAAATTTAAAATAAGTGATACATGAAATGTGTGAGGATCTACATTCTTCCCTATAAGTATGAACATGTTTGACCGTTTCTCTTTGTTTCTTTCTGTTTATTATTTGGTTCTTGTTTTATATTAGTAGGGTTATTTCATATATGGAAAATGAAGATGTCATGAGATTTATCATTTTTCTTTGTTGAACCATGCTATTATTATAACTTATTATATCTCATCTCATTTATGATATGTCTTTTCAACCCTATGGGATATGTGGGAGATCTTGTTGAGTGCTCTACAATATAAGGTTACACACTAGTTAGGTATCTACGAGTGATTTTGTTTTATTATGGGATACCTATATATAATTAAATGACTGAATGTAAGCGCTGAGTATAGTTATGATGACCTAGTGTTAGACAAGTTATATATTAGTTTTGCGGTTATCCATTTTTAGTATCATTTAATGTTATATAATAGAACTAATAGAGCCCAGAAATATATGATGACATTATTATAGGATTTACACAACATTAATGATCATTTACTCATATCCTTATATTTATTAATTAAACCATATAAATTCTAGCATATACATTATTTCACCTAATATGTGGGTTGTCACTGTAAATTTTTTATTTCATTATGGTTTGTTGACATATCAAAATTCTAATAAAAAGGGTTTTTATTGAATGAGATTTGAATGAAAGAATTTTTTTTCTCTGGCTTTACTAACATAGAAGACAAAAAATATTAATGTTATAAAGGTATATCATTTTTAAAGTGGTAGATTCCAGAAAATTGTAAGAATATGGTTTTTTAAATTTGGAATCCCATTATTTTAAATGAAATTATATTTTAATTTACTTTATGTAATTTTTTTCTCTAATATATTAATGTGTGAACTTATTATTTTCATATATCATAAAATGTTGTTATAATTAATGATTATGAATGGGTTTTTTTGAAGGAAATATACATGAGAATTTTTATGACACATATCATATTACAAGTTCAGAAAATTATTTTTTAGGAATTATATATGTTCTCTTTCTTTCGACTTAATCATATTGGCGCTGAAATGTGACGGTCAATTTCATTACAAATGCATATGGTTTGTTTCATTTTTTTAAATAATTTATCATTTATTATAATCACTTTAGTTATATATACTAATTTATTTTAGGTTTTTTAGAAATAAAATTCTAATTTTATTTATTTGTTAGGATGTATTATACATAAATAATATCCTATTTAAAAATTATGAGTTCAGAATTTTCCATTTATTTCACGATTTTTTTTCTTATTACCTTCCACAAAATTTATTTAGGGTGTTGTAATTCAATGTCTGAAAAGGTCATTCTAAAATTTATCAGGGAAATCCATGCCTTATTATTTTGTTATTATGTTTTATTTTTCTAAATGATGTTTTTTTATGACCTTCCACTTATAGATAAACCTTGGGGATTGAGAACACCATATGGTCATTGTTAGAGATCCACTCAGGTACTAGTTTGATTTTTTCCCAGGCTGGTTCATAATAAGATTTTTCATTTATGGAAGAATATAATGAGATTAAAATTATTATCTACTATAAATGATGATCATGTGATATTACTACATGGTATTTATGTATGTGATTCTACTATATAATCATTGACAGCAACAAAAACGATATTGTTAAATGATGATGTTATAGTTTTGAAACATTTTGAGGAATCTTTTACAAATCAGATATATATATATATATATATATATTAAGTTGATATATTTTCCCACATCAAATTTATTGTTTTATAAGCTTTATAAAATATTATAAGATGATAACATAGTGAAAAAATAAAAAAATAGTTTTGAGAAACAGATATATGATCAAATGACGAGTTTTAGGGAGAATTTTTATATAATAATTAACCATATTATAGACTCTGTTGGTGTAATAGATAACATTGATCATGTGATAAAGGATTATATTATTATAAAAAATTATTTCAAGGATAACCCCAATAATTAACACAATGGTGTTTGAACTTTAATAAATGAACCATGGTGAATTATCTATGAACGAAACATATAATATATTGTATGAAAATGAATTATAGGTGAACATATAGTGTTTTTTATAATATTTATCTAATTTTATATTATCCAATTAAAATTTTATGAATGAAAACTAGGTGGATGGAAATTCAAATGATGTAAGTGATGAGTTCTTATCACTTTTAAAAATGATGATAAAAATAGGTAAATTACTATTTGAATGGAAGATAAAAATATGTTTTTTTTTGTGTCCTGAAAATATTAGAAAAATTATTTCTAAATAAAAAATATTTTAAATTGGATAGGATGATGAGTTTTAATACTCATTAAAATTTATAAGGAAATAACCATATACGAAATTTCAATTCATGAAATTCAAGGGGGAAAAACACTCTGAAAAATATTTTTTAGAAAAGAGGAATAAGGTGAAATCTAAAATCAATTGGAAGGTATTGGAAATAAGTACAACATAGATAAAAAAAATTTTGTCATGTTTTAACTAGAATAATTGACTTATATATTTGAATAGTATTTTCAATGAGAAAGAGATAGAGATCTATATGTTGAATAGGAAGCACTTGTTAAGAAGGATGTTATACAATTAACAAAGAATAAAAAAATGAGGGTCGTTTGAATGGATACATGAAGTTATAGTTATAACACCCTATAATGTTAGTTTGAAAGTGAACTATTCTGAATATTCTTATTATAATGAAACATGAATTTTTATTGAAATAGTGATATAGTATAATAATATTATATTGATTAATTCATTATTAGATAGCCATAGAGAATATATGAATATAAATGACCACATTGTGAAAAATATATTAGAAAAATTTATATAACAAAAACTTATTTATTGATGTATATAAATTAAGTACTCTATTTTTGTTAAATTTATTTTTTAATTTAAAAATATTATTTACTCAAAATTGGTGTTATTAAAATTTGTATAAAAAATATATAATTATTCTCTTAATTTATTAGAAATATCATTTATATAAATTATTATAATTCATGAAATAATACTTTCAATATTATTTTAGGGTGTGACTCATGGTTTTTTTGTGAAAATATATTTTTTTTTTCTAAATAATGATAAATACTATGTTATTAAAACAATAATTTATCTTCACAAAATAAAATAAGTTAGAATTTACATTATGATTTTAATTTTATATAAAATGAAATTTAGTGTTAGTTAAATATAATTAATATTGTTTATTATATTGGAATCAACATTATATTTTATTCTGGTATAAGTTCATCTTTGACCTTGAGGACACATATCCCGAAAAACATGTTTTTGAAAATGTTATTTCATTTTAATAATATAATTAAATCAATATATATTAATGATGATATATAAATTAATATTATATATTGAATAACATTTCTAAAATCTATTTATTTGTTTTTACTAGGTGTGGAATAAGAATATATTCAATTTTATGCTTGAAAATTCATTTATCATAAAATGCATTTTCCATAGATTTTAAAACAATATTTTAAATTAAACATTTCCAAAATATATTAAATGAAATTGATAAAATTTATTTATTTATAGGAATTAGAATTTTCATATTTTTTAATGAGGACACTTTTAGACATAATGATTAGTAAAAATAGTAATAGATTCTTACAATTGTTAAGGATAAATGAGTTTATCTTGGGTTAAATAAAGAGATAAGGGTAATATTTCCACATAATTGTCTATAATTATTATTTTATAAATATATTTAAACCCTAAAATGTCTTCAGGTGAATTAGATGTCTACTTGGAATCAATATAATGTATAATGGCATTAATTATACTAAAATATATAAATTAACTTAATGCGTGTCCTCTTCCTCACTAATAAAACAATACCCATTATCCTCTTTATTTTATGAAGATGAAACCACCTAGATCATAAAATACCTAACCTAATACCTTACTAATATTTTTATATTAATCTTATATCTGTCATTATTCTCTAAAGACTATCCATTCAAGGCTTAATGTTTAATCCACAACAGTTCTATCAAAGAAGATGTATAAATATTAACTAATTTCATTTAATCTTGTTACATCATTAACCATATTAAATAATGTACTATACATTATAAATTTATTAATCTAGTAAATTAAATTTATTTACATTATTATTATTACTCCATATCTTTTTCTAATAACTTTTCTGTGAAATTAGAAAGAAAATTATCGATTTTGCGTATATATGGACAATAGCCTCCACTTAGCGATGTGATTTAATTTCTATCACCAAATACCATCAATGGTAATTATTATTGATTTAACTATTAAATAATTTTTTTGTGGACTAATTATAATTTTTTAATAACAATATCTCATATAAATGAAATATCATCCTACCATTATAAATATATAACTTTTCCAGTGTATATGTGTGGACTAGAACCTCCATAAAGAGATGTGATATTTTATTTGACAATTTAATTGGATGGAAATAAAGATATATTTAATGATTATTTATGATATTTAACAAACTATATTGATTCTATAATGGTTAATTATTGTTTTCCTTCTGTAATTTCTTTAATCAAAATGAAAATATTCACTTCTTTATATGTATGATGTATTATCTCCATGAAGGGATGAAAATATTTTTTCTTCCAAACATTTTATAAATTTTTTGAACATTTTGTAATTTTATATACTATTTTACTATTGAAATTATTCAAATTATGGAAATAATTTATCCATTAAAAAAGTGAATGGGTCATATATGTTGAACTAAAACATACATTAAAAAAGAAATTGTTATCAACCTAAAATAGGGATATATGTAAATAATTATTAATTAACTTGTTTTGAAATTTAATAAATGAAACATATATGATATTATACATTCCTAAATAATTATTTTATAGAATTATTATAATTTTATTATTATATTGGTTTTTATAGTTCTTATAATTTTTTTTAGATATAATGTAATGAACATTCATCTCAATATTTTTTTCATTGAGACATATAAGATGTTATCATCAATTTATGTATATGTAGTTTATATAAGTATAATTTAACATGTTATTTAAATGGACATTCATAGTTCAAGGCATTTAATATTAATATTAAATTTATTTTATCTATTGTATTTTTATCCAAATCAAACCATATGGATAATAGTTTTACATCGAAATAACTTTTTTCTCAAGATTAATTATGATTAAATTACAAATAATGAAATTATATGATTGATCTCTAAAATAACATTGGTATTTTCATTTAATCTAGTTATATTGGATTGTTACTATTTTTTAATTTATTTTTTTCCCATTAAAATCTCAATTAAAAAAAGAATGTTTTTAAGATAAGTTGTCTTTATAAATTCTTGACCATGAAATATTTATTAGATGACCATATTTTCGTTAAATAAATTTCCAGAATATTTTCTATACTCCCTAATTATTTTATGAAAAAATATTGTTTCATTTAGGACTAACTAGTAAAAAGTCTAAAATGATTTTTTTTCGTTTTTTAGAAGAGTTAATTTTTATAGAAGGTATAGACATAATTTTTTTTAACTATTATGACATGAACAAATATTCAAGATATAATAACAATTAAATTATTTTAAAATTAAATAAAATTTTTGATTTTTTTTGAAATAAAATGGTTCATTTAATATTTTATAAAATTTAGATTCTAAATAATTGGATTCAAACAAAAAATGGTATTTTCCTTAATTAGGGATCAAAAAATATTTGAATTTTAGTTTTAATAAATAATAACATCATTCAATGTTACATATAATTCACTGGGGATATAATTATATGATAAAATAATAATTATTTCAATATATGGTTTATCGTAATGATGATAAATTTTTAATAAAGTTCGTTTTATTTTTATTGGTAAAATTATGATTGAATGTTAAATGTATTTGTGATATCATAATATACATGTGAATGGATTATGATTATATAAATGGTGGTTCCATTAATATTCCTACAATTAATTGGGTTAAAATTATTATTATTTTGATCTAATACATAATAGGTTACACCAAGCCCAAAAACTAATCATAGGTGGTTATACAAATCCCAGATGTGGTTAAATGGGAGGTTATCCCATGGTTGAAGGATGTACATGGGTCGTTATAAAGTGAATAATATGGGATGAATGTCTTGATGGTAAGTCTTGACCAACGATTTAAGTGAATATTTTAGTGCTAAAATTCATGCCAATATTTTGAGACATATTATTATGAAAATTTTATTCTCTCATTGATCATATTCACTAATTCCATTAGGATTCATTTATTATGATATTTTATGTTTTCTTCCATGATTTATGATTGTTAAATGTGAATTAAAGTGTTAGGTCTTCAAAGATAAATCTCAAGTTCCCACACCCTTATGATCATATTATACTGAAATGATCATATATCCCTTTTTCTACACTAACTATGATTATAATATTAGCCGTTATCTAGTATTTTTATCTAGGATAAGAAGAATTGTATTAATAATCATCTGTTTGTGAGGGGTTCAAGTTTTGGATAACTATGTATTAGATGAAATAGATATTTTACATTTTAATGTTTGTGTCTCTATGTATCAAAATTGACTAATCAGTTATAGTTATACCATGGGTGATAATGATATATAATAAATATTCATATAATAATATTACAAATTTATATATGAAATGTTTGTGTTTTCATGGTTTGTATCAAATAAGGTATTTTTTTTAAACATGTATTATAAAAATGTGGTGAGGATCCCTTAGATAAGAATATGGATTATGGACCATCATAATTTATTATAAATAAGGGAGTGTCAGTTTACTAGATAAAAAATCCCAATCTGGATATATAAGTATGGATGTGGTTGTGGAATAAATTCACTAGGGGTAACAACTCTACATGGGACTAATTCAATATTAAGTCAATCTTCAATTAGTCATAATCAGTAGGCAAAAGAGTTTACATTTTTCAAGAAACACCCATGGGATATGATTGGGTTAATTCACATTTTAATTATAAACAATTATTAAGGATTTTAATATAAAATGATCATAGATAACCTTGGGTTATCATTAATATTATGATATGAAAAAATAATGTTTTAATATATAAAATTATTTTGAATTTCTACTCATTATTTTATTGTTTCAAAATATAATTAATATTTTCACGAGATTATTTTTGGTATTATTATATTTATTGAAGCAAAAAAACCCATGTTGATGATAAATGTGACAAATGGGGAAATAATTTTCACAGTTACAAAACAAATGAAATGGGAAATGGAATACAAATGCTTGTGGTTATTCATAAATATCCATCACTTTAAAGGATGAAAAACTTTATTATTTGAGAGTTTCTAAATGAACCAAATAATAGAAAAATAGAGTTTCATAAAGAACATAAAGGGAAGATAATTTAGAATAATACATATATTGAATGTGAGAAGATCCCTGAGAAAATTCATAATGGAAGATTAATATGTTTTGGATGTTTAATATATGGTGATATATTAATTAAATTGCTAAAAAATGTGGTAGTTTAATGGAAGAAATAAATTTATTTTCAAGGTAACATTTATACTTCAATGTAGTATATATAGGGAACATTGACATTTTTTTATCCAATTCCATAATCCAAGGGCTGCAACTTCTACCAAGGGAGGGTTATTCTATTCCCATAATTTCAGGGTTATGAATGACATTTTATTGAATTGGGATTCAATTATTATGTTTTGAAAGTGTTTAACTTGTTATATAATAGTTATAATAACCTCAAAACATCTACAGATTGTTCTAAAATAGTTTTCCATTGAGTATTCTCATGAATATGTTTAATGGTATCGGTAAAATGGAATAATTATTTGGTTGTATGGTGCTATTTTTGGAGAAAAATAATTGAGGGAAATATAACCTATGATATATGATTTATGTTGAGATAGTATTGTTTATTTGTATAAATGAGAAGATTTATTTTGATGAACTAAAATGGGTAGTACCTGTGATTAGGAAATTTATTAGTGATTTAGTTTCAACATTATTCATGTTTTCATTGATCGATATTATTAATTTTTTGGATTTCTATAATATATTAGATATTCTATGATTTTATTTTCAGAATAATGAAATAGTAAATTATTGGGAGAATATATGTTTTCATTTATTTTTATGTTATTTTGGGTTATTATCATATTTATGGAGAATATATGATAAAGTTGTTCACAAATTTGTTATGTGACACTAAAAACTACTAATTATTTTTAGGTATTAAACTGATTTTTTTTAAATATTGTACATTCTTTCCTATATTTTAATATTTTGAAATATGGATAAACATTAATAAATTATTTTTATAAATTATATATTTATAGAATAAATTAAGTATATCATTCCATTAATTACTAAAATTATTTAGAATAGTATTTCAAATTATTGTTTTAAAAAATTATTTCTCATATAATTCACCATCCAATTTTGGTTTCAGTAAATAATGATATAATAGAGGAATTTAATTTCATCATATTTTTGATCTTATGATATATTTGAATATTATATTTTTCTATCATGCAAGTGAAATTCATATTGTTCAATCATTATTCAAATTTAGGATAGAGGTCGAATCTAATTAAGACAAAAAATAAATAAATAATTTACCTTAATATTATTATCTTTTATTAAAAACTATTTACTCAAAAATAGGAATATTTTCCCAGAAAATTAAATTATTTTCCTTCGCATATAAATTATTGATGACATTATGGTCATTTAATCTCTCATAAATTTATGATTGTAACTTCATTAACATTATCATGACTATGTTTTTTATCACTATAAATTTTTATTCAGACATTATCTTTCTCCTTCATGTCCATATTTTAACCTAAATTTAATTTTATCATTTTATGTGAGAATGATTTTGGATTCTTTTGGATCCATTTATATTTCCCAATTCTCCTTTTCAAATGATATTTTATTATCCCTTTGAATGATGTGGTTTTTTGAAATGGGTAACTTCAAATATTGAACCATTGATTACTGAAATACAATTTTAGAGAATCAATTTATTTAGGAGGGTAGAACATAACACCATAAATATCTAGTTTAATTTCATACTTTACACAATAAAAACTTTTATATAAAAGTTGGAGCATTTAGGGAATTATGATATACTATATATAAAGTATTTAATTGTAATCATTATAAACTAGCCGTTAATTTTTTTTATAAATATGAATAAAAAATTATTAATTTTTTTATAATGTTTTTAAATAATGAAAATGTTATTATGGATGTCTAATAAATAATTAATCAATTTTTAGTAAATTTGTTTTATGAATCGGAAATATGTTTTATAGAAAAATTGGTTTTAGAAAAAAAAAATTGAACATTATAAATAATTTATCTCATTTATAAGAAATTTATTTGAGTTATTTAATTTAATTTATGAAATTAAAATTTAATACTAGTTTAGAGTTAAATTTTCTGTGGTTTTCTAAATATATTTATTATGATATATATATATATATATTGAAAAAATTTAATTTTGAAAAAATTTAAATTATTTTTATGAAATCAAGTAATATAATGTTTATTTAGGTTTTTATATGTCAAAAACATAACATATACCTCCCTTAAATATAAATATACTAATTAATTAGAATTAAATTACTATTATTCATGATTTTTGTATAAGTTCAATTTTGGGCTTACAACAATTTTCTTCTCTATAAACTATTTTTATATTTAAAAATTGTTTTTATATTTATTATTTAACTAAATAAAATTTTTTAAATTAGTTAATAAAATTTATAGATTATTTATCTAATATATTTTTTCATTAATTTATTCATTTTTAATATGCATGAATACGAATAAATTTATTATTATTCTTATAATTACAATAAAAACGTGATTCAATTATGTTCCATAGAAAAATTTAGATATTAATATATAACTCATACAGGAAATTAATTTAATTAAATTTATTTTTTATTTTGAATTAAAATGTAAATATTTTTAAATTATCCCACATTAATTTTTTCATAAATAAAAGATAAAATAAAAAATAGTTATTACCACAATTTATGTCAAAATTGGTTTAGCAGGGAGGGTGGGGTAGTTGTAAGAGTTTAAGATAATATATACACATAAACATGTATAATGATTATTATTTTATGTTATTTAGACACAATATTATCTTAATGTTACATACCATTCCATATGGAATGATTATCACGTAGAATGCCATTAACTAAATTTAAATCTATAAAATAATTTCATGTGTGGTCTTCCCCTCCACTCTAAAAGGGAACTACATCCCCTCTCTTATTTGTAATGATACATTCTCATTTATTTACATATATCATACCTAATACCTTCCTATATTACATCCCTTAATCCTTTATCGACTATATTTTCTCTAAGACTAATTCTTAAAAGAATATGTAATAAACTATAGGATGTTAGTCAAATAAGAGGTATACAACATTATCAAGAACATTCAATTTTATTTCTTCTTCAACTTTCTCTAAAACAATTTTATCAAGAAAAACACTATTAATATTTTTTTAATAAACATAATAATATCTTACTATGATTATTTAATAGATTATTGTCATATATTAACAATCAAATGATAAATGAAAGTATCACTTATGTGTACATGGGGACTAATACCTCTACATAGTTACTTGATTGATTTTATATCACCATATTTAATGTTTCAATAATATTATGGATTTAATAATTATATATTATATTTTTGACATGATTATTTTCTATAAAATTAATTAATTTCTACCTTTATATGAACCCATTAGTTGTAAATCAATAACGTCTCTCATATAAACGTGTAGACTACCACCTTAATGGAAAGATATCATTTGTTGTTTTATTTCATCTTTAAACAGATGGTAAAAATGAGAAATTTAATTAATATATATGACATATACATTATAATTTTTTTATTTAAATTTAATAATTTTTCCCTTTATTTCATTATATGCATCGACAACATGATATATCTCCCATGCATATATACTGACTACAGTCTCCAAATAGGATAAAATTTATTTTTCATCACCAAATTTTATAAATGGGTAAAATGTATTATATAATTATAAAATATTATAATTATGACCAGAAAACATTTCTGCTAATAATGAAATAATTATCAATGTGTAACGATTATACCTACAGAACTAAAACATAGATGAAAAATGATAAATAAATCACATGAAATAGAACATTTTTACAAATAACTAATAATAAACAGATATTGAAATGTTATATGTTAATAATATATGATATAATAATTGTGTAAATTTTTCCTTTATATAACTATAATAAATTTATATTTAATTTTAATGAGTATACATTGCTTATGAATCTTGTGAGAAATACAAAAATATTTCATTATCTTATTATGGATTTATTTATACTTGTTTAATGTTATAAAAATATTTTTATTTGTTATGTGTATATAGTGCTTTGTTGATATTTTATATCATTTAACCCTCTTAATACATTGTATTTAATGTCTCAATTAAAATTATATCATCCAAGGTGTTCTGATCCAAATTTACCAATGTGAAAAGGGGTGTACATTACATTCTCATTTTTATCATGATTTTTTATACTCATATTTATAATTATTAAATAATATTATACGTATATCCTATATATTATATATTAAATTTTTATATAGTTATTTTTATATATTACAATTATTCATTTTATTTTCATCCTTTTATGTACTTAAGGCACCAAAAGAATGTTTTATAGATAATTGAAATTATTTATCATTAGCAAAGATTATTTTTCTTCAATATATTTGTTATATATAAAATTATTTCAACAACATTTTTACAATCCTATAATGATTTATTATATAATTTTTTATGATTTTTTTACAATTTATGAAATAATTTAAAAATATTTTTCTCATCATATAAAAGAGTTATTACTTAGCGGAGTTGTGAATAAGCTATTTATTTTAACTATTACCGTATGAAAAAAATTTCCCAACATCATGAAAAATCTATGAAATCAAGATTTATTAACTAGATCAAAATGTTATTTTAATTTGATATTGTTTTTGAATATTTACTAAATTTCTATATTTGAAATAAGTGGTTCCAATATGAAAAAGTAATTCTCTTCGAGAAACGATTTAGTGATCTTGAAATGGATTTTTTCATTAATGATAATATACATTGATGTTAATTATTCATTTGTCGAGATATAGTTCTATGTGATCATACATACAATTTATATAGAGGTTTATTTTTTTAATGATGAAATATTAATGAAACCAATTTTCATTTCCATGGGTTATGATATGTTGTATTGATAAATGTTTTCATTTTCCTGTATCATACATATGAATGGATTATGATTTTGTGATGAGTGGATCAATTATATCCCTAAAATGATTTTGGTAACTATAAATGTATAATATTCTCAAATGATACACAATAGGTAAACAAAATTTCAAAATTTTCTACACGAAAGGTTTTTCAAAGACAAAAACCTGGTACAAGTGAGTTAATCCAATGCTCAACCATATACTTGGGTGGTCAAATCAATCCAAGAGTTTTATGAATTTATTTTTGTTTAGAATTTACATATCATTTCTATGATAATAAATTTGTAACTCTCTATAACACACTTTTAAGAACCGGTCTTACTCTAATATTATTCTCTCAGGGATTATTTTCTTTTATTTAATTGAGAATTATGTCTTATAAACTACCAATATATATTCTATGCCTTGTAATTATGATTAATGAATTTTGGATAATTCTTTCATAATTTTTGAATCATATTATCAAACACTTAAACTCTTGTTATGCATAAATTATCATTGATAACTCAATTATTTACCCTTATTTGGACTCTACAATCAAATTTTATTATGTTTCATCATACCCAGGTTATGAAGATAGGATTCAAGTATGGTTTGTTTAATAATTATCTTATCGATGAAGAAGTAACTGGGGGTGATGTAGATATTTTATATTTTTGTTTTTTATATACCGTTTTTATTGACATATAAACTTTACAATTTTAGTGTGGATTATAATGATATATAATTAATATTCATCTAATAAAATGTCATATTTTTGTATGAAATGACTGGGTCAAGAAAATGATGATGAATTTGAAGAAGAAGTCGATTTTACTTAAAAGGTAGTGGAATATTATTAATAGATTCATGGTCTTAGTTATGAATTTTGTATATCAATAATATTTCATGAAAAAAGTGAATAGAAAGATAGAGTATATAAACAGAGAATGTTCCTAGTAATAGAGAATATAACTATAATAAATTAGTTTTTGAGTTTTTTGATATAATTATACATAAATAATTAATAATATATTTAACTAGATTAAGTGTCTGGTTTGTTTCTATCATTCCCACACAATGTCATATTATGATATAATTGAATGATATTTATAATAATAAGAAACATGTATTCATCCATGGAAAATAAAAACATATCCATCATATCAGAATAAAAATTAATTTTATGGGTGATATTCTAGTTTCCCTAAATTTGTTCATAATAATTGATTTACTGAATAGAATAGGTATATTTATTATAGAAATTAATGTAAAATTTACACAATATAATCCATTAAATTTCCTTTAAAAAATAGATATTATCCTTTTGAATAACTAGCATTCAATCTGATTGCATATTCTATTGAAAATGAGAGGATAACAATAGACGTATAATCATATTCTAGATTATATTGGATGTTGGTGACCTAGAATGAGAAGTAAATATGGTCTAACATTTCATTAAAAGAAACAAATAATATTATTAACTATATTTGGGACTATGGTTGTTCATTATTGGTATATTATATGAATCTATTGAAAAATTATATAAAAAAGGTAATGGAATAGTGTGGTCCATAATTTAAGTATAATTACAGACAAAACGACACGTAAAGACCGCTTGGTTACCTCAATTATTAATCATAGGGTTTTTATATCGATATTCCAATCCTGTTACTTAAGAATAACGCAAATATACTCCAATAAAAAAATTGGTAAAAAGAGGATAACATGTATAAATAAGTGATCATTTTTATGATTATCCATTAAAATCGTAAATAATATGATACCAAAATTATAACTGTTTGGTTACATGGGATAAAATATTTAAAATAATTATAAATTTGATTAAATAGTAACATCCCTCAAAATTTCCTTATTACATATTATACATATTATATATGTCCAACATAATACCATACTTTAAAACTCATGCAAACGAAAACATAAAAAGGGTGAGATCAGATTCTGAGTGAGGGTAAACATGGGAGTTCTATATTGAAGACCATAAGTTATCATAATAATGTTTACAGAATAATAACGTTATCATAAAATAAGAAAAAATAACTAATAATTTATAGATCATAAATCAGGATTAATGGAATAAATCATTTTTATAACAACATAAATAACTCATATGGATGTGGAATCATCAACAGTTAATATTAATCCATATGACCAATTAATAATCCAAATAAATATGTCTCTTATAGGCATAATAAAATCATTTATGTTGTCAATGTTATTTACCAATACCGTCATATGATTTTGGGAAGAGTCTCATTGTTGATTTGGTTTAATCTCCATTCCAAAAAACATTGTAGATAGAGTCCCATAAGGGATTGATATCACGTCTCATTCCCCAATATAATACCCCATAGATTTAATTCTTTATACAATGAATTTGATTGATATATATTTTTATAAAAACATTAAAAACGAAAAACCATTATTTGTGTGATAAATGATCATAAAAACAATCATCATACCTTTGATAACACGTGGGAATGAAATGAGTTTCATGATAACATCCTTAAAATATCATCATAAGATATAAAATAAATGAATTTGGATTGTGTCCTTATATTATATCCTTATGGTATAATAATAAAAAGTATTTTCATTGAAATAAATGAATAATTATTTGATAAAATAATTAAATATATTCTTGAAAAAAATGGGTATATAAATACATTTCTTTAGTAAAATTATTTTAAATATAAAAACTTATAAAAAATGGAATATGAATTTCATTAGGGTAGAGGGTTAAAACTGTAATGGATGATTCATAAATAATAATTCTTATGGTGATGTGATAATGGTGGTCGAGTGGTCAAGGTCTAAAAATATTGTTTTGATGATTTTATAAAGGGATTCAAAAGTGAAACATATAAAAATTGTGGAAAATAATAGTTACAAAACCTTTATAAATAATGATTTATGTATTTTAAAATTAAATGATATAAAAAAATGAAGAATGTTTTTTAAATAGTATTATGATTATATGAATACCAAAAAAATATTAGAGTCCTAATGGAGAAATAATGTTTGATATACGTAAAATTAATTAAATTTGTATTTTTGAGTACCAATGTGGTGGAAGTTGAAAGAGTATCTGAAAAAATAGATTATAATAAAATATTTTATTTATAATTCAAAAACAACATAAATTTTCCTAAATTGAAATTAAAACCAATGAAATCTTGGTGAACGTGATGTTATTAAAAAAATATTTACCTAAAGACCAATCATGAAACATAAACACTATAAACACATGTATACTAATTTAATTTTTATTATAAATCTATTATAGATTCATATTAATACAAATCATTCTATATATCATTACTTTATAATATATAATTTAATATCCAATAAAACATGTCATTAAAATAAATTTTTGTGGCCAATATTTGTTTTTCTATACCTATTTTAGTATGAAGTCTTGTTTTCATTCACCTATCTCATATGTCCATAATATTAATAATAAACTAAATAACATATATATTTATTATATAAAATTATATAACTTTCCATGTATTGTGGTTATGAAATGATGAATACATCACTTCATGGAGGTGGTAGGTCAGCTGTACAAATGGGTGATGTGATTGTTAGTTGCTCAGGTAGGGATGAAATAACTGGTAAATGATTAATAATGTAAAAATTATTGGGTGTTAAGAATATTTTATTTATCAGCTTCAGAAGTGACCATTTCTCATCCTAACACATGCATTTAGAGGTAGCATCCAAGGTACAATGTTATGCAGTCGTTGTTTTATTGAAACCCCATAGGTTTGGTTGTGTGTTTGGTACCTATATATACATACTTGTACATTCATGTGATTCTATATGCACCCCACCCTAGTTTAGCACTACGTGTGGATCACCCCCATTATAATGGGGTAGGGTGTCTTTCCCAAACATCGAAGTGGGAGGATGGATTTTTGGAAACCCTTTCTACCATGCTCCCTCTACCAAGCGGTGATAGAAAAATACTCTTATGGTAGGTTGTGTTTTGTGAGGCCCATGTGTGTGTGGGAATGTTGTGCTTCCCAGGTATCATCAGGATGATATGTTTTGTATTTCACACGTGTCTTTGTGATTTGGTGTGGTTTCTGGACTAGTTGTATACAGGTGGGATGAGATGTAGTTGTGGAGCCCAAATCTGTGTGTGTGGGCAAGATGTGATGTGGAATGTGGAGAGTATTTTGTTTTCTCTATTGATTGTACTTGTATTCTCACCATACATTTATAAAATTATTATCAGGTTTCATGGAAGACTATGGGTATCATTCTAGGCTTTACTAGGTCAGACATTAGGATGATTGTTGTGTCACTGCTTAGCCTTTTTTTAATATACATTACAGACACTTGATTTCTAATTGTAATATTTTAATCATGCATGTTGGATGGATTTTTGATTTATTATATATATATGAAATAGATTTTATTTTGTGTCTTAAAAATTATATCTTCAAATGTGGGTTTCTATAAAAATGGTAATTCCTTCTATTTTGAAATATTTGTTTACCCTTGGTGTTGGTCGCCACCTCGAGGCCTACTAGAGGCGGGATTCATGGGCCATTGTGTCATATTCCCAATTTGAAACTCTGGAGGGGAATCTCTGGACTGAGGGGGTGGTGACAGAATGTTATCAGGGGTGAAGGTTGAGATATAAGATGGAGTCTAGAATTAAGAACAGTGAGGATTACATGGGTTGGTTGGAAAACAATGTTAGGTAATGTTGGTACATGACATATTCTAGGGAATATTGGTTAGGCCATAAGATTTTAGCCCCCCATTATCTGATTCAGGGACTCTAATCTAATTGAACGACTATGTGAGGATTCAATATTTATAAGGTAGAGACCCTAGGATAGGTACATGCATCATGATGACATGTGTTTTTATTTTAATTGAGTGTTTAGGGTGATTTAATTGAATAACGAGTTTATATAAATCTTAAACTATATTTCATACTACATAGGCATAGGAGTTCGTTGTTTACTTTTCAATAATGGAAACCGATCATGATCCACATTTGGATCAATTAGTGGAGGCCTAGTAAGTCAATCTAGAAGATCAGTGGAGCGTTAATCCAGAATATAAGGATAACCAATGGTATATTGTAACACCCCAATCTTCCATAGTACGTTTCCCTTTGAATAACACAATAGCTTGCATTGTACGCAACTTCAATATTCTAACACTCCGTGACCAATCAAACTATCCATTATGAATAGTAATACCCACTTTTCTAAATTTAATAAATTTTATCTTTCAAAATGGACTTCATTTTTGTATTTTTCATATCAAAATTATCTTATGATGAATTTTTGGTATTTTTTTAAAAACATTCAATTTTTGATGAATAGTGAAAAACAATAAGTTATTGTTCAAAACTGACTTTTTATTTAAATTTTTTTTTGGTCAGAATTGATATATAATACTTAATATGTTCAATATAATTAATTGTAGTTAGTTTATTATAATTTTAGATATATAAAAATTTCATTGAACTTTTTACCGTCTTTTACCCACCATCTAGGAGCATTTGCCAATTTTCATAAAACATAATTTTAATACTTATGTGAGTTGATTTTTGAAAATCCAAGAGATATGGTTGATATTAGTAATTAAAATGATGTTCAGTGAGATGAAAATAATTTTTGGTGAATAGTAACTGTTGTATTTTATTTACAGTGGTTAACAGTAAATAGGGTAATCAAAAGTAAAGTGATATTATAATTACCCTAACACATGCCCTAATTCTATTGGATAAGATTTATTTGACCCAAAACAACCTTAGGGAAAAAATATTATCTTTTAGGTCCACATGGATTAGATTATGACATTTCTTATTATTTAATTCAAAGAAGAGTGAAAAGTGTTAAAATCAATGTTTAATAAGAAATCCATTTTTAATATAGGGTCATAGAAAAGATAAATTAGACAATAAATATTCATTATAAAGATAATATAATTTCATACATAATTGTACTTTATTTATAATTTTTATACATTAAAAATTTTAATTTATTTAAGACACAACGATTATGAAGTTATTTCCTTATTAATGAAAAATTAAAAAAATTGATATTATAAATGTCCAAAAAATGTAATTTGGGACTTTTTATGTATTCCACTAATTTTATAGGTTAATATGACATGTTAGGGTTTATTAAATTAATTGTTCTCAAAGTAATAATGTTTTTATGAATTTAGATAAAACAAAATACCAAATAGTGTCCAAATGGACATTAAAGAGTTTTTAAAACAAATATTATATTATTAATTGGAATTTTACTCCTAAAAATATAAGGTTCAATGAAAGGGATAAAATACTATTTTATATTTCATTAATGAACTACTTGGTGTTCTCAATGATGTTTATCATAATTTTATTAACCATATAATAGAAAAATACAAAGAGACATGCTAAATGTCAATCTTGTTAACTAAGAGATAAATCTAAAATTTAAGGTTAATATAGTAAAAAACATGTTTAAAACCTATTGGTTGTGTGGTTTTCGACCCATACCAACTTTTTACTTTAAATAATTAATTTTGGAGAAATTTGAAATTGATCATGACTTTATTATAAAATAATATTTCAATATTTTCCTAAGATGCCCCTCACCCCTCTAATAAAAGGTCACTTTGACTTCTCTCAAATTCACACCTTCCAAGACATTTGGATCAGCCAAACCCTACCCAAATATCCTCCAGAATATCCTCCCTTAATCCAAGAGTCCTTAGTTCGATCAAAAATCCATCCTAAAGATCACGTTTTATCAACTGAAAAGGAAGAACCCGGGGAAGAGGTAAATATCTCACCACCTCTTTCATGTTATTTTCTTCATCCACTTCCACATTCTCTATTGATTCCATTATAACATAATAACTCCAATATCTTATATATAATGTGATTTTATTATAAAAATGGTACTATGATATTCATTATGTTATCCATCCTATGAATAATATGTCACCATACGTGCGTGCATACGGCTTATCGTCTCAACGTCGTGGTGTAGTTATTATTCAATACATTATTATTTGGATGGATATAATAATGATGTATAATATATGTAAATAATAGATATAACATGTTAATTATTCTTTATATATGATATACCATCCATTTACTTATTTTTTTAAATTACAAAAGAATGATATTATCGCTTGTGCGTGCGTACGGATTACCGTCTCCAGGAACACGATGAGATTCATTCCCCATCGTAATCATTCAAGAATAATTTTCATGTGATAATTAAAAATAATATTTAATGAACATAATATCATTGTGTATATCAATCAAATACACCCTATCCATAAAAATCATGTCTTACATAACTAAACATATAAAGGAAAATGAATCCGTTAACAACTGAAATGATGATACTACTAAAATATCATTAACAAAACAATATTGGATGATCCTATATGATATCATAATAATGTATATTGGTATTTTATAATTTAATATAAATTATTTCACCATTATTCAAGAGGTTAATCTACCCTCGACCATGTAAACTTACATGGTAAGGGTTAATTTCACAATCTCTTTATTATCCGAGTTTGTTTTTACGTAAGTATCCCCTGGGACCTCTTTATCATCCACATCCGTGATTTCCAAAAAATGTATTCCAAAATATTTTTACTACTTACTAGACTATTTTTTAAAGTCATTTATAACCTTATTTGACCATATAAATTTTGATTGGAATCTTTTCTTTATTTTCCAAACAAGTTATTTTATGACCTTTTTGACAAAAATAAGGTAAAAATGTTTTATTAACTTATACAGTGGGTGCAGCTATATTCCACCATTATAATATCGTCAAATCTTCCCTTAAAATATTATATGAATATTTTCAAAATAAATGTTTTCTTTAATAATTATGTAACTTTAAATGATTTCAAAAAAAAGAATTAGATATTTCTCTCAAAAAGTTTTGATTTCATCTATGTCAACAAACTTTAGTGGATTTAAATCTTATTTGAAGTTGATTTATTATGATAAAAATATTCCATTTTGTATTGAAGTTTTTGTGATAGGTTTGACTTTGAATGTGTTATTTTTATAACATTCATGGTTTATGGATAATGTATTGACATTTCTTATGCATGTTTTAATACGAATATTTATTTTATGTTTAAAACTTTTCATATGAGGAATGAATAGGACTTAGTGAGTGATGGGAGGAGCCCGCTATAGCTCCTAGATGCATTTCTAGGTCTCATGTGAAAAACTAGTTTCTTGGAGCAAGCCCTTGAAAAAATCTTATAGGTTTTGAAGTCTGGAATTATGCATTCCATCATTGTGAAAGTGGCTATTGATATTGCATGTGATTATTCGACTAGTAAAATATCCATGTGAGTAAGTAAATGGAATTACTTTGATTTATATTTTCTATATTATGATGATGATTTTGTTGAAAATTATTTTTTTGTTTTATACATTTCTTTAAAGGTTTATTCTTATTTATGAATGTCTCCACTATATTTTTATCCTTACTGAGAATTTGAGATTACCCCTTTGTTTGTTTTATTTATCCCAAGATGCAAAGATGTATATTATGACTGACCTATAGGGATAGTCTATGGGATATAAATGTTGTCTATGGAAACAATTTGGTAGTAGTTTTGCATTTTATGATGTTATGTAAACCTTATGAATGTATCTAGTACTTCCAATGATTGTAAACTAATCGGTCTTTTGAGACTTGGTCTTTTGTGATCATGCAAATGATACATAATAATGCACCGACTCTAGGCTTCTGGGGTGGGGGCATTACAGTTGGTATCAGAGGAAGTTTAGTACAAACCATGGAATCTATATTTAGAAAAACTCTGATTAGAGAACATTATCCTAGAATAAACGTTGAAAATTAGTATAGAAGAAAATCATAGAATTTATGTACTGTAGATATTTTGTGAGTTTTACAAGAAATACATCCATGTCTAGATACGAGTAGGTAGAGGTGGCTCTAGAACAGAAGTACCTAGGGGTAAAACCCAAAAACACCACATTGTGCTAGACTCGAACAAGAACTGGTGCACGACAACGGGCCTTGCGACACTCTTGGTTACGACACTCCCAGGAAATATGCTTAGGATAATCCACATATACTTTACAAACCATTATGAAGGATTTATGAGTATATTCCTCCTCAAATAAAACCTTTTTATGTCATTATGTATTATATCCATAAAATGTTCAATTTAGGTTATGTATGTTATAATTTTGGAGTTATGTATTGTGATTCATAAACTAATCTAGTGTATGCTATTGTTAAAAATGGTGAATATTTTAAGGAATGGAAGTTGTGTCAATGGACTCACTCTATGTAGGGATTTCATTCATTCTCAAGATAATTATAGTGGAGATGGTGATACAACTAGTGCTGATCAACTTATCACTATACTAGGACAACTCACTCAGGTTATGAATAATAACCCTTCCTATATGGATCACCTTGATCCGGAACATGGAGGATCAATGTTAGATTGTTGCATGATGCAAAAACCACCAGCATTTAATGGGGGTAAAAATCCATTAGTAGCCGAGAAATGGATAAATTATTTAGAAAAAATATTCCCTCATTGGGGAGTAGAAAAATAGAAAAATTTGTCATGGAAGTTTACCGCCTCACTAGAGATGATGATCAATGGTGGACATTGATTCAAAACAAAAAAGAAAATGATGAAGTATCAAATATGTAATGGAGGTAGTATAACAAAAATATCTTAGAAAAATTCTTTCTTCATGACCATCGAGCATATATGGAGATACAATTTCTGAGTCTGAGGGAAAATGAGTATGAGAATGTCGCAAAGTATGAAGCTAACTTTACAATGATACTATGGAATGCTGCAGATTATTTATGTAACCCAAGAAGTAAAATTGATAATTTCATTGATGGGTTTAGACCATTTTTTTGTCGAGCATTAGTCTCACATGCCTTCTCATCGTACAAAGAAATTTTCTCATGTGCTATCAATATAGAAAAAGAATTCTCTCGATATTATGACTTTAATGGGAAGAAAGAGTAGAAGATATCTGATGATTACTATAGAAATTTAAGTAAGGGGATGAATGGGAAATTAGAATATCCATCCTACAGTAAATGTGGGAAGAAACACTCTAGTACTTGTCTGATGGGAATGAGAGTCTACTACAAGTGTGGTTAAAAAGGCCACCAAGATCGTGATTGCAAGGGGAAGAAAGAGGTTATTAATGTTGATTGCTACAATTTTAAAGAAAGGGGTAATTATCCAAATTAATGTTCTAAGCATCAAGGGAGCATACCTCAGAAAATTACAAGGGATCAAGGCCATGATTATGCTATCAGTACTACTATGGTTGAAGCTCTGAAAAATGTAGTGGTAGACAATTTAATGGTTTCTTCAAATTTAGATGATGTATTATTTGATTTTGGATCATCATATTGTATCATATCTTCTCGGTTTTCTAAGAAAAATAGATATTTCTAATTTGATTTAATAATAGAGTTGTCAGTAAAAACTCCTAAGGGATATATCATTGTAAAAATGTTTTTTTAATCAATCCCCATATGGGAATATAAATGTCCTTTATCTGATGATCTCATCGTTATACCCATGATTGAATTTGATATAATCCATGCAATGGATAATATTTCGGAAAATGATTCCAAAATTTGTTGTAAGAATAAGGATGCTACAATTCTCGATGGTGATATGAAGTACCATATCTTTAGAGGAGAAATTTAACCAGCTAATTATTATCTAGATCCACCCCCAGTAGCTTAACTAAATTCAATTATTTGGGATGTACCTATTGTGAAGGAATATGTAGATGTGTTTCCAAATGATTTTCCTAGAGACCCTCCAAAATGATAAGTTGTGTTTTTCATTGACTTAATTCCTGGTTCAAGGTGCATATCAAAGACCCATTATAGAATGGACACTGTGTAATTAGTAGAACTAAAGAAAAAATTAGAGGAATTGAGTAATAAGGGATTTATTCTCCGTAGTGTTTCTCCATGGGGATCCCCTTTTATTTTTTGTTTAGAAGAAAGATTGAAATATGAAGATGTGAATTGACTACATGGAGATCAATGCTATAACAATAAATAAAAATTATCCCCTACCTCACATTGATGATTTATTCGACCAACATCATGGAGCTCAATACTTTTAAAAGACTGGCCTTCTATCTTGATATCATCAGTTGTGTGTGAAGAAGGAATAAATTTTGAAAATAGCATTTCAAACTAGGTACATGCATTACAAGTTTATAGTAAGGCCCTTTGGATTGACAAATTCACCCTCTGTCTTCAAGGATTTTATGAATAGTTTTTCCAAGAATATCTTGATGACTTTGTAGTGGTATTAATTGATGGTATTTTTTTATAATCCAAAAGCTACGAAGATCATGAAAATCACATGCGCATTATTCAAAAGACTCTTAGAATACATGAATTATATGGGATGTTTAGCAAGTGTGAATTCTGGTTTCAGGAGAATTCTTTTCTTAGCTATATTGTCTCTAAGGGTTGAATCTCTGTGGATCCCTCTATGACCAAGTAAATCCATGAATGGCCAGCACCAACAAGTATAACTAACGTACACAATTTTATTGGTTTGTTGGTTATTATCGGTGTTTTGTCAATAATTTTGCTCTATTGGATAACCAATTAACAAATCACACATGTAAAGGGGTTAAATATAGTTGGACAAAAGTGTGTGAATAATGTTTTGAGAATTGAAGAGAATATTAGTCAATGCTCTTATCTAGACCCTTCCATCTGAGAATGATGGGTTAGTTATTTATAGTTATGCATCAAAGAAAGGGCTTGGTTGTGTCCTTATGCAGAATGATTGGTTTAATTCCTATGAATCACGACAGATAAAAATTCATGAGAAAAACTATCTTACTCATGGTATTTATTTAGTAGCTATAATATTTTCTTTGAAGATATGGATACATTATCTCTATGGTGAAAAATGTGAGATATATACCGATCACAAGATATTGAACAATATTTTCTCACAGAAAGAACTCTACATAGGTAAAAAGAGATGGCTTGAACTACACAAGGATTATGATTGCACCATACACTACCACCTTGCGAAGGAAAATAAGGTTGTACATGATTTGATCATATAGAATCATGGAGTTCTAAACAAGATGAGAGTTGAAAATGATCCTATATAAAAGGATCTAGTAATGTTGGACATGGGGATAACCATGGAAGGTGAGACATCAAAACTTTTTCAAATGGTTTCCAGAACTTCATTACTAGAAAGGATGAATACTTCTCAGACTAATGATGTATTATTTCAAAATATGATTAAATATGTGAATGATGGGAGATTGAGTGACTTTGAGTATGAATATGGAATTTTGAAATTTGGGAAGAGACTCTGTGTTCCTGATATAACTGATCTAAAAAGAGAATTGTTGTATGATGATCATAGTTCCAATATGAAACCTCTTCTCATAACTGAGTATAAATTGGAAATTATTATGATAAACATTTTCATGTGAGTACCAAAGAATCCATGAAGGAATGATGCAATATGGGTCATTGTTGATTTTCTTACCAAGGCATCACATTTTCTTGATATAAGAAAAGATTTACCACTTGAACGTCTATCAAGACTATATATTAATGATGTTTTGAGACTTCATGGAGTACCCTTATTGATTGTTTCTGATCGTGATCAACATTTTACATCAAGATTCTGAAAATTCATCAGAAATCAATTGATACTGAACTTCATTTGAGAACATCCTACCACACCCAAATTAATGGAAAATTTGAACGGACTATTCAAACATTAGAAGACATGTTGAGATCATGCTCAGATGACTTTAAAGGTATGTGGGATCAATGATTACCTCTGGTAGAATTTTATAATAACAATATCTTCCATCTACGTATTCAGATGGAACCATATAAAGCGGTATAAATAAAGATATGTCCCACACCAACTAGTTGTGATGATGTTGGTGAAAGAAAACTCTTAGGTCCAGAACATGTGGAGGAAACGATTGAAAATGTGAAGGTTATCCAAACCCACATCAAACAATCATGAAGTAGGAAGAAGATCTGTGATGATAACTGAATGAAGGTTTTGTAATTTCAGGTAGGAGATCATGTTTTATTGAAGGTATATCCATGGAATGGAGTTATACTATTTGGTAAGAAGGGTAAACTAAGTCTCAGGTACACAATAAATTTCAAAATTCTACAATGAATTGGGGTTATAGCTTAGCGGTTGGAAATGCTTCCATGTCTCTCCAATGTTCACGATGTGTTACACGTATCACTGGTGAGAAAATACTTTCCTGAAACAAGACATATACACTCCTATGAGGAAATTGAACTTCAACCTAATCTGTCTTATTATGAAGAGCCTGTCATAATTCTTGATACCAGAGAACAGGTGCTGAGAAAACGGATGACTCGTCTAGTAAAACGTTCTATGGAGAAACCATAAGATGGAAGATAAAACATTGGAACCTGGGGAACATATGATGAAGAACCACCCGAATCATTTTATGCAGTAATATTATAGAAATTTCAAGGATGAAATATTTAAATGTGGGAATAATGTAACACCCCAAGCTTCCACGTTATGTTTCCCTTTGAATAATGCAATATCTTACATTGTACGCAACTTCGAGATTCAAACACTCCATGACCAAACTAGCTGTTATAAATAGAAATACCCACTTTTTTAAATTTTATAAATATTATCATTCAAAATGGACTTCATTTTTTTATTCGGAATATCGAAATTGTTTTATGGTGTATTATTGGTATTTTTCTAAAAATTTTAATTTTTCAAGAACATTGAAAAACACTGAGTTATTCTTCAAAACCTACTTATTATATAAATAATTTTTTATTTTTTTAAATGAATTTTTGGTCAAAATAGATACATAATACCGATATATGTTCAATTTAATTCATTGGAGTTAGTTTATAATAATTTTTCATATATAAAAATTTCATTGAACATTTTACCGTCTTTTACCCACCTCCTAGGAGCATTTCAAATATGTATAAAACTTAATTTTATAGCTACTATGAGTTGAATTTCAAAAATCCAAGAGACACGATTGATATTAGTAAGTAAATTTTTTTTCAATGAGATGAAAATAATTTTTGATGAGTAATAACTTTGGACTTTTATTTACAGCGGTAAAAAGTAAATAGGGTAATCAAAGGTAAAAATGATATTATAATTACCCTAACAGATGTCCTAATTCTATTAGATAAGTGTTATTCTACCAAAAACAACCTTATGAATAAAATACTTTCGTTTTGGTCCACATGGAATAGATTAGGATATTTATTATTATTTAATTCAAAGAAGAGATAAAAGTTTTAAAATCAAATATTAATAACTAAACCATTTTTAATATAAAGTGATACATAAGATAAATTTTACTGTAAATATTCACTCGAAATCTAAAAATATTTCCTACATAATGATATTTTATTCATAAATTTTAGACATTAAATAATTTATTTAATTTATGACACAATGCTCATGCAGTAATTACCTTATTAATGAAATATTAAAATAATTGATATTATAGCATCCCAAATAAATGTAATTTGAGACTTTTTATGAATTACACTAATTTTAGAGGTTAATATGACATGTTAAGGTTTATGTAATGAATTATTTTCGAAGTAATAATGCTATTATGAATTTGTAAAAAACAAAATACCATATAGTGTCAAAATTGACATAAATGTGTTTTTAAAACAAATATGATATTATTAATTGGTATTTTATTCCAAAAAATATTTGGTTCAGAAAAAGTGATTTAATAATATTATATATTTCATTAATGAATCACTTGGGGTTATCTTGGAAGTTTATAGTATGTATATTAACCATATGATATAAAAATATAAAGAGACACGGTAAATGTCAAACTATTTAACATAGAGTTAAATCTATAAGATAAGGTTAATATTGTGACCCAAACCTATCTAAAACCTATTGGTTGAGTTTTTTTAACCCATAACCACGTTATAATTTAAATAATTTATTTTCTAGCCATTAAAAACTGAACATTATTTATATTATAAAATAATATTTCAATATTTTCTTAAGATGCCCCTCACCCCTATTATAAAAGGGCACTTCCCCTTCTCTCAAATTCACACCATCAAAGCCATTTTTCTCGGCCAAAACCTACCCAAATATCCTTAAAACTATCCTAACTTAACCCTAGAGGCCTTAGTTTGATCAGAAACCCTACCTAAGGAGCTCTTTTTATCAAATCAAAAGGAAGAACCTAAAGAAGAGGTAAATATCTCACCACCTCTTTCAAGTAATTTTCTTCTGCCAATTTCTTTTTATTTTTTTCCATTATAAAATAATAACTCCAGTAAATTCTTTAAAATTTTATGTAATTATAAAAATGGTACATCCATATTAATTATGTTATCCATCCATCGAATAACATGTCACCAGACATGCGTACATACAGTTTACCGTCTCGATGTCGTGTTGTAGTTGTTATTCAATGCATTATTATTAGGATGGGTATAATAATGATGTATAATTGATATAAATAATACATATAACATGTAAATTATTCCTTATATATGATATAACATCCTTTTAATTATGAATTTAATTAAAAAACAATGATATTATCACTCATGCGTACGTACTGTTTACCATCTCTACGAACGTGATGAGATTCATTCTCCATCGCAATCATTCAAGAATAATTTTCATGTTATTATTAAAAATAATATTTAAAGAACATAATATCATTATGTATATGAATCAAATACAATCTATCCATAACAATCATGGCTTACGTTAATAAGAATATAAATGAAAATGAATTAGTTAACCACTGAAACAATGATACTTCTAAAATATCATTAAATTTTTTTTTGGAAGATCATATATGTAATCATGTTAATGTATATGGTTTTTGTATAACTTAATAACAATTATTTCACCATTATACAGGAGGTTAACTTACCCTCTACCAAGGAAATTTACAAGTTAAGGGTCAATTTCACAATCTCTTTATTATCTGAAATTGTTTCTACGTAAGTATCTACTGCGACCTAATTACCATCCACATCTGTGTTTTCCTAAAAATATATTCCAAAACATTTTGACTACAAACAAGAATATGTGTTAAATCCATTTATAAAATTATTTTACCTTATACATTTTGAAAGGAATCATTCCATCATTTTCCAAACAAGTTATTGTATGACATTTTTGACAAAATTAATGTAAGAATGTTTTTTAACATATACAGAGGGTGCAGATATATTCCACCGTTATAACATCATCAAAAATTCCTTTAAAATATTACAAGAATATTTTCAAAATAATTGTTTTCTTTTATAATTCTGAACCATTAAATTATTTCAATAAAATTAATGAGAAATTTCTCTCAAACAGTTTTGATTTCATATATGTCAACATCCTTTAATAAATTTTAATCTTGTTTGAAGTTAATTTATTATGATACAAATATTCCATTTTGTATTCAAAATTTTGTGATATGTTTAACTATGGATGTGTTATTTTTCAACAATTCAGGGTTTATGTATAAATTATGGACATTTATTATGCTAGTTTTAATACAAAGGTTTATGTTATGTTTAATAATTGTCAAATGAGGAATGCATTGGACATAGTAAGTGATGGGTTGAACCCACTATATCTCCTCGATGAATTGGTAGGTCTCATGAGAAAAACTAGTCTTTTGGCACAAGGCCTTGAAAAAATATTATTTGTAGTCATGGCCCAAGTCCTTGACTATGTGGTTATGATGTCTGGAATTATGCATTCCATCAATATGAAAGTGGATATTGATATTTCATGTGACTATTCGACTAGAAGAATATCCATGTGAGTAAGTAAATGGAATTATTTTTATTTTGATTTTCCATATTATGATGATATTTATGTTGAAAAAGATTTTCTTTTAGTTTTATACAATGCCTTAAATGTTTATGCATATTTATAAAAGATTTCGCTCTATTGTTATCCTTACTGAGCATCTGAGCTCACCCCTTTCTATGTTTTATTTATCCCAGGATGTGAAGAAGTATATTATGACTGACCTGTAGGGATAGTCTATGGGATCTCAGTGTTGTCTGTGGAAACAATGTTGATTCAGTTCTCCATTTTTTGATGTAATGTAAACCTTCTAAATATTTCTATTAGTTCCAAGGGTACTAAACTAATCGGTCATTCCAGACATGATCTTTTGTTATTATGGAAATGATATGTAATAATGCACCAACTCTGGGCTTCGGGGGTTGGGGTGTGACATAGATAACATTAAGGGATTTTCAACTGATGTCCTTGGGATAATAAGAGGGTAGTGTCTCAGACATTGAGATAGAGATATGGATCAAGGAACTTGAGATCACCTTCATCTCGATGTAGGCTCTGACAGAGTAATGAGTTCCATTAATAGTTAGTCCAATAAGGGGAGGTGTGCATTAATGGTGGCCGATCTACATGGGGGAGAGAATGAAGGATACTATTATTTGGTTGATTTATTGATGGTTTTCTAGGCACAATTCCATTATTTAGACATGAAGGCTGAGAATTTATAGGAGGAACTCTCCCTCTAGTAGAGAAGTATCTTGGTACATGAGTTGGGTATCAAGTTCAAGGATCTTGTTCACTTCGCTCCGGATCCCATTGTAGATGACGAGTCTTTGACAAGACTCTTAAAGGATGAACTTTGTCCTTTTCCGAATTACGTAGTTACTCCCTTCACCAAGACGACATACCTTGAGGACCAAAAAAGGGTGGAGGTATTTGGGAGAATGGAATCATGAGGAGGTATACCCTAAGAGAGTAGACATGAGGGTTCTTTTAAAAAAAGGATACCAACAATAGGTCTTGGGCACCAGGGTCTTTGAGGTTTTTTCTATCCGGGAGTCGACCTTAGCAGTTTTTGTTTTCACATTTTATACATCTTTCCTATACATTTGGTATATATCCTATGTGTTTTATCTATGTATTTTGTGGGTATTATTATAATCAGTTCCCAATGTTAGTTCATGCTCGGTATGGTGGGGGTGGGTTAGTTCAACACCTGCCTCAGTAGTTGTTGATGGACATGCCATTTGAGCAGGTGGGATATCAGGCTCCGGCTCCATTGAGGGGATACAAATCATGTAGAGGCTGACATTATGGTGTTTCTCATGGACTATAACCTAGTCGTGGTTGAGGAAGAAATCATCAGTAGAGGGTCTGTGTAGCTGGGAATGGGTCTTTTCATTCCACAAATGCAATAGTTCAAACATGGATAAAGATAGTTTAGGGTATAATCAATTTGTTCAGTACACTTTCTTCATATTATTATTTTTTTGACTCAAGAACTTCACCCTCCTATATTTAACCTAGTATATCCCATGATATGGGACTAGATGTAGAGTGTCTTCCCATAACCCATGAGTTGAATATTCTAGTCGAAGGTCAGCACATCGTGTTAATGTGTGCTAGGGATGTAGACTGGTGAGTGGGCTGCATCAGTCCTATTGGGATCATTTATTATTATAGGTGAAACTATATGAATTAATCCTTGACATCAACTGTTTACACTCTATACATGCTATCATCGACTAATTCTGGAAGAGATTTGGGTTTTTAGATGTGGATGGACATTGTGTGGATTTTTTTGGCAAGCAGAGTTGTTAGATGGGTGGTCCACATTGGATTTCCCTTTATTCCATGTTGGCCATGCTTTTAGTGGAATCATTGTATGCTGAGATATAAGAGGTTACCAGTGTGGTTGGTGAATTCTAGTATGTTTTCCCCATGGATATTTTAAATCCACCACCTCAACATGTTGTTGAGTTAGGGATAAACATACAGCTTGGTGATTCTCTGATTTTGATGGATCTTTATCGGATGGAACATTAGAAGATGCATGAGATGATGATTCGGATTGTAGACTTGATGATGAAGGGATTTATTTTAACCAGTGTGTCTCCATGGGGTGCTTCTATTTTTTTCATAAGTAAGGAAAATAGTAGTTTGAGGATGCGCATAGACTACCAAAGGATGAATTTGTGAACAGTCAATAAGTGTTATCCTCTCTTGAGGATGTAAAATTATATTGTACCAGTTATGGGGAGGAAGTTGGTTTTTTATGAAAGATATGTGGTCTGTGTATCACCAGTTGTGGCTGATGGAGGGTGAAATCATGAATAATACTTTCATGTTCATGTATAGGAACATTAAGTTCATTGTTTTTTAGTTTGATGTTATGAATGCACCAGCTGTGTTAATGGAGTTCATAAAATATATCATTCGTGAGTTTATGGACTGGTTCATCATCGTATTCATCAATGAGCTCTGTATATACTTGAATTAATAGGAGGATCGCATCAATCATCTCATGACTTCCCTTGAGGTCCTTCGATGCAACCAACACTAAATAAATTTGTACAAGTGTATGTTATGGATGTGAGAGGTTGATTTCATTGTACACGTGGTGTCACAGCAGGGAGTAGTATTAGACTCTTCAATGTTAGAAGAAGTTTTTTCCGGGGCATCACCAAATAATGTGGTATAGGATGGTAGTTTTCCCTATATTCCAGGCTCATAACATATATTTGTACTCTATTTCTCTAGATTTATATCCTCGTTGATGGATCTTACCAAAATGGAATAGGACTTTGTGTGGAGTGGGAAGTTTGAGGTAGCTTTTAGCTACCTAAAGGGGATGTTAGTAAGTTCTACATTGTTATGACTTCCATGGGAAGGGGTATTGTCTAAGTGTTTTATGATTCTTCATGTCCTAGCTGAGTATGCATATTGACGAAAAAGTGGAGAGTTATCAGTTATGGGTCTAGGATGTTACATTCCCAAAAACATATCTATTCCACCCATGATCTTAATCATACATTAGATGTGTTCACGCAAACTTTTTGGGGACATTACCTCAATAGGGGGAATTTTTTGGTCTTCAATTATCATAAGAGATTGGGGTATATCTATTCCTAATGAGTTCAAAACATGTTATAGTAGAGGTGGTTGTAGTTTCTTCCAGATTATGATTTCGTGAGATCATTCACCTTAGGTAAGGGGAATGATGTGGTTGATTTATTGAGAACGAAGTAACATAATAAGGATTTTTTGGAATCTGCAAATTCTTAGAAGAAAATGGATGAGTTGGATGCCATGCACTTAGATGCAATAATGGATGGGGGAAGAGGCAATATATTTTAGATGACAGTGCAGTCTACACATACATAGTAGGTGGAGGATTCTTATTGGGGATACATGGAGGTAGAGGTGATGCACAATATCCACGACCATGGTGACAGTCCAGGAGAATGGTCCGTTGATGGTTGAAATCAAATGTTGTCTCATGGGAAACTTCTTGATCCAGTGGAAATAAATAAGGGAGTTCTTCATGAGATTTACATATTTCCCTTATTGGTACACCATGCAGTTTCTGAGATGTTTTGTGGATTGAGGATACATTTTTTGTGTTCTGAAATGAAGTTGTAAGTGGATGATTTTGTGTAGAAGTGCTTATTGTTCTAGTAAGTGAAGACTGAGCATCATGTTACTAGTTGTTTTTTCATACCTTAGATACCCCTAGGTGGAAGTGGGATGCCTTCTTGATGGATTTCATCATAGTATTATCCATGGATTAAGAAGCCTGTGATGCAATATGGTTAGTGGTTGATTGGCTAATGAAATCAGATCAATTTATAGTGATCAAGTAGTGGAGCATAGTGGATGCATTGGAAAAGAGGTACGTAGATGAGGGGGTGTTGTTTCATGAAGTTATAAGATCCATCATATCTAATTGGGGTTCATGTTTTACCTCATGAGTCTGTAGGGGATTACAGTATGATTTTATCATGTAGTTTTTCCTTAGAAATGTCATCCACCCTTACAAAAATGGGATGAAAGAGTGAACCATCTAGACATTGGAGGACATGTTGTGGGCATGAATCTTGGACATTGTATGATCATGGGTATGACACCTACCCTAGGTATAGTTTTATTACAATAATATATATCTCTTTTCCATTGGTATGACTCCGTTCAAATCCATGTGTGGTATATTTTTTAGTATACCTTTTGGTTGGAAAGATATAGGGGAGGCGGTTGTTCTTAGTCCAAACATGGGGGAGTACGGCCGAGAGCATGTATCTTTTCTATTAGAGGATGAAGGTCACACATGACAGGAAAATGTCTTACACTGATCGCGGTAGGAGGCATGTGGAGATCAATTTTTAGGACTAGATCTTCTTAAATGATTCCTCACAAAGTGGGTATTAGACGTCTGGAAGTGGGTGTAAACTATCTCTGAAGTTCATTGGACACTTTGAGCTGTGAGGGTGAGTTGGCGAGGTGACATACTAGTTAACATTTCCACTGTAGTTAGAGATGATCTATGATGTCTTTTTTGTCTCCCAGCTTCTTCAAAATCATCGTGATTACTCCCATGTCATTAACTGGGGATATATGGGTATTGAGGATGATGTGACATTTGTGGAAAAGCTAGTGGAAATCCATGATAATAGGAAAAATGAACTTTATGGATAGACCATTCCATTGGATCATTTATTATAGAGGCATGGTGGACTGGATGAGAGGTCATGTGAGTGAGAAGCACAGATGTGTTCCTAGTACCAATAGTTGATATGAGTATACATTGTGATGTAATGCCTGAGAATTGTTTTCTAAAAGATGATATGTATCATTATTCAATTTTGTGTGGTGAAGTCATAACCCTTTGGAGGGGAAGACCTGATTTTTAATCAAGAGCATCAATTGATATGTGACTAAACCTGTGAGAATGGGTCAGTGCCTCCTATAGGAGATAGTATCTTGACATGGTTGATGGAATTTCCTGATTAATGGGTCAAGATATTTTGGTTTGGGTGTTTATGTACTATGTCTTATGGTCAATTGGGGGAAGTAGATGTTAGAGTAAGTATCCGTTGAAGTTGAGGATTCACACCATATTTTGAAAAACACATTGTGGTTTTTCATTTAACATTGATGGAGTTTATGGGGATTCAATCATAGAGAGATCCTTGATAGGTATATAATGATTTGGTTGTTCATACCACTATTTCTTTGGGATTTGGTTTTGAAATCTCAATGGAGAGATTATTTTAAGAGGTATCTAACATAATTTCATAGACCCCTACCATCCATTAATTTGGAAAAATTAACTGTTTGAGTTGTTCTGGTTAGTCACGATGAATCATTTCAAGATTTTTCCAAAAATCCAATGTTTTGAATGGTAGGATCCATCAGAAGGTAGTTTCAGTAGGTCACGTCACTGACTATCTATCGATGGGCCATGCCAATAACTCTTTATTGGTATTTGGTGTCATTTAATTTCTATCAGTGGGTCACATTGGTGATTCATTGTCGGTAGGTCACGTCTGTGACTCGCTGTTAGTGGGTTGTGTCGGTGGCTCTCTATCAATGAGGGGTATCAATAGGTGTCATCAGTGAGTGGATTTTGTAGGTGTAATTAGTGAGTGGCATTATTATGTGTCATCAGTGATTGGTTTCAGTTGTGTCATTATTGAATGCAATCTGTGTGTAGTGTTGGTGAGTCATGCTAGTGACTCGTGTCTGTGACACACCCAATAGTGTGTCATTTCCAGATTTTCCTATATTTTCTAGTTTCACTCATCTCATGTTGTATTTGATGAAGATCGAGTTTAAAACCTTGTTTTACCAATTCTGTATCACATTAAAAGGATATTAATTATATCATAAATATCCTAATTCCCTCATGACGTGAAACATCCAAGCCACATTGTCTTGTCCACGACCCGACATTTATGTTTGTTGAATTTATATCCCTTCTCTTGATATAGGACATGGCCTTTATTCCAAGATCCTCTATTCCTTGAACCATTATGTTTTCTCATGGTATGATATGAGCCTTTTTTCACTGTGGCGTCATGTTTTGTTCTATGTATTTCTGATTTAGTTTTTTATTCATTCGTACTACTCGAACACCCCCTTTTGGAGAAAGAAGAAGTTGTTGATCATATGTTGTTCCAGGTAGTGATTTTAACATCACTAATTTAATTCTGTATCATTTGGGGTGTGTATGATGATATCTTCTTGAGAACATAGTTATATGCACTTATTAAAAATTATGTAACAAATGAGTTATATGGAAGATGATGAATATGGTTGTTTTTTATCAATTATATTTGAACAATTCTTTGAATTTTTTGGTTCATATTTCTTTTGAAAATAATGTTTGCTGGTGGTCTATGTTTGCACACTTCACTCATGAATAATTTTTGTTAATCATCTATTGAACTGCAATGAACATGAAAACATGACTAATCAATATATCTAGTTAATAAAAAGGATTCATGTGATCTAACATGTTCAATGATAACCCCTAATTTAACATTATAATTAAAAGAAGAGTGTGTAAAATCTAAATACACTTTTCCAAGTTTGGTGTTGATTTTTGTTGTGGGTGTGGATATTTCTGTCTTGTTCTATGTATGGGTTGTGTGGATGATTTATGGGTATATGTAATCACAAGATGATATATTGTTTTATCGTGGAGTGGGTGAGTGGTTTTTTGCAGGGGGCATGCAACTATGTTGTGTTTTTCTTATTTTTTTAGGCATGGAGTTGATATATAGTGGGGAATATAGGTATGGTTATGACGTTATAAGTTGGTGTGTGTTTTTGTGAGTTGGGTGTTATTTCATATATTGGGAAGAAATTATTTGACGAATGATAATGGCATTGGTTGGATTGGGTTCTAGGTGAGTAGGATGTGTTATTTGGGGCGTTTAATCATTGTTTTCTTCCTCTATTTCGAATAGTTGTGAGGCTAGTTGTGTGTTGTGTATTTTATTTATCTTGGTAGGGGTGGAATAACTTTTAAATACATAGTAATGTAAAAATTATTGGGTGTTAAGAGAATTTAATTTAACAACATCATAAGTGAACATCGTTCATCCATATATGTGCATTTAGAGGGAGCAGCAAAGGTGGCACTATTATCTGTTGTTTGTTTGCATGATAACCCATGAGATGGTATGAATGCTTATTACCTATATATATATATACTTTATTTTGATTCTGGATGCACCTCACCCTAGATGAGAACTATGTGATGAATACCCCCATTGTCATGGGGGCGGGTTTTCTTCCCAAACCTCCTGGGAGGAGGATGGTTGCCTTTCCACCCACTCTTCAATAATCCCTCTCTTAAGTAGTGATAATGAATGAATCTTTAGGTATGTTCTTGTTTGTGAGGCCCATGTGTGTGTGGGTGAGTATTGCTTCGTTGGTGTCTTCAGGATGAGATGTTTTTTGGTTCAAGAGATTCATCGAGATGAGGATTAGTTTTTAGCCTTAGTGTCTATGAGTTGGATGAAATGTAGTTACGAAGCCAGGGTGTGTGTTGGTTGGATGTTATATGGTATGTGGGTAATGTTGGTGTCAATGGGTAGTGATGTGGTTCTTTCTAAAGACTTGGCAGTGCCATATCATTTTCTATTATGGTGTGAGAGTGTCTAATCAGTGGGATAATGGTGATGGGTACCATATCATCGATGTTCTTACTATATTACATTACATGGATTTAATTTTTTAGTGGGAATTCATTGGTTAGGTTGGTGTGTATAGTGCACCTTGTTAGGTGATTTCTGTTTTTTTTCCTCAAGGGGGGAATTATTATTTTTGTCCAATTATGCATGAGAGACTTTGTTTTTTCCATGGAGTGAACTTGAATGCTCACCCTTTGTTTATATAAGTGTTTTTAGGTTTCTAGGAGGACTAGGATGACTATGATGGGAATTAATAACTAGGAATTTTGGATTATTGTTGTGTCATTTCTTATAATTGTTTTGGAATTTACTTTGGAAACACTTGTTTTGAAACAATTATTATTTAGAAACAAGCATGTGGGATGGATTGTGGATTTTCATTACATATATGACTTTGTGTTGTTTTACGGTTAATACGTATTACCTTCGTATCATTATTACAATTAAAAGGGTAATGCATCATATTTTACAAGATTTATATTCCATTGGAGTTGGTTTCCACCTGAGGGCCTACTAGAGGTGGGACTCAGGGGGCCATTATTTTTCTTTCTACATTTTTAACTCAGTAGGGGAATCAGTGGATGGAGGGGGTCATGATACTTCCAAAAAGTTAATCATGGTTTTATAAATTAAAAATAATGTTTAAACTAGTTTATATTACACTTAATATATTTAATTATAATTGAAAAATGATTTATAATTTTTTAGGTTATGATTAAATAATAAGGATTCCATAAAATATTCAGAATTTGTGAAAACTATATCATTCACTGTTCAACCAAAAATCAACCATTTGAGAAAAATCCAATAAAATTATGTAAAACCTTATAAAATAAAGGGTAAATGACAAAGTAAGAGAAATAATTTCAAGAATGATAACCATTATTTTCTAGAGAACTCTTGATTATAACTAAACATATAATCAAGCTTCTTCTAGATTTGTAATTAGGATGACTAAAATCCTTGTATGTTTTCATAGGTGTGTGCGAGTGAGGAAAAAGAACACTTGAAAGAAAATGTTTTGGCCTTATGGGATATATATTAGTCTAATGACGTATTTGGGAATGTGGGAAGTGCCTATGGTGAGGACCAATAGTCTTTGGGTTAGATGGTGACACATTGTATTGAAGGGCCTAATGAACATGTAAATGGAAGGGGTCTATTCTACAAGTAGTGCATAGTTTTTACAGTAGTATCAGTTGAAGAAACCGTATAGATGTCCAGTGTATCAGCCAGTGGTGACATGTAAGGTCCAAAACTAGGATGATTTTATTTAAGGGATTGAATGAAACATCGCAGAACGATAAAGGGTTAAATTTGTAAATGATATGACTCATTCCAACAAGGATTAACTTTTTTTTACTTCATCCTTCCTGATTAGAACTCCATAGTTATTCATGTATAGAAGATCAGTGATCAAGATGGTTAACCACCTTGGATGTATTCCTATGTGTGTGAGAGTGATGAAAATAAACTCCATAGAGAACATGTGTTGGCTATGGGGATATTAAATGGTATGATGACATGTTTAGGAAAATGGGTGGGACCTAAGGAAGGTAGCATATGTCTGTGGAAAAGATGGTTGTACCTGGTAGGCCTGACCCCAAAGGTCATGTTAAGCTGGAGTTTCATTTATATTAGTGGTACCCATTTGTTAAAATTTAACACCAATAATAATTTTAAATACTTAATTAAAAATAAAAATTATTTTTTCAAATTTTTAATTTAAAAATTTAATAAATAAATCATATAAAATATACAATAAGAATATTTTTTAAATAATTTTTTTATGCCATGAAATATGGATTTATAAAATCATATAATTTCATAAATGGTTTTAAAATTATGTTTCTTTTAATTTCATGAAAATTTATTTCATTTTGCATTATAAATAAATTTCAAGTTTAGTTTGGTATTTTGTGCATCACAAACCATCAAAAACTTATATTTATTTAAATATGAATAAATCATAAAATCATGTCAAGTAACATGGTCTTAGTATTTTATAACATATACCAAAACCCAAACTAGACTAATATTATGACTTCACAATCATGACATTCCACTAATATAATTTGAATATTTTGTATCAATCAATTTAGAGAGTCATTTTCATGATCAAAGTTGATAAGTGATTTTTTTAATAAAATATAAGATGGGATGATGAAAAATGATTGTTACAGGCATATAGTAAGCTTTAGTATAACTTATAAAATTTGGGGACCCAAATATGATTCCCTAGAGCTCGAAAAGAGGAATTCAATTCAATATGGATACTTGACTAAGTCTCACTGATGGAATAAAAAATCTAAGGGTAAATGAAAGAAAAGATACATTTCATTTGGATAAATCAATCCTGGAAATTGATTTGGAAATGATATTTATCATCCAATGAACTATGAAAAATTCATTGTCAATAGATGAACCATATTTCATGTTGTATGGAAGTTTGCATCAAAAATAGTTTACACATTACTGTTGGAGTCTCATTTACTATGACAACCAAAATTGGGTTTATGAAGTCAATTTTCATGATGATTTGAGCAGTTAAATATTAATGATTTATTAATTTGTTTCTAATTTTGGATATAATATTGAAGTAATAAATTGTAGTGTGTCCACCCAGATCAGGTTCCAGGAAACGGTGCCCCAATCCTTTTTGCTATTTGACCTCAAGCATGCCTCCCTTTATAG
The DNA here is from genome assembly GCA_963277665.1 of Viscum album. Classification (NCBI taxonomy): domain Eukaryota; kingdom Viridiplantae; phylum Streptophyta; class Magnoliopsida; order Santalales; family Viscaceae; genus Viscum; species Viscum album. Next base: position 411,475,542 of record OY728156.1, read on the forward strand.
AAAAGGCTATTGGCTAGCAGTGAGTGTCTAATATCTGTCAGGAAGAAACTATACCCAAATTGTTAGAGTAAAACACCTGTTATAAATTAATAATTAACAAAAACTAAATTTTGAAATGATATTATTACAAGAAAAATCATTATATCATGATTTCTAGAATAGAGAATACAAAATATAAATTAAGTAGAAGATGTTCCACATCAATGTACATATCCAGTGTCAAAATGAAACACAAAATAAAAAAATAAATGACTCACAAATGTGTCTCCCTCATAAATTAATAATCCCCAAATTAGTCACCAAACATAGGTCCCTTTCTCTGGTCATGTCCTCCAACCGAGAATTCTATTCGAGTACTCATCTGGCATCCCAACTTGGGTTAGAGTATATCCTAGTATTCCACCACTAACGAGGTCTAAAAAAGTATCTAGTAAATAATTAGTGTTTATAGTGGTATAAATAAATTAGTACAATTCATAAATAAATATTTATCAAATTATCTATTTATTCATTATTTAACGACATAAATTCCCTTGGGTTTCAGAGGGCACCCATAACCCAAAACCAACTTCAGCCCATGCCGATATATATACAATACCCATGGGATCATATTTCTTCAAATTCCACTCATACCATTCTATCACATTTCAATCTCAGAAGGTCATTGTTACCTTTTTATATCTCAATTCTCAAATGAATTCCATTATTAAATTAATAATTTCATTAATAAATTCAAAAATTAATTAATAATCTCATTTTAATTAATTAATTAAGTAATTAATTAATGTTCGCATTCACATTAATTAACTAGGCAATTATTTAATCTTATCACTCTCATTAAATAACTAAATAAATAATTAGACTAATCAATGTTAATAATTCACGGAACAATTATTTATTCTTCTTATTCTCATTAATTAAATAACAAATTATTTAATCAAATCAATCATATTAATTTACTCAACAATTGAATAATATTATTAATCCCATTAATTAACTCAATAATTAATTAATATTCTCAATATTATTAATTATTTAAACTAAAAATTAATCATCTCAATTCCATTAATTATGTAAACAATTAACTAAGATTATCAATGCTACTAATTAACTCAACAATTAATTAATCATCTCAATCCTATAAATTAACCCAATAATTCATTAATAATGTTAATCTCATTATCCTTTTTCTAATTCAAACAATTGATTATTAAAAACACAAATCACCATTTTCTTAATTAATTATTCAATTCAATAATCTAAATTCCCTCATAATTAATCCAAAAAATGATTATTAATCTTCGATAATTTAAGTCTCTCATAATTAATTCAACTATAAATTATTAATTAGAAATCCCAATAGCTCAAAATTAGTTATACAATTAATAATATAATTCAACAATACATAAATCTAATAGTTTCACAATTACCAAAATTAGTTAATTAATGTAATTAATTTATCCCATCTAGGAATTCCAATTTCTAAACATGTTTACCAACTCTCTTATTTTCCATTCATGCAATGTATATCATGATTAGGGTATTTGAATATTAGACCACCTAACATAATTCCTTAATGAACAATCTCCCAAAAAAATCCACAAAATTTGAGAATAACAATGATTTATACCATGATACATATATAAAACCCTTAATAATGATTTAACAAAACAAGATATCATAATTATAGATAATGATATACAGATATTGATATTTATCGAAAATATTATATCTAGATTGAACCCAAAAAAGGAATACAACCCACCAAAATAAATGGATAATGATGTAAGAACATCCTGAAACAATACGTAAAAGGATTCTCCTACCGAGAAAGGTGATTATCTTCAATCAGGGCATGAAATCACAAAGTGCATCTTTTGGGAAGGTTTGGAATCCATCCGAGCGGCTCTAAAATACTGAAATTTTAATTTGTTCTATGTTTGTGTTGAATATTTTTAGTTAAAAGGTATTAAGAGATTACTAAAATAAATATCTAGTGACTTTGAATATTGAACATGGTTTGTTGGGTAGAGGCACATAGTTCTCCCTAACCACATGCCTAAAAAATTTCATCTTTTATAATGGTGAATGGTTACTTCTAAGAGGGTTTATATTTTGAAAAAACATATATCAACCATGTTATTCCCCTCTCTCTAGTGTTCCATGGTTACTGGGTAGGGGATCATGGTTTTCCTTAACCATGCAACAATTGTGAACTTCCATCTATCAATTATATTTCACAAACTTTCACAGAAACACTATCCAAAAATAAAATTCAAATTAAAATAAATCAACAAAAATAAAATTAGTTCCATTGACCAAGCATATTACATCTATTTAAATGGTCAGGATCCATCAACATTTACACCATATAACATATCATCTTTGAGATTCGGTCTCAATGTTCACTATCGTTCTCAGTAAAAATAATCAGGCCACTATGCCTGAATGTCTACTTCTCTTTCCCATGTCTTGTCTAGAACACTCCCATGTTTCCACAATAAGTAAACTATATTTATGATATTTCCCTACAACACTTTCTCATTGTGATCCAACAAACGTACCAGATTTTCTAAAATGAAATATCTTCCTCACACTCCACATTATTTATGTTCATCAAATGGAATGGTTTGAGCTGATACCACCTAAGTTGTGACACAGGAAAAAAATCATGTATAGAACTTTATTTCTGTAGAAGATCCAATCTGTGCACCCCCAGATCGATTCTCTCTAACACCTCAAATGATCCAATAAACCATGGCACAATCTTTCCTTGCATCTGAATCCAGGAAAGACACAACCTAGATAAAACCCAATGCAATACACTACCAACCACATCAAAATATAGTGGTTGTCTCCTTCTATCATCATATTAATCTTATCCACCCTAATATATATCTATATATTTCGGAATCAATTGATCATGATATGACCTATCTTTCATGATACTCATTCCCAACAATGATGACTCAACAACATATATCAAGCATAATAGTGATTTTCATGGCCTAAAATAAAATGAATTTTGTCGATATATCTTCAATATATCCAAGAAACTATTGTTATTGTAATAATCCACGAAATATAGGTGTTTTTGCGAATCCAAACCAAAGTCAAGAACACCCACTCGCAGTTTATCCTCAAGAACCTCTATAGTATGATCCAACTACCCATCTTCCTATGGGTGAAAATATGTACTCAACAAAACCTAAGAAACAAGATCCTTATGTATTGCATTTTAGAAGTATGAATTAAATCACAAGTCATAATCTAAAACAATAATCGATGGCAACCCGTGCAGACAAACGATCTATCAAATATTTATATCTCTAAGCTGTTGAACTATGAGATTCCCATGAACTTTCAAGAAATATTCTACATTCATTAGTCTATCCACAACAACCCAACTAGCACCATTTATCTATAGAAGCCTCAGGATATCCCGAACAAATTCCATTCTATTATTAGTTTACATTCACTCTAGAATGGGAAATAGATGTGGCAAACCACCCCTTCATTGATGATCTACCCATAGGTATTTACATGGGTAGTATTGTATCATGAACCCAGGTATCTCCTATTTCATGATCAGCCCTCAAAACAGTCATTTTATTCCCTATTACCATTCTATCTCATCTTAATATCATAATTTCTTTATTAACATTATATATTTTAATTATTATATGAATTATATTATTACCATTCATCAATTCATTAAAAATCAATAATTATTTATTCATATAATTCTCATTATATAAATTAACAATTCATTAATATTATCATTCTCATTTATTAACTCAATGATGAATTAATATTCTAATTTTAATTAATTAACTCATGAATTGATTTTTCTTCTCATTATCATTAAGTAAATCAATAATTAATTAATATCCTCATTCCGATTAATTTACTATAGAATTAATTAAATATCCCAATCATATTAATTAACTCAACAATTAATTAGTCATTTCAATCCAATTAATTAACTCAATAATTAATTATTCTTATCAATACCATTAATTAACATAATAATAAATTAATCTTCCCAGTCTTATTAAATAACACAATAATTAATTACTAATATCAATCCCATTAATTAACTCAACAATTAATTATTACATTCAATAATATTAATTAAACAATTAATTAACTAATCATATCAATCCTATAAATTAACTAAAAAAATAATTAATCATATCATTATCATTATCCTATAATTAATTCCAATAATTAGTTATTAAAATCACTATCTTGATGCCCTTAATTAATTCCACATTTAATTACTCTATTCAACAATCTTAAATCCCTCATAATTATCCCATCATCTGATTATTCATAGTCTACAAATTAAATATATCATTATTAATTCATAAAATAATTATCAAATTACTAATCCTAAAATCTAATTATTAATTTGCTAATTAATTATCTAATTCAACAGTACCTAAATATCAAAATTTCATAATTATCTCAATTAATTAATTTAACAAATTAATTAATCCAATTTAAGATTTAACATTGACAAAAATCTAGAAATTATACAATTTTCATACACGTATTCAATATCACAACTATGTGATTTGAATATTATAACTCCTACCACAATTCATTGACGAACGATTGATTGGTGTAAATCTCTAAGATTTGGATGCACAACAACATAGAGTGAAATCTATATCAAAAACACTAAATCAATATTAAAAAATTAAATATCTCTTAAATCAAGATCTCTATATACAATAAATGATGATGATCCACAATAATAGATCTAGAACTAACCAAAAAAAGGAATAAATCCCACAAAATGAATGTTAGAATAATGGAAGAAGAAAAAAACCCACTAAAGATATTAATATCCTACCAGGATAGGTGATATTCTTTAATACAGGCTTGGATTTATGATTAATACAGATCAGTAAGGCTTAGAATCTATCTAGGATGATGAAAAACCTAGAGAAACGAATTTTTTCAGATTTTGTGTCGAATAGGATGAGTTTGGAAGATTTAGGTGATGAAAAAACTATTTTTCCGGTTATATTTAAATTAGTGTAGGGTTTTCTATGAAGGGGATCTTGATTTACCCTCACAATGAACCTAAACCATGATCATGTTTTATAGGAGATATTTTGTACATAAAAGAGGGAACATAGTTTGGAAAACTATGCATCAACATTTTACTTTCCCTCCATCCAAGGTAATAGGATTTGCTGGGATGGACTGCATGGTTTTTCTTAACCATGAACCAACTATGCACAAACTCATTTCATTTATTTTTCTCAATTTTTTACCCAAACACAACCTAATGTAAAATCCAAATGATATGTACCCAACACAAGTAAAAATAGTACCTATAACAAAGCTATTGATATATCAATACAATGAAATGACCTTATATTATAGTTCCCCCACATTATCATATATATACCTTATGTATATTATGATTAATATTAAATAGATTATAAAAATATCCACTTGGGGACCATAATAGAATAGTGTAATTAGAGACTATATTTAGAATTAACTAATTTGGATAATGATCTTCGACATCACCCAAAAATAGCATTCCATTCAGTTCTCTTTTCAAACATTCCCTATTAAAAACATTCCTTATAACCTAGGTAAGGGAATTAAAAGAATAAATGTCCTTAGGTTCTATGTAATGTTAAAAAAAGAGATACATAAGAATAATATATACATAAAGGCAAAATAAAATTAGAATTATATTTGAATAAAATGCTTACATATCAAATATATTAATATTGTTTAATGGAATAAATATTTCATATTCATAATCCATTAATCATATTAGATTTTAGAGACAAGTTCCATGAGAAAAAACAATGGAATAAGACAGATATTCATGGAATACACGTTGATTTTAAATTTATGAGGTTTTTTTTAAATATATACAATTTTTCCTAAAATTTTCTTGTACTTGAGATTAATCCCACAAAAAATTTTATTTTTTATTCCAAATGGTCTATGTATAACATTATATAGATTAATGATAGATCAATGGATAGTACAATAAACACATAATAAGGATCATGATTAATATCTTCAAAATTTATTCTTGTCCATGGATAATAATGTGTACATGTAACCAAGATGAAATATAACATTGTAAACATGTACTCACGGTTATGCATATCTTATTTATTCTTAGGTTATATGTATTTACCCAATTAATCTTATTGAGATATATGTCCCAATAGTCATATAAAAAATCATAAGTATTTATTCTATAGAATGATAAAATATTTTTAATATCATAGAAAATTAAATGAAAAAACTTTCATAGACATTTTATAATATCATTACTAGAGTAAAATAAACACGTAATAAAAAAATTTAATCATTTATCATCTTATAACCTAAAGAAAAATATGTGGGTGTGACAAAAAATTATCCTGTTATAAAATGTGAAAGATAAAGAGGATTCAAAAATATATTTTCATGAAAAATAATTAATAGAAAAATTAATAATAATTTTCTTTTAATTATATCCTTAGTAATGAATAAGTTACATCAAATTATATCATGTTATATTGATAATGATTTTAAAATATCATTTGGATCATTTATTATAGAAAATAATTTTTTATTTAAAATCCATTTTTAAAACTAAAAACCCCATAAATATTCTGGAATCAAATTCATTGATTATAACCTTGAAAATTAATAAATAAATATTGAATTATAATAATGGTTATGTTTGTAGAATACCTCTTTCATTACATAATGATACAAATACTCCATTCACATGTTTTTCTTAAATCCAAATAGATATTTTTTGAAAAATCACAAGAATATTCATCTAATTTTTTCCTAAAAGTGTTTAAAAGGGTAAATATGTCTTTAATAAATAATTTTATGATTTTTGAAGACATTTTGTAAAACCATTTTTGAAAAAAATTCAAGAAAATGGGTTTTTGACTTTGGAGCGAAATAAATACTTTTTCCATCAAAAATTGCATTCTATCATGTGATAACCTAATGAGATGAAGGTAATAAGAAAAAAAATTTAAACGGGAATAAATAGAGGATTATAAAATTTCTGTGTTCCTAGATAGTTGGATCATAATATTTCCCCATAGAAATATAATCATAAACAATCATGATAAACGATGTGATTGTATCATAAAACCCAAACCAATTTGGTCACATTGAATCATATGCCCAATGATAGAATAACATTAAATAAAACATGTAATATCATGACAATAAATAAATTCATGATATTAAATGTCAAAAAGGTTGCATATACACCTCAAAATGGAAGATAGGTTTGTATCACAACATATGTCCCAATGGAAAAAAATGAGAACAAAGTTCATATCCACTTTGGTATCTTTCGAACTGTAAACCTAAAAAAAGAGATCTCCTAAAATTAATATTTTAATAAAAATAATTTTCAATAGAATCGTCATAATATATATTCAGGTATTGTATTCTCACCGTAAAAAATAAATAGTTTGTCAATATGGAATCTGACTCACATATCTAATAAGTGAGAGTGAAGGTCCTTACATTAGGTCTTGGCATCCTTCATACATGTTCAATCCTCTAATATAATGAATATAAGATTATTATAAATCTACAATAGAACCATATATATATATTATACCATATATTGTTTAATTATGAACAATTTTTACCTATTTATTACCAATTCCTTTTTCAAATCATGTTTCTAGAAATTACCTGATTGTTCTCTATATATGTTATTATTTTTCATATTTGGTCCCCTTAATCTAATCATTGTTCCATAAAATTAATTATAATAATAAAATAATTAAAATATTTATAAAATAATTTTTATTTTAAAATAATTCTTGAAAAATGATCTTATGAAATAAAGTATCATATGATCATGGATATGATAGGTTATATATATGTAAGGGTAACGTTTTCATTTTTGAATGATAATTATAGAATGAAGGAAACTGATATTTTATATTTATATAATTATAATAACATCAAAAATAAAATCTTTTTTATCTAAATATACATACAATTATCTTCCATCTCATGTGGTTATAAAAGAGGGAGTCACATCACTTCTTCAAGGTGGTAGTCCAGAAAAACATGAACGATGTTATCACCATTCAGTGAGTGAAAGGTAATGATAAAAATGATATATTACATTTTAATGATTATATATATTCCATGAGTATCATATTTGTTTCATTTATATATCATATATTCATTATAATTAACTTTATTATTTTTTATGAAATAATTTAGAGAAAGACACATCTCTTTGTGAGGTTGTGGTTCGCCTTATAAAAAAGTGACATTATCGTATACCCAATGGAATAGAAAGTAAAAAAGTTATATATCAAACAATTACTATAGAAATATAAATATTTAAAAAGAATTATTTTTCAATCTGTATCCATAATCATAACCAACATGAAGGTTGGTAATGTAAAAAATGAATGACATTAGTTCGCGAGCTAGTAGTTTTCCATAAAAATGATTGATGATTTCATCAATCATTTTATAGATGTGGAGGGGGATGTAGGTAAATATATTTATATAAAGACATATCAATTTATGGAATATAATAATATTATTATATCATCGATGTTTAATAAAAATTAAAGTAGTTAGAGGATGAAATCAAATAATTCTTGTTGGAGAGCCTTACCTCATTGTTGGGTAACTTCCCTATGATTGCACCAAAATCCATCATAAGTTTGAATTATAATAAAATACGAATTATATGATAATTATAGGGATTTTTATAATTTTTTTTAAATCCATTTCTCAAAAGAAATTGGTTTCCTGGTGTTAATAATAGAGTGTAGTGGAAGGCCATTTATATGTGAGTTGATTAGCACACATGTATTTTTTAAAATGAAAAAGGAGTAAAAGAAATTTTTTTCTATAGAAAACATTATATAAGTATTTATTATATACACATAGACATCATAGGTTCTAAATATTCCATTAAAATATATTTCTTACATGTTTTTATGTAATTATAACCCTTATCGTTTTAGTTTATCCACCAATAAAACCTATTTTTTACCTCAATCTTAGTAAATTATTTTTACTGTTTTAGTATTAATTAAATAAAATTTTTTTCCATATTAGATAAAATAAATTATTATTATTTTAAATATGTAATCCATTAATCCAAATTCCATTAATATATATTGAAATTTTAATTTAATAATAATCCTTGAGACGTGATGAGAATATAGGTTTTAAAAGGAATAAGATTCAAAAGTTTACATAGTTTTTATATGAAAATTAAATATAAAAATGTTTTAAAAAATCTAAAGTGAATTAAAAGATATATAATTTATATTATTTTTATATCACACCTATCTAAAATATAATTTATCATCATAAATAATTTAAACTAAATATAAATTCTCAATTAAAATTATATTTTATTCAGTATTCATCAAAAACATTTTTATTTTAAAAAAATTATAAAAACTAAATCTAAGATAATATCAAAATGATTATTAAAAAAAGTAATTAATTTTTTAAAATTAAAATTCCAAAATTGTATATAATTCGTTTTAAAATAAGTGCTCAAAAAAGAAACCAAACATATTTTTACAAATATAAAACATTTATGTATAAAATAGTATTAATTCTAATCTATTTTTAAAAAAGTTATTATTTTTAAATAGTTGATTAAATATATAAAACATAAATTTCGTTACAATTATTAAAAATTGGGTTTTTAATTTATTGAGGTGTGATGTTCTTTTTTTAATAATATTTGTTTTTCAAAATATGGTTTCCTTTATTTTCAAAGTGATTTTATATTTGTTTATAATTATTTGGTAAATAATGAATTCTTTTAACAAATGTGTGTAACCATATATTTTCATAAATTAGTTAATAATATTCATAACTTCTATTCTAATTTCTAGGTGATAACTGTCATTTTAAATAATAATATTTTAAAAGAATGACATTATTAAATGAAACATAGTGTTGTGTGTAATTAATTATAAACTTGTTATTATGTGTAATGATACATATTGGATGTCTAAATTTATTTGAACAAATATATATTTAAAAAAATGTTAGGGTGGTACATTCTACTCCACTAAAAATTAATTTCTCCATTAAAATGATATACTTTAGTAAAAACAACTAGTGATACATTTTCCACGTTACATCTTCAAGTTTCATCATATCTTCCTCAATAATGTTTCTCCTCTGCAAAAAAAATTAATAACTTATGTGGTCATTATTTCGTATAACCTTCTACTTTATATCCAGAATGTAATGCCCCGACCCCAGTTACCCAGAGTCAGTACATTATTACGTATCATTTTCATGATCACAAAAGATCAAGTCTCGAAAGACCGATTAGTTTAGTATCCTTGGAAACACTATATATATTCATAAGTCTTACATTACATCATAAAGTGAAAAACATAATAACATGGTATCTATAGTCCACACTCATATCCCTTTCAGACTATCCCTGCTGGTCAGTCATAAAATATTTCTTCACATCCTGGAAAAATTAAAACATAGAAAGGGGTGAGCTTAGATTCTCAGTAAAGATAACAATACAGCGGAAACTTTTATAAATAAACATAAACATTTAAGACAATGTATAAATAAAACAAAAGCCTTTTAAACTTGAACATCAACATAATATGGAAAAAATAAAATGAAATAATGTCATTTACTTACTCACATGGATATTATACTAGTCAAATAATCACATGCAATATCAATAACCACTTTCATAGTGATGGAATGCATAATGCCAGACTATCAAGGCCTCGTGCCAAGACTACAAATAATATTTTTTCAAGGCCTTGTGACAAGACACTAGTTTGTCTCGTGAGACCTACCAATGCATCGAGGAGCTATAGCGGGCTCCACCCGTCACTTATTATGTCCAATGAATTCCTTATATGAAAAGGTTTAAACATATCCTAAACCATAACAAAATCATATCACATAAAACATGCATAATGGAAACATAACATTTCTAAATTTCAATCACAAGATATCAATACAACAAATTGATATAATAAAACCATTTTCAATACCAAAATAAAAGAAAAGTAAAACTTGGTATTTATTTTTCATATAAAAAACGTTATGGCTTGTAGAGGAAGCCAATACTCAAATAATGGTCACAGTGGTAGAGAAGTCGTTGTCGCCACATATGTAAAAACATTCAATTTTTTTATTTAGTAAAATACTTCTTATAAAAAATATTCCTTTTGAATAAACGTAAAAGTCAAAGGGGTTTATACACCATATAAAATAAAGTCTTGTATTAAAACAAAATATGCCTCAATGAAAGAAGATTGAGACGAAGTCCCTTTCAGAGATCATTTTTTAAATAAAATAGATCTATTATGTGTATTTACTAAAATTAAACATAAATAAAGTACAAATACAATATAGGACATAATAATATCATGAAATAATTTGAAATTAGGATATTAACCCAAAGAACGGAAATTGGGTTAAGAGGTTCACTTACCTCATGTATGACTTGACTCGACCGTTCTTTAACCTCCTGAATAATAAATTAGAGTTAATTTATAATTTCATAAGAACCTTTTTATTGTTCATTGTTCCTTTTATATCACTTATTACCATGTTATGAACATTATGTAATTATTTAAGTTAATAACGGTCGTTTTGTCGATCTTTGGTACTTGAGTCAAAATAAACTTCATATAATTACATGTTGTTCATGTGGTAAAATATCCATTATATCCAGAATTATATTCATGATGTAGATATCATATATATAATATATATCCAGTATATATATGCATTTATAATATTACATAACATTTAGAGATAAGAAATGAAATGCACCTATCATGGAGATGGTAAGCCGTACGTATGCATGGACGCTACTTTCATTTATATTTCGTAATTAATGGAATGAAATCATAATGATATAAAGGTGTATTGTAATTACATTATAATATAATATATAATATCATTTACTCCATCCTTTAAACGTCCCACATATGGCATTAACAATTCAAATCGCTGTGAGGGGGCGGTAGTCCGCACTTCCTAAAATGAAATTATCGCGTTTCCCATAATGGAAATCATAAAGGCATTCCATAAAAGAAAAATATAGTAGCATAATGAAAACATAAACATAATATATATCATATATAAATATAGTTACATCTTAATGGACACCATGAGAGGTGTTAAAAGAAGATTAAACAATCATCGTTTCGTGAGGTAGTAATTCGCCACCCACAGAAACAGTATGTTCTTTAACCATTAGACGAAGGTGTGTGTAATTTTAAATCAAATCGTTCTCACAAAAACATCCTATATATTAAATATACTGGTTTTGTTACAAAATACTAGAATATAAATAGTTTAAGGGGTTGGAGAAGAAAAATAAAACAAAAGAACATAAGAGAAGACATTAACTTAAAATCGAGTAACTCTTTTTGATTTCAGCCAATTGATTCTTTGGGTAGAATTCTACCAAACTGAGGCTTCTAGGAGTAATAGATGAAATTTGAGAGGGTATTTGGGAAGTGTTGTCCGAGAAAAGTGGTTTAATGGTTTGAATAAGGTGGTAGAGGTGTGGTCCTATTATAAGAGAAGAGTAGGGGTACTCTTGGAATGTCATGAAATGTTACATTATTATGAAGGGATTTTCAGATTTCAAAGGTCCCAAAATTATATATTTCGAGGATAAGGTGATAAGGGTTCGAAATACACCCATCCAATAGGTTTTTTACAAGTTTAATTCTTAGATTTTACATTATCGTTTCATTTTTTTAAAATCGTGAATTAATGTGGTAATCGCTACATCATCATAGTGTCATAAAAAATATAATTTATTTAATGTATAAAAATTATAAAAAAAATATCATGATGTAAAAAATTGTTTTATCTTTCTAATTCATATTTATAGTCGAAATGTTAACTTATATAACCCCATTTAATAATTGTTTTAGTAAAACAACACATGTTTGCGACATTTTTATTTTTACTTTAAATAAAAGGTATTAATGTCATTATCTCACACAAGTGGCTCCCTGGGGTCCCAAAAATCATCCCATTGTTTTTATTGGTCGGACATGACTCATCCAATAAGAGTAGGACATGTTTCAATATATTTTTTATATTCTTATAATATCATTTTTACCTTAAATTACCCTAATTACCTATAATCGCGGTTAATAAAACTCAAAAATTACTATTCACCAAAAATTATTTTCATCCCATTGAACCAAATTTTACATACTAATAACAACCATGTATGTCATATTTTTGAAATTCAATTTATAGAAGTGATAAACTTTCATTTAAATAAGAAATCAGTTTTTTTAACTACCACTTAGTGGTTTCACTATTCATAAAAAATTGATGTTTTTCAGAACAATACCAAAAATTCACCCTAAGCTATAATTGATATTCTGAATTCAAAAATGATGTATATTTTAAAAAATTACAAAAATATAAGTTTCATTAATTAATTTTATAATTAATTCCTACTGTTAAAATAAATAGCATGTTTTTAACAAACAATATCAATCAAAAGATTGACAATTTTTTAGGTCCAATTTCAAAGTAAAAATTAATTCTAATTACCACCATTGGATAAAATGGTAAAAATATATTCTAATTATTCTTTAAAACCACTCAATAGTAGAATTTATCACTATAAATTATTTTTATTAAAAAAGCTGTTTTTAAGTATTTTTTTTCTATTCATAGAAAATTGGATGTTCTCAGAAAATTACAAAAAATTCAACTTAGGATAATTTCGATAGTCCAAATACAAAAATGAAGTCCATTTTGAAATATAAAATTTATATAATTTCAAAACGTGGGTATTACTATTCATAACAACTACTTTTATTGGTCGTAGGGTGTTAGGATCTTGAACTTGCGTACAATGAAAGCTATTGCATTATTGAATGAGAAGCGTATCGTGAAAGCTTAGGGAGTTACATTCTCCCCTTGTTTAATAAATTGCATCCTCACAATTTGAATATGTTCTTCTAAAATAAAAGTTTCAATATAGAAAATACCTTTGTGGAAAACCCATATCCACTACTAGAAATAATGGCATTTGTGACGAGGAATTTGTGTCGGGATCCCGTCGCTAATAGGCTTTTGCGACGGGGCCCCGTCGCAAATAGCCCGTCACAGAAAACGGCGTCGCAACAACAATTATTTGTGACGGGCCCGTCGCTAAAGGTATTATTTTCCACAATGATCCTTGCCGTCGCAAATATTAGTCCGTATATTTGTGAAAACTTTTTAAAATTGTATTTGCGACGGGCCCGTCGTAATTAGTATTTTTTTTTAAAAAAATTAAAAAAATTAACAAATTAATTTAATGAATATAATAATAATACTATTTGCGATGGGCATAGTGTCCCATCACAAATACTAATAAAAAATAAAAAATAATAATTTATTAATTATTTTTTTTATAATTAATATAATAATAATCCAATTATAATTCAAAAATAAACTAATATTAATAAATGATTTTAATTAATATAATAATAGAATTATAATTCACAAATAAAAATAATAAATTATTAATAAATTATTTTAATTAATATAATAATAATAGAATTATAATTCAAAAATAAAAAATAATAAAATATTAATAAATGATTTTAATTAATATAATAATAGAATTATAATTCACAAATAAAAATAATAAATTATTTTATTTAATATATTAATAATATAATTATAATTCAAAAATAAAAAAAAATAGAATATTACTAAATGATTTTATTTAGTATAATGATATTAGAATTATAATTCATAAATAAAAAAAATATTAATAAGTTCTTTTAATTAATATAAAAATAATAAAATTATTTTACATTCAAATATTAAAATAATTCTAATATTACAAAAAAATATAATTAAATTATAATATTATAAAATTTTAATATATATTTATATAAAATTTAATATTATAAAATATAAATAATATTATTATTCATATTAATATTGTTATTTCAAAATATAATGTTATTAATATTTTATAATGAGACAGAAACTACGAATAGAAAAAAAATTAATATTTTGATTTAACAAACTTTATAACATAAAAACAAACTCTAATCTGAAGCCAGCGTTCATAAACTCCACCAAAACCAAGATCTGGCTGGTTGAAAATGGATAATTGATTGTCAATTTCATCAATATTCCTCTTGTTCCATCCCATTCGGTTGTGTTTTGAAGGATACTCAGATTCAAAATAATGGGAGCAGAAAAAAGATATTTCCTCTTGCAAATAAGCTTCTGCAATAGATCCTTCAACAAATGCTTTGTTACTTAATTTTCTTTTCAATTTTTGCATGCATCTTTCAAATGGGTACATCCATCGAAAGTGTACTAGACCTCCACATTTGGCTTCATATGGAAAATGTAACATCAAATGTTCCATTGAGTCGAAGAAGGACAGAGGAAATATTTTTTCCAGTTTACATATAATTAAAACAACATCTTTTTCAAGTTTGCATAGAAAATCATAATCTACTGTAGCCGCACAAATTTCCCACACAAAAAATGAGACATGTCTGTTATGGAATCCCAAATCACAGAATTCAACAGAACTCTTAATCCAATGGGTATAAGTCTTTCCATTATAACATGACAATCATGAATTTTTAATCCAGTAATATGACCATTCATTACACATCTACCCAAATTGGAAGCACATCCATCTGGAAGTCTCAAATCTGCAATCCACTGACAAAATAATAAATTTTTTCTTTAGACAGTGTAAAAGTTACTTCTGGTTTCAGTAACCTTTCTGTTCTGACATTCTCAAACAGTTCTAGTTCTGGACGCCTACAAATTTGGGTAAGATCTAAACGTGCATTTACATTGTCTTTTCTATTTCCTGGTGTATCCAAAACTGTATGAAAAAAATTATCAAAACAGTTCTTCTCAATATTCATGACATCCAACATGTGACGGACCAACAAATCAGACCAATATGGAAAATCCCAAAATATTCTACGTTTAATCCAATTGTGTTCTTTCCCAAAACCAGAAATTTTCTGTTGGTTTATTGTGGGACTAAAAGTGATGGGAGGTAATGAAAATACAACTGATTTTAACTCCGAACCTGATATAATTTTTGGAGGTCCATCCCTTTCAAATGTTCCTTTTCTGAAATGAGATCTATTTCTGCGAAAAGGATGATCAGCTGGAAGAAATATGCGATGACAGTCAAAATAACAAGGTTTCTTTCCATGAATGAGCATAAATGATTTTTTCTCTCCCATATAGTAAGGGCATGATTTCTGACCATGTGTACTCTAGACAGATAACATCCCATAAGCCGGGAAGTCACTAATTTTCCACATCAATGCTGCTCTCAGTATGAAATTCTGTTTCGTAGAAACATCATATGTACTAACACTAGTACTCCACAATAAACTTAATTCATCAATCAATGGTTTCAAGTAAACATAAATATTCTTCTTCGGATGTCCTGAAATTAGTAAAGTCAAAATGATATATGGCTCCTTCATCAATATCCGGGGAGTTAAATTGTACGGAGTTAAAAAAAATAGGCCAACATGAATATTGACTACTATAAGATCCGAACGGACAGAAACCATCAGTTGAAAGGCCCAGTCGAACATTTCTTGCTTCTAAAGCAAATAATGGATGCACTCTATCAAAATGTTTCCATGAATCACCATCGTCTGGATGATTCAATCTTTTATCGGTTGAAATATTAGCTTTATGCCATGACATCATTGTCACTGTATTCTTAGACATGAATAAATGCTGAAGTCTGGATGTAAGCGGAAAATATCTCAACACTTTTATAGGAATGAAACCAGACTTCCCATGTTGCCCTTCTATATATCTCAATTGCCCACATGTGTGACAACTATCCAACGAATCATTTTCCCTAGAATATAAAATGCAGTCATTTGAACATGCATGAATCTTCTAACAAGTAAGTCCCAAATTTCAAACCAGCCTCTTACTCTCATAGTAATTTGTAGGAAAAACATTTCCTTTGGGTAACTGTGTTTTAAGCAAAGAAAATATCTAGTCAAAACAGGTGTTTGACATTCCATTATCTGATTTGATAGCCATAAATTTTGCAACTGCTTCTAATTTACTCATCTTGCAGCCAGGATATAATGCGTCCTTATCAGACCTCATCAACTCATACAATTTAGACGGTGCCAACTCAGGATTTGAATCTATATCAGCCAGAGTTTCTGTATGTTGAACAGATGAACCTGCAACATCATGTACTAAATCTTGAAACCGGGATGGATCCGAAATCAAGTTGGTATCACCTACTCTGGAACTGCGTTCACCGTGTTGATACCAAAAAACACAATCTGGTTGAAAACCAAAATGCAAGAGATGTCCCTCCACGTTGTCAAACGTGTCAAACGTTCTCAATGCACATTTTCTATAAGGGCATTTTATTTTACCTTCTGAAACAAATTCTGGATTTGATGCCGCAAATGATAAAAAATTATCCACACCCTCTACATATACTGTATTTAAACAAGAACCGTTTGGATTTCTATGTTGATTTATCCATATGCGGTCATCTAATAATGAGTGTTGACGACCTCGTTGTTCCATATTTTTCTAGAAAATATAAAAGCATTACTGGTTTTGAATAATTTGTTAGGAAAAACACTCAAGCAAGGATAATTATAGATTTTACATCATAAACGACTGACACAAACATTTTATTGAGATAGGCCTAAAAATTAACCCTTTAAGAATTGAATGTGTTGAGAATAAAGCAAAACCTGTTACAAATATTGATAATTTTAATATTATATAAATTTATTATTATTTTAATAATACTAATATTATTTTTTCATAAATATTAATTATATAATAATAACATTATTACATTATTAGTATATTTTATTATTAATATTAAAATAATATAATTTTCTATATTATATATAATTCTCATTTCATCTGTGTGTTTAACATTCTGTCTCCACATGTAATATTTTCATTCACTTTCACCTCTCCATTGGTGAGTAGGTTGAAAATTTTGAAAAAGAATGCAAATATTACAAGTGGAGACAGAAAACACACAGATGAAAGGATAATTGTATATAATATAAAAAATTATATTATTTTAATATTAATAATAAAATATACTAATAATGTAATAATTTTATTATTCCTAATTATTGGTAATTATTCCTAATTATTGGTAATTATTACTAATTATTAGTAATTATTGGTAATTATTACTAATTATTGGTAGTTATTGGTAATTATTGGTAATTATTGGTAATTATTACTAATTATTGGTAATTATTGGTAATTATTACTAATTATTGGTAATTATTACTAATTATTACTAATTATTACTAATTATTACTAATTATTAATAATTATTGTTAATTATTGGTAATTACTGGTTATTATTAGTAATTATTACAAGTTATTGGTAATTATTGTTAATTATTACTAATTTTTGGTAATTATTACTAATTATTACTAATTATCACTAATTATTACTAATTATTAATAATTATTACTAATTATTACTAATTATTACTAATTAATACTAATTATTACTAATTATTACTAATTATTATTAATTATTTGTAATTATTGCTATTTATTGGTAATTATTACTAATTATTGGTAATTATTACTAATTATTACGAATTATTACTAATTATTACTAATTATTAATAATTATTTTTAATAACTGGTAATTATTAGTAATTATTAGTAATTATTGGTAATTATTACTATTTATTGGTAATTATTACTAATTACTGGTAATAATTGGTAATTATTGGTAATTATTACCAATTATTAGTAATTATTGGTAATTATTGGTCATTATTACTAATTAATGGTAATTATTGGTAATTATTTCTTATTAATGGTAATTATTGGTAACTATTTCTAATTATTACTAATTATTGGTAATTATTACTAATTATTGGTAATTATTACTAATTATTGGAAATTATTACTAATTATTATTAATTATTGGTAATTATTGGTAATTATAACTAATTATTACTCATTATTGGTAATTATTACTAATTATTGGTAGTTATTTCTAATTATTGCTAATTATTACTAATTATTACTAATTATTGGTAATTATTGGTAATTATTGGCAATTATTACTAATTATTACTAATTATTGGTAATTATTACTAATTATTACTAATTATTGGTAATTATTATTAATTATTACGAATTATTGGTAATTATTGGTAATTATTTCTAATTATTAATAATTATTGGTAATTATTATGAATTATTACTAATTATTGGTAATTAGTGATAATTATTACCAATTATTACTAATTATTGGTAATTATTGGTAATTATTACTAATTATGGATAATTATTGGTAATTATTACTAATTATTGGTAATTATTGGTAATTATTACTAATTATTGGTAATTATTACTAATTATTGCTAATTATCAGTAATTATTACAAATTATTACTAATTATTCCTAATTATTGGTAATTATTCCTAATTATTACTATTTATTACTAATTATTGGAAATTATTACAAATTATTAGCAATTATTACTAATTATTGGAAATTATTACTAATTAATGGAAATTATTTGTAATTATTGGTAATTATTGGTAATTATTGGTAATTATTGGTAATTATTACTAATTATTGATAATCATTACAAATTATTACTAATTATTGGTAATTATTGGTAATTATTGGTAATTATTCCTAATTATTGGTTATTATTCCTAATTATTGGTAATTATTCCTAATTATTGGTAATTATTCCTAATTATTGGTAATTATTCCTAATTATTGGTAATTATTCCTAATTATTGGTAATCATTGCGAATCATTACTAATTATTGGTAATTATTGGTAATTATTGGTAATTATTACTAATTATTGGTAATTATTCCGAATTATTGGTAATTATTCCTAATTATTGGTAATTATTCCTAATTATTGGTAATTGTTCTTAATTATTAGTAATTATTCCTAATTATTGGTAATTATTCCTAATTATTGGTAATTGTTCCTAATTATTGGTAATTATTCTTAATTAGTGGTAATTATTCCAAATTATTGGTAAACATTGACAATTATTTGCAATTATTGGTAAATATTGGTAATTATTGGAAATAATATTGACAAATATTAGCAATTATTGAATATTGGGAATTATTATTAATTATTACTAATTATTAGTAATTATTACTAATTATTGGTAATTATTATAAATTATTACAAATTAATGTTAATTATTTCTAATTATTATTAATTAATTCGAATTAATTTTAATTTTTCATAATTTCTGCTAATTAATTGTAATTACAGCTAACTATTTTAGATTAATTAGTGTTTAATTGTCTGTAATCACTATTATATATTAATACTTATTCATAATTATTTCTAATTAGAAATCAAAATAAAAATTCTAAAAATTTAAACTAAATAAATATAATAAATAAAGTAAATATTAAAATTAAATTCATATAAAAACCTTAAACTTGATGTCAATGTCGAGCCGTTGTAATTGTAGAACACCACCAACAACTGAATCCTCGAAGTCGGAAAAAAAAAATTACAACTGAATGTCGTAAAAGATTGAGAGTGAAAAAATTGAAATAGTTGAGAGTGGGGAAATTGTAATGGTTGACAGTATTTATAGGTTGGATTAATTGCAATGGGCTTTTTTGCAATGGGTTTTCCGTCGCAAATAATGATATTTGCGACGAGGCCCGTCGCAAATAACCCTGACCGCATTTAATTATTGGCGGCATTAAAAAGGTTATTTTCGACGGAGCCCGTCGCAAATAGTCTTTAACCGCCGTCGGTTATTTACGACGGGGATAGAACCACGTCGCAAATAACCCTGACCGCATTTAATTTTGGGCGGCATTAAAACGGTTATTTGTGACGGGTCCCGTCGCAAATAATTCCTGCCGCCTGGGTATTTGCGACGGGACTGCAGTCCCATTGCAAATAGTCTTTAACCACTGCCGGTTATTTTCGACGGGGTTCTATCCCCGTCGCAAATAAACTTCACGCGGTTTGGCACGCATTTCGCGCCAAACTATTTGCGACGGGTAAAAAACCCCGTCGCAAATACTCATTTGCGAAAGGTATTTTCGACGGGAAAAATTCCCATCGCAAATACCCCGTCGCTATTAACCATTTTTCCCGTAGTGATCGGAAATAGGGTTAATAAAAATATAACTATAAAAGAAAGAAAGAGCAGTACAAAAGTCACCAGAGATAGCCCATACTAGGATTTTATGAAAATATGGATATAGAGGAGAAACAAACCATCAAGGTCTGATGGAGAGTCGTAGAAAATAGGATTATGAGAATGATTACTACAAGAAAATCACAAACTTTTGATTGGTTAAATGGTCATTGATTCCCCAGTTGGGAAAAGTTATCCGACAACCTTTTTGTTTTAAGTTACCTTTAATAAAGTTGAGGAAATTATTTAGGAGATTTACTAAGAATTTAAGGAAATATACTTACTTGTCATGTAGACTTTCATTCTTTAATAAATTTTTACCACGAACCCATCATTCACTCCAGAAGGTAATAGAACTCAAAAGATATTATATTTATCCTAATCGTACAAGGTTACAAATATTAACACATACCATTTAGATTAGGAAAACTATTTTTTAATAACCAAGGTCTTCTTGTAGGCTAGTGGTAGGTAATAATGGTCTGTCGCACTATGGTTGTGGGTTCGATTCCTTCCGCTTTGTCTGACAAGATGGGTTATCCCCTGACCTGCAGGTTATCCTTTTCCTAAAACTATAGTATTATAATATTCCAAAAATAATATTTAGAAATGTTTTAACCTTAAACAATACTATCCAAAGTTAAACTAAAATCCATTCCAAACATTATAGTTATCCATAATACCTCTATCCAGAATTTCTCTAAAAGATCTCTAAATTCTAAAATCAATTCATCAGATTCCCCAAACAAAATAAAGTTCCTCTTATTGTCACATAATAAAAATATGATTACCTTCATCATATTAAAACCGTAATGAAAAAACCTGTACTGTAGTACAATCCTTATATATATCACATTATTCTTATAACCAAAATATAATCCTTGGGTCCAAAAGCACCAACATATTAATTATTCCACTTCAACTGTAGTAACATCATAAGATTGTCCTTGATCCCTTAGCCTTTTCTGAGGTAAGTTTACCTGATGCTTAGGACATTCATTAGCTTAATGCCCCATTTACCTACAATTGTAGCATTCAATGTTGATAGCCTCTTTCTTTCCCTTGAAATCACGAGACTGGTGACCTTTTTCTCTACATTTATATCAAACTCACATTCATTTTAGGCAAGTACCCTGGTGATTCTTCCCACAATTATCACATAATGTAAAATCCTTCTTTCCCTTTTTCCTTTTATCTGTATCTTTCTCCACCGTTCTCTTCTTCTATTGCTTTACTTTATTTTCATAAGATTCAGAGAATTCCTTTTCTGTCTTGATAGCACACGAGACTATATCTTCATATGTTTAGAAATATTATGATACTAAATCTCGATAGAAAATGGTTTTAACCCATCAAATAAACGACCAATCTTACTTATTACGTTATGTATATAATCTGCAGCATGCTTTTCTAACCTTGTACAGTTAGCCTCATAATTTGTGACATTATCATCCTCCTTTTGTCTCAGACTCAGAAATTTTTTTTCCATATCTGCTCGATGGTCATGAGAAAAGTATTTTTCTAAGAAAAGCTCTTTGAACACCCTCCATTCCATATTTTATACTTCATCATCTTCCTTTGTGTTTTGAATCAATGACCACTATTGATTAGCATCTCTAGTGAGGCGGTAAACTACCATGATATCCTTTTCCCTTTCACTACTCCCCAAGGCACGTAATATTTTCTCTAAGGAATTTATCCATTTCTCAGCTACTAAGAGATTTGTACTCCCATTGAATGTTGGTGGTTGTTGCCTCATGAAGTGGTATAACATTGATCCTCCATGTTGCGGATCAGGGTGCTCCATATAAGTAAGGTTATTATTTATAACCTGAGTGAGTTGTCTCAGTATGGTGATAAGTTGATCATCACCAGTTGTATCACCATCTCCACTATAATTATCTTGAGCAAGAGAGAAATACCTACATGGAGTGTGTGCATTGATATGATTTCCATTCCTTCCACTAGGCGCCATTTCTACAAAATGGCATAAACTAGATCAGTTTATGAATCAAAATACATAATTCCATACTTGTAAAATACTTAACATAAATTGAACAGTTTATAGATATAATCCATAATCATAAAAATGTTTTCTTAGAGGAAGTATATACTCATAAACCCTTCATAATGGTTTGTAGATAAAGTGAGAATTATCCTAAGCATATCCCCCGGGAGTGTCGTAACCAAGAATGCAGCAAGGCCCGTTCTCGTGCACTAGTTCCCGTTCGAGTCTAGCTCAAAGCGGTGTTTTCGAGTTTTACCCTTAGTTACATCTGTGCGAGATCCGCCTCTACCTGCTCGTATCCAGACAGGGTTGTATTGCTCAGAAAACTCACAAAATATCTATAATGCCAAAATTCTAGGAAGTTCTTCAATACTAATCCTCAAAGTCTATCTTAGGGCTATGTGCTCTAATCAGAGTTTACCTAAATCTAGTTTCCAAGGTTAGTACAAAACTACCTCTGATACCAACTATAATTCCCCGGCCTCAGTTACACAGAGTCGGTGCATTATTACGTAACGTTGTCATGATCACAAAATATCAAGTCTCGAAAGACATATTAGTTTAGTAGCCTTGAAAACACTACATATATTCATAAGTCTTACATTACATCATAAAGTGAAAAACTACCATAACATGGTCTCCATAGTCCACACTCATATCCCCTTCATACTATCCCTACAGGCCAGTCATAAAATATTTCTTCACATCCTGGAAAATTTAAAACATAGAAAGGGGTGAGCTCAGATGCTCAGTAAGGATAACAATACAGCAGAAAATTTCATAAATAAACATAAAAATTTAAGGCAATATATAACTAAAAAAAGAATTTTAAACTTGAACATCAACATAATATGGAAAAAATAAAATTAAATAATGCAATTTACTTATTCACATAGATATTTTACAAGTCGAATAATCACATGCAATATCAATTACCATTTTCATAATGATGGAATGCATAATGTCAGACTATCATAGCCATGTAGCCAAGGCCTCGTGCCAACACTATAAATAATATTTTGTCAAGGCCTCGTTCCAAGACACTAGTTTGTCTCATGAGGCCTACCGATTCATCGAGGATCTATAGCGGGCTCCGGTAGTCACTTATTAAGTCCAATGCATTACTTATATGAAAAGGTTTAAGCATATCATAAACCATAACATAATTGTATCACATAAAACATGCATAAAGGAAACATATAATTTCCCTATTTCGATCACAAGATATCAATACAACACATTGATATAATAAAACCATTTTCAATACCAAAATAAATGAAATGTAAAACCTGGTATTTATTTTTCATCTAAAAAATGTTATGGCTTGTATAGGATGTCGAAACTCAAATAATGGTCATGGTGGAAGAGAATTCATTGTCGTTGCATAAGTAAAAACATTCCATTTTTTCATTTAGTAAAATGCTTCGTATAAAAAGATTCCTTTTGAATAAACATAAAAGTCAAAGGGGTTTATACACCATATAAAAGAAAGTCTTGTATTAAAACAAAATATGCCTCAATGAAAGAAGATTGAGATGATGTCCCTTACAAAGATCATTTTTAAATAAAATAGATCTATTATGTTTAATCACTGTAAGTACACATAAAGAAAGTACAAATACAATATAGGACATAATAATATCATGACATAATTTTAATGTAGGAGATTAACCCAAATAATGGAAATTGGGTTAAGAAGTCCCCTTACCTCGTGTCCGACTTGAATTGACCATTCTTTAACCTCTTGAATAATAAACTAGAGTAAATTTATACTTTCTTAAGAACCTTTTTCATGTTAAGTTTTCCTTTTATATCACTTATCACCATGTTATGAAAATTATGTAATTATTTATGTTAATAATGGTCGTTTTGTCGATCTTTGGTACTTAAGTCAAAATAAACTTCTTATAATTACAAGTTGTTAATGCGGTAAAATATCCATTATATTCAGAATTGTATTCATGATTTAGATATCATATATATAATATATATAATATATATATATATATATTCATTTATAATATTACCTAACATTTAGAGGTAAGAAATGAAATGCACCGTTCATGGAGACGGTAAGCCATATGTACACATGAACGCTACTTTCATTTCTATTTCATATTTAATGGAATTAAATCATAATGATATAAAGGTGTATTATAATTCCAATATAACATCTTATATAATATCATTTACACCATCCTTTACACGTCCCACATATGGCATTAACGATTCAAATCACTTTGAGGGGGCGGTAGTCCGCACTTCCTAATATGAAATTATCTCGTTTACCCATAATGGAAATCATAAAGGCATGACATAAATGAAAAATATAGAAGCGTAAGGAAAACATAAACATAATATATATCATATATAAATATATTGACATCTTAATGGCCAACATGAGAGGTGTTAAAAGAAGATTGAACAATCATCGTTTCGTGAGGCAGTAATTCGCCACCCATAGAAACAGTATGTTCTTTAACTATTAAACGATGGTGTGTGTAAGTGTAAATCAAATCATTCTCATAAAAACATCCTAGTATATTTAATATACTAGTTTTCTTACAAAATAATGGAATAGAAAGAGTTTATGGGGTTGGAGAAGGAAAATAAAACAAAATAACATAAGAGAAGACATTACCTTAAAATCGGGTAACTCTTTTTGATTTTAGCCAAAGGCTTCCTTGGGAATACTTCTTCCCAAGGTGAGGCTTATAGGAGTAAGATAGGTAAGTTGAGAGAGTATTTCCGCAGAGTTTGTCTGAGAAAAATGTCTTTGATGGTGTGAATATGGTGGAAGAGGTGAGGGCCTTTTATAAGAGGAGAGGAGGGGCACTCTTGGAAAGTCATGAAATGTTACATTATTATGAAGGGATTTTCAGATATCAAAGGTCCCAAAATTATATATTTCGAGGATAAGGTGATAAGGGTTTGAAGTACACCCATCCAATATGTTTGTGAAAAGTGTAAGTCTTAGAGTTTACATTATCTTTTCATTTTATTTAAATCGTTAATTAATGAGGTAATCGCTGCGTCATCATGGTGTCATAAAAAATTTAATTTATTTAATGTCTAAAAATTATTAAAAAATTATCACGATGTAGAAAATATTTTTATCTTTCCAATAAATATTTATAGTCTAAATTTTATCTTATATAACCCCATATAATAATTGTTTTAGTAAAACAACACATGTTTGTGACATTTATATTTTTACTTTAAATAAAAGGTATTAATGTCATTATCTCACAGAAGTGGCTCTCTGGGGTCCCAAAAATTGTCCCATGGTTTGTATTTGTCGGCCATTACTCATCCAATAAGAGTAGTACATGTGTCAATATATTTTTTATATTCTTATAATATCATTTTTACCTTAAATTACCCTAAATACCTCTAATCGCGGTTAATAAAACTCAAAAGTTACTATTCACCAAAAATTATTTTCATCCCATTGAACCACATTTTACTTTCTAATGACAACCATGTATGTCGGATTTTTGAAATTCAATTTGTAGTAGCAGTAAAGTTTCATTTAAACAAGAAATCAGTTATTTTAACTACCACTTAGTGGTTTCACTATTCATTAAAAATTGAATTTTTTTAGAACAATACCAAAAATTCACCCTAAGCTATAATTGATATTCCGAATTAAAAATGATTTATATTTTAAAAAATTCCAAAAATATAAGATGCATTAATTATTTTTATAATTAATTCCCACTGTCAAAACCAATAGTCTGTTTTTAAGAAACAATATCAATCAAAAGATTGACAATTGTTTATGTCCAATTTCAAAGTAAAATTATTTATAATGACTACCATTGGATAAAATGATAAAAATATATTCAAATTATGCTTTAAAACCACTCAATAGTATAATTTATCACTATAAATTATTTTCATTAAAAAGTTGTTTTTAAGTATTTTTTTCTATTCATAGAAAATTGGATGTTCTCAGAAAATTACAAAAAATTCAACTTAGGATAATTTCGATATTTAAAATACGAAAATGAAGTCCATTTTTAAATATAAAATTTATATAATTTAAAAAAGTAGGTATTACTATTCATAACGACTACTTTGATTGGTTGCGGTGTGTTAAGATGTCGAACTTGCGTACAATGCAAGCTATTGCATTATTGAAAGAGAAGCGTATCGTGAAAGCATGGGGTGTTAAACAGAATCAGAAATAGTTATTCTAAAATGGTAATATCATTTCCTACTGGTACAACCTCAATGTGTAGTACATGTGATAGATTAGTTATATACTTCCATTGGAGAGAAACATAGAACACATGATGAACGTGAGATAGTTTCTGTGGATATTTCAATTGATATGTTTTGTCCTGATATGATAAATAATTTCAAAGGTTCTAATATATATAGGTATTAGTTATCCATTCACTCTTCCATGGCGAACTTCAGAGAAATAAATCATCACAAACATCCAATTCGAGATTCCATAGATGATTATCAACATAAAATTTTACATGATTTTGAGTTGATCTAACCCTCTCTTCAACATCATTAACTAGTCTATGTCTAAATAGTATTTATTATAAAACATTTCCCCAATACTTCATAATTATACACACCATTCTACAATGGTCTTCATAATGAGCTATCTAAATTCTCAAGTAAAATATACTATTGCAGGACAACCCAACATGAGAAAGGAATTGATACTAACCACATTTGAAATCAATAGACCAATATCTATACATAATCCTATAGTGTTTGAATTTTAAGACTAATCATCTTTCATAGAAGGATACTCTGTGCTGAAACAAAACTCTGTTATGATAATTTTATTGAAGATGATCCCAAAAAATAAGGAATTTTTTTTTGATCAGAAAAAATCCAATATGATACACCATGACAATGTATTAGTCTTTTAATTATTATCCTGAAAGTTTGATCTATATGGAAATATCTCCCATAGCGATTGAGTGTACTTACACCGCAAGGTGACAAATTAAAACCAAGAATTACTTTAACATCAATTATAATATAACACATAATGGATTGAAGTACCATCAATCATATTTCCATATAGTATAAAATAATTCCTCCTAAAATGGATTTTTTTTCTAAAACATATACAATACTAATGGGTTATATTGCTAATAATTCCTTTTAAATTAACCTTAATCTTTATAAACAGTCATAACAAAAAACCAAAAAACATTTGACAATGTCATTGGAATTATAATCAAACTTAATCTCATAAACGCATGATAATATCCATTACTCATATATAAATAATACATGGGTGTATAAAATTACAAAAAATTTATAATCCATTGATGTATCGTTATACATACAACTCAAAAACCGTTAAAATATTAGTTTAACAACATATTTCATGAATACCAAAAAATAAATTAATCCTTCCACTTTAATTATTGACATGGAATAGGTCCTTTCGTGATCGATACTTTAATTATTAGGTTACTAGATTGAGTTTTATAATGAACATGTTCACCACATATAATGCATTGATCTCCTCCCAAATTTATAACACTATGACCTTATTTTCCACACAGATAACATCTCAACCTTAATTTGAGAAATTCATATAGGTTATTCTTTTTACCATAATAATTTTTAAGAAGGAAAATCTTTATTCTTATGAGATCATTAACAAACAAAATTTCAAAAAAAAATTATTATTATATTTACTGCATTAAGAATCTCACCAAAGACCGCATTGTTAAAAATATATCTCAATAAGAAGATTAGAAATAATTACAATATATATCTCTATAGTTATCATCCTTTATGGTTTCTCAGAGTAATAAAATTTTCCATATGATTCATTTTTAACCATAATCATTCAATTTATAATCATTGATAAATATAAAAAATAATAATATGATAAAAAGTAATCGTATTGAAAAACAACATAATCCTGAAAATAAACTATTAGATAATGAAATTATGATTCCATAATTTCTATTTATAAAACCATATTAAAAAAATATTTTATTAAAATTCTTCCTTATTGTTTATAACGGGTTTGTAATTTTTCATAGTGTCTCCCCTAGGAGTGTCAAACAAGGTGTGGAGAAAGGCATGTTGTCCTAAACTATATGAATATTTCATCCTACACAATGTTCTCTTTTTAGTGTTATTACCCCTAGGTAAAATTTTCCTAGATCCATATAACCATTTAGTATCAAGGAAATGATATAAAATTTTTTATACCACCCCACTATACATTACAAAAATTCTATGAAATTTTCATATTTATTGATTCACCCATAGACTTATCCATTAAAATATACCAAGTAATCTCACTAAATTATTCTCATTATAGTTTCCAAATGTAATCTAAACCAATATTATGATAGAAACAATAGTTAATAAGAATTTTCATATATAGATATTATATCTTGTTAAAGGTATAGTCAGTACTTTATAGAAATGCACAGTACAGAATTGTAATTGTTTAGTGTCTTCAAAGACATGGTACACAATCTTTTAATTTGATGAATGATATTCAGTATCTCTCATAATGATATTCTTATTTAGTATACTTCAAGTACATTCCCTAACTATAACATTTATTCATAACCTAGTGAATGGAAAAATTAGAAATGAGAAGATCAGAGTCGCAGTAAGGGTAAAATTGTTAGATATGCAATGATAACATGAAGATATTGGTAAGATAACATGAGAATAAAATTTGAAAACCACAACCTTTATATCATAGATCATAATATTTATTCATGGAATAAATATTGGATGTCAATAAAACTAAAATCATATTCTAATCAAATAAAATAAACCATGTGAGAATAACATTTTCATGATATTGTGCCATACACATTACCAGAGAACATTTTTGACATGTATAAATCAATACATGTTCAAACCTTATCACTAATAAAGAAATGATTTTATAAATGATAAAATGATCAATTTTATAACATAAAACCACTTATTTTATAAGAGATATTGAAAAAAATATCTCTTTTATCAGGTCTTGTAAAAGCACTGATAAAGCTACCATTTTTTAGTGCTAAATCATGTATTGATAAATGGTCCCTTTATCAGTGTCGGATCATGCCCATATTAATATACCATTATTGGTAATAGATATGTTAATTATAAATAGACACGTTTTATGGTATATATGAAGTTATAATTATGTCACCAATAATGGGTTATTGATGATGATCTTATAAAGAGAGCATTTATGAGGGAATCATTCAGTGCTGATAAAGTCCATTTCATCTATTACATAGTAACCTCTTTCCAGTAGCCTTGTTAAATAAATCTTAATAAGAATTCTTATTAACGAATAGAAAATATATCTTACTAGATTAGATTACAGAAAAAACATTTCAGAATCCTTTCAATTAAAAATTCACATACATAATATTTACATTAATTTCATTTTGATAATTACCTAAAAAATTACAAATTGTGTAAAAAATCAAAACAAAAAGACACTTTTAAACATTCATAATTTGTATAAAGGTCTATTCTAAAATATAACCATTTTTTATTTAAATTAATTTCATAAAATAATAAAATGAAATTATATTTTTTATATTATATAATACACATATGATAAATTATATTGTTAACTTATATATATTATTGATATTTTCAGTAAATCATTTTTTAGATTGATGTGTGGTTAATTCTTACATGTCATAAATATATTATCAATAATATTAATAATATTTGAAAACAATGTGGAATTTTTTCTTTCTTTTTGACTATGTGAGGCATGTTTTAAAATAAAATTAATCTAATATTGATAAAATGTATTTTGATTCATATCAACCATATCATGTGTCAGATTGACCACTATTCAATTACTAGAAATTATTAATGAACTGTAGCTCAATTTTCAATTTTCTGAAAATAATATATCCATGTTTTCATAGTTTTGGCATTGTGATGTGTGTTTTACACTAAAATGACACTTTTATATTGAAAACATAAATATTGAGTAATACCGAATAAATCAAATGTTGGAATGACGTTTGGTCGATTCTTATAACTAATATATGAATTAGCGATCGTTTATCTATATTTTCAAAATAAGACATGCTTGTTTTCTTGGTTTTGATAGTGAGAGGTGTGTCTTCATCTTAAATGAAACATATATTTAAAATAATAAATTTCATTCTTATTGGCCACATCATGTGTCATATTGTTGTGTATTTTATTCCTATATGTTATAAATATATTACATAACATCATATTAATGTTATAAAACAATATGAGCTCCTTTTAATTGTTTTTTTCTATATGATAATAATTTCAAAATAAAACGACACATCAATATTTAAAGCACATACATTAAGTCATTCCACCACATTATGCATCGAATTGATATAAATTTGATTGTTACACATAAAAAATATATACTGGATCATTTTTGATAATTTTTAAAAAGAATGTCATATTCATTTTAGGTGTTGGGCTATGTGATACACATTTAACAAAAAAATAGAACATTTATATTAAAAACACAAACTTTGAGTCATATCATGAACATGGTCTGTCAAATTGATGTGATGTCGATTCATAAACATAATAAATATATTATGGAAAGTTATTCAAATGTTTTAAAACAATATAAATTTTTTTCCTTATTTATATATGTGTGGTACATGTTTTAAACTATAATGAAACTTCTAAATTGAATGACATAATACACATTATACCGAAAAAATCATGTTATAGAATGAATTTGAACAATTAAAATATATTTGAAATATGTTGTGTATAATTTTCATAATAATTTTAAACCACATGATATCATTTTACTTGATTTGTATATGTGATACATATTTTAAACTAAAATGCAACCTTTATATTGAGAGTACACACAATAAGTTATTCAAACCACAGCGTGTGTCAGATTGATGTGTGTTCAATTCCTACACATAAAATATATATTATGGTCTGTTTCCCTAATTATATTAAACAATATGGGACCATTATCATGGTTTTATTATGTGATATTCATTTTAAACTAAAATGATTCTTTTATATTTAAAACATTCACTTCAAGTCATAATGGAAACATCATGTTTCATATTGATGTTTGTTTAATTCCTAAATTTCATAAATGTATTATTGATTATTTTCGAAAAATATTAAAATAAATATAATCTTGTATTATTGGTTTAGGTTATTTAATGGGAGTTATAAATAAAAATGAAACGTCAATATTAAAAACACTCTTCGTGTTATATAAACCACATCGAGTATTAGATTGAAGTTTGATAAATTCATATATATAGAAAATTAACTATGGATCATTGAAAATATTTTTCAAACAATATGAACTATATTTTTAAATTTTTCTTATATGATGGTTTTTTTTAAGAATGTTCCTTTTTTAGGAAAAAATTATCTTCAGGTCATATCAACCCCCATCATGTTTCTAATTCATGTACGGTGAATTCCTACATCTAAAAATTATTTATATATTTTTTTCCTAGTGTTAGAAAATAACCAGATCTCATTTTATTTATTTTGGATATTTGATGTTTTCTTAAAAATAATGTAGAACAATTATATTATGAATGAGAAATTAATGTCATATCAGGCATATTCTATGTTAGATTCAATTTTGTTCAATTGATAAACATGAAAAATGAATTACAGATCATGTTCTTATTTTTTGAAAGAAATATAACATTTTTCACTTAATTTTTGCAATTAGAAACTTCTTTAAAAATGGATCTTTTTAGGGAATCTTGATATTTTGGTCATATAGACCACATCACGCCTCTTATTAATGTGCGATAAACTCCTATATGTGAAAAATGAATTAGGATTCATTTTACTAATATTTAAAACAATCTATGATCTTCTTCTTTGTTTTGAATATTTGATGTTTGTTTTAAATTAAAATGAAAATTTTAATTTGAAATACATAAATAATGTCATATACACAACACCTGGTGTTGGACTAATTTGTCGTTAATTATTACATGTGATAGATAAATTATAGATTATTATCCAATAGATTGAAAACTAATTTAAGATCATTATCATTGTTTTGGATATATGATCCATGTTTTAATCTAATGTAGAACTTTCATATTGAAAACACATACTTCATGTTTTTCCAACAACCTTATGAATAATATTTTTATGAGGTAAAATCCCAAACACATCAAATGAATTATTAATAATTTTCATTTTTATTAAAAACAATCCACATTTGTTTTTTTGGTTTTTATCATGTCATGTAGATTTTGAACTAATGTGTCAATTTAACAAAAACATTTTGAAATATAAATTATAAAGAGGTTAAATAAATAAGTAGGAAAAATGAAGAGAAAATTAAATTAATAAGAAGTAGTATGTCACCTAATCATGATGTATTTATACATTATGACACCATGTATTCCATCCATGTTTTCAAAATAAATCTATTACCACAATTATGTTTCATCATGAGAGACATTTCAGAAAAAATCAATAAATGTATTATGATTCTAATTCATCAAACTAAAAATATTTTTTTCATTTCATATCCCAAAACAGACGAATATCATAGTATATAATAACAATTATTTGATATGAAAAATCTATATAAAACTTTGTATCCTACCCACTCATATCTAGTAATATTTACATTTTATTCTGAGTAAGTATATTTTTGGAAATCATTAAACTATAAAGGAAATATATAAAAAAAATAATTAAGAAATATTATTAATTATAATATCAATAAGATCATAATTTATATGTTTGAGGTTGTTTTTATAGTTTATGATATATTATATAAATTATCTAACATAATATCCAATAGAGTTGTTGTTATTGTGCTACATAAATTACATAAACATTTACCAAAATAAGTAAATTATTTTTAAATATTCATTAATAATTTAATTTTTTTATGTATACCTTTATATGTCTCCATTTTAATTAAACCACATGATTCTTATATCTAGTCACTAAATTAAATCTAGAAGTTATCCTATATTTAAGGGTCACCCTATCATAACCGAATTTGTGTTAAAACATAGAATGAAACATATTATTTGAATATTATCTAAAATATGTTCATTATAGTTGATTATAATTGGATCATTCATAGGTATATCCATGTATTAGATCCAAAAAATAATTAGTTGGGTTATACAGATTGATTGTGATCAACATTAAATGTTTTATAAAAAATAAAAAAATATCCATTAAAAAAATACAATTTATTATTATAGATTTCCTAGTTTACCACTAAATCATAGGAATAAAAAAGTGTTTTCGGAATGTTATTTTCTTGTAAGACATATCATTTACAGGATAATTTTTCATAAATTTTTTTATTAACATCAATTTATATTCATCCATCCAAATGATATATATATATATTAGTAAATCCATATCAAGATTCCTAGGATTCTACCTTTATATAATAGTACTATAATGAACAGTAAAAAAGTGCAATTTTATTACCTTTAATGAACATATTCCATTATTTTTTTGAAATATGTATAATGAAAATGTAACTTATGTTTGTATTTAAAATAGAGACTCCCATCCATTAAGACATGAAAATATCATTTATACTAATGACTCTAACTGTGTCTATAATTATAATTCCAAATATTTCAAATTCATATGGAATGATCAACCCATTTGTATCCACGAATATGGTGTCTGAATGAAGTGTTAATGATAATATATGTTGTAGTATAACTGGAAGATTTAAGGTACACATAGAAGGTTTTTTTCTATTCTAGTTGATTGAGTATATTTTCATGATTCATCCTTCCATTTTCTCATTGTCTTATTTGTCTCTAAATCCATAACTCACTTCATTCCCTTTTCATCAATTTTTATATGTTTTCTCTATAAAATATTAATTTCTGATGTTCCTTATATATCTCTATAACATTTTAAGGCCCTGGTATGAAAGGTACAATTTCATCATTTTACATTGTAGTATATAGACCATCAAGTGGAACATTAACCTTAATGTTATTCTCTTTACGATACAACTATAAACACACTCAGGTGATCTTTTAGGAGTTCATTGTTGTGCATTATATCTGTTATGATATTTTATAGTCCACCCCTCATAGAAATATAGTTCATGGGTGTTGATAGATATAGATCATGTAAAATATTTTTCTATTATTTTTTTGTAATATAATGATATCAGAAAGAGTTTGACTAAAATTTTAGATAAAGGGTACTGAAATAATTTATTACTATATCTAAAGTAAGTGGATGAGTGGAATGACTAGCAACAAAAATATCATGTCCATTTGGTGACTCGTGTTATGGTCATTATTACTTTTTAGGTTCACCTTCATCCTTTCAAATGTAATTTTATTTCAACCCAGATCAACCAATGATATCATTCAAATCATCTGTTTGGGCCTAATATCCATTCATCATTTGATATATATTTTATTTCAGTTATTTCATCCTAAAATAAGTTCAAGGAGGTAGTTAAATACCTACAACTACAATTCAAGCATATTGTTCCAAATTCCTCAATTTTATAGAATGTTGTTTTTCTTTACGTATGGTATCTGTCGATTCTTATGTTCAAACCACATGAAATAATATGAACATTAATATATAATTTATGACGTACTTTTGAAAATCATAATGAATTAATATTATTCCATATTTACATGATCCTCTTTCCAAAGCATAAGAAATGGGATAGAAGTGGATTTAGATTTGGTTCCATCAATATCCATATAAAAAAGGAAAATCTATTTCTTCATATCACATTAAACATTTACTATTTATTTAAAATATATAATAATTTCTTCTCAGATGAAGTTTCCCTCATAATTTCATTATAATAGTGGTACATTTGTTTTGACGCATGTTTTTTATTTTCTTAAATTTGTTTCATGTTTCACAAATTATTAACTTTTAATGAAACTGGATAAAATAATTAATGTCATATAATATATAATTTTATGTACTTCACCAAACGTAATTTATCATCATGAAAAATGATACTTTATTTCCACGTATCCTCCATTATAATGTATGTGTAAGAGACTAGTGGGTGGGGAATTACTCTGTTCTCAAAATCTATAAAATGTAACATGGTAAGAATATTCTAGAATCAAAATTTTCTCTTTTGGTGTCTAGTAAGACAAATAACATTATAAATCATTTTAAATAATTGAAATATATAAGTAATAGTAGTAATTAAATATATATTTCAATTAATATTATTTTGGAAAAATATGGAAAGTATATCCTGATATTACCTTTATATAATCCCAAAGGGATTCCTTCATATAATGTTATACATGGCACCAATAATCTCTATCAATCAGTAAATCCAACCGTGTTGTGACCCTAAAATAACAAATTAACATCGGATTTTTTTGGGTCAAAAGTTTGTTCATATTTAATCCATCCAACTTCTAATTTCAGGCCTTTAATTCTTTACATGATAATTTTAGTCAACACTATAATGATACATCATTCTTATTTTTTCATCAACATTGTGTTTCTCCCAAAATGACTATGTAGTTTTAGAATATGCTACATATTTTCCCTAGGATTGGTATAGTCATCATGTGGGGAATTATTTTTCAATAAGATTTGTCAATAATTAAATTTATATTACATTAATACTGTAGAGAAGACATAATATTATGAGGAAATGAACTGAATATTAAAAAACACTCTAACCATCCCATTGAAATCTATTATTTTCATTAAATGATGAACAATTTTGATCCTCTATTGAGCTTCAAATTCCTCTATTTATTGTCCCCTATAATATAGAATAAATTTATTATATTGGGGATACCATTAGATGATTTTGATATCCCACATTCAGGGTCATACCTGAATAAATTTTAATCTAAACCTATAATTGTTTTATCCACAAGAAGTATAATTGACTAATTGTTGTTTTCTATATTGAATAAATAATATTAATACAAATATTATGATTAGATATATGAATGGATCATTATTTTCCTATTCCACCATAAAAATCACATTCATAAATTCAAAACAATAAATTTTGTATTATCCAAAACTTATATCAGTTCAATGGTTTTGAAATATGACACACTCAAATTCATTGGATTTCTATCCATTGAACAAAATATGTTCATCACTTATGGGAAAAATATAACTCAGATATTTTTCATTGTATTTTGGTTATCATGTCTTTTGTACAAGACATAGAACCGTAAATTAAAAACTAGATTTAGATATAAAATATACATTTTATCCCCTAGCAAGATGTTAGTGATAATTAAAAATTAAATTCATATTTAATAATAATACTTTATAAATATGATCTCATAACCATCCAGTGATCTATTTATTTTATGTATTTGATATACATTCATCATCGAATTATGGATGTAAATTTATAATAATTGATTTTTTTGATTGAACAAATGGATTAACAAATTCAGTATTATGTAAAATATAATGGAGGGATTTCTCACTATTTTTGATGGTAATTGTAAAAATAAATCTTCTAGATGAAAAATCAACCATAAGGCATCCACTGTGAAGATAATTTAAGAGTTCTATTTTATTAATATTTTATTGTTTATAGGATCATAATTCAATATATTCTTCTACAATATATCTTTCTAAAATTCAAAATTCAATCCAACTATGATTTATGACCCTTTCAAAATCATCATATATTACTTAATAGTGTACATAGTTTTTGATGGACATGACCACTTAGTTCATTCCCTCTATCCTAGTGGAACATCAAGTAGATCGTTAATAATGATTTTATTATAAACATATCTATTTCCTATATTATTATAGTAACCCACATATACATGACTATAAACTTCACATGGTCTACATCTTTACAACATATGGCTTTGAAATAAAAAGAAGAGTCCTATTAATGTTTGTCATTAATTTTAAAAAAAATGAAATTTAATGAGATGATCATTAATTATCAAATTAAAACATGGTTTTTGATTGATTATAATCTCTCTAACTTCAACATAGTCATTGAAATGAAATTCATGATATTTGATTAATACCAATAACGATCTTTGAAACTGTTATATAAATTACATAATTTCAGTTTTCATATCTGGATATATTTTATGCTATAGGAGGAAGAAAATTATCAATTTTACCCTTCCCTATTTCCAAAGATTCACTTATCTCCATGATAAAAATTTCTAACATAGCTATGATGAAATATTTTTTTCAGTAAATATTAGTTATGTGAAAATAACACTCTAAAATATATATATATTTTTTAAAAGCATGAAATCAAAAAAAATTCCAACTATACAATCATTTCCATTATAATAGTTCAATGAAAATTGGTATCTTTTTCTCAAATATAATTTATTATTGTTTTTAAAAAAATTCTGAAAATAGTTTCAATATATTTTTCATTATCGAATAGTTGATCACTTGTTAGTAGAGATAGTTTTGTACCTTGTTCGATATTCCCATCGAACACTATCAGTTGTCATCATTATTTATGTTTCCAAGGAAAAAATTTATGATATCCTTAAATTACAATCTTTAATAAATGTTTCATCAAATCATGGTGTGTAAATTCTAGAAAAATGTGACTCTAACATTTCATTAATGTTATAGCCTGAAAAATTATAAAAGAATATATTTCATTTATTGTCCCACACAACATGACCCATAATGTTAATTCTTCACTTTTTTAAGAATCACATATCTCAACAACTATTTCCGACATCAATTTCATATCATCAATTAATGGCTCTAAATAGAAATGAAT
Source organism: Viscum album (assembly GCA_963277665.1). Lineage (NCBI taxonomy): Eukaryota > Viridiplantae > Streptophyta > Magnoliopsida > Santalales > Viscaceae > Viscum > Viscum album. The sequence continues at coordinate 411,514,488 of OY728156.1, forward strand.
ATCATTATTTAGTTTTTTGGGGTCCATATTTAACAAGAGATAGTATAATGTATTTACCCTTCATGCATAACAATGATGAAAATTTATAATTTAAAAAACATAACTACCCACGTGATTTGAGTATTACACTATAAACCAAAAGGATTTACTCCATATATAGATATAGTGAGATTATATCATTTACAAATTCAGGGTACTCATTATCAATTTTCTCTTACTGAGGAGAGTCCTCTGGATGATTTAGTTTCCCATAATTAATTTATGTATATGAATGCCATGTTAATTGTCCAAATGTTTCCTAACATCCATATAGTCTTCTAAACTATTGAATTATAACAAAGTAACATAATTAATTCAAAGTATGTGGTTCATATTTCTTTTATCGATTCACACCACACATATTTTATTTAATAGTTGATTCATAGTCATTGAGAAACAATATGGAGTCTTTGGACATGAATTTAATTTTTAGAGATCATTCCAATAGAATAGAGAATTTGTTTACCATAATATATTTGAAAGGTACATTCGTTTTCATTTGGTATCATATCATTTGGGAGATACTGTATTTATGTAAATCTGTTTCACTCTATCCACTATCTTCTTTCAAATTATATATTGTCAATACAACTATAAATGTTGTTCATTTAGTATTGCTGTAATTAAATAGTATCTTATATTATGTATTTATCTTCATGTATAGCATTGGAAAATAATAATTTTCTTCATCAATTAATATTATTATTTCCTTTTTATGATATTCATCATCATTTACATAGGTTTCCAAATAAAAATATCCATAAACCATAGTGTCATCCCAATCAGTGTGCACATTATATTTTTTAATACAACATTTATAGCCCTGATCTATTTCATGACACATCAAATGTTCATCCAACTCTTCCAGAATAATTTATATTGAATAAAAACAATATAAACATAGATAAATTACTTTTTAACAGTCATATGCTTGATATATTGAAAACATGATGAACTCTTTAACTCCATTGTCATACTCTTATGTCATATGATTAGCATGCTTTAATTTATGATTCACATTCATCATACATTGTTCATGAAATAATGATTTTTTACAAAACATATATTAAAATACTTAATATATTTATAATGAAACTATATGTTTATAGGTTATTATATTAAAGGGATCCCAAAATTTGAATGTTATCTTTTTTTATTCCTATAAAGTAATCATATTATACAACAGTGATATAAAATATAACAACCTATGATAATAATGTTTTTGTTTTTTAAATTCTTGAATTCTTGTTTTCTCAAAATAAAAAGTTGTAATAAATATGATTATAAATCGAAATAAATAACTACTGGATGATATACTTATTTTTGAAAATTTTAATCTTTTTTCATTTAATATTTAACTAGTAGTATAAAATTTTATTAAAATATCATTCTTCAGAATACACAAGGTATTGTAATCCTCATATTTTTATACATGATCATTGATAATGAAATTTAATGAAATGAATTGATGAAAGTGTTATTGATGAAAATTGTAATATTGGATTCCATGTTACACTCATTTTATGAATATTACTCTAGACCATGTATTATAGAAATAACAATAAATATATTTGTATGATAATGCACTAACAAAACTCTATTTAAAAAATAGTATATTTATCAAGCATAAAAAGGTTTCTCATATCCTAAAATATCCAAAACATATTTTAAATTTACTTATAAACAACAAAAATAGATTCCATTAATAAAATTTACAAAAAACACATGTTAGCATGGATTTCACATCATTGAGACTTAAAACATTCAGATTCCAACAATAATAAAGACACACAACACTATATGTTATTTACCACATATATTAGTAAAACCATCATAGGTATATCCAAAAGCATAAACCCATTTTTAATAAAATTCATACCTTTTGAATGGTTAAGAGAGATTATAACAACCTTTTTAAAATTATTTTACAAGAATATAATCCTTTAAGTTTTTGATATAAATGTGTTTTAATTTTGGCCTTTTAATGGGAAACATTCAAACCATTCCTAAATATATGCAATAAATAATAATAATTTCACATTTTTCGTGGAATCGATGTTTAAAAAAAATAAATTATATATACAAAAAAATAATATTTAATGTCTATTTAAATTAAGTCAATGTGAATTAAAAATATCTAATTCCACAAAAAAATTATAATTCATAACATATTTATAAAAATTAAAATCATTTAATATTGATAACGATAGTAAAAATTATCAAAATAACTCATGAGTAAATAAAAAGTCACCCTTATTAATAAATCTTGAAATAAAAATTCCACCAATATCTAAAAAAAATGAGTTCATAATGAAACCATATTTCCTTATATTTTGGATTACAAAAAACAAAACAAAAATTAATATTAATATGATACTCTAATGGTCACTAGAATAAAAATAAATAAGGTAATGGTGTGTTTTGTAATGACATTTCTTGTTTAATCCCTGGGAGTGGGAGGGATAGATGATAGAAAGTGCGTAGAATTTTATAATTTAAATCCAAGGGAGTAGAATTTATACATGAAATTTGGATTTGATTCCCAGATATTCTTTACCAAAATACAACCTACTTATGATTTCATGTCACCGACTTTCAATACTAGTGGGATGTGTTTTACAGTGCACATATATGTCCTTCATATTACTATAATAAGAAATAATGATGAATGAGTGAAGGTGAACATGACGTTGAGGGAGAGGGTGAACGAACATTGATACTAGGGCAGAGAGATTAGGGTAACATGGGATCACTAGGTTTAAAAAATATTGTATCGACTACCTTATGTGCACTACAAAATACTATCTACATAACATCTAGATTCACCACCTTACTTTATAGTAGGCATGGGTTTTGTGGTTCAAAAATAAGAGATTCATGAAATAGAAATGATAAATAATGATGAATTGTTTAAAATTTTTATGATGTCAAGGGTTAAGATGAACCAATAACAGATTTAAGAAATAGGTACTGGGAGGACAATTAGCGAGCTAAATGATAAAAAACAAGAACTCTTGCGTGAGAACTACGAAAATTCTTTTTGGGAATTAAAAACTAAAAAGGATGTTTGAGGGGGATACAAGGATCACATGTGATCAAGTAACTAGATTTTAAAAAATCTTTATAATTTTAGAAAATAAATATAAGATAATCTATAAACTGTGAAAAATAAAAGGAAGCTTATTTATTTTTAAGAGAACCTTATAAATCAAAGAAAAGAATAAATATTCTACTTAAAATTTCTTTAAAAAAAATTATTCTATACAAAACATCTCACACATAAAGTTAAGGAATAAATTTAAATTATAAACACTTATAAAAAATTTAAATCTCCCTTTAGAGAAAAATTTATTTTATATGAAAATATTATTTAGTTTAATTTACCAAAATGAGAATTTATTCAAAAATAATTTCTTTCCCTCAATGAAATTAGACACCTTAATATTTTACAAAAATAAAAATCCACATTAAATAATTCCATAAAAAATTGAAGTACATAATAAAAATCATTTAATAATAAATTTAAGTGTCTTTGAAAGAAAAAAGTAATAGATTTCGATAACATTATACATGTGTACCATAAAAATTATATATATACATGAGAACTATAAATATAAAAATGAAACCCTTACACACATTAAAATTAAAATAAACATGAGAATAAAATTATGTTTTTCAAACCCATTAAACATATAATATTATAAACATCCCACTAAAATTTAGTTATATTTTGAATAAATTATTTTAAAACCCCATAAAATGACAACATTATATATTTTATCATTTACACAAACAAATTATTTTATTAAAATTATTAATTTTAATTTTAAAATAAAATAACTTTAAAAATAGACCCAATACATGATAGTTTTGGAAATTTAGAATGAGAATTATGAAAAGATTTCCCATAAATTAAAAAAATATTTAAAATATAAATATTATATAAATATAATTTTAATTTTTAAATGATACTCCAATAAATCATGAAAGAAATGAATATTAATTTTAATTGTTTTTTATTTTTTCTAATGCTACCAAATGTAATGATATTTAAATATTACCTTCATTAAATACTGATATTGAATTAAAGGGATCATTTTTATATACCCTTACTATATGATTTGTAAAAATATACTCATAATAATGGTATCCTATAGTTTTTTTTCCTGGTCTCTTCGTTTATATAACAATTGACGGAATTGTTTTTTTCTATTCATATCATTTTGAATCATTATCACATTTCATGTAAATTATTCATATAGAAATATCAATGATGTTTTCTTTTTGATTATCCATAAAATTTATAGGATGGTAAAATTTTATTTTTCATACACCCATTAGTGAAACATTTTATAAATTTATATTATTGAGACAACAACCATGCTCCCCTACAGCATGCCCATGCAGTGGAGAAGTGGAAGAGAAACAGTATTTTTTAGTTATATATAGAATAGAATGTAGTAACAATAATACAGGGACGAAACAAATTTTTGTGGAGTGGGTTGACATCACAAAAAGAAAAAAAAATACATGCATCTTGCATGACAAATTTGAGTCGTATTAAGGTAAAATTCAGAATACAGAGAACCAAAAACATAGATCGATTAGAGGGTGATGAACAATTGTGGGTACATCATCTGTCAAAATACTAATGAAAGAACAATGAGACTACCAAGAGAAGATAATGATTCTCTATCATAAAATCTGAACCTGAAAAAGAAAGTAATGAGAGATGAGGAGAAAAAATAACATACCACAGATTCAAGGATTCATTAATCCAAGAGACTATTGAGGAGAAATTATGATGGAACTAGATCTGCATGAGAGATTAAACTAAATGATGGAAATTAGTTTAATTAGGATTATTTTAAAAATACTCTGAGGGTTTTAGTAGAACTTCTAAAAAATTGTAGAAAATGATGGGGGGTTTTCAACCCTAAAATAACAAGAGATGATAAATGAAATTCTTATCAGTGACAAAGTGTTATACTGATAAATATATATTTTATCTATGATTTTTATGCTGATAAAATCCATATTTATCATTCCAAAAACATTAGTTCTATAAAATATGGATTTTATCTATGGTTTGTTAGTGCTGATAAAGACGGCTTCTATCAGCACTTCTTTTTAGGAAAAAATTATTTATAATTATAATTAAAAATAAATATATTTACAAATATTTTTGTTTGATTATACATATATTTTTTTAATTATATGTAGTTTTATAATTATATTTATTTAATAAATAAATATAATTTAAAAAATAAATATATTACATATATTTATTTTTTAAATAAATTAATTAAAAATTAAAAATTATATAAATAAAGAATTATTTAATTATATTTAAATAATATTTTATATAATAAAATATAGTTATTATTTATAATAATAAATAATACAATATAAATTTTTTTCAAATACACACTTATTATTATATTTCTAAAAAAAATATTTCGGAAAATATTTATAATTATCCATATATTAATATTATTATACATATTTAATTAATAAATATAAATTTAAATATTTTAATGTAATGGATCAGACAGAAATGTTCAATTATAGTGTGAAAATCTAGTGGTTGAAGTGTACAAGGAGGTCATGGTGGTTCACATTAATTATTTTCTAGTTTTCCAACATTGGGTCGTCCATCGAGAGGTCGCAACAGAGAGTTTGGATTGATGAGTCAGAATGGAGACTCAAACCGATGACTCAAAATGGTGAGGGTATCTCACAATGGTGAGTCACTAATGGTAGGTCATAATGTTAGGTCGTGATTTTAGGTTGCCAATGGCGATTCATCTGCTGATTGGTCCCAATAGTGAGTCAGGACTACTGAGTTAGAATTGTGACTCGCACTGGTGACTAAAAAAGGTGAGTCACCCAACAGTGACTCACCTACTGATAGCTAATCCATACATGAATTGTGTTGGTGAGTCATCATGTGATATCTTTTCAAATGGTGATTCTCCCAACAATGACCCATCCACTGATAGCTCATCCCCTGGTGACCTACGATGATGAGTCATCTAGTGGTAGCTCGTCTAATGGAGAGTCCCCAAATGGTGACTCATCCACCTGTAGATCATCCAGAAGTGACTTTTGATTGGGATTCGAAAAAATAAAACTCAAAAAAATGGGATTCACCCAATGGTAACTTATCCACCAGTATCTCATCTACTGGTGAGTGAAAATGCTAACTCACCCAATAGTGAGACATTTACACAATTTTTCAAATTTATGGTTTTTTTTGTTTCCCAGTTTCCTCCTTTAGAATTTAATATGACATAATTTCTATTTAACAACATATATAAGGTATTTGGATGAAAATCCAAGTGATATAAAATATATATTTAAATTGATAATACCATGGAGTCTCTTAAATGTCCAAGCCACATGGTCTTGGTCAAGATCCTTCATTAATGGCTCTTAAAAATAGTTTCATCCCTTTATATAGGATCTGTCCTATCTAAATATAGGGTCCTATTTTCTCTATGCCTTAACCATTTATGTTAAAATAGGAAGTTACCCATAACCTCTCTTCCAATTATTTTGTGCTTTTGTGTTTTGGGCTTAGACCGTATATCCCTAAGGCCCTATAAACCCCTATTTTCGTCAAATGAAGATGTGAGGATCATACTTTCTTCCAAGTAGGGATCCCTTTATCTCTTTTATTTGGGTATCATGCATGGTGGTTTTACTAATGTCTCTATTGTTGATATATAATAATAACAACTTAATAAAGACAATTGAATCATTTTAAGATCAATATTTTGAGCTAGGAAAAGTGATATGTTCTTTTTTGTTTTTCTATATTGTAAATTAATGGGATATTAGACTATTTAAAATAGTGCCCATTGGGGGTCCTTGGTTGTAACAAATAAGTTTATGAATTCCTGTTTGTCTTCTTCCAGTCAAACAAATTCATTGAATCTATTAACCATATTTATCCGGATAAAAATAAATTAATTCAATATGATTAAATTTTACTATGATAACACAAAAAAATTATGTGGAATTGAATAAGGGATACCCATCTAAATGTGATATTATTTGTTTGTCTCATATGTGTTGTAATGTATTTGAGTACATGAATATGTAATGTGGGTTGGATTATTGATATGATGAAGGGAGAATGACTATTTCGTGATATGTGGGGGTAGTGGATGAGATGTTTTATACAGAGGGGATGTCATTGTTTTGATGGTACATAGGTTTGTACAGTGTGGCTATGATGGGTATTGTTATACAGTGGGGTTATATGATGGTTATGGTATGGATGAGCTGAAAGGCTTTAAAAAGTGGATGTGGATGAAAATTTATGGTGATGTGGGATTATTGGAATGAAATTAATGGGTTGTAGTGTGGTGATGGTTTCGGTGTGTTGGCTGTTTTAGTGAATAAATTAATTATAGTTACATGTGATTTAAAAAACAAAAATGGTATACCTATTCTTAAAAGTAATATAGATAAATGAGTTATTTTAATTGCAATGTGGAATGTGAGAATAAAAATAATGAAAGATAAAGGTCTAAAATTTTACTAACAAAGGTTTTATTAATATGGTATTATTCAATATTTAGTGAGGTATATTAAGAATAAAAATGTGGATCTAATGTGTAAAGTTCCTTGTGGAGTGTGTTCTTATTTTATGGTGTTGTTCTTATTCTATGTGGTTGGTTCTATTATATGTACCCACGTATTAATGGAACTAATACTATATTTTGTTGAATTCATAAGTTTATTTTTAATGAATAAATTGATGATGGGTAATATTGATTCACCTTTTAATGTTTATGTATAATGAAACTTTTTTGTAAGGTGCTGTGGGTTTTATGGATTATAGTTTGTTGTCGTGTATCTAGTGGTGGAAAAAAGGTGGTGGATATGGGAGTTGGTGGTCTATTTTGAATCTTAAAGGCTGATATGAGTGTTTCATACCTATATATATAATTTTACTTCCTTGTGATTTCTATATGCACCACACCCTAGATGAGCACCATGTGTTGAATAACCCATTATCAGGGGGTGTCTTTCTCACACATCCTAGTGGGAGGATGGATGGATGGAAACCTTCACTACCCTACTCCCTCTTCCTAGTGGTGATGGCCCATGATTCATTGGGCATGGTGTGGTTTGTGGGGACCATGTGTGTATGGGTGAGTTTTGTTTTCCCATGTTCCTTTGGGATGAGATGAGTTTTGGTTTCCCAGGTGTCCTTAGGATGAGATGTGTTGTACTTTTCCAGTTGTTTTCATAATGTGACATAGAATGTGGCCCATGTGTCGGCTGGTGGGATGTGGTTGTGAGGCCCTAATGTGTGCTGGTGATATGCGATGAGGTTTGTTTTCCATTGTTGTGGTACTAGCTATGAGGCCCAGGTGTGTTCATGGTAGGTTGTGATGTGGTATATTGGTAATAGGTTGGAATGCAAGAAGTTTTCTATTCGTGTGATAGAGAATCAAATTAGCGGTATAGTGGTCAGGGGTACAATATAGTGGATGTGCTTACAATATTTCATTTCTTGACTTTCATTAATTGATTATCATGAATTGAAAGGCTAGGATGTTAGTATACTTGTTTAGTTGTTGTTTGGTTATACTCTTTCCACACAGGTATATTTGTATCATATTTTCACATATACATAGGACACCTTAGTTTTTCTACTATCTATACATATATGATCACCCTACATATATGAAAATTATTTTTAGGTTTCTAAGAGGATTTTGTGAACTGTACTTAATGTTTCTATCTCGAACATGGGGATAGTTATTATGTTTTTTCACATGTTTTTTTTAATTTTTTCTTTAATTTGCTGGCTTTTATATATATTTGTTTTGATTTATACAAGCACTGTGGGAAGTTTATTCTTTATTTTTAATATTTCACTAATTTTATTATGGTTGATTCATTATATCTCTGAATATTGTTTTCTTATAAAGGGAAATGCCTCCCAAATTATTATATCATTGTGTAGTTGGTGCTAGTTTCCACCCCAGGGCCAACTGGAGGCGAGAATCAGAGACTCATTATCTCACTTCTTTCATTTTCATCTCAAGAGATGAATCTATGGAGTGAATGGGATGTGATAAAATGGTATCAGATGATGATTTTTGAGGGATATGATGGAGCATGGAGGTAGGCATAGTGGGGATTCAATGGGTTGGTATGAAAATAGTGTTAGGTGATCTGGTTGTGTGACATAGGCAGGGATGACTGGCTAGGCCATTTGATTTTAGGGAACCCCGTGATCTGATTCGAGGACACTAAGCCTGCCGAATAACCCTGTAAGGATACACCGTTTTAGTATAGAGTTATAGGGGAGGTAAATGCATCATAATTACTTGTGTTCATATTTTATTTCATTTAATTGGGTGACGTTATAATGAATGAAATGAATCACGATATTTTGAGACTCTTTCTAAGTATTTATCTTGCATTTATTTCTAATAGAAAAACCACATTATTATTTTTTGAATAATTCTTATAACCAAGAGGAATGAGTAATATCTTGGATAACTAAATTTAATTGTTTGTTTAAAACCATATTAATGTTTAAATGTGTTGTTTCCTCTCATGTTATAGCATGAATCGTGATAAATTGGATTTTTCATCCTTTATTAGAAATGTATAACATGCAATTTAGTTATTCTAATGTATGATATTTCTAGAGAAGCATGCTTAGGGTTTTTTCCATCTGATCAACTATTTAATATTTTTGAAACCCTTATGAAGAACGTAACCCTATTATAGATTCCACAACAGAATGATAAAATAAATTATTATGTATGTGAGATAATATTTAATTAATATTTTTACAATCATGTTGAATTGATGTAAAATGTTCTCATGTTATTTGAAGTGTGTATTATTGAATTGTTGTAAAATATTACCATGTTATCAAAATCATGTGTTGTTGGCTTATGGTAAAATGTGGAAATAGAATTTTAAATTATGAAATTCTTAAAAATTTCAATATTATTAATTGATAATTCCATTTAATTTTCCAAAACATTATGATAATAACATTCTCCGTATTTTTCTTGATTAGAGTTTATATATTTGATATAATAATATGTTGTAAGAATGTGTTCAGGGAAAAAATCATTTTACATTGTTTCATAATATGTAAATTCATACACATTAATTGTGGTAAATTTTTAAAACATAAAACTATTTAAGTGATTAAAAATACTATTTTATGAATGATAATAATTTCTTAGTACTAAGACAATCTTACTTCACATGTAAATTCCCAATTAGTTTGTTATAGGAAGCGTGTACAATAATGTTATGGTTTTTGTGGTATCTAAGGAAATGATTTTATGAAGGATTTCAGCAAAGAGCATGTTTAATTTTTTTTCTTCTAAATTGAGAAGTATACTTATTTTATCCTTATTCTAGTATATAAAACTGTTATTTTGAGAAATTATATGAATAAGGAATTTTTAGTATGATCATGATAAAACATGGATCATTATAAAAAAAATGTGTCATCTTAGTTTCTTTTTAGAATGCATATTTTACCTTGATGGTTAAGACAACAAATAATTTACATAACGTATTAATTGAATTTAACTCAAGTAAAAAATCATGAGTAATATTATTCCAAATGAAGTTATATGTGATTTCACATTGGTAATAAGATGAACCTATAATATAGGGTTTGAGAATATTGTTCACGGTCTGTGATATGAAATGTGTATAGTTTTTTCTTTAACATGGATGCATGATAGATCTATGTAAAATACAAGAGAGAATATTTCGCTAGAAATAACCAAGAAATGTTGAGTGGTCTTTGTGGTTCCATAATTATCATCACATTGATGTGTTAATATTCCTTTTATAAATTAACTGTTGTTGGGAATAATATTTTTTATGCGATTATTTTTAATTATGAGACCCTTGATATGAATTCTAGATTAAACTCACTATATAGTAAAGGGATACTCACTTTTATAAGTCTAATGAATCAATTCTGAAAAAAATGATCAATATTGATTAAAATTATCCATGCTAAATAATGAGATGAATTAATATATGCCCACCAATAATTATCGTTGAGTCTATGTGTTACCACTATGTTTGATTTTTTTGTTCTTGCTATAATTTCATTATGTGACATGTGGTTTAAAAAACCATCAATTGCTAAAAAGGGGAAACCTGATCCCTAAATGAGATGCATTGTAGAATGACGTTATTAATATCATAAGGGTGAGGTAGTACCACCCATAGAAAAAATATCTCGATGTGGGAGCGGTGTTTCCTCGATTTGGGTGCTTGGGGCCATATTTATGATGAAAATAGGGATAGTTGGTTAGGTCAATGTGGATTGTGAGATAGAGAAAGAGGTAATATAAAACAATGTACATTGTGTGTGCATGTTAATATGGTGTGGTGATGTTCATATATAAAATTCTGGGTGGATTCTTTCCTTAGATGGGATGTTTGGCCAATGTATGTGTAGTGTATTGATGGGGATGTGCAGTGGATGGGATATTTGGTGGATGTGGTAAATGTAATTTCTTTTTTGTTGTGATTTGTTGTTATTATGTTTATAAAATCACTCCCCTGTAACAAAATGTAATGTTCACTTAATGTTATAAATGAAATAAACTAATCATTTTAAAAATCTTGAAATTAATAAAGATTGGATTTCCACCCATAAATAAAATATTTTGTAAAGAAAGTGCCGGAAATGTTTGATAACTAACTTGTTGGATGAGATTTTTGTGTTTTATCTTATATTGACAGAAAATTTCATGACCTCAAACATATGAATAATGGAAAACACCTACCCAACCACAAGACGCATTATATTACAAAAAATTTTAAAACCATGAGGGAGATTCAGTACCTCCCAAAGTAGACTATATCAAGATATGGTGGATGGATTACTCAGATTGTATGATTGTGGTAGCTCTATCTAAATTAATAAATGTTTTCTTGTTGGATGTTGAAAGTTGTTTGAAACTAATCTAATTAATTTCTTGCCATTATGAAAAATAGAAATTTGAAATGTTGACCCCCTAGCTCATTATGTTTAAGAATTTTTTTGGTAATTATTGTCTAACTCATAAACATGAATGATTTTTTATTGACTTGGATAAGGTGACTTGTTTTGAAACTCATGTCATATTGATGATTAATTCCATATGTTAATTCAATTTTTTATATTTGATATTAATCTGTCTTAATTTTAACATGGTAATGAGCAAGATAGAGGTCTATTAGTAGAGGAATATAATTTTTGTGAATGCATAAACCCTCCAATTTATGTAACTTGTCTTGGTAAATACGATGTAGAATTTTTTTTACTAAATTTGTTGAAACTTTTTTCAAATAGTGTATTTTTGTAAATTATATACATCAAAAAAGGAATAAAAAACTTGTTTTGACACCATATATTTTCCTTAATAAAAAGAGTTTCATTTAAGATATTCGTGGAAATTATTTAATAGGAATTTATTCATATATAACAGTCTTCTATGTAAATTTTTAAGACCCATGTCTAGAATATAATAAAATAGTGACTCTAGCATGGCAATATATTCCATCATGATTTGTTAAGTGTTAAATATTTTAAATATATGGAATTCAAACTTTATTGATTAAAAAATGTGGATAAAACATGAATAAAATTTTTGAATGGAATGTTTATGTAAATTTGTTCATTTAAAATATATAAAGATGTTTTCTATAATCAGAAACAATCACATCCTTTTGAGATAATGTAATTGAATTGTATTAATGTGATTCCTTATATAGTGTTATTAAGATTGTTTAACTATTATTAATTTTATAGTGGAACTATTATACCTATTTAAGTGACTATTTTCATGTTTGAGAGTAATCATTCCCAATGTCTTGTTTTAGAGACTTTTATGTTACCTGTATACTGAGATCATTAAGAGATATCTCATAGGGTCGTTTTTGGACCCATTCTTCCCTTTTGGGTTTGGATTTGAATTATCTAAGGAAATTATAGTTTCTGAGAAATATAATGTAACTATATTGACCTTTCTATTCATTTTCTTTTTAAAATAGTGTTGTTGAATTATTATGGGAGGTCATAGTGGATCACTTCAGTGGTTTTCTAGTTTTCCCATCTCCCAATGGTGGGTCTTTCATCTGTAGGCCGCAATGGTGAGTCTAGACCAGTGAGTCAAAATAGTGACTCACACAGATGACTCACAATAATGAGTGCAAATAAAAATGGTGAGTAACTAATGGTAGGTTGCGAGGGTAGGTTGTTAATGGTGAATCATCCACTGGTAGGTCAAAATGTTGAATTAGGACCGGTGAGTAAGAATAATGACTTGCACTGGTGACTCACAATAGTTAGTCTCCCAATGGCGACACATCAACTAATAACTGATCCAAAAGTGACACATTATGGTTAGTCTTATAGTGGTAGATCAAACAATGGTTATTCTACAACCGATAGCTCATCCACTGGTGACATACGATGGTGATTCATCCTACAAAAGATCATCTATTGGTGAGTCACCAAATGATGACCCATCCACCCATTTCTCATTCAGCAGTGACTTGTGATGGTTCTTCTTCCAATGATATCTTGTCCAACGGTGAGTCACACAACAATTAATCAACCACTAGATGCTAATCAATCAGTGATTTAAAATGGAAACTCTCCCAATGGTGATTAATTTCCATTTTTTTCAAATTCCAGTTTTTTCAAATTTTTCTAGATTTTAACTTTAACATTTTCTTTGATGTAAATTGAGATTAAAATATTCATTAAGGTATTTTTAAGTCATCCCATGATATAGAAACTATTTCATTACATTCCTAACACCCTGCAGGCTTTTAAACATCCACGATGTTTTTCCTTGGCCATGATCAACAATTAATGGATTTTTAAAATAGTTTCTTCCATTGATATAAGATCCAGAATATCTTATGTCGAGATCCTCACTTCTTGTTTGTTTCCATTTTCTCTTGATTGGGTATGTTCCCTAGAACCGTTCTTCCTTATGAGTCGGGTCTATGTGTTGTGGGATTAGATTATGTTTCCCTAGAGCATTGTCCACCCACATTTTTGTTTCAATGGTGATGTGTTGATCATCTGTTTTTCCAAGTGTGGGTCCTTTTGTCTCTTTTATTTGTGTATCATATGAGGGGTGGTATGAATGTTTATTATATGAATATAAATGAATATTAACATAAAAAAGATAATTTACACATTTAACGATCAACATGTTGGGCTAGGAAAAGTGATGTGTTCCACTTCTCTATTTTTCATATGTTTAAATCATCGGCTATATACCTACTGAAAATAATGGTTGTTGGTGGTCCTTGGTTTAAATTTTTTTTATGAATGCATTCTTGTCTGATTCTAGTTAAACAAATTCATTGAATTTGTTAACCATGTATAATTTACTAAAAAATGGATTCTCCATTATTATATAGTAGCTATAATAACACTCTAAATTACAATTTATTGAATAAGGGATTCTATACAAAATCTAAAGGTATTTTTTCTCTATTATGTGATGTAATGTTTTGTGGACACAGTTGTGTACTGTGGGTTGGATTTGTTAATATGATGAAGGGAACATGACTATGTTGTGATATGTGGGGGGCGTGGATAAGAAGATTAATGTATTTGGGTTTTCAATATTGTGATTGTAAATATTGTTTTATAGTGAGGATGTGATGGGCATGGCTATACGACATGGCAGTATGATGGTTATCGTATGGATGAGTTGTATGTCTGTAAAAAATGGGATGTGGGTAAAAATTGGGGGTTATATGAAATTATTTTTAAGAACGTGTTGGTTTTTTTGTGGTACTACTCTGGGTGTACTGGTAATTATATTGTGTGAATTAATTCTAGTAATCTGGGATATACAAAACTAAAATGGTATATTTATTCATCATAGGAATATGGAAAATGTTAATTTTAAATGGAATGTGGATTATGAACAGCTAAAGAATGAATGATAATAGGATAGAATTTAAATAAAAAATGTTTTCTTAATTGTGTTTATTCAATATTTTTTGAAATCTATTAAGAAGCTAAATATGGATCTAAAGTGTGACATTGCTTGTCGGTTGAGTTCTACTTTTATGGTGTTGTGCTTATTCTATGTTTTTGGTTCTGTTATATCTACCCCATTATTAATGGAATTAATATTATAAGTTAATGATGTAAAATGGGTATGTATAATGAAGTAATTGATGATGGGTTTTATTGTTTCAGTTATTAATTTTTATGTAAAAACAAACTGGTTTGGAATGTGAATTGGGTTTTATGGCATATTGTGTGGTGTTCGACATCTAAAGGTGGCAGTAAAGGTGGTATATTTGTGAGTTGTTTTTTTAAAAACCCATAGGCTGGGCTGATTTTTTGATTCTTATATATATATACTCTTTTACATCCTTGTGATTTCTATACGCACCCCACCCTAGTTGAGATCCATGTGCAGAATAACCCCATTTTCATGACGTATATTATCATTACGAAAGAACCATGTTGGAGGATAGATAATTGGGCACCAAATCTTCCCTAGTCCCTCTTCTAGGTGGTGATGGCCCAGGATTCATTGGCCAGGATGTGGAATGTGGGTACCGGGTGTGTGAATTTTTTTTCCAATGTGCCTTTGGGATGAGATGAGTTTTGGTTTCCCTAGTGTCTTTGGGATGAGATGTGATGTGATTTCTCATGTGTTGTTTGAATGTGATGTAGTATGTGGCATAGATTTTTATTTGAAGGATGTGGGTGTGAGGCCCAGGTGTGTGCGAATGAGATGTGATGAGATTCATTTACAAATGTTTTAGGACTAGATTTTAGGTGCAGCTGTGTAAGGGCGGGTTGTGATGTGATACTTTCAGAAGAGGTGAGAATTACATGATGTTTTTTATTAGGGTGTCAGAGTAGTTAATCACTGAGAAAGTTGTGTAGTGTATCCTATCATCGATATGATTTCTATATTACCTTAATTGACTTGAATTATTTAGTAAAAATTCCTTGGTGAGTTTGGGATGGTTAGTATACCTTTTAGGTGACATTTGGTTCAACTTCATTCACACAGGTGCATTAGTATGCTGTTTTCACATGTACATGAGATACTTTAGTTTTCCTAATTATTATACTTGTATCATTAAACTTCTTATATGAAATCTATTTTCAGGTTTCCAGGAGGTCTTTTTTGACCATACTAGTGGTTTCTAACTCAGACCTGTGGACCATTGTCGTGTCGCTACCTCAACTTTTGTTTTTCATCTTTTTGGATGATTTTATATGTATTATTTTTGATTTATACATGCATTGTGGGATGGTTTGGCTTCCTTTTATATATTACATGCTATTGTTTATAGTTAATTCATCCAATCTCATTATCTTCATTTCTTGTAAAGGGAAATGTGTCCCATATTGTGAGATATTTGTACACTTTGTGCTAGTTGTCTCTCCAGGGCCTACTAGAGGGGGGACATAGGTGTCACTAGCTCTCTTCCTTCATTTTTATCTTAGGTTTGGAATATTTAGACGGAGGGGTCATGAAATGTGAATATATTAATTATTTAAACATAATTATTGTAAAATTAGAATTATAAATATATTGTTATCATTATATAACTTTGTATAATCCAATATATAATTAATAAATATATATAAATATAAATATTGTAAATATTATCATCATTTAAATATATTTATTATAATTTAATAATTTTTTAAGTGTATAATTACTTATTCATAATTCATATATACTTTTAAAAGTATTTATTTATTTATTTATAATTTAAATATAAATTTTTCTTATTATAGTAAATATATAATAAAAAATTTCTTAATTTATACATATTTATTTACAAATACATTTTTAACATTATTAATGAATATATAATATAAAATGATTAATTTATAAAAATTAATAAAATTGAATAATTAAAAATGATTACACATTAAAAATATTGAAAAAATTATAATTTTTATTAACGATACAAAATAATAAAATTAAATAAAATCTGAATATAAATTGATGAATTCTCCTTGAAAATATTAATGAATATTAAATAAATATGCATAAATATATTTTATAAAATGATTAAATCCTAAAAATATTAAAATGAGTAATTAATACTAACAATAATGATAGTAATTATTAATAAATAAATTTAACTAATTAGAAATGTATTATATTATGTAAAATATGATACAAAATGGAAATATAAAATAAATATTTATATTTGAATAAATTATACAAATATTAGTTCTGTGTGGTTTTCTAAACGATTTCATTTATTACGTAAATATTTGTGAGTGTGGAATTAATGGTTATAGAGATATACATGTAGAATACATGATAGATTGAAAATTGAATTATATTATATATAATTTATTTTAATGAAATAAATAATAATAATAATAATGAATTTTTTAAAAAAATAAATAATTGTTATTAATAATATTGATAGAATATAAAAATAAAAATGAATATTTGTATTTGTATTTGAATATATACTAATTATATTAAATACAACCATATTAAATAGATTAAATGATAATGTATAAATCTCTATAAATAACTATTGAAAATGTGTAAAATTACAGGCATATAAAACAATAAAAAATTGTATATTACTAAATTTGAAAAAACATTACAATAAATTATGATTTTTATAAATAAATAATATTTGAAATGAATAAATTTTAAAATATGATAAAATGTTATAAATATTATATATTGACGAATATTATAAAATATAAGAAAAGTTTCTTACTAAAAATATATTATATATTAAGAAGGTTATATTAATGAATATAATTTAAAAATGAATGTTAAAAAATGAATAAATAATATAAATATTAGTTTTTTGTATGTTTTGTTTAAAAAATTGGTTAATTAAATATTTGATGGTGTGTAATAAATTCAATAAACTTTTAATATATGATAAATTAAAAAATAAAGTGACATTTATTTAAATATGTAACGTCCCGGATCCGGGTTCCACTCAATAGGTGCCCTGAACCCGATTGGTCACATGACATCAAGCACGTTTCCCCAAATGACAGAGGTTGTCGACTAACAGCGAGGGCCCAGGTCTGATAGTCGGGAAACTATGCACTCATTTGTCAAAGTGTAACACAATATAAAAAGATAACAGCACACTAAAGCGGAAGCAGAAAACAGAATACAACTGAAATGGACAACTGAAGTAAAGAGAACCAGCAGTCATATATATATATATATATCATGAACCAGCGTGTCACTATTCTATGAAAATAGCCAAAACAGAATACATTGTAATAAAATACAATGCAACTCAAGTACAAGGTACAAAAAAACAAAACAAAACAGTGCAACCGAAGCTCAGCGGTATCACAAGCCTAATCTCGGTCCCATGCTCTTCTACTACACTACAACAATCATGTACTCGTATAAAAGCTCTTTCCCCTTTTGACACTTGTAGCAGTATAGTCTGTTTTTTCTAAATACATAACCATAACAGGGTGTGAGAAATAAATCTCAGTAGGCACCCACCAAAGGCCCATGCCAAACTGTCAGTGGAAAAGTGCAACATCAGTGTGCAGTATTAAATGCAGTGAACTACACAGTACTCAAAAGTAACTAAATGCACCAGTTATATTTCCATTTTTAATATTCATTTAATCATTCAATATAAGGAAATCGCCACAGTGTATTTCTAAGTAAACATTCTGTGTGCTCAGGCACGTAAACCCTTACCCTCAGGTAAAGAGAATCCAAAACCATAGGAATCTACCCATAGTCATATCAAATAATTCCCATAGGCATACAAGGTGTCGCCCACATGCAAAAAAATCTACTGCCCAAAGAAACGAAAGAAGTTTCCCTCAGGCTGAACAGAGAATTGCGCACATGATAATCACAATACTGCCCTCAGGATAAACAAGTAACTGGTCCATGACCAACATATAAAAACAATTTATATACAATTCCTCTCAAGGTAATTTAAGATATGCTAAAATTTATGGTATACCCTCTAGTAACCTGGCCAAACGGCTAAACAGAGGAACACACAAAAGGGGTGGTCCTAGATCCAAGCAGTGATCCCAAACAGAATTTTTACAATTTCATTATATTACCTATGAAAGTATAGGAATTTAAAATAGCCATGGACTCAGCCATACGACACCCCAACATGGGTTCATAGCACAATGGTACACAAAAACGCACAGTAGTTGGAATTTAAACACCAGAACACCAACCTCGATCACCCCTAATCGATATAAATGAACAAATCTCTTCAAAACGCCCAAGAAAGACGTTGATCTGAGGTGAAGACAACCTCGTTAAAACTCAAATAACTTCCTATAGAGGAATAATTGGATTGATCTATGAAAGGAGAAGGAAGAACTCACTTGTGTGGTTCCAAGGAGATCGACGGTATAGAAAAAAGGTTCCCGGTGTGCGGTCAGGAGGTCCTCCAAGCTCTGGCCGTCTCTCCCAAGATCTCCTCTAGTTCTATGCTTCCTTTGTGAACTGAGGAGGCTACTGCCCATTTTAAGAAAAGAAAAAAAAACTACAATGTGTGTATTATTTGGTACACGGTGTGTTCTTTACATTTTTTAACTGTTCCGCTGGTGGCTTCTTGCCAACGCGGCACTGTTCATCTGTTGATATGAGTACATGGCATGTAATACCTGAGTACACGGCATGTACTATTGTTCAGCTAGCCACCGCCTTACTATTTTTTTGCTGACTGACTACACGGCATGTAAATACCCACTACACAAAGTGTAGTCGATTTTTTCACCTTTTCATCACCAGCATGGCTACACGCCTTGTGTACTCATCCCACATGGCCAAAGTACAGGGTGTGTGGACAAGTACATGGCGTGTACCCACAAAGTTTGGTATTTTTTTCCATTTTCCTTATTTTCCCAAAAATGCTTATTGAAAAAGGTAGAGAAGAAACATGTACCTCAAGAATAAGAACCAGGTTCTTACAAACTTCCCCCCTTAAATCAATTCGTCCCCGAATTTCCCTTACATGGGTGGTAAATATATGTTCTGAATAACGCTTGCCACTGAGCACATACGTCGGTCTCCCACTCCCAGGTTTCATCATGCACTGGGCCATGCTACCATAGCACCCGTCCGAGATGAACTGACCGACCTCATAAAATCTTCTTTCTCCTATCAATGATACGAATCAGATGCTTCTCATTTTCTGAATTGACATGAAGCTCAACCTCTTTGGGCTGAAAGAGATGAGACATGTCTGAATGATAACGGCGCAATTGAGAAACATGAAAGACGTCGTGAATGGCCCAGTACGTCTGTGGTAACTACAACCAATAGGAAACTGGCCCAACTCTCTCCAGAATCTCAAACGGCCCCAAATACCTCGATGAATGTTTACCTTGTCTCCAGATTTTCCTGTGTCCCAACCTCAATGAAACACACAAGAAAACATGATCCCCGACCATGAACTATAAGTGTTGTCTACGGAAATCAAAGTATGATTTCTGACAAGATTGTGCAGTAGCCATCGGTCATTGAATCAACTGGACCTGCTCTGAAGTCTCCTGCACGAGACGTGGTCCCAGTAAAGCTACCTCACCTTCCTCCATTCAGCACAAGAGTGATCATCATGACCTACCATATAAATCCTCATATGGTTCCATCTCAATAGTTTCTTGAAAACTTTTATTATAGACAAACTGAACCAGGGGTATATGCTTCTCCCAAGAGACCCCAAAGTCTAGGACTCATGCACGCATCATGTCCTTAAGAATATGTATTGTACGCTCTGACTGGCCATCCGTTTGAGGGTGGTAATCTGTTCTCAGAAGAACCTGTGTACCCAGTGCCCTCTAAAAACTCTTCCAGAAAAGAGAGGTGAAATGGGTGTCCCTATCTGAAATGATAGAACGAGGGACCCCAAGAAGACGTATGACCTCTCAGATATACATCTTCCCGAGCTCGTAAACACCGATGGTCTCCTTGATTGGAAAAAAGTTAGCTACCTTCATAAGTCTATCCACAACGACCCACACAGTATCATTTCCTCGAGGTGACCTCGACAACCCGTCACACAATCCAGCGCGACATCATCCCATTTCCACTCTAGAATGGGTAACTACTGTAACCATCCAGCTAGCCTCTGATGCTCTACCTTCACCTCATAACAAATGGAACAACGCATAATAAAACCATCCACTTTGTTCTTCATACCAGACCACCAGTACTGACATCTCAAGGCACGATGCATCTTGGTAACTCTGATATGCACTTCCCAAGCTGAAGCATGATACTACTGCATAAACTACACGTGTATGTCCCCTAGAACCCATAATTGTCCATGGAAACATAGTACCTCATCATTTCCTATCGTCCAACCATTAGGAGGGTCCTCACTTTCCACCGACTCTCGTAGAACTAGGCCTTCTGAATCAGATATTTGTATCATCCTCACTCTATCCAAGATGGTACAAGTCACGACTAAGGAAGAAATATAGGTTTTCCCTTGACTGTCTTATACATCAAATGCATCTTAGAAAACAAGGCCATATGCTTTCATTCATCACTGGCCTCCTGAACTTCTTGTGTCTGAGTTTTCCTACTCAGGGCAACAACAACTATGTTACCATTACCAGGTGTATATGCAACTCAAAGTCGAAGTACTGAAGGTACTCGACCCACCTTCACTGTCTCGGGTTCAAGTCACATTGAGTAAAGATGTACTTGAGAATTTTTTGGTTGGTAGAAACCACAAAATGCTCTCCCAAGAGATAATGTCTCCAACAGAATAACTCATGAACAACTGCAGCCAACTCGTGATCAAGTTTCGTATAATTACTCTATTGTGGCCTCAACCGCCGAGACTCGTACGCAACAACTTGATCGCCCTGCATCAACACAGCTCCCAGCACCATACCTGATGCATCACAGTAAACTGTAGAGCTCTTCCCTTGCTCTGGGAGTATCTGGATTGGTGTTGATGTCAACCTTCCCTCTAGATCATAAAAGTTTGTGTCGCAAGCTTTGGTCTGAACAAACATCACACCCTTCTTAGTCAAACTCATCAATGGCACTGCTAAGAGGGTGATTTCATGGGTGAAGTTCCTGTAGTAACCATCCAGCCCTAAGAAACTCTGTATCACAAACACGTTCTTAGGTTGTTCCCATGAAACTATTTCTCTCACCATCTCTAGGTCTACTACAACACTTGCCTCTGAGATAATATGACCCAGGAAGTGTATCTAGTCCATCCAAAAGTGGAACTTTGATAGCTTAGCATATAGGTTATGCTCTCTCACTGTACTCAATACGATCTCAAGATGGGTGGCATGGTCATGTCGAGTGTGAGAGTAATCCAAGATATCATCCACAAATATTACCAAAAAAGAATACAGATAAGGATGGAAAACACGATTCATCAAAGCCATGAAAACTGCTGGTGCGTTTGTGAGTCCGAATGGAGTCAAAAAATACTCATATAGACCATACCTGTTTCTGAAGGCTGTGAAAGGTATATCATATGGTCTAACGTGAAACTGATGACATTTGGACCTCAAGTCAATCTTCGAGAACACCTGTGCTCCTCAAATTTGATCGAAAAGATCATCAATCCTCGGTAAGGGATATCAGTTCTTAACCATAAATAGGTTTATCTTCTGATAATCCACACAAAGTCTGCGGGTACCATCCGCCTTCTTCGCAAAAAGTACTAGCAAACCCCAAGGAGAAGTACTGGGTCGGATGAAACTCTTTGACTGTAACTCCTATAACTGCCTCTTGAGCTCTTGAAACATAGTTGTAGCTATCCTATAAGGAGGAATGGATACCAGTACTGATCCTGGCATAATCTCAGTTGAGAAATCCACCTCTCTCTTTAGAGGTAGACCTAAAAAGTCATCTGGGAAGACATCCCTAAAGCAATCAACTACTGGAGGAAAATCTTTCTGACAAGTCCCCTGATCATCCAGATATAAACTCGAAATCTGGGCTATGACTCCACCTCGCCCACGATGGTCGGGTCCAACTCGACTCACCAGAACATCCCATTCTCCCCTGTATAGAAACTCTCTTCCCTATGGTGACGTGAAACTCAACCTGCAATGATAGAAATCCACAAAGGCTTATAAGGGTACCAACCAGTCTATCCCGAGAATGAAATCACAGCTCCTCATCTCCAAGACATCGAGGTCCCCTATAAAGTGACACCCACCAACCTCTAGGGGGAAATCCTTGAACTGATGCACACCAGTCGTTCTAGTTCCCAATGGAGTGTCTAGTGTCATAACTCTAGAAGAAGAAGAAACATAGAGATCAAGGATCTCCACAACAGGCACAGATATAAATCTATGTGTAGAACCCATATCGAAAAGTACTAAAGATATAACAGAAGCTACTAGAATAGTACCTCTTACATTAGAAGGTCTGGGATCTTGCTCTTGTTGGGTCTGTTGCACTGCATATTCCTGCCCAGTGCTGCGACCCTGCGACACAATCTGGATACCCTGAGCTCTTCCGCTATGCTACCTCTAAGATCTTGGTGTCTAGCTACCATGAACACGACCACAATATCTAACTTCATTCCCTAACATATTCCAGTTTCTTGACTAGTAAGAAGTGGTTGGTCATGCTCCTGCACACAGAGTCTACACAGAACCCCTCTCACTAGACATAGGTAAAACGCAATGAAAAAGCGATGCAGATGACCCATATTTTCGTAAGCTCGACACTCCACTGGGTCTTGGGGACACTATGGACACTTTCATCCCTCTCTACCACACTGGTAGAAAATGACCGGGCCACCTGATGTATTCTTTTGGCTAGTACTGCCACCATGAGAGAAGTCCATATATCTCTTCCTCTTACCAGTAGAAATAGTACTAGTAACTTGTGTTGAATCGCTCTGGCCCACACCACTAGCTTCCCATAGGTTTCTCTCAGTAATCAGTGCTTGGTTCAAAATAGAATGCATGGTAGGAAACCTGAAAAGATTCACCTGTTCATGGATGTCATATTAAAGACCATCCTCAAAGCATCTAACCCTCAACGTCTCATCACCCACAAGAACAGTTGAAAAGCACTGTAGCTCGGTGAAGCGAGCAGAATAATCCATCATTGACATGGCGCCCTACTTCAGATTAACAAACTCTCAAGCTCGATATTCCCTTAGCATCTATGGGGAGAAAAAGTCATAGAAGGCTGCCTAAAAATATTCCCATTCAATTTCTCAATGATGCTCAGTCTGGGTGGTAACATCCCAGCACCTCTTGGAGGAATCATGCAGCATGTACGTAGTGAGCTTGACCCACCGCCCTGGAGATGTCTCAAGATGCCCAAAAATAATCTGCATAGAACCCAGTCAAGACTCCGCAGCCTGTGGTCCTCCATCCCCTGAAAACGTATGCAGATGCTGCTGCTGGAATATACGACTCAACTTTTCCATAGATGTGGCAACCGGTGGTGCTCCCTAGAAGGTCTGCACGAACCGTATGAAACGTTCATGGAACTGCGCCTCTGTGCCTATGTCCAGTATAATGGATGGCGTCACATCTGGCACTTCTGGAGGATCAACCGGTAGCCCATGTCCTACCATCTCAAGAGTATAATTGTCGTCACTCTCTTGGCGAACAACTGGTGGTCATCTCAGCGGCATGACTCTACAAGGTCAAACTCTCACCTTAGATCAAGTATTAATCAAGACAAAAATTAATGAGAATAAGAAGGGAATAGAAGAAACAAATCATTTAATATTTACAAAACCTGACTACACGGTGTGTATAAAAACTTCATGGCATGTTCTCACAAGCCATTTACATGGGCATGTACTCTAGCTAAAACTAGTCATGTAACACCCCAAACACACGGTGTGTCCTCAGACTACACGGTGTGTACTTGACTCCTCCATCCATTCTTGGGTTATTCTACATGGATATGGAACATAGTTCTCTTTTGAAAAAGACTACACAGCCTGTATAACATCTACACGACGTGTATGGTTTAGTTTCCAACTGCCTCTGTCCTTCGTGACATGACCGACTACTCGGCTGACACTACACGGCGTGTTACACCCACACACGGTGTTTACTCCACCCAATTTTCCCAAGACACATGGATATGTCCACATGGTCTTCCACCGTTAAAGACTACACGGTGTGTCCCTCAGGTACATGGTGTGTTCATGAAGAGGTAACACCGACCAGTGGTTGTTAGCTACACGACCATGTCCCCAGGTCAGACTACACGCCGTGTTCCATGGTGGACAAGGCATGTATGTCTCAAGGTCTCCTCCGTCGGTGTTGTTAGTTACACGGGCGGACTCCAGGTCAACACTATAAGGCATGTATGTCTGGTACATGATGTGTTTTTCACATTCCATTCCCTACCCCGTGTCCCCAACCACATGGTCTATGACACTGGATGAGACTACACGGTGTGTACTGAGGGAACACGACGTGTACTCAAAAAGTTTTCAATTATTACCAAATATAAGAACACACGACATGTGTCCATAGAACTTCACGACATTTATTATGGGCTTTCCGGACAGTAAGCCTCAGATACTACTTTAGATCCCAGAAAATACTGAAAAACAACACCTAAGGGATAATCTCTGATCTGTGAGGGGCCATACTCCCCGTGAATCAATGTTTGGCATCTTACACATGTTATTACAAGGAAATCATGTTAATGATCCACCAAATTCTGGTTATTGAGGGCCCATACTCCCCAAAAACAAAATTTTGGCATCCATTCTATCAGAAATCTAACAAAACAGTACCCTATCAACTAGAAAGTATTTATCAAAGCAACTATCACAACATAATGCTTTTCTAGCACAACAACTATCACAACAACATGGAAATTTCTAATGCACCTACATGACATGGAACTATACATGGAATGAGATTTCTAGCTTTTTCCTAAATGATGCATGAGATGGCATACCCACATCTCATCAGGTTGCAAATAAACAGAACCCATGGATAACATATAAACAGAACAATCCCAAGTGTGTCACCCAACAGTGAAAATCAAATCAACTGTAAATTTTGAAAAATCAGAATAATTTAAAAAATATGAGGTAGACTGGCTTTTCCCGGTACACGGGTTAACTACTCCTGGGCACAGCTTATTACCGACTACCATTTCCTTCCTATCCCTGAATAAGGCTCCAAATACTAAGTCAAAGAATAGAAACACCATCTGATACAACTTTTTAACGTCCCAGGTCTGGGTGCCACTCAACGGGTGCCCCAAACCCGGTTGTTCACATGACCTCAATCGTGTTTCCCCAAACGCCAGAGGCTATCAACTAGCAGTGAGGGCCCATATGATAGTGGGGAAACTATTCCCTCATTATTCAAAGTGTAAAGCAGTGGAAAAAGATAACAACATACTAATGTGGATGCAGTAAACAGAATACTACTGAAATGGACAACTGAAGTAAAGAGAACCAGCATTCATATATATATATATATATATATTAGGATGTAGCATGTCACTGTTCTATGAAAATAGCCAAAACAGAATACACTGAAATACAATACAATGCAACTCAAGTAAAAGGTACGACAAAAAAATACAAAATAGTGCAACAGGATCTCAGCGGCATCGCAATCCTAAGCTCGGTCATATGCTCTCCTACTCCTCTACAACAATCATTTACCCGTATAGGGGCTCTTTCCGCTATCGACACCTGCAACAGTATAGTCTGTTTGGGTCGAAGACATGACCCAAAAAGGGTGTGAGAAATAAATACCTATAGGCACCCACCAAAGGCTCATGCCAAACTGTCAGTGGAAAAATGTAACAACAGTGTGAAGTAGTAAATTCAATAAACTACGCAGTACTCAAAAGTAACTAAATGCACAAGTTATATTTCCATTTTTAATATTCATTTAATTATTCAACATAATAAAATCACCACAATTTATTTCTCAGTAAACAGTCAGTGTCCTCAGGCACGTAAACCCTTAACCTCAGGTATAGAGAATCCAAACCCATAGGAATCTACCTAGAATCATATCGAATAATGTCCACAGGCGTACGAGGTGTCTCCCACCAGCAAAGAATCTACTGCCCACAGGCACGAAATATGTTGCCCTCCGGCTGAACAGAGCACTGCCAAAATGCTAATAACAACAGTGTCCTCAGGATAAACAAGTAATCGGGCATGACCGACATATAAAAAAACAATTTATATACAATTACTTTCAATATAATTTAAGACGTGCTAAAATTTTTGGTATACCATCGAGTAACCTAGACAAATGACTAAAGAGAAGAATGCACCCCAGGGGTGGTCCTGGATCCAAGAAGCGATCCCATACAACAGTTTTACAATTTCATTAAATTAATTATGAAATTCTTGTTATTTTAAATATCCAGGGCCTCAGCCATACAACACCCCAACATGGGTTCATAGAGAAATGGTACAAAAAGCGCAAAACTATTGGAATTTAAGTACCAGACCACCTACCTCGATCGCCACTGATCGATATAAGTGAATGATGCTCCTCGAAATGCCTGCGAATGATGTAGATATAAGCTGAACAGATCCTCGTTCAAACTCAAATAAAATTCTGTAGAGGAAGAATTGGCAAGACCTATGCAAGGAGAAGGAAGAACACACCCGTGTGGTTCAAAGGAGATCGACGGTGTAGAAAATGGGTTCCAGGTGTGCGGTAGGGAGGTAATCCAAGCTCCGACCGTCTCTACCAAGATCTCCTCTAGTTATAAGCTTCCTCTGTGAACAGAGGAGTCTACTACCCATTTTAAGAGAAAAAAAAACAGACTACAGGGTGTGTACTATTGGGTACACGGCATGTACTGTTCATTTTTTTAATTGTTCAGCTGGTGGCTTCTCGCTAGTGTGACGTTGTTCATCTATCGACCCAAGTACACGATGTGTAATACCTGAGTACACGGTATTTAATGTCGCTCAGTTGGCCACCGCCTTACTATTTTCCTGCTGACTGACTACATGGCGTGTAAATACCCACTACACGGAGTGTAGTTGGTTTTTACGCCTTTTCATCTCTAGCATGGCTACACGCCCTGTGTACTCATCCCACATGGACAAAGTAAATGATGTGTGGACAAGTACACGGCGTTTACCAACAAGGTTTGGGATTTTCCCCCATTTCCCTTATTTTCTCAAAAACGTTTAAGGAAAAAGGAAGAGAAGAAACCCGTTCCTCAAGAACAAGAACCAGGATCTTACAAAATATCAATTACATGATAGAATTAGTTAATATTTTAAATTATTTATATTTTTATTATACAATATTTTTTAAAAATATATGACTTTTTTACGAAAGAGAAAATATTTTTTTTATATAAATAATATATTCTAAAATATTATATATATTGATATATAAATATATAAAAGAATACATATTTACATTTAATATATTTAATATATTAATGAATAATTATGTATAAAAACTATAGAAAATGAATAATATATTTTGTTTTAATTACTTGAATTTTTAATTATTTAGACTTTACTAAAAAAATTAAATCATTATGCTTATATAATTTTTTAATATTTTTAACTTGTTAAAATTAATTATTGGCATATCGTATAGATATGGGTCATGGATTGGTGTCTCGGGACATAAATATGACAGAATTGTGAGGCATTCTGTCATGTTTATATTAGATAGGGTCATTTATATTCTGATGTGTGAAACCCTTGGAATGAAATGGTTATGACAAGGACTATGCAGGCACGTTTTCCTAGTTTAGAGTGTGCGAAGAGTGTATATAAGATCCCATCACTGCAACTTTTTTCTGATGTTAGGATACAGTTGAATCGTAAATAATGATGCTGCGGAAAATACACTACTTCGATCTGAGACTCACACATCGATCAAGTGCATTATTATAACTAGTAAATTCACTAATAAATACAATACATTATTAGTACAAAATTTAAATGAATGATAAACTTAAAATTTATCAGTGAAAAAAAACTGATAGAGGGAACCTTTAACAAGATTTCTAAAATAATAAAATGTACCCATTTTTATTGATATTTTAGGGCTGATAAGGGGAGCCTTAGATCAACATTTTTTGTTATCACTATTAATGTATAACTCTGTATGCTATGTGTTTGATTGTAGTCTATGTAATGAAAGGAAATAAGGATCGCACATAAACTTATGGAAATGAAACATTTTCCAACTGTAACATTATTAACATGAATTTAAGGTCTATGCATAACACTATAAATATGTAATCAGGTTCAAACATAAAATTGTGAATATCTCAAAGGTTTAGTCATAACATTGATAACATGTAATAATGTTCACAAATATATTTTTTAAATATAATTATGTTCATGTATAAAATAATTACTCATGAGTTACCCATCATTACCCAAGGATTTTAAGTGTGATATAATTCCCACCCAACAAATAATTAAAATCATACATATGTGTACCACATGATCATAAAACATTCATCACGACATAATTTAAGGAAAAAGAAGCGAGTTTCAAAATAATTTTATCATGGTATAACCACTGGAAGTGAAATGGGTTTCATAAACATCTAAACATGATAAATCATTCATATAATGACCAATTATGGTATACTTTTTTATAATACAATAGAATCATATGTTACATAAATGGATATAATATCTTATGGAGAATGATTTTGAAAGATCAGTTAGTGATTTTAATGATGTTTGTAAATTTTTATTAATTTTTTTGAATCTAAAAATTCATAAATCATTTGTACAATCCATTTCATTGAAAAAACTTGAAATATAAAAATTAAATTTCTATGAAAATAATATTAATTATGGAATAAAATTTCATTAATTCTATATATGTACAAGGATGATTTTCCAATTTTTTGTTAAATAAAAATGATCATTTATTAGGAAATTACATGAATATTACTTTCATGAAATTTCCTCAAAATTAAAAAATTGAAAAAATGTGTTCTATAAATCATTTTATGAATTTTATAATATTTAATAAAAACATTATTAGAAATAATATCATTGGAAGAAAAAGGGGTTTTAAACAAATAGATAAATAAAGAATTTTTTTTCATAAAAAACCATTTAAACTAATTCGAATATAAAGAGGTTAAAATCTAGTCAAAAACTATATTCTCCAAACATAACTAGAAGAGATAAAAATTCATGAATTACATATGACATGGATCATAATATTTTATCATAGAAAACATAATCCAAATAAATCTTGATAAACGATGATATTGTATGACGAAACCCTTACCACTTTGGTAAAATTGAATTATAATCCTCATAAAGGAATAAAATTAAATTAAAATCATAATAATATGAGAATAAATAAATTCATGATATTACATGTGAAAGGTGATATATATGAACCTCATTAAATTAAATAGTTTCATTACATAACAGATGTATAAATAATGGAAAATTGTGATAAAAATCACATACCTCTTCAGTATCATTTGAACAGTTAAACCTGTGAATAGTATATCCTAAAAGGGATATTTAATTCTGATTAATTTTCCTTAGAATAATCAGAAAATAAATTTAGGGACAAATTGCACAAAAAATAACATAAATATATGGTCAATATGGTATGTTTCTAAAAGAAGTAGAATGTTACACAAAAATCCCTAACCTTAAGTCTCAACATAATTCATAGTAATTATAACCTCTTATATAAAAAATATAAATTTACCATAAATATATAATAGGACCATAAATACATATATTAAATCATATATTATTTTCTTATGGAAGAAAATTAACCGTTTATTAAAAACTCATGATTATAATAATGTTTAAGTTAATAATAGTTTTGATTTTTGTATATGTATTGGTTTGGTATTTTCATTCCAATTATATTGATCATGGTTCCATAATGTCCATGATAATAATATATAAATAATTATAATATTTATATGAAAATAAAAACTGTAAAACTAATCATTAAATATGGGCTTCATTAATTAAGTAAATTATGATCATGGAGATAGAATGTCGTGTGTACGCATGAGTAATGTTTCTATTTTATATCGTTCATTATAAAAATGAGGTATAAAATATTATTTATATAAAAAATCATAATAAATTCAAAAATTAACTATTATTTTAGTATATATACTTATACATATCATACATGTTTTGTGGGGATAAAAATAGTGAGTCACATTGCTTTATGAGGGCGATTGTCCATATGTACCCAAACGACATTATCATCTTTCATTGATTGAATATTATTTATATAAAATGATATATAATGTTTTAATAATGTGAAAAATATCATTAATATCATATTTATAAAATTTATATGACATATATCAATTAACATTATACATATTATCTTCTATGTAATGTATTAGGGAAAAAACAATCATATCACTACGTGAGGCGGTAGTCCATTATACAAATGAGTGTTGTTGTTATATCACCTAAGGAACATAAAGTAATGAAAAATTATATATAAGATATAATTACTGAAAATAAAAATGTTTTTTTCAAATATTTCATATATAAAATTCAGATTAATCATCATACCCAACCATGAAAATAGGTAATGGAAAAATGAATGACAATTGTTCGCGAGGAAGTTGTCTACCTTACAGATAAATTATGACTCTGTAACCCATTTGATGGATGTAGAGCTGGTTTAAGGTCATTTAAATTTCATGAAAACATATAATTATAGGTAATATTATTATTTTATTATATCAAAAATAATTTACATGAATTGATGGAGGTGTAGTTAGAAATAAAATAAAATATATCCTTAAAGAACATTACTTCTTCTTAAGGTAACATCAATAAGATTGCACTAAATGAATTTGTAAATTGGATTGACACCCAAAAATTTTTCAGGGAGGAATACGAAGATATTTGAATATTATTTTGATATGTGATATTTTATTCAAATTGTTATTAATATGTTAATAGGAGAGGATTGGGTGTTTCATTTTATAAGTGATGTGAGCGAAACTGTTGTAAATTTTTAATAGAAAAAGGTATAACAACATTTTTAGAATTATTAAAGGGTAAACAATGAATTATTATCAAGGCATAGATATTATATAGTAAACATATATCCAAAATATATATTTTAGGAATGTTTATATTAATTTTTTCACTTCCATTTTTTTATTTTAACCTCTAATAAAACCCATTTTCCTTACAAATCGTAAAGAGTTTTTATTATTTATATTATTTATTATATTGAAATTTTAATTTTGACATATTATATAATATTAATACTATTTATTCCTAATATATAACCATTTTTAAAAAATTCCATTTATAAAAGTGGAAAATACTAATTTTAAATTAATCACATGGATGTGACAAAAATGACTGTTCTCTAAGGGAAAATGTTCAAATGTATACATGCCTTTTATATCAAAATTAAATAAGAAAATAATTACAAATACCTAAATTTTATTAATGTATATATATAATTATAATATTTTTTATAAAAATAATATATAATTGAAGTTTAATTTGACAATAAATTAATATAAAATTCATTTTCATATTAATATTACAGATTTTTACAATTTATAAAAAAAATTAATTTTTTGAATATTCCTAAAACACCACCATAAGATAACATATAAATTAATTTTTTAAAATAAAACACTATTTTATAATATATATTTTTTAAAAAAAATTAAATAATAGTTTCAAATTTATTTTTTAAATGGATCTATAACATCTTTCTATAAAAATAGACTTTTAAGGATAAAATTTCAATTATTCAAACTCTTTTCTAGAAAACACATAATAATAATGTTAAATAATTTATTAAATATTTTAAATATATATATATATATATATCATTAAAAAATATTTAACAATAGTTTTATTATTATATTTATTATAGAAAAAATGGTATTTTTCAAAGAAACAGTTTTTTTTCAAAAATGATTCCTTTGTTTTAAAAAATATTTCATTTTCATATATAATTATTTAATTACAAAATAATTCATCTTATAAAAAATTTTAATCTATATACATTAATAATTTAGATAAATATATACATACCTTTTATTCAAATGGTTTGGATATAATTACGATTTAAAAATATTATTTTAATATAATATCATTTTATGTTTAAAAATAGTGTTGTGTACAACGAAAGATAAAATCATTGTTGTGTGTAATGAAAAATATAAAATTAAATAAATTTATTTGAATAAAAATTCATTATATTTCATAGAGATATATAAATATATAGGGGCATTTAGTATCCATATTATATAATTTCAAGGAAGATGAATGTTTTATTCATGTTATCATTATTTTATTTAATGGAAATGTATATTCATGATCATAAGGACATAATTGGACTAGGACTATCTCTAATTCACATTTTATGAGATAAAACCGAGTCTTTTTTAATAATATACACATGTTCTCGTAAATTATTATGAGAAAAACAATGTGCATGTCCATAAAAATATTTTTTCCCAAACTAATTGAATTTGATTAATTATATTTCTGTCACAAGAATAATTTTATTAGTTGAGTGGTACTAGTTTTTAGATTATTGTAGCAAAAATTTCATTTATTTATCAAGTAAATCATTACATGAGGCCAATTGATAAAATATCATTAAAATATAAATAGATATGATTTTTATTAGAAAATTTTAGAAAATGTATAATTCTATATTGATAAGGGTGATAATAATTGTAATTAATTGTAAATTGGAATGTGTTAGTGTCACGACCTGTCCTCGGGGCCCATGTCGTGACTACCCCAAGCCCGCCTTCCAAAGGCCAGGGGATGGCGACTAGTACCAAAGACGTAAATCCTGATGACTGCGAAGGCATTGCCTTTATAAATGAAAACAAAACAACACAAAGTACAAGCAGAAGTAAAACAATAAGTACAAAGAGAAGTGCTGAAAAGTAAATGGGCCAGAATAAAAACCCAACTAAAAGTAGAACTACAACTGAACAAAAGTTCAACAGAAAAATACAACAGCTGGAAGAATGGAAGCGGCTCATGGGACGTCCTCCTCGGATCCTACCTGAAGGGTAGGTACAGATGGCGCAGCTCCTGGATCGTCCACCACGGATCCTACCTGAAGGGTAGGTACAGATAGCCTCCACATCGCTCTCTCCAGTCAACCTCCTCTGAGTGTCATCTCTCCATGAAGTCTACCTCCGGATAATGACTCACCGTGTAGTCCACCTCCGGGTACCGTCCAGTCCTCGAACACTCGACCTCCGTTAGCACTGCCCGTCGTCTAGAACCAACACAATGAGGTGAGGGCATAGCCCATGCAGGGGTGAGTATAACGATACCCAGTAGGGACCCCGAGACCCTCAAGGTCTCATTAAAACCAACAAGGATAACCACAAAGAATATCTCAACAGATATCCTCTACATAGGTATATGCCCATACATATTGCTAAGTTATCAAGTAACCCATCTCAATCATGAGGAAACACAAAAATTATGAAATCAATGGATAACCAATACCCAGGTATATTCCCATACATATACCTAAGTTATCAGGTGACCCTTCTCAATCAAGAGGTAAACACAAAAGTCATAGACTCAGCTCATACCAGGATTTTTCATTACCGAAAACGTAGCTGCAAAAGAGCCCCATCTCTGGAGTGTACAGTGGTCCTATCATGATTTCGAGGTACTGCTTACTAACCCAAGATTTCTTAGGTACTCCATCTGTCAAGTACTATGGGACTGCTATTACAACCAAGATCATCCACCATGGGTCTGCCGCTAAAACCACGTTCTCCCCCTCATAGCCTCCAGAGGTACTTCTTCTGTTGAGTACCATGGGTTTGCCGCTACAACTAAGTGCTTCTCCACCGTGGGTATGCCGCTGCAACCAAGCGCTTCCCACCACGGGTTTGCCGCTACAACCAAGCGCTCCCCCTCATAGCCTCCAGAGGTACTCCTTCTGTTGAGTACCACAGGTCTGCCGCTACAACCAAGTGGTCCTCCGCCGTGGGTCTGCCGCTACAACCAAGCGCTCCCCACAGGGCTATCCAAAACTAACTGAGTAGATCGATCAACCGTTGTCAAGTCTCATTCGGCTAAATGGTCTTTGTACTCCGTATGCTCGTCTCCGGGAGGGTCCACTCCACGAGCTACTTCTCAATACTCCAAGTATCTCAAAGGACCATGAAGAAGTATCTCAAAGGACCACCTCGTCATAGGGGTCTGAACGCAACAGACGGCGCGTCAATCGGACGCCCGGTCTGAGAGTTATTAGCCTTTTCGTCACAGGGGCCCAGTTGTTTTCGTGTGCAAACCAACCCGGCAGTATCTCAACTGTATTCCGAACTCACATAGGGTATACTCATAGGGACCGTTTCTCGACGTGATCACCAACGCTGCTAATGGTTCGTCAAACGGACGTCAGATCTGAAAGATATCAGCTCTTCCGTTCTAGGGGCCCAGTTGGATTTCGGGTACAATCCAACCCAGCCACTATCCAACTGCATCGAAATCTTAGGCGAAGTATGCCAAAAGTTCCGTCTCATCAAGAGAAATTCAACGAGACAGACAGCGCGTCAATCAGACGTCCTTAATTCAAGATATAAGTGTTTCCGCTACAAGGGCCCAGTTGGTTTCGTATCCAAACCTACCTAGAAGAACCCTAAGTTGTCTGAAACCTTGAGTGTAACATACTGAAACGACCATCTTGATCCAAGGATCGCCTCGCAACTGACGGTGCATCGATCAGAGGTCTGTAGCCCAAGTTATGGGTGAAAGACCGAAGAGGTCCAAAAACGGGGGTCTGGGTCCGGCCCGGCCCGGCCCAACCCCCCCTGGATCGGCCGAACTGGGTCCAGGTCCAGCCCAGATGGGTGCGGCATGGCCCGGTGGCGCGACCCGGCCCGGGAGCGCGGCTCAGCTCGGCTGCGCAGCCCGGCCCGGCCTACGCGGCCCGGCCCGGCCTGGGCAGCCGGCTGGCCTCGCGCTGGCGCGACGTGACGTGTGCGGGGGGTTACAAACCCCCCCGGTTTTCAACCTGGCACGACATAAAGCCGTGCCGCCTCAAACCAGGAACTTCCAGGACGTTCCAGTTCACGTCCCACCTCCGCGGCTCAGACGCGGTGGTTTTCTCCGCCGGTCTCCGGTGCCGCCGCGCCGGCGAGGCGCACCGCCGCCGCCTTCTGCGGACCACCGAACGCGCTCCGGTGGTCTGTTTCGCCTGCCGTCTTCGCCAACAGTCCTCCCGGGACCCGATCTTTACTGCGAAGGAATTCAAACGCCATTTCGGCACAATTCTTCATCGCCCATCGATCCGCAGTCAACGTTCAAAATGCGTCGTCTTCGTGGTTTTCCGGCGGGGTGCCACAGCGCCGGCGAGGCGCACCGCCGCCGCCTTCTGCGGACCACCGGACGCGCTCCGGTGGTCTGTTTCGCCTGTCGGCTTCGCCAACAGTCCTCCAGGGACCCGATATTTACTTAGAAGGAATTCAAACGCCATTTCGGCACAATTATTCATCGCCCATCGATCCACACTCAAAGTTCAAAATGCGTCGTCTTCGTGGTTTTCCGGCGCGGTGCCACAGCGCCGCGCCCCTTCGCCGCGGCCCGACTTCGACCACGAATTCGTTCGACCTCAAAGGCACATCACGACGTTGCCACGCTTCTTCTTCGTGATTCTCTAAATTCCCGCACGGTGCGATGGCACTGCGTCTCTTCCATTTCAATCCACGTAAATAACCAACAAAAAAGGGGGAGGAGGTTCGGTCGTGTTTTTGCGGTCCGACCTCCTCCGTTATTTTGATAACAGTTGGCTGTTGATATCGAAGAACATCTAAAATTATTCACGACATGAAAATCGCCCCCTACCTTGCAAAGACGTCACAGGTCATCGAGCCGCGGAAGAGGCAAGTATCACGGTGATTGGACGTCATGGAAGATCAGTGCCGATTCCATTGATGTCGGAGGGTGAGTCGTCGTCAATGGCGACGTTCCCCACGTTGATGTCTCCTCCCTTGACGCGGAGGAAGAAGAGGAGAAGGCACGTCGTCGGTGATCTCCTGATGAAGAATGCGGTGTCTCGCTTCCTTCGACATGGAGAGAAGGTGCAAGATGAGATGACGTTCTTCGTCGAAGCTTCGGTGTTCTTCACATTCTTCAACAAAGGAGATGAAGTGTTCTTCTTCGGAGGAGGAAGTTCTTCAAAACACAAATGCCCTCTTCCCTTTCTCTTAACACAAAATTTCTAACCAAAATAAAATAAGTCTCCACCTTATTTTATTTACCCATGCCATTAATTCAAAATTACAAAATTCAAAACCAACACACTTAATTAATTGATCTTCAGTTTTCAAATTAATTAATGTTTATGTGGCATGAATTAATGTGGGAGGTGAGGAGTAGAGGAGTCACTTAAGTTAAAGTAGAGTTACAATATTAAAGTGGGAGGTGAGTTATGGGAGGTCAAGTGTTTATGGTAAGATCAAGGGGGTTTAGGGTCTCATGTGGGCCCCACCACCCTCTTAACCTCTCATGGGTAGTTCCCTAACTTCCACTAAAAAGATATAACTACTTTAAAGGAATAAAAATTGTAACTCAATTTTTATTTTATTTTCCACAAATATTTAATAACTCCTCCCGTGAAAACGCAACTCTGAAAAAGATCTTCTTAAGCAATTACCGGCGATGCGAATCCATCGGTGCCCTCATAATTCGATTTCGAGCACCGGTTCAAAATTTAGAAAAACCCGCTCGTTCGTTCACTGAACGTACCCGAGCCTAGCTTTGGAACTTAATTCCGGGAACACCGGGGCTCAGAATCAGGCGCCATCAAAAACTGTGTTCTTGTAAAATTTCAAATAAAATTTTGAAAAAAATTTCCTTGAAATTTATGGGTCTTTACATTACTCCCACCTCAGGTCTTTACGTCCTCATAAAGCTTTAACACAAACAAGGGTTACAAAAATGGTACTGAGCACACATCCGAGCCTTCCGCTCCCATGTGCTTACCTGGAGGTTCCCGTACTACTAGTGAAAGTGCTCCTAAGGAATCGACCGTCCTCGTAGGACCCGCTCATGTCGATCCTTGATCCCCACTAGAACCTCCGTGAAATACACCCCATCTCTATCATCCATCCCCCCATGGTTGATGATATGTGAAGGATCACACACGTATCTCCTCAGTTGAGATACGTAGAAGTTGTCCTGCACCTGGTGCAACTGAGGTGGATGGTTCAAGCGGTAAACCACCCCGCTTACCCAGATGAGGACCTAGGAATGGTCCACTAAACCTCGGAGATAACTTGCCTCCTTGGCCACATATCCATAATCCTCGTTGAGGTGAGACCCGTATAAGGACGTGATTGTCATCCTCGAACTCTAGAGGTCTCCAATTCCTGTATAGAACTAGAACTCAAAACGTCTGCTGCCATGAGGGTATGTTTGACCGACTCAATATTGATCGGTCGTACCCTCCTGTGCGTGAGTTTATCCTGTGCTGCCTGGGGTTTCCTTTTAACCGACCAAGGAAAACCCATTCCGACGTCGTAGCTAAACCACAACCTTTTTCGCCTAATATCGACAATTTGTGTATGATCTGTGATTGCCTAGTCTATACTCAATCCAACTTCATAAGGCCTTGAGGCTGCCACCAAGAGATTCCATCCAAAACTCTCTCCTCGAGGGTCTAACCACACCGTCGGTGTAAGTGTGATTATCGAGTCTCCACCCAAGGTATCTCTAGACACGAGGGTTAAGTCCACGGCTTACCGGAAACTCTAGGTCTGGGACAAGCTTCGTGGAAGGAAGGAGTGATTCATATCAACGTCTGTTACTATGGAAGCTAGTAGTGGACAGAAACTATCCCTTGAATCATTCATAGAGCCATTGGGTCAATCTCCCTGACCGCAAGCAGCTACTCTCTTCCCCTGCCCTCCAGCTCCCTAAGCCTGGTGGGGAAAACTAAGGCGGTTGGTTGTAGTATGTTAAAATGTACACCAACACATGCTGCTCTCCAAGCTCTGACTCCATGTCTACTGCTTGCAGACTCATCTCCCCTTTAAGCTTCCTCTTATGGAAACATTGAACACGCCCGAGTCTCTAAGACTGGTGCCAGTTTCTTGTTTCTTACTGCACTGTGCAGTCTTCATCCACTCCTGGATGATCTGCACCTTCTTTGCCTACGATCTGAAAGAGCTGCTAAAATTTCTCCTTTGCCTAAAAGAGAAACTCGGTATCATCCCCTGGACGAACCACGCCCATTTCCTAATACAGTCAATCCTGACATGAATGATGCATTCATGCCATTGATGACGTCGTAAGGCCTCGATGTACCTACCAAGTGATCCAACTATCACTCTCGCCTCCAAGGGTTGAGTCACACTATCGGCATCAGTGTGAGGTCACTGGGTCTCCTACAGTAGAAATCTCGAAAGTGAGGGTCAAGTCAATAGTCTTAATCAGGACAACTCAGTATCAACCAAACAAAAGGACAGGAAAGAAAACATCACAAAGATAAGTGTCTTTTCATTATTGCAGCTCATAGTATAAAGACACGAATACAACAGCAACATGGAACTAGTAGTACAAGGGACGTATCCACTAGTTCCACTCCTGTCCACCGACTCCCGGAGCTCTAATGCTTTGTCCACTTCCCGGCTGTTGCTCAAGCACTCGCCGCTGCTTCTACCTTAGTGGCTCCCCCAATGCCTACGGATCGACTGTACGGGGGTCGGATAGTCACGTTCCAGGTGACCCTTCCTGCCACTTTCATAACACTTCCTGCTCCTCGTACAGCTGGATCTAGTCCTCTTGGACCTCTGCATCGTTTGTCTACTTCCCACAGATGACTCAGCTACTGATCGAAAATCCTGCAGCAAAGGCATCAAATCCTATACACGATCGGGGTATAGAGCTACTCGCACAAACTCCACCCTGAAGAAGGTCTCGAAGTCTTCCCATGTGAAGGTCATCCCGTCGCAAAATTGGAACAAGTGGCTCCACCACCTGCCTGATGCTTCCTGAAGAAGGATGACAACAAAGATCACCATGATGTCTGCTGGCATCTCCACTAGCCTGAAGACTCTCACCACACCCTCCAACCAATCCTCAGCCGCCTGCGGGTCCGTCTCTCCCTGGAACCTGGGTGGCCTCTAGCGTTGGAACTCATGCAGCATGCTCAAGTGGCGTGCATCGCCTACTGCCGGGGCTGGTGGGATCGGTGTCCCAACATATGGTAGTACCGCTGGTGCCTCTACTGCAAGAGGGCCCTGTACAGAAGCCTCATCGCTCGGCAGGCTGTCAATATGCACATCCATCTATGCTCTATCTGGTCGTCCGTGAAAAGGGATCCTGAAAAGAACATACACGACACGATAAAACGATTTATACCTGGTGAGATGACCTGGTTTGAGCTGTTTTAAGGGAAAACCTTTTAAAACACACACGCAATCTGTGTTTTCATGCAAAAAGTCGGAAATCAGTTGTCAAGGTCCGGGTGTATGGATACGTCGGTGGCCCGAACCAACACTAGACTCCCGGAACTGAAAACCACACTCAGTACTCTTAACACTGTCGCTTCACAGAAATAAAATATCATAGTTATAAGTTCTGCGGTAGAACCGAACTCCTTTGATACCAATTTGTCATGACTCGTCCTCGGGGCCCGTCCCATGACTACCCCAAGCCTGCCTTCCAATGGCCAGGGGATGGTGACTAGCACCAAAGACGTAAATCCTGATGACTGGGAAGACATTTCCTTTATAAAAGTAAACAAAACACCACAGAGTACAAGCGGAAGTAAAACACTAAGTACAAAGAAAAGTGCTGAAAAGTAAATGGTCCAGAATACAAACCTAACTGAAAGAACAACTACAACTGAACAAAAGTACAACAGAAAAATACAACAGCTGTAAGAACGGAAGCGGCTCCTGGGACATCCTCCTCAGATCCTACTTGAAGTGTAGGTACAGATGGCGCAACTCCTAGATCGTCCACCATGGATCCTACCTAAAGGGTAGCTACAGATAGACTCCATATCGCTCTCTCCTGTCAACCTCCTCAGAGTGTCTTCTCACCATGAAGTCCACCTCCGGATACTGACTCGTCATGTAGTCAACCTCCGGGTACCGTCCAGTCCTCGAACACTCGGCCTCCGTCAGCACTGCCCGTCGTCTGCAACCAACACAACGAGGTGCGGGCATAGCCCGTGCAGGGGTGAGTATAACAATACTCATTAGGGACACCAAGACTATCAAGGCCTCACTAAAACCATCAAGGATAACCACAAAGAAGATTTCAACAGATAACCTCTACTTAGGTATATGCCCATACATATACCTAAGTTATCATGTAACCCATATCAATCATGAGGAAACACAAATATTATGAAATCAACGAATAACCACAACCTAGGTATATACCCATACATATACATAAGTAATCAAGTGACCCTTATCAATCAAGAGGTAATCACAAAGGTCATAGACACAGCTCAAACTAGGATTTTTCATTATCGAAACCGTAGCTGCTGAAGAGCCCCGTCTGTGGAGTGTACAGTGGTCCTGTCATGACTCCGAGGTACTGCTCACTAACCCAAGATTTCTGAGGTACTCCATCTGTCGAGTACTGTGGGCCTGCTGCTACAACCAAGAGCTTCCCACCGTGGGTCTGTCGCTACAACCAAGCGCTCCCCCTCATAGCCTCCAGAGGTCCTCCTTCTATTGAGTACCGCGTGTCTGCCGCTACAACCAAGCGCTCCTCCGCCGTGGGTCTGCCGCTACAACCAAGCGCTTCCCACCATTGGTCTGCCGCTACAACCAAGCAATCCCCCTCATAGCCTCCGGAGGTACTTCTTTTTTTGAGTACCACGGGTCTGCCGCTACAACCAAGCGCTCCTACAACGTGGGTTTGCCGCTACAACCAAGCGCTCCCCACTGGGCTATCCGAAACTCACTGAGTCGATCGATCAACTGTCGTCAAGTCTCATTCGGCTACACGGTCTATGTACTCCGCACGCTAATCTCTAGGAGGGTTCGCTCCAGGAGCTACTGGTCAATACTCTAATTATCACAAAGTTGCACGAAGAAGTATCTCAAAGGACCACCTCGTCATAGGGGTCTCAACGCAACAGACGACGTGTCAATCAGAAGCCCGGTCTGAGAGTTAATAGCCTTTTCGTCATATGGTCCCGATTGGTTTCGTGTGCAAACCAACCCGGCCGTATCTCAACTTTATTCCGAACTCATATAGGGTATACTCATAGGGACCGTTTCCCAACGTGATCACCAACGCCGCTGACGGTTCGTCAAACGGATGTCTGGTCTGAAAGATATCAGCCTTTTTGTTCCAGGGGCCCGGTTGGATTTCGGGTACAATCCAACCCAGCCACTATCCAACTGCATCTAAAACATAGGAGAAGTATTCCAAAAGTTTCGTCTTATCAAGATGAATTCAATGAGACAGGCAGTGCGTCAATCGAACGTCCGTAACTCAAGATATAAGCGTTTCCACTCCGAGGGCCCGGTTTGTTTCGTATCTAAACCAACCCGGCCGAACCCCAAGTTCTCTAAAACCTTGACTGTAACATACCAAAATGATCATATCGATCCAAGGATCTCATCACAACTAACGGTGAATCGATCGGAGGTCCGTAGCCCATGTTATGGGCGAAAGACCGAAGAGGTCCGAAAAAGGGTGTCTGGGCCCGGCCCGGCCCGGCCCAACCCCCCCTGGGTCGGCCGAACTGGGTCCAGGTCCAGCCCGGCCCGGCCTAGGCAGCCAGCTGGCCTCACGCTGGCACGACGTGACGGGTGAGGGGGGTTAAAAACCCCCCGGTTGTCAACCTGGGGTGGCTTAAAGTCTCGCCGCCTCAAACCCGGAACGACCCAGCCGTTCTGGTTCACGTCTCACCGCCGCGGCTCAGCGGCGGTGGTTTTCTCCATCGGTCGCCGGCGCCGCCACCTTTTGCAGACCACTGGACACCCTCAGGTGGTCCATTTCACCTGCCACCTTTATAAAGAGTCCTCCCGGGACCCGATCATTACTGCGAAGGAATTCAAACGCCATTTTGGCTCGATTCGTCATCGCCCGTCGATCTGCACTCAACA
Source organism: Viscum album (assembly GCA_963277665.1). Lineage (NCBI taxonomy): Eukaryota > Viridiplantae > Streptophyta > Magnoliopsida > Santalales > Viscaceae > Viscum > Viscum album. The sequence goes on from OY728156.1 coordinate 411,557,576, forward strand.
TTCAAAACGCGCCGTCTTCGTGGTTTTCTGGCGCGTCGTGACGGCGCCGCGCCGCTTCGCTGCGGCCCGACTTTGACCGTGGATTCGTTCGACCTCAAAGGCGTAGCGCGCCGGCTCCATGCTTCTTCTTCGTGATTCTCTAAATTACCGCATGGTGTGACGGAACTGCGTCGCTTCCATTTCAAGCCATGTAGATAACCAACAAAAAAGGGGGAGGAGGTTTGGATATGTTTGTGCGGTCGGACCTCCTCCGTTATTTTGATAACAGTTGGCCATTGATATAGAAGAACGTCTAAAATTATTCATGACATGAAAATCAAACCCCTACCTTGCAAAGATGTCACACGTCGTCGATCCGCGGAAGAGGCAAGCGTCACGGTGATCGGATGACGCGGAAGATCGGTGCCGATTCCGTTGACGTCGGAGGGTGAGTCGTCGTCAATGGCGACGTTCCCCGCGGTGGTGTCTCCTCCCTTGACGCGGAGGAAGAGGAGGAGAAGGCACGTCATCGGTGATCTCCCGATGAAGAATGCGGAGTCTCGCTTCCTTCAACGTGGAGAGAAGGTGCAAGATGAGATGACGTTCTTCATCAAAGATTCGGTGTTCTTCACATTCATCAACAAAGGAAATGAAGCGTTCTTCTTCAAACTAGGATGTTCTTAAAAACTCAAATGCCCTCTTCCCTTTATCTTACCACAAAATTTCTAACCAAAATAAAATAAGGCTCCACCTTATTTTATTTACACATGCCATGAATTCAAAATTACAAAATTCAAAACCAACACACTTAATTAATTGATCTTGAGTTGTCAAATTAATTATTGTTTAGGTGGCATGAATTAATGTGAGAGGCGAGGAGGAGAGGAGTCACTTAAGTTAAAGTGGAGTTACAATATTAAAGAGGGAGGTGAGTTATGGGAGGTCAAGGGGGTTATGGGAAGATCAAGGGGGGTTAGGGTCTCATGTGGGCCCCACCACCCTCTTAACCTCTCATGGGAATTTCCCTAACTTCCACTCAAAGAATATAACTACTTTAAAGGAATAAATATTGTAACACAATTTTTATTTTATCTTCCACAAATTTTTAACAACTCCTCCCTTGAAAACCCAACTCCGAAAAAGATCTTCTTAAGCAATTACCGGCGCTGCAAATCCATCGGTGCCCTTAGAATTCGATTTCGAGCACCGGATCAAAAGTTAGAAAAACCCGCTCATTCGTTCACTGAACGTACCTGAGCCTATCTTCGGAACTTAGTTCTGGCCCCACTGGGCCTCGGAATCAAGCGCCGTCAGAAACTGTGTTCTTGTAAAATTCCAAAGAAAATTATGAAAAAAAGTTCCTTGAAATTTCCAGGACTTACAGTTAGAGTATATTTATTGGATGTGAATATGTTATAGGTATGTTAAAATGGATTTTAAAATATAGACGTTAAATAGTAGTGGAATTTTAAAAAGAATTTTAGTTGGATAGAAAAAAAATTTAAAATGGGGTTTAACAAATTCATGATGAAGAGTAAATAAATTAATTCTTTGAAATAGTGTCCTGAAAAATTTGTAGGATATAAGGGAAGAAATCAAGGTAGAAAATTGAGTGGTAATTCAAGATAGATAGAAATTATCAATATTGATAGAGAATAAATTTCCTCCATTTTTCTTAATTTTCTATTATTCATTTATTAAATATGAATTAATTTAGTGCATTTAATGTGATGAACATTTTGAGATAAACAATTTGGATGATCACAATGAACTAAAAAAAATATTTTACTATTCTACTCATGTTTTCCTTATTTTATATTACTCTTCATATAAATTATTTCCAAAATTATCTTTATGCATCTTTATAAAAATTCATTTGAAGACAATATGGATTTTTGTTTTTCTTATTTTTTAAAATACACTCAATCCTTACCAATAATTGACTGATTAAGGATGGTGTTATTATATTAATGGTATTGTGGTCCCATTTTTTCAATATTGTCATTTAAATTATTCATCAACCCCATTTTTAAACTACTGTATTACTAAAGGGTGATGATAGTGGATTTATTTCATTACAAACACCAATATAAAAAATTAAAATTGAAATGAAATTGGTATTTTTTCTCTATGAAATAATTAATAAATTACATTGTTTTGATTGGGAAATATTTTTTAGGGAGATTTAAAAAAAACATATTTATCGACCTGTAATAATTAGGTGCCTCAACCCATTTTGATAATTTAAGTAGAACAATTTTTTTTATCTTTATGAAAGAACATATATTAATTTTATTTAATTCAACTTATTCTAGTTTCCCAATTTTATCCCATTTTAAATGATGATCTTCATTCAATATCTCTACTTTTTTTAATTATTGTTTACCATCTACAAATTTCATCATATTTTCATGTTTCCCATCCACAAATTATATTTTATAATTGTGTTAATTCTCTCTTCATTATTGTATATTTTATTCATTTAATTTTTGTAGGTTACAACATTAAATTTTATATGGATCAAATCTATTAGTAATATTATTCATAAATTAAAATTTTAAAATTAGGTAAGGACATACTATCTCTTATTTTAAATTTATTGAGAATAAATAAATAAAAGTATAAAATAATTCAAAGAAATATTGGACACAGTGTAAGAAAATATATAATGATTATTTTTAAAATAATATAGAATGCATAAAAAAGAAGACCATTTATTTTTTAGTGTAAGAGTTTAGCATATATAATATGTAATATAAATTTGTTAAAAATTTTAAAATGAAATGTTAATAGAGAAATGAATAATAGAAATGATATATCATTAAACAAAAATGAATTGGCAAGACCTAGTTGGATAGGTATGAATTATGGAATACTGATGTTCAAAATTTCAATAAAAATATACACAACTTATATAGAGTAAATTATATTTTTTTGATTGGGGAATGGAAGTCAAGTTTAACTAAAACATCTATAATATAAATGTAAATACATTATATTTTATTATGAATGGTTAGAATAAAAATAAAAAGGATTATTATGTTTATTTAAAGGAATATAATTTCCCTATAACAATAGGGAAGGAAAAAAATTGGGGCATTAGATAATAAGCTACATTACTCAAAAAATTATGGACAACTGATCCATTTTCAGGGAAATAGTGGTTATTTCAATAAATCAGTGAGGTCTTACGAATATCATTATTAGTTTTATATTAATTATGATGTTTACAAATTCTACAACATTAATGAAGATAAGGGAATCATTTTCATAAAATATAATACACACAAACGTAAGATGTTATGTTGTTTATGCTATGATATATAGTTAAAACAGTTTTGTCTTATTAGTTAATTATTATTACAATATGGGAGGTGTTATGTTAATAAAATCAAATATAGAAGTGTTATATTTCATTAAAATATTATTAATAATAAAATAAAATTAATATTTAGAAATATAATGTTTCTATGAATAGATAATGTTGTTGATTAAACATCCTATAACTTCAAAAGTTATCATGAGATAAATGGTACTAAACATAATGTATCTTTTGTGGGAGATAAATTTTTTTTATGCGTAGATTAACTTGTATAGTGAACTATATAGAAATGAATATTTTGATTGAAAGTGAAATCTGACCTAATTATTGGAAATAAATTGTATAATTGGCTATTTATACTCATAATATAGATTTAGTCATTCAATTACCTAAAAATACATCATATAAAATGAACATGAAGGCAATCCCTCACTAATGAATTTTAGTGTGTTTGAAAAAAAATTCTTCTAATAAAGAGGTATTAAAGGTTAATTTAGTGGTATTACAAATAAAGGTGTGTTTTTAATATATTATTCAAAAATTAAGTCATAAAAGTGTTTTAAAAAGTCATAATTTTTTTTAGAATAACTATGTTAAGGTTGTTAAGTATGAACAATAGAATTTTGTAGAAATATTATTCTTGAAGAAGTTTTTATTGAATATTAATTGAGAAAATAAAAATCAAGAGATTCTTAAAATATTCAGATTTATATTAATTATAATGATACATCTATTTAATAAAAACATGAATCAGAGTGTCAACAAGTGATTCAATTGTAAAAGAAAAGATTTATAACAGATTCAATATATATTAATAAAGAAACATATATCATCAAAAAAATTGTAGTTAAATAGATTGGCTCTGAATATTTTATCATCAAAAATACAACCTAAATAATTATAGGAATATGTTGTTGAATAATCACAGGTGAATTCATGGATTTAATAATTCTATTAGATTAATATGAGTCAAACATGGGAGTATGCGAACCAAACTAGAAATAAAAATGTGAATATTAGAAAATGGGTATTCAAAAATATTCTTGATGATATTTGTAGATTAATATAATATACAGATTGTATTGTACATAAAGGTTTATAGTAATTAAATGATTAATTTTGTTACGAGACATTTATAGTTGTGTAATGAATGGTGTCTATCATACTTTTACTTGTGATTTTTGTTCAACAATTTAATCTTTTATTGAAAATGAATAGTAATAAAATATTTATAATTGTAATCTTGGATGATAATGTTATGTTAATAAAATTATTATTTTTTTAATTTAAATGATTATTCAACTGAATTTTTATTGTAAATGTATTTTTATATTTTATATAATGAACCTTGAGCTACGTATGAATATTTTAATAATTTCATATAGAATGTGGAGTTCAATTGTGGTGGTGTGGATCATAACCACTACCTAAATTCAGATATTAATAACATTACCTTGTAATGGTTTATATGGATGACATAATATTAAGAAGAAATATTTATAAATAAGTTGATATGTTTAGTAAGAAGATGAGTTCGAATTTATTATTTTCAATCAATTTTTAATTGAATTAATATTCAGGTCTATAAATAATACCGAAATTATAGTTTTTATTCATTTCCAAAATTAAATATAGAAAATAAATTGTTATTTAATTATTAATTAATGAGTAAAAGAAATTTTTAAAGAAGAATAAAGCCGGAAAAAATCATATATCATAAATATTGTGAGGGGTAGACTAAATAATATATTACAGAATCATAGGGAGTTGGATTTAACTAATTGAATCTATGATTGACATTTCCTATGTTAAATAATTAGAATAATTTATGTAGTGTTATCCAATGGAATAAAACCTCCTTTAAAAGAAGATAATAATGATTTATATTCACATAATGATAATTTATTTATTTTATGTTAGAATGGAATAATATTTTTGTGGACATAATGATGAAAATTTTACTACTGAAACTGTGGATAAAAAATCCACTAAAAGTATATAGTTTATATTGAATTAACTTATGTTTGATGAATATTTAATAAATTTTATTGTATTTATTTGAGTATAATAGAGGAACACTATATTTCAACAACTAAGGATTGAAAAAAATTGATTAGTATGATGATGTTGTCTAAAGAAGTTACTGAAATGTTGTAACAACCAATATTGATTCGATATAAAAAATAGTTCCATTGATTGAAATAATAATCTTGTGAAACACGATCCTATGAAACACATGGTGATATATTTTATATATAAAAAGGGGAATGTGGATAACAACATTGGAAATATAAAATTAGTTGGAAACCAACATGATATTTTATATATCATCACTAAACTATTGGATTCACATGATTTTAAGAGCACTGGTTTACCCTTTGATCTCAACAATTTCCGATCAACAATTTCAGTGATTCTAGTATGGGAGATAATGGAAATAAATTGGACAATTTTTTTTGGATGGTGGGCATGGGTGACTACAAATATTCGTGACTCCCAATTTTTATTGGTGTTTCTTATATATATATATTTTATTATGATTATGTGAGTTTACATGTAAAACTATATATGCATATATTCACCTATTAATATTATTTTATATTTTATATTTGAATATTTTTTTCATAACGTTTTTAAAATTCATTTTTTGAATGTCGACATGGGATGATAATTTCCATACAGACATGGAAGTTTAATAGAGTTCTAATCAATATTTTTTATATAAAATTGGAACACATCATTATTTATCTCCATTCCCTCATTGAGCATTCACGCATATTGATTTAGAGATTAATTAGATTCAATATGATATTTTTTTATATTATATTAGTATCAATGTTACATGAACAAGATTAGAACATTAGTAAAAAAACATATTCCCTTTTATAGAAAATAGGTTAAAATAACTCAAAATAGAAGAATAACTCATGAATGTTAAGTACTCAAAAAAATTTGGAGTCTTAGAATAATGTGAGTTACTAAAACTTGTTGTGGGTTAAATGCTTGAGGGATCATTGATTATTAGAATAAGTTACGTGGGGTTAGAAGACATAAATAGAAGATTGGGAATAAATTACAAAGTGTTATTTTATTGCAACCATAGGTTGATATGTTGGATTATTGGTTTATTGGAAGCCTATTGAAAGTTTTTGAGATGAAGGATAAATTATATAGAGATGAATGGATGTAATTTTTTACGCTTTGGAAAATATAGAATCAGGATGTCACAAAAAATTTAGCACCATGAATGGAGTTAATGTATTGGAAAATGGAATATAAAAAACTAATCAGAGTCATAATATAAAGTTATTAATTCATTATTTAAATTTATAATATTATTATAAGGACCATAATGTTTAATAATTTTCTAATTTTATGTGTAAATTTTGTTCATGTGGATCAATTATCTATCCTGAAGTGAAGGATTATATTTTTATTTTAGTAAGACTCACTATTAGAGAATTCTCATATCTAAAATCACATTGCATGCCTTGAATAATGTTTAATTTTGAAAAAAGGTATAGTGAATACTATTTTTAAGTATTAGTGATTTTTTTAGATTATTTTATAAAAACAAAATTATTCATCATAAAAAATTTGTTGAATTTTTACTTTTCTATTAGAGTAGTATTGTATTCCACATCATAACACAAAATTATACATCATGAAGGATGATTAGGTGATTTTTATTGTTTTGTAAATATTTACCCATAATTTGAGATATTATATCATTCCATAAAGGATTCTTGGATTAATTTTGAGATTATATTTCATGAATTAGTTATACAAGGAAAAGAAATTGGCTCCATGATAGGGTTTATTTGTTATATATGATTGTAGTTGTCAATTCAAGAATATAGTCCATGTAAAATAGTCCTGGATATGAATTTAGACCTACTGAATTTTTATAACTAGAATAAGAGTATATGTCATATATCATTTTTTGACACAATGACCCTCTTGATACTGGACTGTAGTTATAGATAAAATTTATTTGTCATTGTGTAAAGTATTATTTTTTATTGCTAGTGATGAAAAAATGAAGTCTGAATAGAAATAATTATTTCAATATCTCAACATATTTTAACGTTTCTTTGAGAAACTAATACATAAATATTTAAATATTTTTAGTGTAAATTAAATTTTCAATAATCAATTGGATAGTATTGATGTAGTTTTTGATAAATGTTGATTATAATTTAAAAAATGAAATTAAAAATTTTATAAATATAATGAAAATGGTTCCATACAAATAAAATATTGTATACAAAAAATAATTAACATAATATTTAATATCAAGAAAAAACTGTATCCTTTATAATGTATCATTACATATATAGAATTTTTTGGAAAACATTGTGCATAATTATTTAATATGAAGATATGGATGGAAAAATAAATTTTTATGCACATTATTGAAGATATGAAGGATTATTTTAATTTATCATTGAAAACACCCATTGTTGTTCAGTAATAAATATTGATTTATTTATTTTTTATTTCAACCATCATGACATTCATATTTTATCAACCATCCGGAAATTAATGATTAGAAGAGAGGAAAAGGTTATAGACCTTGGATTAGTAGTTAGTATTTAATAAATATTATTATCACAAACTCTTTTTTTTATTTTTATTAGAGTAATAATAAATCATTGAAATATTCTCTTTGGATGTATCTCCTTAACATTGAACCATGTAAAATCATGTGTCTATAATATATAATATTTATAAACTGATTAGGCCTACGATGAAAATTAATAGTTTCTTTTCCAATATCAATACAAGATCCAATTTATTTGATATATAATACTAATTTTTATAAACATTCCCATTAACCCCCTTATGGTGTAAAGTTAGACCCCAACATAGAATAATATATCATGAAAACATAAGATTTCATCCTTAAAAAACATATAATATATTAATCAAAAACATAATGGTTGTGATTTATCAAATAATCCTTTAATCAAAATAAATTAGTACATTAATTATCCCTCGTAATGTCCCAAAATTTCATTTCCAATTTCCATGGGATTCCTCCAAGGACCAAGGATATCAACATGATCTATTGTGAATGAATTCACCATCACATGAGAAGTAAAAAAATCAGCAGAACTATCAAAACACATACGATCAATATAGCTATATGATATCTGTGAATATCAAATAATTATATAAAGATACTTAAGAGAGAAAAATATTTTATAATAAAGGAAAATTTAAAAAAAAACAGGATTATAGAATAAATTATTGCAAAAGAAGATACCTACACAAACACATGTAATCATTGGTGTATATTAATGGTGTTATCTATGAATGTCCAGTATGATTTCATCAATTATTATTTGAATTTTCATTAATTTTATACATTATAAATGTGAGTATTAACCTTATTAATTAAATATGACTTATTCATGTGAAATAATACTAATAATGTTTTATTTTTTAAAAAATATTTCTTAACCCATAATATATACCCCATTTAAAATTATTTTTGGTCTATCTATACAAAAAACATAATTTAAAAACCAAATAATAAATCAAAGAATTATTTTTAAAATATAATTTCCACAATGAAAACATGTATTTAAATTATTTATATAATCCAAGCATCTCATCCTCTCTTGTCAAAACATTTCTCAAATAAATTTGAAAAAAATATATCAATTTTTTTTAAAATAAACCACAAATCCCAAAAAATTAATAAATTATGTTGTACGTAATCCAAAATACAAACAAAACAAAATAAATAAAATCATGGTGTACCCTAATATAAATGGATAAAAAACTGACCCACTACAAGGATATTGTTCCATGATTCCAAAATTAATGTCAGGGGATAAATTTTTTATATAAATAGGTATCCCATAAATCATTCTCAATTTGTTATAAATATCATGGAATAATTAGTAGGATCTATAATGAATGATAAATAACATATGTTGTCATATAACTCTATTTAGGTGTCCGATATATAAAACCAAAATATCCCTCTCTGAACACTTTTCTGTCACCACGTAAGAATGATTAACACATGGGCGATATACCTTTCCTAATGAACTAATTTTCCATACATAGTAAGATATCATAACTCCCATATAGACCTTCTAATTACATACCTAGTGTTTCTATGATATCAATAATTACTTTTGAGAAAATAAAAATGAATAAAAAATTCATCTTATAAATATATATTTAATGATATAGTAACAAACATCATCTCACCTCTAACAACTTATAAAGGGAGATCCTTTATCATATCTATTCTTGAGAATTAATAATAAACATCCTATATAGTTTTCAAATCCACAATTATCATCATGAAATTAAATGGGATCAAAACTATGGTTAATCATAAAATCATATAATCACTTTTTAATAAGTGAAAAAATGATCATTAAAAGGCAGGCTTGTTATGCTAAGACATTTCACCTCAAATGAAATACATTTTTTTAAATTTAATTTCAAAATAACTATGAAAAATGTACTTTACTTAAATAAATTTTAAATTACACGAAGACCCAATAGTCTCAATACAAGTGAAATAAAGATCAGTCATTCCATTTATTTAAAAACAATCATTTTAATGATTACAGAAACACTTCGAAAATCTTTTCATGTGAAAAAATATAGTGAATCATAATTTTCATACATTTATATTACATAAATGTAGATGTATATTAATTACATAACATTTTAATCAATGAAATAATAATATTGTTTTATAATACTTTCTAACTCAGACCCGTAATCAGGTATTTCAAAAATCAACTGAATCCTCTACCAAAACAGTCTTCTAAACTATAACCATTCCATTAAGAGATCATACTTAATTCATTCCATTATAAAATTTTTAAATGGAAACTTAGGAAAGGTTCAGATCAAATCCTCTATATTCTTAAACTTAAGAGATATATATCCATGATCATATAAAATATTTAAATATTAATAAGTGTCTGATATCATGAACATAACATAAAAATTTGATATCACATATTCTATATATCCTAAAAATGTGACATGGATTAATCACATTCAAATCAATATAAATGTATTATAGGAGTAAAAAAATTATAAATCAATCAATAATCACAATATCCACACATGATAGTGTGGAACTAAGATACTTGTGAAAACTATTTGAAAATTTCAATGTTAACTTCCATGACCATCACAATATAAAAAAATGTATATCGGAACATACATCATATAGTGGCTCGTGAACATTATCATGTATCCCATTAAAGATCAATGACATTTACTTGTATCCTATAGTAATATAATGAGATAAAACTATTACCCAATAATTTGGATAGAGATATTGGTCTCACCTATCACATAATTTATATCATACATATGTGTTCCAAAATAGTATAAAAATTTCATCATATCAGAACCAATAAACTGAAGTGGGTTTCATATACCGTTCATCAAATTCATTAATATTGGAAAAAATGGGGTTGATAATAATTACATCTTATAAATATATGTAAAAATCATTCAAATAAAAAATAAAGATAGTATCTATAGAAAATATCATAGTAATTAAAATGTAACATAAAATTATGTCATCTTATATGGGAAAATATTCTAAAATATTACATGGAATAAATAATTAGGAAAATAAACATTACATTTTGAAATAGCATATTTATAGAATGATTTTTAATTATACATGAAAACTTATTAATTAAAAATGACAAGTGGAAATAAAAATGATGTTCAAGGAAATAATTATTCACGATGGAATGAAAATAAAATCATTATATATATATTAAAAAAATATGTTCCTTCTATAGAATAGTTGGAAAATTATCAAAGTACCTAGTTTGAAAAATTAATAAAGATTCATTTCAAACCATTTTATAAAAAATAAATCATTTTTATTGATGAAATTATGGAATAGTTGTATAAATTTAATGAAAATAAAAATATTTTTATAAAACATGGAATTTGACAAGAAATATTCCCCATTTGAGAAATAAACATAATCAATCATGAGAATTGATGTGATTGTGAAATAATAAACATAACACTTTGGTTACATTGGAATTATAATCCCCATGAATAAACAATAATTATATTCATATGTTAATTATATAATATTGAAGACAAAAATAAAAAAAAGACATTACATGGAATTATATGTAAAATAAAAAATAATTTTTTTGTGATAAATGATCCCTATATTATAAAAGTAAGATGGAGATCCCGAACTTCAAGTTCCCCTTTCATAAAATAAACTCTATCATATTTTATGGGAAATTTTAATTTATTATAATTATATTGTAGATTCATTTTCATACTTATTATTTTATATACGATCACATTATTTACTTTCAATGCCTCTTTTTATCATTAAAATATTCATTTCCATATGTTAAATAATTTTTTTATCATGAGGATTTTAGTTACAGAAACAATACATTAACATTTATCATTGATAAATAATATACATATTACAAATCATGATATACACATTATATAGATATAAAAACATTATATACAAATTTTTATTCACCCATAAAAGTCAGAGATAGAAAAATGATTTACACAGTTCATTGAGAGAGTGATTAATACATACAGATAAATGTTGTTTTCATATTTCAATCTATGGAATAAAAGAATAGTTAAATTTAGTACAAATTTAAAATATAATTAATATATTAAATATCTCATATAAATTAAATAAATAAATATTCATTGAAATAAATTTAAAATATAAATAAAAAATTAATCACATTACTTCCTTGATCTGGTAGTCCACACATACACACAAGCGATATTATCATTTCTCAATGACTTATTGAAAATATTTATTTTGAAAACATTTAAGGAAAAATTGAAAAACCATTACTAGAAACAAAAAAGGAATAAAACTGGAATTAATGATTAATCTAATCATACCATTATCAGTCCTTATAAATAAATTCAATGTGATGTCGCAATCTTGAGTATTTGGATCATCTCTAAGAAGATATTCGATCCTGAATACTATCTTATCCCATGACTGAATATACTCCACTAGGATAATATTATCAATATTATATCCCACAACTAAGATTAGTCTTTTCTTGTATATCTATGAATATTTATCCTCATTAAGAGTCATCCTCACTAATCTCCAAATAATTTTAGCGGATTCTTCTTTAGTAGAATTGAGAGACAATACCTATGAAACCATTTATTCTACCGAGATCTTGGAAACTTTCAAGGATCTCTCTTGCACAACACCTGTCTTATACTGATTCTCCATTTTATTATATTTCCACTTCTTATCCTTCTATGTCTTTATTGGAAGAGTCAAGGAGGAGTAATCATTCCTCTCCTTATGAATTCCCTTTCGCCCTTCCGTATAGGTCCTAACCGAATCACATTCCGAATCCTGAACTGTATCCTATGTATCCTTATGATCATTAGCTTGTTGAAAATACATGTTGAGGACACCATCCTTTGGATCATAATCCCTCTTTATATGAGTTGCCTCACCAACAACATTATCATCCTGAACTTCATTCACCTCAACTTCCTTGATGACAGAAGTGTGGTCTGGAAAACTTTTTTTTGTGATAGAGTCTTCTATTGCTGAAGAATAAAAACACATTTTCCCTATAAATCATATATTGGGTCATTAATCTCAAGACACTGAAAATGATTGCAAACTCTATCGTTTGTTCTGTCTATTTCTGATCTCAACCCAATTGTTTCTTTCACCCATTTGGTACTATCTTCACTATGTGCAGTTGCCCCTCCATTTTTATCATATATATATTACCAATAATCAATTTCATTTTTTGAATTTACCACATCCATTTCAAAACCATTTGGAGGATCTAATGTTGCACACCATGGGATCACATATTAAGTAAGTGGTAGACTATTAGCATTAATAGCAGCCTACCCATGGCTTGTCATTCCCCCACCCTCCTTTGAATCCAAAAGGTTGACCTCCAATTTATTACATCTCGTGCAGATAACACCTCCTTGATCAGGTTCATCCTAACATGCACCCAGACCATGCACATCTCAACATTTATATTCCTTACACATGACTACCAATTTCTCATCCAGCCTAGTTAAAGGACTCCACCCCAACCAAGCATCGCCATAAATTGCCTAATCGATCAGAACACTAACTTGTCCCTGGCCAGAGGACCCATTTAAAAAAATAGTCCAAGATCCATTCTATTATGACACACATTTAAGGTAGCCAAAAATTGACCTAATCACTTGTAGACCTAAGAAAATTTAATACAAGATTATAACACACTTGTATACTATAATGATATTCATCTCCAATTGTATTCCAAATGATATAATAAGGCTCTAATGAAATTTCATCTTTGACGCATAATCATTGATTAAAAGGATGAAATTTTTGTTTTGTTTTAATATCAATGCATTAGAACCTACCTATGTTATTCCCAAGTATTTTAAAAATATAAGGGTTCTGAAATTAATGGTCATGATTAAGGAATATCACAAAAATCACTACAGAATGGGATTACTATATCATGTGATAATCGAAAGTCCATTAATTGTGGTAGAATATAGGCCAATTTTATCTACATGGAATACATGACAAATCCTTGATCAGGACTTCATCTTACACAAAGTGGATCATGAATTTCAGATTTTTTTAGAAAACCAATAGTAGATCTATCCTATAGATAACACAAACTGAAGATTAATATATTGAAGGATTCCACAAATGGACATCTATATTAGAATCTAGACATCCGTGCCCGATTGAGAAACTCATAAGCTTCATTATAATCAGTGAGAAAGAAATGTAGAATTAAGTAATCATTCATATAAATCAGGTTTCTTGTGGTGAAAAGTGATTTACAGGAATAGTGAAGGCATATTGGGTTTACAAAAGGGGGAGAATGAATATATGGTGTATAATGGAATTTTCATAATCAAGATTAAAATAAAAAAATTAACTATATCGAAATATTTTATTTTAGGATAAATACCTTAGATTTATATCCAATAAAGAATAGTAGAAAAAAATGATCAATTTTGGTGATTACCTTTTAATAGAAATTATTATCTTAAATCTTACCTAAAAGGTACTAATGTTCGAATTTCAGGATAAAAAAAACTTTTGAATAATTATAATTAATCTTTCAAGATACATTGTTAGAGGGTGGTAGATAAACAAAGAGGAATGTGTTGTAATCATTGGAGGAATGTGGTCCCCTTAAAAAAGTGTTGTGATGGTCACATTTGGAATTTGTAAAAATAAAAAATTATAAAAAATTTATTATCAAAAACAAAAGATTCAATATAAAATTTAAATATAAAAGGTAAAAATTTGTTTACAATACTCTACCCCTTATTACTTTTTTTATTTTTTTATTTTTTATGTAATATTATAAAATTTTGTTCTCAAAAATTAAAATTATTCTCAATTTGGAAATTTTTTAATTAATTTATCATACATGACATAAAAAGTGTGGTAAATTTAAATTATATTTCTTTAAAATAACAATAATATGTTATAAAAATATATAAAATACATGATTCATACTAAATAAATCAAAGTATATTTCATTTAATATTTTTCAAGTATTTTAATATATTTTTAATTAATTGAAGAGATGTTGTATTGATGTTATATAATAATATATATTAATTAAATATTAACTAAAACTTCAAATATATTTATGGTATGAGAATAATTTTATTAATATCAATATAGACACATTGATTCTTACATATCATACTTTTCTCCTTATGTAGAGACATAAGTGTTATTAAAAATAGAGTGATTTTTTTGTAACTTTTATTGATTCATATAATATATATGTGATTTTTATGTACATGTGTGCATTAAAAACTCAATTAATAACCTAATTCGAAAAGGGTATAATAATATTCATCTAATGTGAATTAATATGAAAAATTATGTCTTTATCATTAATGATTAAATATTATTAACATGATTTATCGTTTTATATAATGATAAAACTTACCAAAGTTAATATTCATAATTACTAAAATTAATGGTAATTATTTAACTAATTTTGAATACCTAATTACTAATTTGAAATCCATTTTACCAAATTGAATTTTTATAAGTGGTTGAAATTAATTTCTATATAAGGACACAATATTATTTTAAAATGAAATTTTAGAATAATTGTATTTTTAGCATAAAAATATATTCTATTCCCATTACATGCCTCCAATAAAATTTTATGAATGCTAAAAATTATTTTTAATGTTATAATAAATAAATTTCATTTATATTTGATATCCAAAATTATTTTATTAAATTTTTAAAAAACCTCTTTATACGCATAAAAATGGTTTTCTAAAAAAACATATCCTTTGTTTTCAAATGAATTTTATTTTCATTAATTATTTGATAACCAATGAACATGTATTAAAAAATTATAATTTGTTAATTCAAATCAAATCCATCCATTATAATGGATAGTTGATAACTACCATATAAAAACATATTAATTATGTTATTTACTTTTTCTAAACATGTTTGTGTGTAGAATAAGCTATTTATGAAAATAAATCCATTTGAGAAACAATATTTCATAAAAATAATTTTGTGTTAAATTTGGAACCCATAAAATGAATTTATTCTAAAAACTAAGCAATCTAACAAAAATAGATGTTGATAATACTACGTCATCAATTCCTAAACATCCAATATTGCTTCAAAAAATTGATGGTTCCTTGACATAACATTAATAAGGTGAGATTTATTTTTTTATAAAACATTCTCTCTAGTGTTCATAATGTTACCCACTTATTCTTCACATTAATGACACCTCTCTATTGTAATAAACCAGGTGTTTATTACATTTGATGGATCATGTATGTAATTACTTATTAGAGATGCATGGAAGATGTTTTAATCTTGGGATAGATTAAATGGAACCTCCAATCAATAAGATATTGTCATAATAGGTTCAAGAATATAAAATATATAGATATACCTAGGGAGTAGATTTCCCTTATTTCAAAATCTCATTACCCTCACACTATGAGATATTCATAGGAATAAATTGTCACCTAATTAAAATTCTATATCTATCAGATGATTGTAGACATAAATATTATGTCATATTTGTGTTTCTATTTTAGGTATGCTAAATGACTATGACTTTCTATTATGTTTCCATAGCTAGATCAGGTACTAATATTTTTATTGGTTTAACATAATTATATAATTTTGGTGTGCTTCACTTGACACTATATTTGTATTCATAAGGATCCATTTTAAAATTGGATTGAATTATATTATTGTAAGAATATTTCTTTGAATGAATTTATTGATCCAAACCACATGTAAAATAGAAAGATAAATCTTTCAACATATCATTAAGTGTTTGAATAGTTCACTAATAATTAATTCTATCATTGAATGATAATATCATTTGATACATAATTTTTTTTACAAAATCCTTTTTTTCTTCTATAATGCATCGACGTATACCTTGGATCCCGATTAGATACACATAATAGTTGTAAAACAAGTTATTTTACAATATACATAATCCATAATTATATTTTTTTGATCAAGTGATTAATAATAACTAATTTATATGAAGTGTTATCACAACATAATCTGGATTACTATAAAAAAATATAGAATTATTACGTTTAGATTTTTTTGGGAGTCTGATGAAAAAAGCAATGGTGGTGTATTTCTATTTCAATTCCTATATGGGTAATAGTTTCCTCATCCATGTTTACTTTTATCTCTCATCAATAACTAGTTTACATACCAAGCATAGAGAAAAATATTTGTTAATAACTCTATTTATTACATCCCACATGAAATACTTTATCAAATATCTATAAATTTGTGACCTTCTAATATACAAAGATAAAAGAAGAATTATGATCTTCATCCATCATCACATTCATCAAATCTAGATCTAATGGAATACATAGACAGTTCTTAAATCTTATTTTTCAATCGCCATTATCTTTGAACATAGAATCATTTTTTCCTTGTTTTTCAAATCTATATATTCATTTTCATCACTTTGATTTTCATTTTGATATATGGTTCCACATTCCATTGATCTAGATATTTTTTATTTTTTCACATTATGATTTCCATATATATTCATTAAAAATATGAAAATATTTGACATTTTCTGAATAATATCCTATATAATCTACCCTGATGTTTCCTTTCAAATCACCCTCCATCATTATCGCTTTTCTAGTGTGTTATTGTATTTAAAATTCAAATTCATTAATCATTTAAAACAATAATATTTTTTGGAATGTTCATATCTTTTTGAGTGAATAAAAAATTTGAAATTTTGAAATTAGTATATAGATCACACATTATCAATAGATATAATTCCTACATATATTTATTGAAAACCATTCCACCACTAACTCAAAATAATGAGAAACGAAATATTACTCATGGACATTAAATTTTTGTGAGGCACAATCTATAACTATGTTGAACTACATGATGACACATCCTAGCCTGTTCATGGATTTGTCACTATGGATTTCAAACCCTTCTCTATTATAGTTTATTATACGAATAGTTTTACTAACTCACCTTTTTCATTTTCATAAAAAATTGCTCACATTCATCCATCAAAATGAATATGGATCCCATCTAAGTTAACATGGTGAGTAGATTGTAATTCCATGGAAACTTTTCTAGAATGTGCTGATAATATATAACCTAATGATGAATCCTATGGATATTAACCATAATAGATGTTTTGTTCCCTTTTTAAATAACTTATATCATTTAAGGGTCTACTAATATACTATATATTGGGATTATATAATACAATAATTAAACATTCCAATGTCTAGATGCTCAATTTGTAATTTTTTGATACATCATCTCATTTTTAGGGTCTTTAGAACAATTCATAAATGATAATCATTCCATTCCTTTACATTTGAATAAAAAATATGATCATTTATAAATAATATCAAAAATAAATCATTGTAATCTCCAAAATAACTATTTATTTGAACTATGTACATAACAGGAGATTAATAAGACCAAATAAAATTCTATAAATTCATTATGTCCACACCTTGTACAGAATTCCAACTTTTGTACATCCTATATCTTGAAGCTAATTATATGATATATGTAAATAATATAAACTTAAAATATGTATTGAGATCTATTCAAATGATCAATCAAGCCATATATACATGGTATGTGATACTTTATATGGATAATGATCCTTTTATGTTTTCAATAATTCATATAAAGTCACATCGATATATATTTCTTCTTAAAAAAAGAATTGGTCCACCTCAATGTTGTAATATTTGAAATATAAATAACTTTTAATTATTATCTTATTTTTCATCTTCAATCCCTATAACTCAATTGGATTCATTTTAAAATTATTCCTTGAAATAGAGGAGACAACCATTGTGAGTTCTATAGAAAACTCAAATTTATGATTTGATAGAATTCCATTATGCTATTCCCAAAAAACAAAGAAAACCAAAATAGTTTGAATATAATAAATGTTGATTTTCCCAATCATATGAGATAGATAAAATTAATGAATAAGATTTAAGACCCACAAGATTGTGGAAATTCCAATTAGAAATTAATATTCATCAGCACAAAGATAAATGATCTCATGTTCATTCCAAATTTGAAATTTAACTTCACTCTATAGTAAATTGTTATGAGAAACATATATAGAAATTAAATCCTTCTCTAGATTGACAAAAAATTCAACATAAATGTTAATGAAAATATTATTATTAATAAAATTCTAATAAACACTAATCGGGGATGATCTATAGACATCAAATGTGATACTAACACAATAAGGGTTTTCTACTACTAAATAGGTATATAATAATTAACTAGAAAATTAAATACCCTTTGAAATTTCCAAATAAATAAAATAGTAATTATATTTAGAATCAAATAATACATTAGTTGTTCTAGAATAGATAATATGCATGCCTTTTACAACATATTAATAAAAACAGACATTAGTAGTCATGATCACAAGATATTTCACATTGTATTTGGTCTAATGAGGCTACTAACATTGATCTTCAAATATATACATATTCATTCCATTATTTTATTTATATCCACAATCATTTCAATTTAGACTTTTTATCACATGTGATGTATTATATTCCATGTTCATTAGTTATAATGCATTAACAATCGTATTAATTTCCTTTTGACAATCATGTATACTATGAAGGCCTATTAAACTTATAAATAACCTCCAAGTTATATAGAATAAATTAACATAATGATTAAACCAAAATTTCATGTATTTATATGGATAAAATTTCATTCAACCATGTGATGTATTCAATGATTCATGAGGCTCGATATTCCTTTTTTATCAAAACCATAATAGTGGTTGGAATCTCTAATTTCTATTTCTACCATGATTTCACATATTAATATTTCTTCATAGTCACCAAATTCTAAAATATCTATTTCTTTTTAAAAACACATTTTCTTTCCACCAAATAATAATTCAATCTAACTATTTTGTTGAAGGATAATACCATAATTTTACCTAATAAGTCTTATAAAATATTCTCTGTAGGAACAAATTGATTCATCATACTTATACGTTATATCATGTAATTTCATATCCATTTATCTATTATGAATTAAAAGAAATTAATTATTGAAAAATAGTTTTTAAAATATATCCCTCTCTATTTATTAAAATTCATCGTGTTATCTTATTTCCTCGATAATATTACAACATTGATCCTCTTCCCCATCCAAAATAAAAATATATTGAATAAAATTTTCATTTATTTAACATTTAATAATTGGAAATATACTTTAAATGGTAATGATACATTTTTAAATTACTACTGTATTAGTTAATGCACTAAAATATTGTCTCTATATAATTAATAATGATTGATCATAATGTTGTTTTCTATTTTTCTCATTTGGAATCTTAGTATGATTAATATGTTGAGAAATTTCTCTGAGAATATCAACAATATTTTCCACTATATATTAAATAAAATTTTATTTTTTTGGAGGATAGTCAATTATTTCCCATCACATTGAGCATTAACATAATATTATTGGGTTCCATGCACTGAAAAAAACCGTATAGTTTTGTGCAATAAAAAATAATTCGGGTGGGAATCCACATAATCATGAAAAATAATTTATATGATGTCCAAATCAGGAAGGCTTATTCTGTGAAAACATATTTTAAAATTTTATTGTTCATAATGAATACTGAAAAATTATAATTTCATCTTATATAAAGACTTATCCCTGTAGTTCTAATAGGTTTTTTCATATCCCAGTTTCCAATGGTCAACTAGTTCATTCTATAATAAGAACTATAATGGCCCAAAATATTCATACATATATATTAAAACCAAATATATTATTATTAATTATATAAAATTTTGATGCATTTCAAATTCATAAAAGGTATAGTGTGTTTGGAAATATGGACACTTATAGAATTGATTATAAAATGAACCACATCGTCTCTCTCTTAATTAATACAAACAAGATCCCTTTATAGATGCCTTATACATAATAATTTTGATCATACCCTATGAAAATATAAATATCAGAAATAATGAGCTCATATAATAAGTTAATGTAAACATGGAATATGTTAATGAATGATCATATGAAATCATGAAATAAGTATAAGAGTTTGAGATCAATAAAACAACATAAAAAGTTCATACCTAATTTTTCCTAGATTGTAAACATGGGTCATTATATAAAACCTTATAATTTTAAAATTAATATATCATAAGAATGAAAATTAATATAATAAAATCATAAATCCTATTCTTGTCTACTAATTTTCTTTCACCAATATTGGTATAATCTTTTTTTTATAATGTAAGGGTTAGCTAGGATGACCATGAAATCATAAAAGATAAAGAATCAAAACATATATCCCCTAGTATATCATTTGAATAGATTTATATCCCATAGTATATCAATCTAATACACTTGTATCCCATATATCTCTTGTGAGATATAAAACACCACCAAATAAAATGGATAGAGATATCGGTTGCAGCCATCACATAATGAAAATAATAAATATGTATGCCACAAGATTGTAAAAAATTCATCATATAAGAACTGGTGATATGAAATGGGTTTCAAAACCATTTCATCATAGCATACCCCATGAAAAATCAACGGGTTTCGTAAAGATTTCATCTTTCCATCATAAAAATAAACTATCCAAAGAAATAATAGAACCATTATCCTTGTGTGATACCCATGTAAAAATTATGTAACATCAATATATTTCATCATAGATATAAAATTATATTTAAATATTTCTTGTAATATTTCTTCAAGAAATTAACCTTTCTATTTTAAAATTACATATTTTTTAAAAGACACAAAATTATAATAAAAAACATTCTTTGAATATTACCATGGGAACATGTAAATAAAGTTCCAAGGAAAATATTATTAATGATGTTGGTAAAAAATAATCATGCAATATAATTTATAATAATTAACTCCATTATTTTTTTGAAAAAGTCACAGAGTGCCATGACTGGAAAATGAAACAAAGATTCCATTCAAACCATTTTCTAAAAATTAAAACATTGGGTAAAATTGATTTTAAATAATTATTAGATAATAATAAAAATATTTATCAAAATATTTTTAAAGTGCAAGGATATAAATATTAAATATTACTTAGTGGGTACATAAACATACAAAATCCTTTGTATTCATGAGATTGTGAAATAATACCATTACTAATTTTGTAATTTTTTTATTTTAAGCCCCATGAAGGAGATAAATTTATATGGATATGTAAATTGAACAATATTTCATAATAATATTCCTAAAATACATTCATGGTTCATATAAAGAATACACAAAAGAAAAAGTGGTATATAAGGCCAGCTTTCCACAAAAATAAAAGTGTGAAGGAGATCCCCTACTTTGAGTTTAGATTGATTCAAAATGTTAACTTAATAATATATCTTATGACTTTATCCATTCCTTCATTTTATGAAAACCATAGACATTTTTTCCGTAATGGTTATTTTCATTCTCAAAGTAAATTTATTTTCATTAACAATTACATACTTCTTTAGTTTATGATTAATTATCTTTAACATAAAATAATCATATTATTCCTTAAGTCCAAATTACCTTAAAAATAATCGGTTTCTTATATAATCCTCGAAAAATTACGGTTTCATAGATATCAAGTTTTACTATTTTTAGTCTCTCATTTCATCTCTTTTATACTCCAATTTTATCTGAAATTTAAACCCTAAGTTTCAAAAAAATAGCCCTTTAATACTATAAAATTTAGGCTCCGAAATATATGAAATTCAGACTACGAATAATTTGAAATTCAAACTCAGAATTCTCTGAAATTCAGAAATAGAATTATCTAAAACTCAAACTCTAAATTCTTTAGAATTCCAAATCATAATTCCCTAGAATTGAGAGTCAAAATTTCATAGAATTCAGACTCATAATTCCTTAGAATTCAGATATCAAATTCCTCCTAATTCAGTATTTGAATACCTTAGAATTTGGACTCTGAATTCCTCAAAATTCTAATTTTGAATTCCATAGAATGAAGACTCTGAATTCCTCAGCATTTTGACATTTAATTTTTTTATAATTATGACTATGAATTCATTGTAATTAAAAATATGAATTCCTAAAAATTCAGAGTTTATTTTTAGACATTGATTTCTCATTTTTTTCTTAGATTCCTATTATTTACAATTTTTAATGTTATATTACTTACCTGACATATTATATTAATTTTATCTATTCCTATTTTTCTTAAATATGATATTATATTATTTTTACCTAAACATGATAATATTTCACAAATTTTCCTTACATGAAAAAATATTGTATAATATATTTTTTACTAAACATTGGTTGAATGACATGTGTACAAATCTCTCCAAATTTTAAGAAAAAATATTCCCATTGGTGGAGGGAGTTGATTGTTGGAATCATTTCCTGTAAATAGGATATCAATTAAACATGAAAAAAATAGAAATCAATAAATATAAAGATTACATGTTGTGATGTTGTGATGTTGTGATGTTATATTAAGAGAGAGATACTCTTGTGCCTTGTGCTATCTGTGAAGATATTTTTAAGCCCTAAATATCTTGTTCACCTTAATTTTTGTGACTTTGATTGTTGTTGTGTATAATCACAGACTTCTAGGGATAAGAAGGAATAAAATTTTAATGACCTTAATTTTCACGGGCATCATGGTATTGGAAGACAATGGTACTGAATACCTTAATGATCGAGGACTTCCTAGGATAGGAAGATAGAGGATCCGACTAACTTAATGTTTGAGGAAATTCGGGGATTTAAAAGCAGATGTGCCTAAAACTTTAAAGATTGAGGGCTCACAGGGATAACAAGACAGACTCCGATATATTCTTATCCAGCGCTTACCATGGTGTGGGTAAGATATAATATCATGAATGTATAAATTAGGGTACATTTATCCAATGTTTTTGGATACCTTTCTATTTTGTTTAAAAGATGTCATAATTGTTTACTTGTTGTTGTTACATGTTTTTTTCCTCTTTATAAAGAAATTTATTATTCTTATACATTATTATAATGGTTCAAAATCGATATAAATAATATTATATATGCTTTAAGGTAGAGTCTTTCTATAATATAAACCTACTTTTGTTTTCATATTTTTAACTCCAAAATGCTTAGGTTTCGTTTAATTAGAGTCGGGCCAATACAATTATTCTTTTGAGTTATAACCAAATAAGTTTTGTGAATTTACTTTGTTTAACTTTGTTAAACATAGATTTTTTTTTGGATAAAATTGAATGTTTTTTAAAATAAATTTCATCCCTATGCTCTTGTAATGGAGCATCTACAAATATATTTAGATGCTAGAATTTGAATTAGAGGAGGTATTTAAAATATTTATAATTACATATATTTTTTCAACTTATTTCATTGCTTTACTAGAATATGATTTACATAAATATATTTTTATAATTATTATAAACATTTTATAGTAACACGTTTTGTGGAAAAAGTATTTTTCACAAATAAATGGCAGGAATGATCATCGATTCTATAGATAAACTAAATCCCAAAAGACCACTAATAATTGATAGAAATTATTATGAGTACTTGATAGATAGGATGAAGACTTTTTTATCAACACTAGAGTAGAAAAAAATTGTCATGCTAACTAACGATTACATAATTCCAGACAAAGTAGTGAGAACCCTCATGAACCAAGAAAAACTAGAATATAAATTAAATTTCAAGGTAAAAAATACTATTTTTTGTTCTGTGTACAGGAATATAAAATATCAAATATATTTATTTGAAGCTTCTAGTATCATTTGGTTGAAACTTGAAGATAAAAAGATTGGATATTCTAAAGTTACTGAAACAAGAAGAGCTATGTTAGGAGTTGAATTCCATGGATTATGGTTCTCTTATGGAGAACATGTTTCAAAAGTGAAACATGGATTTATGACCATGGTCAATAGTCTTCAATCTTTGGGAGATAAATGTCTTGATGATAATGTTCTAGTGGACAATATAATTGATATCATATATATTTAGTGGGAATCAAATGGACAACTATTGATGATAACATAAAAGTATCTAATATAACTATTGATGAGTTATTTAGAACTATTCTTCATCATGAGAAAATAATGAATTGATATGGTGATTTTAATAAGAAAAATAAGTGTAATGGAAGTGTAGCATTCACTACTATATTTAAATCCAAGACTCTAGAATTTATAAATAGATCCAATTCATAGAAACCTATTTTTATATCTGAATCTAGGGACATTGATCAATCTGAAAATGAATTATCCAATATTTCTCTAAAGATAAACAAGATTGTGGTAAATAATATTTTTTAGTACTGATATAATAAGAAAGATGGAAAAGGAAATAATGATTCTAAAGTAACTTGTTAGGAATGCCAAAAGGATGGACATATTAAACAAAATTGTAGAATGCATAAGAGAAAAGATATAAAAGAATAAATCTTAATGGAATATAATGAATTACTAAAAATCTAAGGCTATGAAGGTCTATAATGACAACAAAACCCAGTGTGACAGTGGTAGTGACACTTTAAATGGATCTTTGGAATATTAGTCTTCTGATCAGAAGAATATTGGTATAATAGCTAGATTACAAATTGAAAATCTGAGTCTTATGGCTATAAAAAATAAACCAAATAACAATAATCATACAAGGTACATAGATTGGGGATGTTCTAGGGACATGAATAGTAACAATAAATTCTTTGAAAAGATTTTCATGACGAAAGGAGAAAAGGTAACATTAAGGGATAATGCTCAAGGAAAATTTTTTGTAATTTATTATATTATTCTTCTTGGTAAGCTTTAATTACAAATGTTTTATTTGTTAATGGTCTTATTAACAAACTTATATGCAAAATCACATTATGTGATGAATCATACCTTGTTCATTTTAGAAATGATAAATTCTTAGTACACAATTCCCATGAAGAGTTTATTATCTCTACCCATAGGCATGAGAATGTTTATACACATAACATATAAGACATTATGAGCCCAGATCTACCTTGCCTTTGTGAAATCGAAGATCAATCATTGTTATGGCATAG
Organism: Viscum album; assembly: GCA_963277665.1. NCBI lineage: Eukaryota > Viridiplantae > Streptophyta > Magnoliopsida > Santalales > Viscaceae > Viscum > Viscum album. Next base: position 411,583,520 of record OY728156.1, read on the forward strand.
AATACTAGGACATTGTAATATTAAGAACCTATGAAATCTTTTAATGAAAAGACATGTTAAGGATCTACCGAAGAAAGGATTTGATTCTATATATGTTTTTGATCCTTGAAAATACAGAATAAATCATAAAACATGATTTAAATCAATTGGTGAAGTATCAAATTTTTATGAATTATATCTAGTAAATATGGATGTTTTCAGTCAAACACAAACTAGATGTATTGGATGAAAATACTATGTATTTGTTTTAGTTGACGATTATAATCGAATTACATGGGTATACATTATAGAAATTAAATATGAAGCCTTTCCAAATTTTAAAATTTTCATAGCCCAAGTTAAAAATGAGAAAAACCTTCCATTGAAAAATATTCATAGTTATCATGGGGGGGAATTCCAAAATTCATATTTTGAATATTTTTGTAGTAAGATAGGCATTACTCATAACTTCTAAAATCCCAAAACTCCTCAACAAAGTGGTGTTGTTTAAACAAGAAATTGAATTCTTCAAAAGGTAACTAGAAAAATGATGAGTGAATGTTATATTTTTAAACACTTTTGGGAAGAAGCTATTAAGTACTACATGTTATACTATAAATCGGGTTTTAATCAGACAGTTTTATAATAAAACACCTTGTGAAATGTAGATAGGTCGAAAACCTAAAGTTTCATACATAAAAGTATATAGATTAAAATTATTCATATTGAATACTAATTATTACATACATAAATTTCCACCCAAATCCAATGAAATAATTTTCTTAGGTTATTCCACTACATCTTAGTATTATAGTGTTTTAACAAAAATTCATGTACTATTGAAGAAATAGTGCATTTTAGATTTAATGAAACATGTCCTTGTGTTTTTAAAAATTCCCAATCTAAATCATCCTATGTGTTTAAATAACTATTTATGAACTGTTGATAGGATATTCTTTTAATAAGGAAAATACTCAAGAAATTGTTTCTGAAGTATTTTTAAAAGAATATTTTCTAAATTTTCTTGATGAACATGTTTTAAAAAACCTAAATTAGTTTTTTCATGAGAATAATCCTAGATATTGTATCATTAGTGACATAAATAAACTCGTAAGGACTAGATGTTATTTATGAAATAATGTAGAGAATTGATAATTTCTTTCCCAAATGGAACAAAAAATAAATGATGATGTTTTAGGTGATGATGATTGGATTAAATACATTCAAGATGAAAAAAATTAATTTGGTGGGAACAATGTCTAGAAAATAGTTTAATGACCTAAATAAACTATTGTATTTGAAGTAATAGGGTATTTATAAATAAATTTGATGAAAATGGAATAATTGTAAGTAATAAAGATAGATTTTTTGCTAAAGCTATAATCATCAAGAAGGACAAGACTATTAAGAAACCTACTCTCCAGTAGCTAGACATGAATATATTCATATTCTACTTTCCTTTTTAGTATTCTTTAATTTCAATAATTTTCAAATAGACGTTAAATATTCTTTTCATAATGGATATGTTCAAGAGGAAGTATATGTTGAAAAAAACCTCGTTTTGAGGGCACATAACATACTGAACATGTTTTTATACATAAAAAATAATTATATGGACATAAAAACTGACTAGGGCCTCGTATTCTAGACTTACATGATTTTTGTTACAAAATGAATATTTTAAGGGAACTGCTGAATGTACACTTTTTATAAATAAATATAATTAAAAATTTTTAATTTTTCAAATTTATGTTGATGAAATTATATTCGGATCAAATTATCATTATTTAACTAATTAATTTTCTAATATCATGAAATCAAAGTTTAAAATGAGTATTATTGGTGAGTTAACAATTTTCATAGGTTTTTAAATTTTATAAAAACTATAAGGAATATAGATATAGAAACATAAGTATATTAATGATATTTTTAATAAGTATGGATATAAAAACACTAAAAGTATATGTACTACAATTTAAACCTCTAATACTTATGATCATGATGAATTAGGGAAACTAGTAGATGAATCATATTTTAAATGAATGATAAGAATTTTATTATACATAACAACTAGTCATTCATAATTAATTTTTTTAGTATTAATAATTTCAAGATATAAATATAATCCAAATAAATCTCATTTAAAATAAATAAAAAACATATTTCTCTATGTAAAGGGAGCTATGAATATTCATTAGATTCTTGGTTGTAAAATAAGCAACACTCAGTAGCACATTCCACTGCTGAATCTGAATATATAGTTGCTAGATATTTCATTTCTCATGTGTTATGGATGCATGAGACACTCACTAATAATGGAAAGAGTTATTAAAAAACACAGATATTGTGTGACAATACATGTTCCATTTCCCAATGAAAAAACCATACACATTAATCTCTTAAAAACATAGATATTAGGCATCACTTTATTAGGGATCACACACTAAAAGGATATATAATTATAGAATTTATCAGAATTCTAGATCAACGTAATGATATTTTTAAAAAATCATTACCCTCTGATTTATTATAATATATTAAACAAAAGTTATGAATGATAACCATCATGTAATCATCCATATCAACTTTCTATTGAAACACATCTCTTGACAATATGTACCTCATTTTCTTGGGGCATGGGGGGTACATTTGTTTTTTCATTCAATAACATCATTCATTAAACTTTATTTTCTTAATGAAATAATCCACAGCCTATTTTTTAAATTTTAAGAACCTAAGAAGAACCTTACCAATATTAACAATTCATTCAATGTAATTCAGAAGGTATGTTTCCTTACTTTAATCTTTGTAATTATATTATTACAATTTGGTATTTCAATATTGTTCTACGAAAACCTCATCAGATTCAATTTCCTAAAAATTTATTTCTTTTATTGAGACCTAAAATGATCATATTCTTAGAATCCTTATACGACATGTTTTTCAACCATCATATCTGATCATTTTAATTTCAACCCTTCAATCAATCTTGGAATTCAAACCAACACTGCTAAGACAATTTCAAGGGACCACAATTTATATTCCCCCATTGATTTTCCCATGTTTTTTTCTGAGGATATTCTTATCTTTATGTCTTCATTAATGATTTTATATTTTTCTCACATTCTGAATGTATCGTGAAGATTCTCCTTAGACTCCGATGCAATCTCAATCTATATTGGAACATAAGGACTCATTATTTTTTCATGAAAGGTTAGTAGGATAGTGTTTTTCTATCAAGAATAATTCTTTGATCTCAAATATTATCAAGATGAACATATGGGAACGATTTTGTGTTACTAATTAAAATAATCAATATCTGGTTTACAAGAAACATGTAGTGGAATTATTTTATTTAGTCAGTTTCTATGAGTAGTCTGGGGGTAAAATAATTATGTTCAGTAGGTATGGAAGATTGTACACTCTATATTTTTACAAGGAATAAAGAATCATAAATATCCCATATAAAAATGATGCTATTATTTTCTCACACCGATTACCTGAGAAAAGAGGGATTGTTTGAGAAGAGTAAAGCTTATGAGTGCCTCAAATATAAGAATATAATAAAATCCAAGATTTCTCAACTCTCAACAAACCTCAGTTTGGTTGATTTATGGAATTATGTTTTCCTTATCCCATGGAACGGTGGTAAGGATTCACTAAATATATGAGATATATATCTCTTATATTTCATGGTAAATCTATGAAAGATAAAATTAGTGAAGTATATCCTTCTGAAAATATCCAACATCATGAGTGGGAACATTAATTCTTAAATTTTTATTCATCCATTAATACTTTTAATAAAAATTAACATATTTTGGAAATCTATCGTGATCCCCTGTACCTCCTAGGGTATGAATTTTAAGATTATGTTGCTCAGTGATAATATTTTAAGAAGAATGAAGATAGAATTCAATGATGAATCTAGAGAGTTTTATGATATTCTTGCTATGGATGATAATCCTAAAATTAATAATGATGATGTTGCTGAAGCTTCAATGAAAACTGAGGTTAAGTAGATGGAACCTCAACCAATTGAACCCATTCCAAAACCACACTTTGAACCCCCTAAACTGAATAATCTAAATAATTTTTCTGATGATGGTGTTGCTATGTGGAGGGAGAAAAAGAAGAATATATTGGAAGGTAATCCAATTCATGGACTTGATCATGCAGATATGAAGGCCTTATGGATAACTACGCAAGAAAATCATGAAAAAAATGATAATGAGAAAAGACTAGAAGAAAATGAATCTAAGGAATAACTTTTTCAATCCTTGTAAAAGTATTTTGAGACATCCTCAGAAAAAAATCAAACATTGTAAGCCTTCTTGAAGGATTATTTAGTTAAAAAATCAATTATTAATGAGGGAAAATTCAATAAGAATAATAATAATAATAATAAGTAGAGGAATATAGTGAATATTTGATTAAATTAGTTAAAGGATAACCTAAGAAGGAGTGTACCTCTGATAAACATTCAATAATAACTTCCCAATCCTCATCCACAATAATACTTTCAGATAAATAAAAGGAAATTTCTAAAGAGGAAGAAGTTAATAAATGTCATTTCGTTGAAGAAAAAGAGGGAAATGATGTCATTTTTTAGGAAGATGAAGAGGAAGTTAATTTTTAAGAAACAAATCAGGAGGTTGCAAGTGCTGTTGAAAATAGAATTTAATAAAATAAACCTTTTTCTCATTGATAGACCTTGGAAATGTGTTGTAATTAAATCATCCAAGTCTATGTTTGTTGAAGAAGTTAAAGATACTCCTCTAGGGAATGTTGCTTCTGATTCTGAATATTCTTCCTTATCACATGATTTTGTGGTCAAATCGTTGAATAATCATGTGGATTCAATTCCATTTTTTTCCAAATATTGAATCTCATTGTCAATTTATTCAATATCCAGTGATCATGATGACAGATTCTAAAAATGTGTTGATTGAGAAGTTAATAAAGTAAAAAATTGATTTGAAAACATTCATGATCAACTAAGAGGACAATAGGATGATGTTCAAGAATAATACATTTTTTTCGAAATTATTTGTTTATGATCTTTAGATTTTTGGTGATTATAAGGATTCAGAAAAAGAGACTTTCAACAAGACTGATGAGAAGTTCCGGAATCTTTCTAATTGTATGAATCCAGTGCATGCTGTCCTGATTCAAGTGGATATAGAACATTATTGGCACTTAACTCCATGTACATTTCCCAAAAGATAAAAACCTGTACCACATATCAGTTAACAGAGAAATCGCAGATTGAAGGAGAAGTAACAAAGTCTCATTAAGAAGGAATTTAATCTCTCGAGGAGAAGAACCAAGATAAAGAGGAGTTACTCAAGAAGTGCTAAGATGACCCTAAAGAGATAATGAATATTATATCTATCCAAAAAAATCATCTCCTAGAGAATAAAAAAGTTGATTGATTTAAAATCTGTTTTTTTAAATGAAACATATTTTCCAAATTTAATAAAATATCTGTTGATAAAGTTTTTTTTCATGAATAATTTTTACAAACCGTTCAGGTACCAAATTATTTCTTTTCCTTTATTCCTTTTTGAAAATCACAAAGGGGAGAAAAGAATAAAAATAATATCATATTAAGGGGTATCATACCCAAATGAAGAAATTTGTTATGTAAGGGGGAGCTTAATATTAAATTAAAATTTCTCAAGAAAAGTAATGTTATTTTCAAGGCATGTTCTTATGTCATAGAATTCAATCAAAAAGGTGAATATTCTAGGGTTAGTCATATTCACTAAGCCACAAATATAAGGGAGATATATCTTATTATGAATTTTTTCTATTACATTATATTTTGAAAATCAATAACATTCTTTCCTTAAATAATATTTTCTTTCTCTAATGAAATTTATTTTCTTTAACCATAAAATACTATACTTGGTTATCTTTAATGATCATTATCTTATAAAAATCATGTTTTTCTTATTAACAAATTAATATAAGTTTAATTTTATTCCTATCTAAACATCGAAATCGTAAAATTTCATAGATATTGAGTCTCAATATTTTTTAGACTCTGATTTCATCAATTTTGAACTCTGATTTAATCTGATATTCATAATCCGGGTTTCACAGAAATTAGAATCTGAATTATCTAAAATTCAAGCTATGAATTCACTGAATTTCAGACTATAAATTCTATAAAATTAAGATTCCATATTTTATAGAACTAAGACTCTAAATTAATTATAATTCAGACTTCGAATTCCTCATAATTGATACTCCAAATTCTTCAAAATTTAGATACTCAATTCCTCAGAATTATACTCTGGATTCCTAAAAATAATGATTTTTAATTCTTTTTAATTATGAATCTGAATTATTCAAAATTCAAAACTCATAATTCTTTACAATTCAGACTCTGAATTCATCTGAATTTCGACTCCAAATTCCCCATAATTCAGAACCAAATTTCCCTATAATTCTGACTCTGAATACCTCATAACATGGACACAAAATTCCATAGAATTAGGACTATAAATAACTCAGAATTTAGACTCTGAATTCCTCATAATTTGAAATTTTATTTATCATTTTTTCTAGATTTCGATTATTCATATTTGCGAACATTACATAACATTCCAACCATATTGTATCAATTTTATCAGATCATAGTTTCTTAAACATGATAATATATTATTTTTTTATAAGAATTATAATGTTTCACATATTTTTGTTACATGAAATGATGTTGTAAAATCTATTTTTAACTAACCATTGGTCAAGTGATACATATATAGGTCCCTCCAATATTTCCAGAAAAAATAAGACCATTGGAAAAGGGAGCCAACCGTTGGAATACTTTTCTACAAAAAAGTGTTCAGTTTAAAAAGAACAAAAAACTATACATCAATTAATCTAAAGATTACATGTTGTGATAATATGAAGTGATTTTTTGAGGGAGATACTCTCTGGCCTTGGGTGATTTGTGAACATCTTGTTCAGCCGTGACCATCTTCTTTAGCATCTTTTGGGTGAATCTTATTGTTGTTTTGTATAATTGACGGCTTTTAGGGAAATTATGAAATAGGTTTAGACTACTTTAATGTTAAAGAGGATATAGTGATAGGAATACATAGGTACCGACTCCCTTAATGTTTGAGGACTTCCAAGGATAGAAATGTAGAGGTGCCAACTAACTTAATGTTTGGGTACTTATAGTGATAATAAGACAGAGGTGCTGACTACCACAAAGGTCTAGGGATTTTTGGGATAGAAATAAAAATTCAATTATTCTTATAATGTACTTACCCTAATGTGGGTAAGATAGACTTTCATGAATGTATTAATTAAAGGACCTTTATCCAAGGTTGTTGGATATCCTTCTCTTTCAGTGAAAATATTACAATTTCTATACTTTCTGTTGTTATAAGTCTTATTTTAACTGTATAATAGAATTATAACATTATTATACTTTATTATACTTGTTTAAATATGGTATAAATGAGATTATATACGCTTTATGGTAAAATATTACCTTAACAGAATCCTGGTTAAGTCATCCTATATTGAACTTTTTTATGTTTAGATTTTTTATAATTTGTCCTAGGACATTCTAATTATTAATTTAATTTAAAACTAAAGGGGGGGTTTTGAATTTACCTTGTTTAAAATTTTTAAACATATATTTTTATAATTTTAATAGAAATAATTTTTAAACATACATTTCAACCCTCTTGTAATTGATAATCTACATCTATATTTCTATCCTCCAAAAAAGCAATTCAACCTCCTAAATATTAAATTTAAATTTAATATAATTATATACCTAATTCATGTTCATACATATAATATCATATATAAACCATTTATATCATTTATAACCCCTGTTTTATAATAAAAATAAATACATATATATGTTAAATATTTCATTCATCATAGGGATTTGAGTTCCAATATTCCAGTATTGGTACAATAATCATCGTTAAATAATATTTATGATTATCTGTAATGATATAAATATCATATATATTAATTATTTATAAATATATTTATCTAGATGCATCCATTATTTATTGTGATATAAAAATTAATTACATCGTTCATTGAGATGGTAGGTTAAACATATGCATGAACACTATTTTCATTTTTCAAAGGGTGGATAGAATGGAAGAAAAATTTAAATTAACCATTAAAATAATTTTATGATATTATATATATAATATCAATTAATGAAACTATTCTTCAGTAAAATCCTTGTAATATGTAAATGAAAAAAACAAATCACATTTTAAAGGTGGTAGTCCACATTTACACGTGAGTGATATTATCATTTCTCAAATTACTTTTTTGGTAAGAAGGTAGTTGTTATAAAAATTGTTGATGTGTAAATATGTAATATGTATCATATATAATAATTTACCCATCCATAGATGATATTAATGAGAAACATTTTATATCGAAACATGGAGACAATATGAGATACCTTTCTCATGAGCGATACACTCACTTCCCATTTGGGGAAAAAAGAAACTGTATAATGATGTGAAAACGTATAATAAATTTTCTGAATATTTATTATACATAAGTTATTATTTTATAATAAATACAATTGATTTATATAAGGTAAGTAAGCATAGAAAATAATGATATCGGTTTAGGTGATTACCTATTCTTGGAAATGACTCCATTAGATCTCCACTAAAGGGTTAGAGGTTTAGTATTTTTTAATTAAATAAACAAAGATATTTTCATTAGGCATGATATTATGAGGGATTGGTAAAGTTTTTTCTTTATATGTTGATTAATATATTTTAATGATGCAAAGGAGGAGTTTCCCATTAATAATTGAAATGACAGGAACTTTTGATATTCTTGAAATGAGTAGATTATAATGTATTTATATTCATTCAAAATAGTTCAAATTTTTCTTATAAATGGAAATGTTATTAAATATTAGAACATATAATATCCCCCTTTCCAAAAAAAATCATTTTTAGGAAGTTCAATACAATATTATTTCCAAAAAATATCATTATTATTAATTTAGACACTATAAATATAATTTGATAGAAAATAAATAAATAGAATTTCTAATTCGTATATAATTTTTTATAACCAGAATAATATAATATATTAACCAATATAATTAATATCACACGTTATCCCTATGAAATTATATTTCTTTCAATATTTTTATTATCTTTAATTATATTTTTCAGTTAATTGATAAAATACTACATCCACATTGTATAACAATTTATGGATATGAAATCATAACGTAATATTTGAAGTTAATGAACATCAATAAAATAATTTTTTTGAGACAATAAATAGAAACATATATTAGTTAATTATTATTTTTTTCCCGTATGTGGAAAAATATAAGATATTAAAAACCTATAGACTGACATTTTGTATGATTTGACTTCATATAAAATATTCTATTATTAAAAAAAGTTTAGAACCTACAATTTGATATGACAATTAACTTAATTCAGTAATAATTCAATTGAAATTTTAGGTTCTTATCATTTTGTTTTATCCGAGATGAATCAGATTTACCCTTTACCAAGGTAAAAATATTACCATGGTTAAATATCATAATCTGTAAAATAAAGAGAAATATTAACCATATTTTGAAATCATAATTACAAATATATAATAAATTTTATAAAATTTAATTTCAATAGGTGGAAAAAATAACTTTAAAATAATACCAAATAATAAGATGAAATATTCTTTTTAGAAAAATGAATTTGTAAGTATCAAACTGAATTTTATACATATTGAATTCATAGAAAAATAAACTAGTGAAGAAACATTTTATTTTATACATAATAATAATATATCATTAAAATAATTTAACCAATATAATTTTATATTATTTTAAAGAAAAAATTCATTTCTGTTCTTAAAATAGTTTTTTATAAGAAAATTACCTTTATTTTCAAATTATTATTTATTTGTTTTTTGATTACCAATGAAAATATGTAAATCCTAGGTTTTTTAAAATTTACTATGCTGTATTCATACCCAAATTAACAATAAAGAGGGTATAACCATCATAGTATAATTTTTTAAAAATGTTATGGGGTTTCTCTAAACTCACTATTGTGTGTAATGAAAACTATCAAAAAGAATTAATTTATTTGAAGAAAAAATTTCTTAAAAATCTCATATTATTCCATTACATTCCTTTCAAATCAATAATATTCTTTTCAAAATATAATTGGAATTTTTCTAATCACAATAATTGAAATGACACCCTCCCATATGAGAAAACTATATAAAATCCATTTTCAAACCCATCATGGAAATCATTTAATGATATACATTAATAATGAAACTTTTTAAAACATCAATTCCTCTTATGGCATGTAATATAATTGAAAAAAATAAAAAAAATCCCACAATCTAAGAGGAAACAAGTTTCAGTACATTATATTTGATATAAAATTGAAAAATAAAATAATTTAAAATCTGCTCTATGCCTTACACATCAAAATGACAAATCAAACCCAATCAAAAAAATAAATTCCACACACATGGAAACTAGGATTATCAAAGAGAATTGAAATCATTTAGGATGGCACAATAGATAAGTGAAAAAGGATAAATGAAAAACTAACCATGAAATACCACTTGGAATGAATGGATGTGAAAGTTAGAGGAGATACATGAACTCTAATTTGTCCCACACACATGTGATAAAATTGATATACAGTTTGAAAATAACTATAAAAGATACAAATTTTCAAAAATAACAATAATTAAAGATGGATATAAACCATTAATGTTTCATCCTCTTTACTATGAAATGATAACATTTAATAAAGACAGAAACCAGGTACCAATCCATGTGTCTCCATGGAAGAGATGATTAATAAGACACCCACCCAATATAGTTCCACAACACAACCACACCATCACTCTGTCACCCTACTCCACATCTAAAATTCATAAAGGAATGTAAAATACCCTTCTGTAAAATAATTTTAAGTGCAAAGTTTCACTCTATTGTCATTAACAAGGACAACCTATACCCATAAATTTCTCAATTTCAAGAATGGTGCTTGTGGTGTGGCCTCCCCCATTCACAACATAGCCAACTATGATCAATGATTTCATCTACTCTAGATTCCCCAAAAAAACATGGAATCCATTTGAATAGCTAAACATATTCAAAATGACTATAATTTAAATTTATAAAAAAACACATTGAAATGGGGGTGTCAAATTTCCCCCAACAAAAATACATTCATCTCCTAAAAAATAATTTCTAGGTGTAGAATAATAAAACTACAAACACTCAATGCCAGAAAAATTTGTTTGGGAGGGAAGAGAAATCTATATAATATCCTTTGAAAAATAACATAACACAAACAACCATTACTATAATTCACTAAAGTAATCATTAATCATTGTCAAAAAACCTCAATCATAACCCAGTCACAGTTTTCCAAAAAAAATAGATGGGAAAATAGAGACATAACATATGTCCCCCTTCCAAATTATGTATTTCAAAATGGAGAATTCAAATATAGATACACTTATAATAATTGTTATTAATGAAATACCGAATCCACATAAAAGATATATGAGAATTATAAAACAGCAGTAACTATTAAAATTCAAAAAAAGGGAATAGCTCTATGGATTAACCATATCCTCGAAGAACATGTGAAAGATAACCACACTATATCACTACTCAATCACATCCCCTATGAATAAAAAAATACCAAACAATAACATAAATTATTATAGAATAAATTGGTTTTAACCATAGGAAAAGAAACTGTATGGATGGTAACATGGTGTGAAAACCCAAGAAACCTGAATAAATGTTACCATGAATGAAAATACCAACAAGTAAGAATATATAGTCCAACAAAAAATGATCATTTCATCCACATATTTCAATATTCACCCAATGAATCATCATTTTATACAATATGAAAAAAACATGACATAGTCTAAACCATAAAAAATTATAGTAACAATCCAATTCAAATAAATAATGAGCACAAAAAATAACTAAATATCACAAAAGTGAAATACACAATGACACCCAAAAGGCATAGAAGATGAAGGGTGCCTCAAAACTCATCTATTCTATATTCCCAGATAAATATTCATAAACAGTAACATCAACCAAATCTGGATCCCATCTCAAATTATCATAAATATCTACTTGAACCACTAATGGTAAACTGAGTGTCAACTGATAACAAAAGGAAAATATATACAATCACTAGGGTCTAAAAGGAATGGGGTTCCAGACATGATAAAAAAGAGTTCCACGGTCTAACAGGGTAACACCTATGTGAGTTAAAAATATAAGAGCTAGAGAACGTAACCATTAACTCTCCCAAAATAAAGGCGCATGAACACAATTTATTTTATACCAACAATTTCTTTGGATAATTCCACTGATAAAATTTAAAATTTAAAATTAAAAACACATCATCCAATAGAATCTCAAGGATCGTCATGAATGATGGTGATCAAGTAGATATTAGTTAATATACTCATGATTCCCAAAAATGGTCATATTTCCAGACTAACAAACATCCATATTAATAATTGTGAATTTTAAGACCCTAGTCTGAAGTGAGTAAAATATGCTCCGATACCATTTGGTAATTATCTATCTCGGGCCACCATCAATCCCATAACTAAATCAACATTCCATAATGCATGAAAAAATTTCGTTATCCCCATGGGATATAAATAAGAACCAATGTTATCAAATATCCTTATTAGAAACTATTTCACCCTCACATATATATTTAATAAAAATTGAATCGACCAAAAAATTCTGAAAGACTAATCTAGCCATTTGAAATCCATGATCATAAAATAATATGATTTAAATATTAACTAAAAACCAATAGTCAATAATTAAAGACATCTATAAAAAATTGGATCATTTAATAATTGTTTTAGAAGAAGATAAAAATATCAAAAAATCTATAATGCACCATGATGAAGTGGATGATAAATCATCCAAAAAATCTAATAGATCACAAAAAAACCCATCAAATGTCTACATAAACTATTGTCACACACCGTATACAACAATATATGGATAAAAAACAACAAATTTTATAAATACAGTATCATCCTATGTAGAAATATTTATTAAAAAGATAAGAAAACGTACACCAGAAAAACAAGTCATAGTGGATGGAAATGATATAAGCCCATGGAATCAATCATAACTAAATCTCTGAACTGATAATTATGGGACAAAATATCATAATAAAGAATAAGTGATCATATTGGGTGCTCTGATATGTGAGGAGGCCCACTAATTTTTCTGCCTCTCTCCATGTGTGTTGAGTCTCCACCGGATCATTTATAAAATTTCATAATTCTCAAGATGTGGTAGCTGATAGTATATGGCATGGAGTAAGTATTATAGATTGATTTATAAATAATAATGGAATATGTCTCCACTGACTCAAATGGGAGACCACTATCCTTGTAGAGTCTAATAAAAATTAGCATTTTTTGGGCGACTTCTTCAGGGGAATCCACATGACCATTGACAGCTGAAAACCCCAAAACCACTGATCCATTGAAAAAGTAAATAACATATACTCCAAAATTACACCATTAATGTAGGACCCCTAGATGATCAGTATCAGACCATGTATTGGAGGATCCCATTTCACCCATCTTTTATGGGAGCATACATCCTAAAATAGGGTTGATTCTGGTGTTGACAAATTTAAAACATTTTTTCATATTTAGATATTTTACATTATAGATCATGATCCAATATGAATTGAAACTATATTCAACCATTAACTTCACCCTCAACCTCACCAAATTCACATATAAATTTATATATGAAATAAATACAGGGGAACTATAATTTTTACAAAGTTAACCCACACTAGGAAACTCGAAGATTCATGTTATTAACATTGTTTTGATGTAGTGACTAACAAGTATTATTACTACATTCATTAGATTCATTGATCTCAGGTGGATTACTAACACAAAAATCTAACTAACTTTATAGTTTAACATTCACCACACTGCAAAACATGGATTACTACCTATACTACTCAATTTTATACTTCACTAGGATTGAAACTCACATGAATCAACATGTTGTTCTTCCTCATTTTCTAATTAATAAAGGAAAACAACACAACATATTTGATGTACATATACATCCATACTACTAGAAACACATATTTGTGGTACCAACCATATATGTGAACAATCTAATCACCATTAAACTCATTTAAATTCTTTATATGATCTCCCACTTCATATCCTACCCTTCATTATAGATGTAATATGGAACTTTCTTAATCACTAAAATGATTCATTTATTTTATCTTCACCATGATATGATGCAGTAACTCCATCAATACTACCTTCAATGTGTTGAAATGAAATAATCAATCACATTTCGTGGTAAAATAATTAATCAACTCTTCTCGTGAAGAAATCAATAAATACATATACAGGTCTTTCTGTCTTATTGATATTGGGATCTATAGTATTTATTTTGGATAAGAATAAAACAACATCATTAAATTCATCAATTTTTGATGATATATTATATCATAGGTGATAAAATTTTCTCTTTTATATTTCTTCTATAAATAATATTAGCATGAAAGACTTTCTATATTAATAAAATGGAATCCCAAGAATCTATTCAGTATAATTCCAAACTACATCCCTCTCCTTTTTGAACCTCAATCTCACATTTAATTGTGATATAAAAATCATGTATTAAAAAATAAACACAATTATTTTGTTCATTTCATATATATATATATATATTTATATTTATATCTCATTCATCATGGATGGTTTCATAAACTACCCCAATAATTTTTGATCTATTATATCTCATCTATCATAGTCCTGGACTCCCATATAGTAGTGTAAATATGTATCATTTAATTAATATCAAAAAAAGTAACACTACCGTTCTTCTCAATGTTGATCATGACTCGCATTTGATGTTATATAATGTTGTGAACTCTATTAAAAAATTCCAACATCATTTGTTGATATTTCATGGATGGTTGAATTCTATAGCAAATAACATAATAAAACTTCTATGTAGTTGGAAATTATCTTCATTCTATAATTTTATTATTTTGTTATTGTAACACCCCAAGAATCTACAATATGTTTCCCTTTGAATAATACAATGGCTTGTGTTGTACGCAACTTCGAGTTCAAACACACCACAACAAATAAAACTAGCCATTATGAATAGTAATATCCACTTTTTGAAATTTTATCGATTTTATCATTCAAAATGGACTTAAATTTTGGGTTTGGAATATCTAAATTAGTATAGGGTGTATTTTTGGTATTTTTTTGAAAACATTCAATCTTTGATTAATAATGAAAAACACTGAGTTATGATTCAAAACCGACATTTTCTATAAATAGTTATTTTTTTATTTAAATTTATTTCAGCTCAAAATAGATACATAATACCTATATATTTTCCATTTAATTCATTGGATTCAGTTTAGAATAATTTTACATGTATAAAAATTTCATTTATCTTTTTACCGTTTTTACCCACCTCATAAGAGAATTTGCCAATTTGTATAAAACATAATTTTACCACTTCTGTGAGTTGAATTTCAAAAATCTGAGTGACACGGTTGATATCAGTAAGTAAAATTCGGTTCAATAAGATGAAAATAATTTTTTTAATAGTATATTATCACTTAGGTCTACTTGGATTAGATTAGGTCATTTATTATTATTTAAATCCATGAAGAGTTAAAAGTGCTAAAATCAACGTTTAATAACTAAAACATTTTAAATATAGGGTTATACATAAGATAAATTTGACTATAAATATTTATTATAAAATAATAATATTTCATATATAATGGTATTTTATTTATAATTTTTAGATATTAATTAATTTAATTTATTTATGACACAATGATGATGCAGTAATAACCTTATTAATGAAATATTAAATTAATTGATATTATAAATACTCAAATAAATTTAATTTGAGGATTTTAATGAATTAAAAATATTTTATAGGTTTATATTACATGTTATGGTTTATAAAATGAATTTATTTTGAATTTTTAAGGATTTTATGAATTTAGAGAAAAAATACCAAATACTGTCAAAATTGACATAAAATAGTTTTTAAAAAACATATAATATTATTAATTAGTATTATATTCTTACAAATCAATGTTTCTTCCAAAAGTATTAAATACTATTATATAAGTCACTAATTAACCACTTGGGGTTCTCTTGGAAATTTATTGTATCTTTATTAACCATATAATATAAAAATACAAAGAGACATGGTAAATGTCAAACTATTTAACTAAGAGTTAAATCTTAAATATAAGGTTAATATAGTGACCCAAAACTATCTAAAACCTATTGGTTGCATATTTTTCGACCCATACATACCGTATCCTAAAAATTATTCAATTTTTAACCATTATAAACCAAACATGCTTTTATTATAAAATAATATTTCAATCTTTTCTTAAGGTGCCCCTCACCCCTCTTATAAAAGGGAAGTTCCGCTTCTCTCAAATTCACACCTTCAAAGACATTTGGCTCGGCTGAACCCAGCCCAAATATCCTCTCCACTATTTTTCCATCATCCTACAGGAATTTTTTTTGATTGGAAAGCCAAACTAAATATCCCTTTTGATCAATTCAATTGTAAGAACCCAAAGAAGAGGTAAATATCTAACCACCTCTTTCAAGTTATTTCTTCTTCCACATCCTGTTTCTTAGTTGTTCCCATTATAAAATTATCACTCCAGTATCTTCTATATATTGTGATGTTATTATAAAAATGGTACAACCATATTCATTATGTTATCCATCCTATGAATAACATGTCCCTATACATGTGTACGTACGACTTACCGTCTCCATGTCGTGGTGTAGTTGTTATTCAATAAATTAGTATTTGGATGGGTATAATAATGATGTATAATTGATGTAAATAATAGATATATCATGTTAATGATTATTTATATATGACATATCATCCATTTAATTATGATTCTAATTACAAAAGAATGATATTGTCTCTTTTGTGTACGTACAAATTACCATCTCCACGAATGCGATGAGATTCATTACCCATAGAAATCATTCAAGAATAGTTTTCATGTGATGATTAAAAATAATATATAAATAACTTAATATCATTTTGGATATGAATCAAATCCACTCTATCCATAACTTTCATGGATTATGTAATTAAGCATATAAAGGAAAAAGAATCAGTTAACAACTGAAACGATGATACTACTAAAATATCATTAACAAATCAATTTTGGAAGATCATATATGATATAATATTAATTTATATGGTTATTTAATAGTTTAATGGCAATTATTTTACAATTATAGAGGATTTAAACCTACCCTTGACCAATAAAAAGTACAAGGTAAGGGTTAATTTCACAATCACTTTATTGAACAAGGTTGTTTTTATGTAAGTATCAAGTGGGACCTCTTTATCACCCACATATATGTTTTCCTAAAAATGTATTCCAAAACATTTTTTCTACTTACAAGACTATGGGTTAAATTCATTTATATAGTTATTTGACATTATGCATTTAGAAAACAGTTTTTCCATCATTTTCCAAATAGGGTACCTTATGACCTTTCTCAGAAAATTAAGGTAAACATTTTTTTATCTTATACGGCGGGTGGAGCTATTTTCAATCATTATAACATCATCAAAGCTTCCCTTATGGGCTTATATGAATATTTTCAAAATAAATGTTTTATTTTATAATTGTATAACTTTTAAAATATTTCAAAATATAAAGAGATATTTCTCTAAAAAAAAGTTCATGATTTCATCTATGTCAACATCTTTTGATGGATTTTATGTTTATTTGAAGTTGATTTATTATGATAAAAAACATACATATTGTATTGATGTATTGTGATATGTTTGACTATGAATGTGTTCTTTTTATAACATTCAACTTTTATTGAGAATGTATTGAAATGTTGTATGCTAGTTTTTATACGAATATTTATGTTATGTTTAAACCTTTTCATACGAAGAATGAATTAGACTTAGTAAGTGACATGTGGAGCCCTCTATAGCTCCTCGATGCATCGGTAGGTCAAATTAGACAAACTAGTGTCTTGGTACAAGGCCATGACAAAATATTATTTATAGTCTGGGCATAAGGCCTTGACTATATGGTTATAATGTCTGGCATTATGCATTCCATCATTTTGAATGTTGCTATTGATATTGCATGTGATTATTCAACTAGTAGAATATCCATGTGAGTAAGTAAATGAAATTATTTTGATTTATATTTTTCATATAATGATATATATTATGTTGAAAAGGATTTTTTTTAGTTTTATACGTTGCCTTACATGTTTATTCTTATTTATGAAAGTTTCCTATATATTGTTATCCTTACTGAGCATCTGAGCTCACCCATTTATATGTTTTATTTTTCCCAAGACGCGAAGAAGTATATTTTGAATGACCTATAGGGATAGTATATGGGATCTCATTTTTGTATTTGGAAACAATTTTGTTACAGTTTTCTATTTTATGATGTAATGTAAACCTTAGGAATGTATCTAGTAATTCCAAAGATACTAAAATAATCGGTATTTCTAGACTTGATCTTTTGCGATCATTCCAATGATATGTAATAATGTACCGACTCTGGGCTTCTGGGTTCGGGGTATTACATTTGGTATTAGAGGATGTTTAGTGAAAACCTTGGAAGCTTGATTTATAAAAACTACGATTAGATCACAT
Source organism: Viscum album (assembly GCA_963277665.1). Classification (NCBI taxonomy): domain Eukaryota; kingdom Viridiplantae; phylum Streptophyta; class Magnoliopsida; order Santalales; family Viscaceae; genus Viscum; species Viscum album. The sequence continues at coordinate 411,602,271 of OY728156.1, forward strand.
TATCTTAAGATTGACTTTGAGGATTAGTATTGAAGAATATCCTAGAATGTTGGTACTATAAAGATTTGGTGAGTTTTCAAAGAAATACATCCCTATCTAGATACGAGAAGGTAGAGGTGGCTCTGGCACATATGTACCTAGTGCTAAATTCCAAAAACACTACTTTGATCTTGACTCTAATGGGAACCAGTTCACAACAATGGGCCTTTATACACTCTGGGTTATGACACTCATGGGGGATATTCATAGGATAATCCACATTTTCATTACAACCAATTATAAAGTATTTATGAGTATATACCTCCTCAAAAAAACAATTTTTTATGATTATGGATTATATCCATAATATTTTCAATTCATGTTATGTATATTATAAGTTTAGAATTATGTATTGTGATTCATAAACTAATCTACTGGATGAAATTGTTTAAAAATGGTGCTTAGTAGAAGGAAGGGAAACTGTATCAATGAATGCACTCCATTTAGGGATTTCCCCCCTACTCAAGATAATTATAGTGGATCTAGTTATATAACTACTGTTGATCATATTATCACCATACTTGGATAACTTACACAGGTTATGAATAATAACCTTACCCATATAGAGCACCCTGATCCACAATGCGGAGGATCAATGTTATATTTCTTCATGAGGCACCACCCATCAAAATCAAACGGGAGTTCAAATCCATTAGTATTTGATCAGTGGATAAATTCCTTAGAGAAAATATTTCACTCTTTGGGGAGTAGCGAAAGGTAAAAAGTTGTCATGGTAGTTCATCGCCACATAGGAGATGCAGATCATTGGTGGTCATTGATTCAAAACATAAAGGAATATGATGAAGTATAAAATAATTAATTGAGGTAGTTTAAAGATATTTTTGTTGAAAAATATATTCCTCATGACCATAGAGCGGATATAGAAAGGAGATTTCTGAGTCTGAGGCAAAAGGAGGATGAGAATGTCGCAAAATATGAAGCTAAATTTATAAGGTTAGAAATGCATGATTTAGATTATATATGTAACCCAAAAAGTATGATTGCTCATTTTTTGATGGGTTAAACCATTTCTTAGTCGAGAATTAGTCTAAAAATTCTTCTTGTCGTATAAATATATTTTCTCATGTGCTATCATGACAAAAAAATAATTCTTTATGTCTTACAAAATTATAGAAATGAAATAGAGGAAGAGATCTGCTGAACACTCTGGAAATGGAAATAAGGGGATGAATGGAAAAGTGGAATATCCTTCAAGTAGTAAATGTGGCAAGAAACACCCTGGTACTTGTCTAAAAGGAATGAGAGTCTGTTACAAGTGTGGTGAAAAAGGTGATCAAGCTCGTGATTTTAATGGGATGAAAGAGGCTATTAATGTTTAATTCTACAATTTTAGATAAAGGGGAAATTATGCAAATGAATGTCCTAAGCCTCAGGGGAACATACCTCAGAAAATCAGAAGCTTATCTTATCACTACTACTGAGGTTGAATCTCCAAATGATGTAATGGTAGGTAATTTAATGGTTTCATCATGTTTAGCCAATTCTTTATTGGATTTTTGACCATCACATTGTTTCATATCTTCTTAGTTTGGCAGGAAAATTTGATATTTACAATTTTATTTTACATGGGATTTGTCAGTAAAAACTCTTAAGGTAAGTATCATTGCAACAACATTTTGTGAATCGGTCCCCATTAAGGCATATAATTGTTATTTATCTACTGATCTCATTGTCATACCAATGATTGGATTAGATATAATACTCAATATGGATTGGCTTTTGGACCATGATTTGAAGATTTATTTTAAGAAGAAGGAGGTTACAATTGTCGATGATTTTAAAATATTACTTATCTTTAGAGAAGAAGCATCACCACCAAATTCTTATCTAGATCCACCCCCAGTAGCTCAACTAAATTCAATTATTGGGGAATGAGAGAATTAAATAATCATGGGTGATGAAAGGTATGTTCAAATAGAGGAAGTACCTATTGTGAAAGAATAAGTTAATGTGTTTCTAGATGATTTACCAGAAAATCCTCCAGAACAAGAAATTAAGTTTTCCACTGATTTAATTATTGGATCAAGGCCCATATCGATGACCCCTTATATAATGGCCACTGTGGAATTATTGGAACTAAAGAAACATCTAGAGGAATTGATTTATAAGGGATTTATTCGAACTACTGTTTTTTCATGGGGAGCCCCTATTCTTTTTGTTAAGAAGAAAGATGGTTCTACGAGGTTGTGCGTTGACTACAGATAAATCAATGTTATGATAATAAAGAACAAACACCGCCTACCTCGCATTGATGATTTATTCAACTAACTTCATGGAGATAAAAAAATTTCAAAGAGTGACCTTCGATCTGGATATCCCCAGTTGTGTGTGAAAATGGAAGTCATTCCGAAAACAGTATTTCGAACTAGGTATGGTCATTACCAGTTTATAGTAATGCCTTTTACATTGACTAATTCACCCTCTGTCTTCATGGATCTAATGAATAGGGTTTTCAAGGAATCTCTTGATGACTTTGTAGTGGTGTTTATTAATGATATCTTTGTTTACTCCAAAATCTAAGAAGATCATGAAAATCACTTATGCATTATTCTAAAGACTCTTAGAAGAAATGAATTATTTGTGAAATTTGGAAACCTTAAATTCAAGCTCCAGGAGATTTCTTTTCCTGGTCATATTGTCTTAAAGGATGGAATCTTTATTTATCCTTCACAGTCAACGGAAATCCAAGAATGGCCAGCACCAATGAGTATAACTGAGGTATATAGTTTTATTGTTTTAGTAGGCTATTATCGATGTTTTGATCATAATTTTTCCCGATTGGATAACCCATTAACAAAGCTCAGACTTAAAGTGGTTAAATTTTATTGGACAAAAGATTGTGAAGAATGTTTTGAAAAACTAAAAAAAAATATTAGTCAATCCTCCTATATTGACTTTACCATCAGGGATTGATGGGAATGTTATTTATAGTGACACATCAATAAAAGGAATTGGTTGTGTCCTTATGTAAAATGATGGGGTTATTCCCTATGCATCATGACAGCTAAAAATTCACGTGAAAAACTATCCTACTCTTGATCTTGAGTTAGCAGCTATAATCTTTTCTTTTATTATATGATGAAATTATCTCTATGGTAAAAAATTTGAGATATATATTGATTATAAGAGTTTGATGTATATTTTCTCACAGAAAGAACTCCACATGAGGGAAAGGACATGGCTTGAACTACTTAGGGATTATTATTGCACCATAAACTACCACCCGGGGAAGGAAAATAAGGTGGCAGATGCTTTGAGTGAAAAGGGTCATGAAGTTCTGAATAAGATGAGAGCTGAAAAAAGATCCTATATACAAGGATCTAGTAATGTTGGAAATGGGGATAACCATGGAAGGTTAAACATCAAAACGTTTTCAAATGTTTGTCAAAAAATCTATATTAGAAAGGATAAAGAGTTCTCATACTGATGATGAAGAGTTTCAAAAAAAGAATAAGGATGTGAATGATGGGATATTGAGTGACTTTGTGTATGAAGATAGAATTTTGAAATTTTGGAAAGGACTTTTTGTTCTCAATATACCTGAAGAAAAAGGGGAATTTTTGGATGATGTTCATAGTTCCAATTTCCCTATCCATCCTTGTAGCACTTAGATGTATAGAGATTTGGAGGAAAAGTTTGGTGGGACAACCTGAAGATGGATATTTATGATTTTGTGGCAAGATGTATGGTTTGTCAATAAGTTAAAGCAGGAAGGAATCAACCTATAGGAGTCATGCAACCACATCCCATAACTGAGTGGAAATGGGATAATATTACAATGTACATTGTCATGGGACTACCAAAGACACCAAGGAGGAACGATGCAATATGGGTATTTGTTGATCGTCTTACCAAGTTAGCTCACTTTCTTGCAATAAGAGAAGATTTACCACTCGAACTTCTAGAAAGAAAATATATTAATGATGTTGTGAGACTTCATGGAGTTCCCATATCAATTGTTTCTGAAAATGATTCACATTTTACATCATTATTCTAGAAAAGTCTTCAGAAATCCTTGGATACTGAACTTCGTTTGAGCACTGCCTACCACCCCCAAACTGATGGAAAATCAGAACGGACTATTCAAACCTTAAAAGACATGATGAGATCATGCTCACTTGAATTTCAATGTATATGGGATCATTATTTACCTCAATTATAATTTTCTTATAACAATAGATTCCATTAAAATATTCAGATGGAACCATATAGAGTTTTATACGTGAAGAGATATCGCACACCAACCTGTTGGGATGTTATTGGTGAATGAAAACTCGTATGCTCAGAACTTGTGGATGAAACTATGGAAAAGGTGAAGGTAATCCAAAGACACATCAAAGAAGCTCAAAGTAGGCAGAAGATCTATATTGGTAACTAAAGGAAGGATTTGGAATTTTAGTATGGATATCATGTTTTCTTGAAGGTATCTCCATGGAAGGGTGTTATACGTGTCGATAAGAAGGGAAAATTAAGTCCCAGGTACATCGGACCATTCAAAATTTTAGATCAAATTCGGGATGTAGCTTACCGTTTGGCAATGCCGCCATGTCTCTCCAAAGTTCACGATGTGTTCCATGTATCACTGTTGAGAAAATACATGCCTGACCTAACACATGTACACACCTTTGATGAATTAGAATTGGAACCTGATCTGTTATATTGTGAATAGCGTGTCTAAATTCATGATAATAGAGAACAAGTGCTGATAAATAGGACAACTCATCAGGTAAAAGTTCTATAGAGAAACCATAAGATGGAAGAGACTACGTGGGAACCCGAGGAACCTATGATGAAGAACCACAAAAATAATTTTATCCAGTAATATTCTAGAAATTTTGAGGATGAAATTATTTGAATGAGGGGATAATGTAACACCCCAAGCTTCCATGGTATGTATCGCTTTGAATAATACAATGGCTTGTGTGGTATTAAACTTCAAGTTCAAACACACCAAAACTAATCAAATTAGCTGTTATGAATAGTAGTACCCACTTTTTGAAATTTTATCAATTTTATCTTCCAAAATGGACTTCATATTTGTGTTTGGAATATCTAAATTAGCTTAGGGTGAATTTTCAGTATTTTTATAAAAACATTCAATTTTTGATGAATAATTAAAAACCATGGTTTATTGTTCAAAACCGAAATATTATTTAAATAATTTTTTATTTTATTTAAATTTATATTAGGTAAAAATATATACATAATTACTATATACATTTGATGTAATTAATTGGAGTCATTTTATAATAATTTTTTATATATAAAAATTTCATTGAACTTTTTACTGTCTTTTACCCACCTTCTAGGAGAAATTGGAAAATAGTGTAAAACGTAATATTACTACTTCTCTGAGTTGAATTTATATAATTTGATAGACATGGTTGATATCAGTAATTAAAATTTGGTACAATAAGATGAAAATAATTATTTTTAAATTGTAATGTTTTACTTTTATTTAACACTGTTAAAATTAAATAGGGTAATTAAGGGTAGAAATGATATTATTATTACCCTAACTCGTGTTATAATTCTATTGGATAGGTGTAATTTGACCAAAATCCACCTTAGGAATAAAATATTATCCTTTATGTCTACTTGGATTAGATTAAGACATTTATTATTATTTAATTCAACGAAGAGTTAAAAGTGTTAAAATCAATATTTAATAAATAATCCATTTTTAATATATGGTTATACATAAAATAAATTCAACTATAAATATTGATTAGGAATCTAAAAATATTTCCTAAATAATGGTATTTTATTTATAATTTTTAGACATTATATAATTTAATTTATTTACGAAACATTGATGATGTTTTAATTACCTTATTAATGGAATATTAAAATAATAAATATTATAAATACCCAAATAAATTTAACATGATCATTTTAATTAATTCTGATAATTATATAGGTTAATATTACATGTTATGGTTGATTAAAAGAACTTTTTTTGATGTAATAATAATGTTATGAATTTATCAAAAACAAAATACCAAATAGTGTCAAAATTAAAATAAAAGAGTTTTGAAAACAAATATTATATTATTAATTTGTATTTTATTTCTAAATTGTAAGGTTCGAACCAAGGTATTAAATACTATTATATATGTCATTAATGATCCACTTGGAGTTTTGTTGGATGTTTATAGTATTTTTATTAACCATATAATATAAAAATTCAAAGAGACATGGTAAATGTCAAACTATTTAACTAAGTGTTAAATTTAAATGATAAGGTTAATATAGTGACCCAAAACTATCTAAAACCTATTGTTTGAGTATTTTATGACCCATACCCACATTTTACATTAAATAAATAATTTTGGATCCATTATAAACTGAACATGATTTTATTATAAAATAATATTTCAATCTTTTCCTATGGTTCCCCTCACCCATCTTATAAAAGGTCACTTCCCCTTCTCTCAAATTCACATCATCAAAGACATTTGGATGGTCCAAACCCTGCCCAAATATCATCTCCACTATCCTCCCATAATTCTATAGGCCTTACACTGATCAGAAATCCAACCTATGGGGAACTTTTGATCAAATCAAAAAGAAAAACACGGAGAAGAGGTAAATATCTCACCACATCGTTCAAGTTATGTTGTTCTTCCACTTCCTCTTTCTTTTTTTTACCATTAAAAAATAATAACTCCATTATATTCTATATACTTTGATGTAATTATAAAAATGTTACAGACATATTCATTATGTTATCCATCCTATGAATAACATGTCACCATACGTGCGTACGTACGACTTACCGTCTCCACGTCGTGGTGTAGTAGTTATTCAATACATTGTTATTTGGATTGGTATAATAATGATGTATAATTAATGAAAATAATAGATATAAGATGTTAATGATTTTTCATATATAATATACCATCCATTTTCTTATTATTTTAATTACATAAAATGATATTGTCGCTCATGCGTACGTACGGATTACCGTCTCCACGAACATAATGAGACTCATTCCCCAACATAATCATTCAAGAATAAATTTCTTGTGATGATTAAAAAAAATTTAAAAAACATAATATCATTTTGGATATGAATCAAATACCCTATATCCATAACAATCATGGATTACACAACTAATCATATAAAGGAAAATGAATCAGTTAACAAATGAAACGTTGATTCTAATAAAATATAATTAACAAATAAATATTGGAAAATCATATATGATATCATATTAATGTATATGGTTCTTGTATAATTTAATAAAAATTATTTCACCATTATACAAGATTTTAACCTACCCTTGACCAAGTAAAAGTACAAGGTATGGGTTAATTTCACAATCTCTTTATTATCTGAGGTTGTTTTTATGTAATATCAACTAAGACCACTTTATCATCCACGTCCATGTTTTCCTTAAATGTATTCTAAAACATTTTTACTACTTACAATACTATGGATTAAATTCATTTGTACCCTTAGTTGACCTTATATGTTTTGAATAGAATCATTCTGTTATTTTCCAAACAAATTACCGGATAACCTTTTCGACAAAATTGAGGTATGAATGTTTTTCTAACTTATACAGTGGGTGTGGATATTTTACATCATTATAACATCATCGAATCATCATTTACAAACTTATATGAATATTTTCAAAATAAATGTTTTCTTTTATAATTATATCACTTTTAAATGATTTCAAAATAGAAAGAGATATTTCTCTAAAAAATGATATGATTTCATCCATGTTAACATCCTTTGATGGATTTTATGTTTATTTGAAGTTGATTTATTATGATACAAAAAATCCTTATTGTATTTAACGTTTTGTGATATTTTTGAATGTGGATGTGTTATTTATATGCCATTCATCATTTATGGATAAAGTATTGACATTTTGTAAGCTTGTTTTTATTCGAATATTTATGTAATGATTAAATCTTTTCATATGAGGAATGCATTTTACTTAGTAAGTGATGGGTGGAGCCCTCTATAACACCTTGATGCATCAGTAGGTCTCATAACACAAACTAGTGTCTTGGTACAAGGCCTTGAAAAAAATCTTATTTGTAGTCTTGGCACAAGGCCTTGACTATGATATTATGAAGTCTGGCATTATGCATTCCATTATTATGAAAGTGGATATTGATATTGCATGTGATTATTTGACTAGTAGAATATCCATGTGGGTAAGTAAATCATATTATTTTGAATTATATTTTCCATATTATGAAGAAGTTTATGTTGAAAAGGATTTTGTTTTAGTTTTATACATTGCATTAAATGTTTATTATTATTTATGAATGTTTCTGCTATATGGTTATCCTTTCTGAGCATCTGAGCTCACCCTTTTCTATGTTTTACTTTTTCCATGATGAGAGGAAGTATATTATGACTGACCTACAGGGATAGTCTATGGGATATCAGTGATTTCCATGGAAACAATGTTGGTTTAGTTTTTCATTTTATGATGTAATGTAAACCTTATAAATGTATCTTGTAATTCCACGACTACTAAACTAATTTGTCTTCCGAGACATGATCTTTTGTGATCATGCCAATGATACGTAACAATGAACCAACTCTAGGATTCTATATTCGGGGTGTTACAGTGATGTAGTTTCATGAAAACCATTTGTAAAAACCCATGCATCGTATTTCAAATACAAAAAATAATTTTCTTTTGAAATTAAATTATTTGTGATCTGTCACATTTCTAAATTATCATAGGCGACTATATTCCCTTATATGAAATACCTTTTGTAGATAAATATTTTTATGAAGTTATATTAATAAAATCACCAAAATTCCCAATTTTGGATATGTGAAGTCCTTCACATAGCTAAATTCCCTAAAATGTTCAAAATTTTATTACATTGCGACCCTTTTTAGATGGATTCAAATATGTTATGAATTGAATCAATTTATAAGTTTGAATATATTTACTTATCCATTTAAATAAATTTCACAGATCATTTTTATATTATGGTTATAAAACCTTTATCTTTAATTTTCATGGATTTCATCCTTCATATGGAATCACATGAACTTATCCTGGAATAGTCTAAAGGGATATATTCAAATATATGTCAATTATATATCTATTCCATGTTCCAAATTTTTTTCCTTTTTCCAAAAAAAATACAACATACACTAGGGTTTTCCCAATAATATCCTCATGATGACAATGAAAGACATTGGGATAAGTCCATATAGCTGGTCAATAAATCCAGAACTCACTAGACAATGTCCAATTATAACATAATTTTTATTTAGTTGCAATGAAACTCTTAGATTCATTATTGAACCCATTTATAACGAATAAAGGGCCAAACACAAGACAATAATTTTTTCTTTCAATGTATCCCCCTATTTGGTTGTGCGTAGGTTTACACTCCATTCATAATAAGGGTTTGTATATTCATTTTAAACTCCCCTTTTAAGGGGGTTGTTTTTTATAGGTTCAAATAAGGACAAATTACTCTATAAAATTTTAATTCACGGGATTAATCTTGATTTTTCAACCCCATATTGTATAGGATAGATGTAAAATAAAAAACAACCCCCATTGATCTATGTGTAGTTCCTCATGTGTTATTATTTTTATAATTGATTATTGGGGATTCTTCTCCTACTATCTATTTCAAAAACACTATATAATCTAAATTATCATTTGGATTTGTGGAAGAATATTTATAACACTATTATTGGACATATCTCATTATGAATTTCAAATTTTCACATAAATTCACTTTCAAATTGATCAGTTTGTGACTTCAATGACATTAATTTATGTTGTCAATAAATTCTCTATGACTAGTAATCCATTGTTTTTTTATGAAATATATATATATATATATATATATTATTTTTAAATTTTGTATATAAATCATTATTTTATTAAAAATAAAATATATTCATCATTAATGTTCATAAAAAAACCTTTTTTATCTATATTAAAATTTATAAAAAATAGATTATTATATAAATTTGAATCCCACATAGTATGATATAAAATATATGGAATATCAATTGATACCACTTTTTAAAATTAAAAGAAATAACTCATGAACTCCATTAATTGATATATCGTCATAGTCTTTATCTTGTTTCAAATAAATTATAACATTCTTGAAAAATCATCTTTAATATCCTCTTAAATTCCAAATTCTGATTCTAACAAAAAATATTGGAGTTTTCATCTACATGGGATTCAAATCATTGTAAAATTAATCATTTTATAATTAATAGGATTTATTTTAATAATAAATAAAATATATAAAATTTTATTAAAAAAACAAAATATTCATTAAATAAGGTACTGCCAGGAATGTTGTATTAAGGACATCCCTCTTTACATGAATGTTATTATACTTTATATTTTATCACCTCTTACAGCTTCAAATTTTTCATATATGAATTTATACCATATGATAGATCATATGTGGTTTGAAAAAATAATTTAGGTTATTTTAGCTGCTTCTCACTATCCAAGATGGTGTTAATAGTAAAGAGATTAAAAATTATTGATATCTCATTTTCTATTAGCTGGGAACATCATGGTGTTTATAATGAGTCAAAAATATCCTTGAAACATTTAGATGGTTCATCTTTATCACTGATGTCCTATTCATTTTTTACCCTAATTGAACCATTTATTTTTCCTCAATTTCTGTTGTAACACTCATTCTCATTTCTTGAATGTTTGTCTGAAAAATTCATTTCATAAAATTTTCATAAAATTTTCCTTATGTATCCTCGAAACCCCCTGTTACTGAACCACCACATATATTGATAACAAAATTGACACATTAAGAGAGGGATTCCCGAAATCACTTTAAATATAAAACTTTATTGGTTGGATTTTACAAACCCACTACTTTCAACAATTCCTTATCCCATTTTAAAATTTAAGGATTGGAATTGCATTCCCTCGTCAACATCATTTTCATTCAAATTAATATTATTTTCAAGATTATTCTTTATTTTTTTAAGATTATTCAATATTTCTTATGAAATCCAAAAAGTGATTATTTATTCTAATTTTTAAAAATAAAATATTCTTTCAATTTTATTTGTTTATTGTATAATACATCCACCCTTCTTCAAATACGACCTTCTAATTGGTTTTGTGAGTGAATATAAACATGTCCCTTATCTCTCCAACATTATGAACACTATTTAAATCTATTACTTTTTACTAGGTAGATTCATATTTTATTATTCTCATAATATCCTCACAATTCATTCAACTCATAGGATTTGTTTCGGTAATATCATACATTCCTTCGATAATAGTTTTTCTAATTAAACAAACATTGGTTCTTAGTTCACATTTCATTGGGGAAAATTCCTATTTTATAATATATTAGACATATATTCCACCATAATAGGTCTTTTACTTAGATAAATGTTTTCCATGTATTTTATAGCACCGAGGTGTCAATTCAGGGATTTATCACTTCAATGAATTTAATATATTTTATTCATTTTGATATAATCAAGCAAAGTATATTTACGACAAATATATAAACCCAGACCTCAAGGTGGAATATCCTGATCAGTGATCTATATAAAATGATGTTCCTTATTTTTTGTTCTTATATTCTTCAAAAAACATGATTATAATATTCCCATTTCCTCAGAAAATGAATCATTTTGGTTCTTCGATTGTATGTACATTATTAAATAATTTTTTTTCAATAACATTCATTTTTTTCAGATTATAGATTTCATGTGCATATAGATTTCATATCTAAAAGTCCATTTGAGGATCATATTTCATTTCTATACTACCTATGGCTATAGATGATAAGATATAATTTATGGGGATCTGTATCTTATCATTTGTGTTGATCAACCTCTCCTTATGTTCCGTGATTTTTTAATCCTTTTCATTTATCATAGAAACAATATTATGAAATATATCTGTATATTAAAATTTGTACAACCATCTTTTATCAACCCAATTTTTGACTAGAATAATTGTTTATATTTTTTTTTTTTTTAACTTTATACACATTTAATTATGTCCAATTTCAAGGCCAATTCATCTACAATTAGCTCTTTATCTTCCATTTCAAAATATTCAATGATGATAATGTCTAATTCATGAACAATATATTATATATCTACCAATTATTTATTGAAATATCAACACATATATGAATAAAAACATTATGTATTTTCCTCTTACCTAGATGTACATCTTATTTTTATCACCAAGAGAGAGTTTGAAATGTCTATCACACATTCCTTCTATAATCCTGGTATAGAATAAAATATAGAAATAATATAGAAAGATATTTTATCTATTTAAAGAATCACTCTCTAGGGAAAATTAAACTTTATTCTTCATACTTCCTTTTTAAAAATTTATATTTTCATCTAGATCTTGTTCATTTCCAATTCAATCTATTAGAAACATATTCATATCTTTTTAGAACCAATAATGATAATTCATCTTAATCGTAAATTGTCTGTGTGAATCATTTAATTTCCTCAGGACTGAAGCATCAATATCAATATTTCATTGACCATTCTTAAAAGATAATACCATGTCTACATAGAAAATTTATTCCTTCACTCACAACTTCTCATGGGAATAGAAAAGAATATGCTATTTTTTATAGAAACTCTATTAGTGACCACTTAAATGTTTTACCAATAAATGATGTAATTTTAACTATCAAAATATTTTGTAATAAAATATATCAATACTTCTATGGTTAACATACAATCTAAAATATTGGCTCAAATAAATATTTTTCTCTCCACATTATTCAAATTGATGGGGGTGGGTGAATATTTATACGACCAATATAAAACATTTTACTTTTTTTAATAAATTTTCTTTTAAGATAATATTCCAGAAGAATATAAAATATGGTAAAATATCCACTTCACCCCAAACCTCATCAGTTAGACATATGAATTGAGTGATATAATGAATACATGGCTCGTTGATTTATACATGATTCAACAACACAGGGACACTCTAAGGATCATGATATTGATATTATGTTGATTCACTAATGAACCTTTATATTCCATAATATCAATGGTCACAAGGGTATGTGTCATCTCACATCCACCCAATGCTCAGTTACATTATAGGTTATAGGTATGTCCACTACATCTCAAGATTTACTACATTTCCTCCTCCATTGTACACTACACTGATTCTTGACTTTATACTAAACCAATTTTCTTTGTTATCATTATCATACTAACATAATTAATTAAAACTACATATTTTATATAAATTTAGGCCCAATAAAATAAAATAATATTTTACATGGATTCATCCTCACATGTGAATGGATACATTATATAATCTCTTTATTATAAATTCACAATCCAATTGTGAAATCCCTCATCATTGAATCTTCTTCTTTCAAGAATAAATGTGGAACATAGCTTATCTATTTTACTATAGTCATTCAATCCACTCCACCTCACTATATTTTATTAGCTCCTTACATTATAAATTTTATGATAATAAATATTTCATTATGACGAACATCATGGTTAAACTCATCTTCTCAACTTCACTCAATTATATAAACCAACACATGGAAATATCATTTTCCCTTATTAATATAAATACCTATAGTTATTCAGTGACATAGAATTAGTTTTTCCTTTAACAATTCTATTTTTGAAGGAATAATTTATTCCCCATGATCCCTTTTTTACCTTTTCAATCACACTAAAAAAATTCCACCAAGAAGATATTTTCAATTTTCGTAAAATAAAATCCCCACAAGACTTCTTGTGCAATGAAAAATATTAATTCCTCCTCTTTATTATTATCTATCTAGTTTCTAGTGTGATTGAATAATCATATATTATAATCACATTATAATATTATTTCCTCATCACATCAACATCTTCATGTCCCTTTATTCCAAGAGTGCTTCATAGAAAAGAATGAACCTTTTTTATTCATGATATCCTACAATTCATGGACATGGACACAATTATTTCTACATTAAGATATTTAATTTAATTCACTCCATCACACTACTAAAATCATTCTTTATTCATTTAATTGGTCATTGATCCAATTTGATTTTTTATGATATGTCAAGGTCATTTGAATAGATACTACATCATCTAATGTTATTTCATTAATTCCATCATATCTAACATATCATTGAATAAATTTTCTATAAATATAAATATTACTATACATTGATCCATTCAGTTATGTGCATCACAGGTTCTAAATATTCAAATCTCAACACCCATATATAGTTGATCATGTACCCAAATTCCCTTATATCAATATTTATCTTAGGTGAGATACATTATGTAGTAATATTATATTACAAAATTAAATTTAATTAAAAAAAATTCACATAAGAAAATACTCTAACATTGATCCTTCTCAAAAAAAATTTACATTCAAAATTTTTAATATGTGTACTCAAATATGTATGCAAACGTGATTAAACCCCTAAAATTTACGATCATGAAGATATATCATAGAATTTTTTTAATACTTGGTTAATTCTATAATATAGAAAATTCATATACATTAGTAATTATTATATTTTAAATATTTATATTATTCTTAGAGAATTTTACTAAAGTACTTTTTCAATTAATTTTTGAGATTCCAACCATCACATGGCATTCCATAAACATATACTATAATTATTGGATGGATTTAATCAAATATTTAAAAAATATATATCTAGTATAATCTCCAATGAATCATTTTATTATCTTTCTTTACACATATATCATACACCTGGGGCGTCCAAAAATCTCTCCACACTTTCAACAAAACACAAGAGCCAGGGACATGTTTCTCTACAATTAATTCAAAAATAACCAAATGGTTTCCAATATTTATGAAATATTTTATTTATAATATCATTAATATTAAATAAAATTTTCACAATTAACACCTTTTACTTTCTTTCTCATAAGGTAAGTCATGTTTCAAAAAATATATGGCTCACCTAGAATAACACAATAATTTTAAAACCAATAAATAAAATAATGAAATACTTTAAAAATATTAATCAATTTTAGAAACGTACACTTTTAAATTTATATGAAAACAAAATATTTATATTGGATTCTTTAATACATTTTTCAAATTGGTTTTCCAAAAATCAATTTTTTTTCAAAACCGAACTACCCATAACATTTATAAATTAGTGTGAAGTTATACCGAAAACAAAACCAAGTGAAAGGAATAAACATAATAGACACTAAAAAGACATCAATGAAATATAAAAACAACCCCAAACCAATCAATGATTCCATGAATCCAATGTATAGAATTTTTGAAAGAATATGTATATAAATTTGGACACCCAAATTAATTCTCAACTAGATCATTGTGTCATCAAAAACTCACTAGGATCTATAAAGAATAGTAGTATAACTGTTTCATATGAAAACTCTCCCTTGTGGCCCCAATGTGAAATGAAAACACCCCTCTCTTCACTCGTTCAGATAAGTGAGTAAAAAAATAAACCCTAAGGATAGAGAATCATTATTAGGGAACTAGCTAAACTATTAATACTAAGATAGTTTAACATGAATCTAAACCATCACATTAGATAACAAGGGTTCCCATTATATAAATACATATAATTTTTGAAGATAAAAAAGTCCACTGATATTATCAAGAATCAAAATATACATTAAAATTAATGCACCATATTGCACCTCCAAAACCATATCAAGAAGTAATTTCCTTTTCATCCATCGATAACCATTTCTAATAATCATCATCAATTAGAAAACAATCTAAAATATACATAGCTAAAAAATGCGCTCAACATAAAGGGTATTAACTATATCAGGTCATCTATTTATATAATAATGAAAATAGGGGGTCTAAATATATGTTTAGGATTCCATTATATTTCACATAATTTTAAATCCAATAATTAAAAATTCCGTGAAATTAAACAGGAAAACATCATTTTTAGATGAAAATTTTTCATAAGTACACTAAGACCCAATTATCTAAAAAAATGTAAATAATTACATATATTAAAACATTACATACTAAATACTTATAATCAAAACACATATCCTTTATCAATTATTATGTGATAAACAATCTTTTAAAATGATTTAATTATATTAAATAGAACATATAGTATTTTTATAAAAAATTTATTGAAACAACTCTACAGAATGTGATGAAACAAATATGAAATCATTTTTGATCCCAAAATGGGGATTATTTATAGAAATTATCTGTAATTAAATTAATTTAAATATTTTAATAATATCATTACGTGTACTATTAATAGAATTCATAAAAATTTCTTTTTTATTCAGAAAAAAACAAGTTAAAACATGTCACATTCAATGGAGAACAACAAACTAAACAACAGAATAGAATATATAGAAACTGTAACTATAATAAACAAAATAAAACTCATATCAAACCCTAAATCATTCTAGAAAAATCACTAGGGTGTCATGGATTAATATAAATCATGTGGTATTTGGAAGGGAGACGATTGGAATAATTAAATAAGAATTTCCCATAACACACTCCATGAAATCCAAGTAGGATGATTCTAGAAAAAATAGATAATGAGAAAAATATATAGGACATAAATGATACCTATCTAGTTATAGATTTATGTGGGTATGTGATTAATGAGACCCCCTAAAAAAATCTATGTAAAAAATTGATATTCTTTAAAATTAAGTATATAATACTACATGGATGACACAACCTATTCATTATAGAATAGTGACACAAATATTACGATGAACACTTTTCCTCGTTGATTTGTCTCCATGGATCAGCATATTCATTCCATGATTTTACACCCCTCCAACTAGAGTATCACAATTCATCCCCACTCTAATAATGTAGATATAGCCCCCACTAAAAATTCTACAAATGAATGTAAATCCACACAACTATAGAAATTTGATCCCATATAGAGAAACATAAGGACTATTTCATTTTCATTCTATCATTAAAAATTCCAAAAATTAATGTAAGATGGTTATTTCATTGCCTCTCTATATCTTAAAGTAGCCAACTATAGTCTTAAGCTGTAGCTCCCTAGGACTGCATGAAACACCCTAAATCTATAGGGATACCCAATGACTTCAAAATGACACAAAATTAATTAGAAATAACTACCACAATGAAATTGGGGTTTAAAATGAATCATTATCATGTAAATTTTTATTCATAAATAATTTTTTTATATTTAAGGGATTTCCCAATCTATAATGGATATGTAACGATTTTTACATAGGAAAATATAAGAACATGCTGGTTTCTTCTAGATTCTTATTATTATTTATGATATATTTATTCAAACATAATTCATGTACCCATAAAATTATCTAAACAAAAAGTATAAGATAATAAAAAAAGTAGAATAATAGATAATAAAATGTTTACACCAAATTAAACATAATATATAAAGAAGAAATTTTGTAATAAATAAGATATATACCCCATAGTCAAGGCACCACACAAAATTATTCCCCTTTTTATTATTATTAAAATGAAACGTATATATCCTTTTTAG
Source organism: Viscum album (assembly GCA_963277665.1). Classification (NCBI taxonomy): domain Eukaryota; kingdom Viridiplantae; phylum Streptophyta; class Magnoliopsida; order Santalales; family Viscaceae; genus Viscum; species Viscum album. The sequence goes on from OY728156.1 coordinate 411,619,853, forward strand.
ATTAAAAAAGATAATAACATATTTAACCAATCATGAAATAAATATAAATAATAATTAATATTCAATGGTTGGATATATTAAAATAAATATCCCTCAAAATATTTATAAATAAATCATTATTTTTAAAACTACAATGATTTGATAGGAAACAACACCAATAATATATGTAACATGTTATAAAAGATATGCAGAGAAAGGATTCATTAACAATTGAAAAAGAAAATCACTTTGCCCTTAAATTATGAAAAATAATAAATAATTTGATCTACTAATGAATAAATAAATATTAAAATAATAATAGACATACACACTCATGATCCAATATTTTTCAAAAAATTGTTATAAATGTAAAAATCGATTATGTACACTCCGAATGCATAAAATACTACATGAAAACATGAATCATGTTAATTATATTAGAAAAAAAATTAAATATATATAATGAATTATTAAATAAAAATTATTATTCACATCCTTGTAAATAAAATAAGAATAATTCTTAATATATACACACTAGAAAAAAATAATAAAAAAATTATATTTACTAGTTCTATTAATCCAATTAATAAAACCATATTTTGTATGCAGAATCATAGAAATAAATTAACCATGTGTGAAAATATTGGTTTCTATATACCACTAGATTCATATGAGTTTCCTTTCGATCCAAAAGTGTGTTAATATTCTGAAAATTTGATCTCAATGATGATATAGTAGAAAACATATTATTTTACCAAAGTGATTGTATAATATTTTATAAAAAAATTGATGTATAATGACCTTGTACTCCAAATATTAAAAATTTATTATTATAAAAACAATCCATATGCATACTATCAACACATTTAATATTTTTAATTGGATTTAAAAAAATTTCTTATAAAAAAATCATACAAGAAATTAATTTCTATAAACTATTCCAATCTTATATAATTTTTTCCATGACACTTTTTATCTTACCATTCTATCTAAATCATTATAATACAATTGTTGGGGAGATAATGAGTAATAATTAAATCAATTAATATTTTTCATTCACATAGAAATATCATTTAATATAATTTTCAATTTTTCAATCTCATTTTCATCATTCATAGAACAATAATATTTCAACCATTCATTACCATATATTTATTTTAGCACATACTAATTAAAATATATTAAAATTTTAAAATAATGGTGTAAATTCATTTCATCATCAACAACCATCTTATATATCCCCCTATGTTCTAATGAGAATATTCCCTAAATCAATATCTTCTCATAATATGGCATATGATATGTCATATAGTACAACATACAAAAGGAAGTAATCGTATTCTAAGATTTTAGTGTAAAAAATATCTTACGATTTATGGATATCCTATCATCTTCTTATGTGAGCCATATTATATGACATGGAAGAATAATTTTTAAAATGAATCATATGGTTTCAATAATTTGGTACTGTGATGACTCATGAATGGCAGTAGATTGTTATCTTATTAACACTAACATCTATTAATCAAACTAAATCATCTATTATCTATTAAAAATGTTGATTTTAATGGGAGTGTTGATTGTTATGATTTAAATGAGATAAAACCAAAAGAATTATCCATATATTTTTTAAACATTGAATTAAATGAATTGTTTTTGGGACTATAAATGTAGACTATATAAAGCATGATTGGACAAGGGAAATGTGTTTTTGATTCTACATGAATCAAGAAACCTATTTATTGGTTGTACTGTAGAATAATGTAATGTAAATATTCAACATTTATATTTCATTTGACATTAGTTTCAAATGAATTTTATTCTTGGTACAAGTTTTTTTTATGTTATAATTACTTTGTTTAATTATTGGACATACCATAAAATCCCTTTTCTCGTGTTAAAGGAATACCATGAATTTTTATTCATGTAATCTATTGTAAAATGATAGTTTAGTAAATAATATTGTCATTTATACCCTCTATGACAAATAATTATTGTTAATTTTTTTCTACCCGATTGAACCAAGAATTACGGTATGTTATTTCATAGCCAAAGAATCAATAAATATTCATCGGGTTTTATGAAAAATAATGAATTTCATTTGGATATTGTGTTCAATGATAACATTTTCCATGGATTTGACAAAAATTATAATTCTTTATTAGCTATGGCAATGTTAATCGTAAAATATGACTGATATATAAATATTTTTTCACATTTTATATAAGGTTTTATCATTATCTGATTATATATTTAAGTGTTTTCCTTTCATGTAATATGGAGAAACCTTTCATTTTATACGTATCATAATGATTGAATCATTATGAATATTAAATTTTGACATACAATGATTAAATAGTTTATGTGTTGCATCCTATATATATCATATCGTATGATTCATCATATTCCGTCAAAAAAGTATGATTAAAAAAACAATTATTAATCGTAAATTTAAGATTATATTTTTTTTAAATTATAATAAATTTTCATTGGGGATAATTATTAATTTATAAAACTTATTATAAATAATTATTAATAAACTATTTATAATTAATTTATTAATGGTTTATAAATATTTTATTTTATATATCCCATATTACAAATATCCATTTTAAATATATATTTTGGAAAATTATGTGGAATTAAGTACAATATACATATAAATTGTTTATATTTTATTTATAAGATTAATTTATAAATGTTTTAAAATAATAAAAAATAGAAAATTTTCTTTCTTAATTATTAATAATTATGAATTCCACATATGGTTTAATTTCAATCTATATAAATAATAGAAACGCATTATGAATTTATTTATAACATATCAATATGTGTTTTTATAAATGGTTTGATCAATGTTTTTAATAATATTATTTTGTAATATTTAGAAAATTTAAAATTTTAAAAAATTATATGTTGAAATATAAATATTTTACATTTCAAAACATATTATATACTAATATTAGATTCTATATAATGAATATTATAAAAGAGTTCATATAGGATTTAAATATAATATTTTTATACTTACATAATAATAAAAAGTCGATAATAAATTATAATGCATTAATCATTTTATGATTAGGAAATATTTATATATGATGAAATATTGTTTGAATTCATGAATTGTTTTTTAATTCATTTATCATGTATTTATTCGTATATTTAATTTCTGTTTTTGAGTTACATTTTATTCTCTATTATATATTGTTAAACTAGTTATTTATTATTATACACTCCTTCAAGGTTTTACATTTTCATTATGATAAGGGATTTAAAATTATTCTACCCAGAATTTGGTATATATGAGGATATGATGTTACAATAAGTAGTTAATTATGATTTATAAATATTAGTTATTATATTTATTTGGAATTAAAATCAATTTTTGAAACTGTATCCTTGGGTTAGGTGACATTAGGTCAAACATTTTATAAGATTTTAGGATTAATCATTATTCGAGAAATGTCTGGGTTTACTATTTGTGGATCTAGAAATACTTATTATGGTATTATAAATTTAACATTATTATATACTTATATGTACAAATATCATGAATTTATTCATATTATGTATTTTGATATATGTGAATATAATTTATTTTTTATTAATATTAAGTTTTATGTTCCATATATTGATACATATCAATATAGATTTATCATATAAATTTAGTGGAATAAATAGTTTCTAAAATAAATCTATATAAGAATTCATACATAATGGTAATAACAATTGACAATAAAATTATGTTAATACCCCTTAAAAATACAAAGTTTATGATTCCATCCACTTTAGAACATTTATAAACCTTGATTTATTAGTATCGTTGACCAAAATAATTTGGTTCCGATTGATAATCTTGTGTATGGATAGAAGAAAATGTGGTGAACAAAACCATTATGTTCCTTTTTCATGGTGTCTTGATTTATTTTTTTCATACCTTCTAAACCCAAATGGCTATTATACCCAAAAGAAATCTCGTTAACTAACTCCACTGGATGATTTTGGTTTAAAGAGTTATCCCCATGACTATCCAATATTAATATATAATGTGATTGATAATAATTTTCTACCAGATATATCCATGGATCATTTACACGGTACACTTTGTAATAGATAGTGATGTATAAATATTTTAATACTAATTTTTATTATGAATTTATAATGGTTCATCATTTTAGTTAGAGTAAACTAAATTAAATTACAAATTAAATAAATATAAAACTTGATACTTATCAGATAATATTTTTTTCTTAGATAATAAAATCATAATATTCATTCATAACCATTATAGACAAAATAGATACTAATATTACTAAATTTTATTAATATAGTTGATTAGTATCAAAGATTTAGATGGTTTCCTAAGAAATAACGTAAATTGATGTTATAGGAGTAACCCATTCTTATGGAACTAATTTATTAATTTATTCAAAAAAATTGATATAGATACATATGAAAGACTCTTTTATAATGAACTAAAATTTTCAACTCTAATATTTTTCCCTAGGAAACAAAGGATACAAAATAAACATGATAATATAGACTCATATAAGATGATTTGAAACTTGAAAATATTATACCATGATTTACAATGACATGGGAGGTATGATGTGTCAATATCTAACTTTTAAAATATTTTATCATGATTAACATCAATATCAACTCATGTAATCAATTTGATTTGGTGTTTCAATAAATTAATGTGATATGTTTCACCTATTTGGATTTCACTAGCTATATAGTTCATTATAAAATCATCAACAGATATGTTATGAAAATCCATTATAAATTATAAGAAAAATATGGCCAATAAAATTTTACCCAATATCCTTAATATTCCCATGATAGCATCAAATAAAATGAGAGGTTTCCAAACATGTTCCTTTATAAAAATATTAACTAATAATTTTGAACTATTTTCTTATAGAGATATGAAATTAAGTCATCTAAAATAAAATTCCTACTATAAAAAGGAAAATGACTCATAGGTAGTGTTTTATTTGGTAAAATTTTATTGGGGACATTATTTCAGAACATGTTCCATTATACAAATATTAACTCATAGGTAGTGTTTTATTTGGTAAAATCTAATATTTTCCTATCGTGATGTTATTTAGGATAATATAATGTGATAATGTAAAATGTTACATTAATTACTAAATGATTTCAATGATGAAGCGTGATAAAAAGGGTTAAATAAATTATGATTATATACATTGAAAAATTTACTTTAACGGAGTATAACTCATTAACAACATAACATTAGATATTGTAGAGTTTAGGATTTAAAATATTTTTTTGGGAGTTGAGAATTTTGAATATGATTCCAAATACTTGTTATTTTTATAAATTACTTTAATCATAGATTTTACTCACAAAAAACTTTTGTGGTAGAGTTTTATCAAATGGTCACCCCGAGAAGTGGTGGGAATTATATAGAGTTGTAATGACATCAACCAGAACCCTAACATTCTAAGAAACATTAATTTTATTTGAATGTATACCATATATGACATGTCATAAAGTTGTTTCCATATGGAATTGATGAAAATTGTTAAAACTATTTAAGAATATAAAATACGTCGTATAAATTAGAAACAAATCATCACTTTATCATTCCTTCATGTTTGATGCTTATATGTATATATTGATAAAACATTTAATCCAGTAAACTGATAAATGACCTCTCAATAAATGAATTTTTTTTCTCTATAACTAATGTTCATTAGAGTGTATTATATGTTGTGATGAAATTATATGGTTAGTGTGGGTAATATTTATTTTTCATGAAAAATATTAATCTCATGGGGAAAATGAGCTTTGGTTACTAGATGGTCGATGTATTATACTAGTTTGATTTTTTTTCTTCTGGACATTGGTATACTAGGGGTTCCTTTTTTATATTTAATCAACATACCTATCTATAGTGGTATACTTAGTATATTAACCATTAAAAATTAATACTTATCTTATGTAATACATTATGCATTGTTAGTCATGGGTTCTTGGAAATGTTGTTGATCGTGAAATCTATTATAATGCTACCAAGAATTTTTTTTCATGACATATGATGAGTATGAAATGTTTTACACTAATTGAGGATTCTTTAATAAATATATGTTTAAAAGTAGAATGTATATCTGATATTCTATTCTACTTTAATTAATTACAAGTGATGTTTTAATATAAAAAGATGATTGACATGTGATGTGTCCAATAAACTATTTGGTGTATAGTTTGAGAGTTTAGATTCAAGTAAGAGGATATATTGGATTTACATAATCTATTTTCTAGGGATACATGACTTATTAAGAAAAGGGTTTATATGATTACACCAACATGCATATATCTTAGTTGGTAAGCACTATTATATATATACGTGGGATTCACAGAGATCATATTATATCATTTAATGCATTGGAAATGTATTCTTTTTTTTGAAGATTTTAATCTTTTTTTTATTTTGGGAATTTTGTAATTCATATTTATTTTCAATTATATATACTCTTTTGGGGTTATTTTTTTTACCAAATGGTAATTTTGTTTTATAAAACTGAAATATTTTATCTAAAACATTTATTATTTTTATCAAAATAGAGATTGGATGTTTATTGAAATGTTACTACATATGATGTTACACGATGTTATATTGATGATAACATTGTCATTAATATAAGATGATATCCAAAATGATTTTTGAATATTTGATAAAAACATATCATACATGATACTGTATAAGTTTAAACATGACAAATTTTTACATGTATATATTCTATATAAGAGATTAATGGTAATATTATTGAATGAATTTTCCTATCATATGGTACAGTAGATTATATCATAGAGCATGAAATAAAAATATAATTAAGATTATTCTAATTATATTCTCCATGTCACGATGGAAAATACACTAATAACCAATCATATTTCAAGGAAGGTAATATTATATAGAATAGAGGAAATGTAGTTCTATAAATTGTGTGCGTGACTAAATTATATGTATTATGATTTACTAAAGGCCTTGATGTGAAAATTAGTTAACTATTGAACCTTCTATATAAAATTGTTAATTTATTATCTGTTTTATAAGTTGAAAAAGATATGAGATTTTAATTATGTGTGGTAAATGAGTTGAAATCAAAGAAATTTCTCAATCATTTATAATTGATATGGGATGAAACATATGTTATGAGAGGTTCCACCAACCAATATAAATGTGTATTTTCCAGGGGAAATTTTTATGAAGTTATTTATCATATATTAGATAAGGGAACTAATAGTTTTTTATTATGGTATAGCCTACACATTCTTCTTTAATAGTTCTCTATAATTTTAATTTCAATAGAATTGTGTTCTTAGGACTAAAGGTTTCTATAAAAAATAACAACATTGATTAATCATTAATCATATCTTAGAGACTATTCCCTTTAATGTACATATATTTTTCCTCCATTTTTATATTTTTTGATAGAAAGACTTAATTAATATCAAAATAAAACTAAACAAACAAATAAATAGTACAATAAATAAATTACATGCTTTGTGAAGGATATGGAGATTTTACATCAACAGATTAGTCCATTAATCATATATTATAAAAAAAAGTTCCTCCCCGATAAAGGTGAAATAGAAGATTATTAATATTCTAGGTTATTCTTTAAGAAACATATGATAATATTCTTCCTTAAAGAACATTATATCCTTTGTCTAAATAAATTATAGATTAAAATCACATATGTTATCTATGGTAAAATATTATCTCATCTCATTAAATTAGTTGAATCATTCTCTTTCAACCATTTTCTTTGTTAATTCATTAAAAAAAATTATACTCTATAACATTTATTTTCTTATATATATGGTTAGTTCAAAATAAGGATATATAAAACAAGGTATCCAAAAAATATTCTCTAAGGGGATCGGTTTGATACTGTGTAATAGGTTTCTGGAATAATAGACTATCACCACTATACATACAAGGGTGGGTTCTAATACTATGTGTTACGACCCACCACATATTTCTAAAGATATAAGAGTTTCTGAATTATATATCATAAAAAATCGATATAATTAAACTTATAAAAAATAATTTAATAAAAAAGTCAATTAAATAATAAACAAAAAATACAATTAGTTACTGAAGAGTGAAATTAGATTATATATTATAAGAGAGATAATAAATTATTTATTATATTTTAGATCCAAATAATCATATATATACTATTAACTCTATCATCATAATAATATCACTTTCCACTATATGGAATTTATTTTGGAAGTGGAGTGAAAAATCATTATAAAATGAAATCATTACACCTAGTGGAAAAGACCCAAATCATAGAATTTTCTATACCAAAGAAAAACCCAAAACATTAAATTTTAATGTGGAGGAATAAAAAACTGTCAATTTGAAGGAAATAGGTAGAGCCTTGTTTCATGATTTATTGGTGAGGTAAGGATAATCATACAATTATATTTTCCTGGAAGTATAACGAGTATATGAGTTGTCTTATTACATAACAAAAAATCTACAATATAGAATAATATATCACAGTTAATGGATAAAACAATTAACAAATAAAAAGTAATACTTTAGGATTCTAGTGAAGTAATAATAGAGTATATCCTTTGGAAAAATTATAATAATGATTCATGGGTGTTCTTATATGGAATTCATAATCCTGATAAATTGAGTGAAACTAATTTTTCTTTTAGATCATTTCCCTACTTTGATATCACATATATGAATTCTATATTAAATATCTCAAAAAAATTATTTATTTGGTATTAATATAAAAAATACTAAAATGGACATTTCTCGTCAATTAAATCTCCATGATATTTCTCGTAATGGTCTAATATTACATCACATGGGAAATTCATAAATTAAATAAAAAGTATGTATTGTTGTTGTAATAATAATTAAAATATATAAATAATAATATTACCTGTAATTATTTCAATGGTATAAACATATTTTTAGTCCTTGAATATGGATGATAATTTAGAAATTACCTATTATAATATCTATTAAAATAATCATTTAAATACTCCTTGAGAACAAGACATTATTACATTGAATAATTCGTGTATTAATCTCTACTCATCATAGTGCCATAAAAATCCCTTTTTCTGAATTTGTAATGTCACCTATGTTTTCAAAATTATATATCTTATGAATGATAAATAATATCATAGAGTATAGAAATTAATTTTTATTATAGTATTCTCATTCATAACATAATCTTTATAATGTACGGACTAAGTCATATCTTGAATAACCCTACGTATAATCTATTCTAAATTCACATTAACGTGTAATAGTTATCTCCATAGAAAATGCATATCATCATTTTTTATAAGATTCATCAAACTATTTATCATCATACATAAGAGTATAACCCCTCTTAAAATATAAAGGTATTTATTATTTTGAATTCTATTACATAGTAGTACAACTAAATTAAAAACTTTAATACATAATATTTTCCCAATTGTTTTAATAATATTTACCTATTTTTATCTAAGGGAACCACCATAAATAAGTAACTTCATTGAAAAAATATATTTAACATAATATGTTAGATAAACCTTAAAAATATAATTTTAATATCTCCCACATGTAAAATTACTTCAATAAATTAAATAACTAAGATATTCCTTTAATAAATATTACAATCTTTCTGACATAACATTCATTATTTAGTGAAATATCAAATACTTAAAAGATTTAAAAATCCCCATAGAATATATAATTTTATATATATAGGAAAATTTCAATAATTTAGGGTATAATTATAACTTCATCTTAATACATATGGGATACATCATCATGCACAATATTATATACATATCAATGTTTATTCATCATAAAATATGAGGAAATAATAATAATGAGAAATTATAAAATAATCAAATTATAAAACCATATTAAGCACACACAGAAATAATATGATTATGTAATTACCAAAATATATAAGAAAAATTCAATGATACATTGGATAATGTTTGAATTGTAACATGTATGAATTTTTGAAAACATAGATTAATACTTTTGAAAAGTAAATTTTGTTTTATAATTTCCCTTGTTATAGAGACATTTCATTTCAGTTCAAAAATATGAAAATATTTTAAAATATCACAGGTTTTCAATATCATGCTTTAGAGAAAAATATAAAAAACAATATACATGGTACTCTAGGGATCATATAAATACCGATAATAAAATCTCTTCCATGAAAAATCTATGTTGAGTCAATTGAAGAGTGTATTATGACCTCATGCACATATCCCCAAATATAAGAGGATGTTTTACAACAGTTATTCTCCATTAATACCACGTGCAGACTATAATATCCATTTTATACAGTAAATAATTATAAAAATATTGATAAATAAAAATCTCATATAAAAAAACACGAACATTGTGGTGATAAGATAACTATAGAAATGCAACACATGCTAAAACAAATCATAATGCTGTTATAATGCCATATAATGTAGAAAATCAAGTATAAGATCTATTATTTTGTTAATACTGAAAAAAATAATCTCAAATATAATAAAATAGTGGTAACATGTAGGGAAACGTTGTCTATGGCGTCCCCCAACCCTATCTACCATTCATTCAGTTATCTATCTTCCAATCAGTAATTTATAGTATGAAAATTTCATACACCTTAAAATCTCTCAATGAATTCTACTCACCCCCAAAATTGTTTATATGGCATGTATTAAAAATACTCAATAGGTATCCTACATTAGTTCCCTTAAATGATTCCAATATATATATATATGGTTGTATATAAAACATCATATGGAACACATTGTATCATGTTAAGATATAAAAACCCAAAATTAAATTACATGGTTTCTTCAACCAATATATTGTGGGGATGATACACCCATTATTTAATAAAAAATGTATGGTGAATTAGTTATTATACCCTATAAAAACAACTCTTTGATTGAGTCTTCACTATAAAAAAACATTCGTATACATGGTGTCACTATAATACTATACTAGTAGAAGATGTTATCACCATAACAATTCACAATTATGAACGATATGTCCCCATACCACTAAACAGGGTGAATAATTAATCACATTTTTTATAACAGTGGTGAAAAATATATCCATCAAACAATCAATAAGGTAAATGATTTCTTATTTTCATAAGAGAAAAGGGTGAGTGATATATCATCAACATTACTATCCATTGTTAATGATTCATCACAAACAAAATAAATTAGGTTAATTATATATCAGCATCACATTAAGGTGAATGATATATCACAAACATAATTAGTCGAGTGAATGATATATCTCTAGAAAAATTCATTTATAGTCTAATAATAGATCACAATACAGTAATCTACCATAAATTTAATATTCATTATAAATGATATATAACCAATGCAAATTACCAAGGAGAATAATGAATCAGTAATATAATTACTACTAAGGTTAATGATGTTTAACTATATAAGTCAACATTTGAATAAAATCTACCACTACTATATATATAAAATTTTGATAATTATATATCACCAATATATAATAATGAATTTTTGAATAATATATCCCTAATTAAATATAAATGATAAAAGTATGTAATATATCAAATACTAAATTAATAATGTAAATGGTATAAAAATCACCCACAAAATAACACAGTTCAATGGGAATGTTATATCACTAACAAAACAAACAAGGTGCATGAGAATGAAATATCACGAAAAAGTAAAATAATTTATATTTGAGTAAATTTTCACCATTAAAATAAACAAGTTGGATTATTCATTACCACACCTCTCTTAAGGTAAAGTCATCTTATATAATTGGTAACATTAAACAAGAATACATACAATGTTACTGATTCCCCTTGTATCCTGAACCTAGTAACAAATAATTATACCTGACTTTCCTTTTCATAGATTAGGACTCCATAAAAAATCCCCTCACATAAGATTTATACAATATTGGGCACAAAAAATCTCAAATCCAATAAAATATATTATTGAACACTATATTAACCTATATGAAAATATACCAAAGATAATGAATCCTCAAAATTTTCCCACAAGGATCCATATTTCATGTCACGGGAAGGAACACTCTTCCTGGGATATTTTTTTATTATACAAAAACTTTTCATATGGTTATATAGAAAACAATGTCGATGTGTGATAATGTAAAAGCATAAGAGGACCTTTGAAAATATGGTTAATATATAACAGTTACCCAACAATAAAGAAAATATATTTTCATTTTTAATCTGTTGAATTTTTTTAACCCTTTAATATATGCACATCATATAGTGTGTGAATGTATTATAAAATTAAAGAATAAATTTTTAATCCCTCTATAATCATTGAAAAATGAAAATATCCTAACAACATTCATTTATTCATCTTACATCAAAGGTAACACTAAATTTAAATCAAAACCCTAAATTTATTAATGAAAATGGAGAATGCTGGAGTATTAGAAGATTATAGGAACTGATGGATACATGAGGTTAACATTACTATTAGTAATATAATAGTGAAAATTGTATGGATTTAAAACATGAATTTTAGAATAGAAATATATACTACCTATTAATGGAAGAATGTTTTTTATTCTTATATATAAGAAAATAAGGGCTGAAAGAACCTTTTAAATAGAATAGGAGTATAGATATTACCAACATAACATATTTATTTTTGGGTTAATTGTCCCATAAAATAATTGATGGCCCACACTAGTATTATGGTGTGGGAGGAAGTATTCCCAGTTCACTATCAAGGACCCTCGATATTTAATGGCATATCACTCGTAATCCAATATAATATATATTTTATTGTATATTTGATTAAATAAACTTTTTTTTATTTTTGATACTGACACTCTGCTACCCACTTTAATATAGAAAAGGGATATACAAAATATTAATCGACCAAATTAAATAAAATTTATAACATAGATTATGTGGGTTATTGTAAAATCTCTACTATATATATTTTTATTTATGATTTTCATCCTTAAGGAATATACATGAAAATATCTCAAAATTATTCCCTCACATGCGCCTCATAATCCAAAATATCCACTTTAATGGATTAATTCTATAACCACATATGCACTAGTGGTACATTATTCCATTGAATGTTATTATCTGTCTGGTCCACTATATATATATATAGTTCATTCCCTAAATTATGTATCACAATCTATCAGAAAATTAGTGTTATAGGTCACATGAATGGGGTTTAGATGATATCTTCAATATAAGGATTTATAGAATATATTAGGCATAAAAATGTATATCTGGGGATGGTAGATCCCTCAAAAAACCATTCCAACCATATTAGTAAAAAAAGGTATAAATATCTAGGTGAAAATTCCCTTATCATAATATCCTTCATTATTATAACTATGTTGAAAACCTCATGAATATCTAATCACTAACAAAAAACTTTAGTGTCCAGATTCATTGTTCTATGTTTGTTTTTTCCTACCTTGTGTGGTCTCTGAATAATTTCAGTGAAATAGAATTTTCTATGTTATCATTTTCATTATACATATCCCAAAAACAGATATCTCACATTAATCTATCCAATTTAGAGTTGATCAATACATTCTTCTACAAAAGTCTTTAAAGGGTTCCATTTGAATACATTTATAATAAATATTTTTGTTGGAAAACATTACAAATTGAAGAAGAATCTTCCAAAATATTCAAAAATACATGATATATGATTAAATATTGTTCCTTAAGAGGTAGATCATGATATTTTATTTCTTGATAATATAATCATGGACCTTTTATCACAATTTAAACTAGGATTCAAATAGATATTATAGCCCTTTCAAAAATCAGATGTCAATCTTAAATAATTCTCATACATGGAAACTCATAACACACTATATAGCAATAATACCTATCGTACATATAGCATTATCATATCATCAGTGGATTACATATATTTATCTGAAAGAATTAATCTACTATGGATATTTAATTAACAAAAAACATACCAAATTTTTAAATTTAGGGGACCTCAGAAGCCCTGATACAATGTTCATAGTAACTATATCCAATTTCTATAGTAGAATGGTCAGCATATTGTCATTCATTTTTTCCATTGATACACACTGATGTATATTGATGAATATTGTCATTGTGAGTCACGTAGATGATATGAGATTATAAGGACCCATGAGAATGGTATTGAAACTATTAAGATATTTAATATATTTATATTATACAGGAGTAGTTTTCTAATAATTGATGAATAACTCCCAAAAACAATATATTGAATATCTAAGACCATTGTTGAGTCTAGAACTCTATGTTTTCTCTACGAACAATCTAGGGATGTCTAAAATTGGTCGTTTAGAAGAGGAATCTGTTAGAATATCTATTAAGGGAATTGATAAATTAATTTATTAAATTAATTAATATAATACCCAATAACCTAAATTTTTTTTTTACTAGACTATTATTGGAAATATCCTCAGTTTACCACTTAAACCTAGGAGATTTGAGAGGATCCTATAACATTTATTATTAGTTTAATGATATTGGATCACTAACAATGATAGTATCGAGGTGGATCAAGTTCAATGATTGGAGCGTGTCTTAAATGGAAATGGATTGTTTACCAATAATTAATCCATAGTCGAGTATAGAGTTTTAATTGTGGCTTCCTCCCTATTTATTAATGTATTGACTACGGAATAGTTATCATATTATAATATTTAATTTCTTTATTCAATCCCCTCATCCATGTTTCCTTGATTTTTATTGACCCATAAAACCTGACGATTCTCTTAGTATTACTCTATTTATATTATGGTTAAACAAGAAATAATGGAGAATTATGTCTCAAATTTTTATGGTTATTTTCCACATTATATTTATTATGTTCTTTTCTATTGATCCATAAGGTAATGGTTCATCATTTTTAGAAAGAGTTTGATCATAATTGGACTGCAACATTAATCATAATAGCATAGACAATATTTTTTGATATTGGGGTTTGAATCCTGATGATTCAATGGTTTTGGGAAATGGAAAAAAATAATGATTTATGGATTCAATTCCCTATGTCCATGCTAGTTTTTTAGTGTGTAGTAGAGCCCTATGAGCATACGGGTGGCCAGAATCAGAAAATTGGAAAATAATAGGGGCCATGAATCCCTAAATCCACACTCTAAAATTTGTTTTTGATATAAATAATGAATATTTTGGCATGGTGGAAACATGTAGATCATGATATGGTTTTTTCATAAAACTTAATAACATGGAATATAGTCCAGGAACACATGACGTTTAGCCCCATAGGTCGGGAATCTAGGTTTTTGGGAAAAATATATGGATCACACACTGTGATGTTGGAACCACATGTAATGTGACCCACCCTAGGTAACAGGGTCATTTTTTGGATTCACACACCTATGACCTCATGCTGTATATTGCTCCGGGAACTCCAATAGGGAATGTTCATGTCTCTAATGATAGATTGATGAACAAGAGCAAACTAATAGGGTTTGAGTGGTAAAAACACTCTTTTTAGTAAATTTACATGAAGCATAGTGATACATGGATAAAAAATCAATATGATGATATAGACATGACTATGAGTCTAGAAGAGGTCATACACGATGTTACCCTAAGCACATGACATGTATATCTTCCAAGAATATCCAACATTTTTATCTTCCTTTTCTAGACTCGTATTTTACCCTAAAAGTGGCAAATCCCAATCATTCTTCCATGTTTAACTTAATGTTATACATAATAGTGGATTTTGAGTCACAATGTGGAATTCTCAGTGCATGACAGTTATCAAAGAGACCCATGATGATTTTTATGATGAAGCATGATCATTATATAGAGGTAGGGGTTAGAAACCACCAACCATACCAGGGTGTGGCACTACCATTCTTTATACACTTCTTTAGTGGAAACCCTTATATTTTATTGGGGTGTGGGAATAATTTCCAAAATTTTGATATGTTATAATTGAATATTTTTTCCGGAACACATACCAGATTATATGAAAAATACTCAATGATTGTAATCATATAGTTCCTTTGAAAATAAGGAATCATAAACAATGGAACATAGTGTGATGAATTATCTACCAATAGGTTCCAAATTACTATAACCATTTTTAAAAACATCAAACATAATACATATCTTCATAAAAATGGAAAGGAAACAAAAAAATGGGTGAGATAAAATTCTCATTAAGGGTAAGAAAGGGAGATAGGAAAGAATAAAACGAATCATATGGGTATGAGAACTAGATCATAACATTAGAAGAACATACCCTTCATATCATAATATTAGAATGATTATTCATGGAAATATTATTTGAAGTTAATAATACATTAATAAAAATGAAATAAATACCCTAATCCATGAGTGAATATCATAGGAATAAGACTTGGAATTGCGGTATACATTAACATGTGATATCATTCCCTATAAGTCACATACCATTGCTATAATATATCAAGGTACATCATGGTAACCATGCCTATTGTTTAAGACAAACCACCAACCCTAGTATAATTATATTCCTCACAAGGGATAGGTTTTCCCCATATTACAATAGTGGATTGGGTTTCCCCATCTTTCATATTCACAGTTACTATACCCACTGGTTGAGACACCCCACCACCAAGAGTCATAGTCCTTTCCTTGTAGGGGATCATGTTTCACCATTTTTCATAAGTAAATAAATATTTTCAACTTTATTAATATCATTATATCATGATATATAAATATTTATCAAAATCATTGAAGATAAATAAAAGTCCATGTCTTCCCATATTAATATCATTTGAACATGTGCTACAAGATTTAAAACAATCATCATATCTTGAACTATAAATAAATATGGGTTTTATAAAAAAATTATTATTATCTCATGAAATAAAATAGGAAAAATAACTACACATCACAAAATAAAATATGAAAATATTTAGTTTTTTAAATAATTTCATTATAGTATCACCCAACTAAAAGAAGTGTGATTCAAAATTATATAACTTCTGGATGAGAAATAGTTGTCATAAGAATCATTCCATCAGAACATAAATCATTCAAGAAAGAATATTAATGGATCCTATGGATAATTTCATAGAATGGAATGATGAATATCAATAGTTTTCATCTCTGAGAGAAAATATCTTGTAAATATATTTTGAAATTATTTTTGAGGAAAATATATTTTGTTCATTAAAAATGTCTCCTTAAAACAAAAAAAACATTTGAAACCAAATATCCTTAAAATAATCATGAAAACATAAAATTTCATCTTTGAAAACTTTTTGGAAACCTTTTTATTTTTAAAAAATAACGTTAGGGAATGAAATCATTTTGAAAACCATTTTCCTTGAAAACATACCAAATACTATCTAAAACATTTTGAAAACTCTTTCCTTTAAAATCATTTGAAAAAATTTATTGGATGTTTTAAAACCATTAAAAGAATCAAAAAAAATTTATGATAGGACCTGACCGTAGTTTCCAGTAGTCAGTGACTTAGTTTATTACAATGGAATATAATCAATGAATATGCATCCTGATAGACAAATCAGTTTAGTTTATTTATAAACAAGATACATACATAAGTTTAATATTACATCTTGAAATTAAATAAAACATAAAAGTTTTATTTGGAACATCCACAAATATACGTTTTTTAGTTCTAGTTATTAATAATAAACTTATTTATGTCTAAATAAACTGAATTATATGAAAGGGGTGAGCTCAAATTCTCATAAAGGCTAAGAAATATTTTTGAATATATCACAAACATAAACAATAGGCATGGTGAATAACATAAAACACATGAATTTAAAAATAAACTTGATCACATTATAGAAATACTAAGAGCTAACTAAATAATTCCAAAATAAAACATAATAATGTGTATTTTACTATTCAAATATCCATAGAAACTATAAATACTATTTTCTTGAAGATGTAATGAATAATTTGGGACATCATATCCATACCCTGATGACCTTGTGCCAAGACAATAAATTTTTTTTGTTAAGGCCTCATGCCAAGAACATAGTTTCTCTCATGAGACCTACTGATTCATCAAGGGGCTATAATGGGACAACAAGTAACATTTTAATTCCAATTGATTCATCATATGAATGTCGATAAAAATAAACAAAATACACATTCATATTGAAAATATATATGAAATACCAATATGGTTCCCTGAACATTAATCATAAAAACTTACCCCTCATAGTAAATTGGTAAATGGTTTTAAGATAGTTCATGCAAAATCAAGATAATAATAAACCTTTAAATTAAAAATGGTATATTATATCATAAAATATTAATCTCAATAACACATAATAATTGGTATGTGTGTTCAAACATGTGAAGATACTCTTATAAAATCATCCAGTATTTCTTCAGATGAGTACACTTTTTCATTGAAAGAAGATTTATATTGGAAAAGTAATTGTATAAAACCATAATTGAATTATGATGTAATTTTCATTATAAAAAGGGTTTTTTAAATATTGTTATTGATGAATATATATTATATTGTTCCCTAGAAAATATATATGAATTTGAGAAATTCCCTTTAATCTGGCTTCTATTTGGGAAGAAATTTTTTGAATGATCCTTTTAAAACATATAAATACCTATATATGAAAATAGGATTATTTGTGTTAAAGATATATATATCATTAAAACCAAATTCATGAGGGGTACATCTGAATAAATAATAAATTTATTGAAGTATGTAGAAACAAGAGGAACCAGATTGAAAAGGGTGATTCGGGTAAAAAACCCTTACCTTAAGTCTGTAGGTGTTACTCACATAATCATAATGTGATGAATAAAAAAATTCAGTTTTTTAAATTAATATTTACAAAAACTCATCTATAAGTAATTGATTTATCATAACATGTTTAGGTTTATTAATATCCTTTTGATGGGTTAAAAGATTCAATTTCATTGATTGGGATTTCCTCTTTTTTCAGGACTGGTTTACTTATATTCATGTATGGATAAAAATGTAGAATTATAATGGGTGTACATAATATATTTTTTATGTTATTAGTGAACAAACAGAATATTACATGGTCAAAAAATCATTTGGTTATTTGGATTGATAACTAATCATTATATAAAACATTAATGATAATTGTCTGGGTTAATTGGAGGTTCTTGATGAAAATGAACTTATTTGGATTTATAAGTTAAAATCATGTTTAAAAATGATTACATAACCATAAATACATTATAATTAATATTTTAAAGTTTGTTTCATCCATATAAATGTTTTCGTAACAATAATTAAATACAATAATTGAAATAAAAAAATCATCGTCCATGAATGTGATAAATTAACACATCTCAGATGGCGTTTTCATTTTTAGTAGAAAATAAGGGGAAAAGATAGATGATGAAGAATTATTCCATTATCTTATCAAAATTATAGTACATGAAAGGTACTAGGGTCATCACCAGATTTATATAAAGGGAGGAATGGAATGAGAAATAAAATAATTGAAATTGAAATAAAAGAAATTAAAAGAGGATTTTACCTCTTGATGTAATATTTTTGGAGAGCCTTATTAGTGGAGAGGTATTGGACTTATTGTGAGACTAATGGCTGATGGATGTGGGGGAAGATCATGGGGGGTTATTTGAATCGAATATTTGCAAGGAAAAAGGATTTAGAGGATTGATGGGATGATGGAGAGGGGGGGGGGTTATATAAGAGGAGAGGTGTGATTTTCGAATACCATATACATTTATTTACTATTTCCCACAATAAAACCAATATTGTTGATTCATGTAACCCATCACAATAATAAGTGAATTCAAGTTACAACCATGTCCGATTATATCAACCATGATTCTATGAATATTGAATTCAATTGGTAATGTAAATATACAGTAAATTACTTTATTTTACTATTCATAAAAAATTTGAGTATTTTAGAAAAATCACAAAGATTCACACAAAACATTTTTTGACATATATTATTAAAAAATGTAATAAATTGTTTGAAAATTATTTTATAAATATTATTAATTTAATTTTAAAATTAAATCATAATTTATTCAAAAAAAACAATTTTAAAACTATAATTTTTTTATGTCACCTTGGAAAATTAATCAATATCTTATTATTTTATATATTTAAGATAATAAAATATTATTATTATTATTTATTCATAAGGGTCGTATTATAATTCATATTACTATTCATAAGGGTATGATACAATTCACTAAAAAATAGGTTTTCCTTATTAGAATCTAAATATCTTATGGAACACAATCATGTATGTCAGTTTTTGGAAATTCAAATAATAGAGGTGGGAGAAATTATGTTTAATGGCTATGTTATAGAAAAGTGGTGTTTTGTGGAGACTTGGTGTTTTATAAATTTATTTAGAAATCCTTGGGGTGTTACATTCTACCATACTTATAAATATTTCATCCTCAAAATTACTATAATATTTCCTCATAAACCGATTTTGGTAGTTCTTCATCATAACCTCCTCAAGATCCCATGGCGTCTCTTTGATTTTTTTATTTTTAAAATTTAACATTACCAGTCTATTCATATGATTATTTAATAACTATCCTTTAGTGCCTAGAATCTGATATTCTATTCACATTAATATAGTTTATGTTCCAATTCTGTACCTTCATAAGTGAGGACTTTTATTAGGTCTGGTGTGTACTTTAACAACAATGTAATATGGAACACATTGTGTACATTAGACTGTATTGATAGAATTTCCAAATTATATTCAACATCTAAAATTATCTCCAAAAGTTCAAAAGTTCCAATATACCTAGTGCTCAGTTTCCCATTCTTCCCATATCATATAACACCATTCTTTGGAGATACTTTTAAGAAAACATGATCTCCCACTTGAAATTCGAAATCCTGAATTCAATTTTCATTATTTCTTTTTTTTCTACATTGAGCTACTATGATATTCATTTGAAAATTATTTAAAATTTTTGTTGATTCCTCCACCTTATCTGCCCCCACTAGTTTCCATTCACCAACTTTATCCCAATATGTTGGTGTATGACATATCTTTTTGAACAATGCTTCATATGGTGCTATTTGAATACTAGAATGAAACCTATTATTGTTGGGAAACATCACCAAGGTTAAATATTAATACCAAAATCCTTTAATATCAAATGAAAATGATCTCAACATTTCCACTAAGATATGGATCATCCTATCTGATTTCCCATCAGTTTGAAGGTGATATGCAGTACTCATACGTAGCTCAATATCCAGTGATTTCTGATGACTTTTCTAGGATTTCAGTGTAAATTGGGGATCATGAACAGACACTATTGAATAATTCTCTCCATTATGTCTTACAACATTATTTATATAGAGTCGTTCAAAATGTTCCAGTGAAAAATCATCTCTTATAGAGAGCAAATGTGCATATTTTGAAAGTCCATCCACAATTTCCCATATTGCGTCATTCTTTCATGGATTTTTGGGTAATATGGTGAAAAAAATCCATTGTTATGTCATACCATTTCAATTTATGAATAGGAATTGGTTTCATGACTCCTCTAAGATGTTTTCAATTGTCCTTCACTTGTTGACAGACTATACATCTTCATACATAATCATCAATTTCTCATTTCATGTTGTCCCACAAAACATTTTCCTTTAAATATCTATACATTTTGGTTCTAAAAGGGTGTATATTGACATTAATTCTATTTTAATAATCAAATAACTCGATTTCAAGCTTTGGAATACATATAACATTTTGCATCTTCCCAAATTTCAGAATTCCATCTTCACATATGAATTAATCCAACTTCTCATCTTTCGAAGCATTAATTTTCTTCTGATGCTTCTCAACATCAGGCTCAGATATGTTAATCCATTTTAATAATGATGGTTAGGTAACTAATTGAAATATTGATGATGTTTCACCTTATTTGATAATTCCCATGTCCATCGTTTCTAGATCAATGAACACATGATCCTATTAAATCCTCATTTTGTTTAAAACAATAAGATCCTTCCGACTCAATGAATCAGTTGCCTTATTTTCCATTACTGGATGATACTATATGGGACAATCATAATACTTGAGTAGATCAAGCCACCTCTATTGCATAATGTGCAGTTCATTGAGTGAGAAAATATTCATCAGAACTTGTGATCTGTATATATCTCACATTTTTTTCCAAAGTTATAATGTCTTTATATCTTTAGAGAAAATATTACCATTACTTAATAAAGATCATGAGTATGATAATTTGGTTCATGAATTTTTAACTGCCTTGATGCATAGGTAGCAACTCTATCATTCCACATAAATACATAACCATGTCATTTCTTTGATGCATCATTATATATCACAAATTCATCATTCCCCAATGGTAGAGTTAGGATCAGATCATTAACTAATATCACATTCAATTCATCAAAACATTCATCAAATTCATTTTTACCTATGTACTTATCCCATTTATGTGTATGATTGGTAATTGGGTTGGCTAAATAGGTGAAGTTCTGGACAAAATTCCGATAATAACCTAATAGTCAAATTAAACTAGTTACCTATGTTATATTCTTTGGATTACTCCATTCATGAACAACCATTTTCTTCACAGGATAAACAAATAGTTCATCCTTAGAGACAATGTGACCCAAAAAGGATACATATTGAAGAAAAAAGTCACACTTTAAAATGTTCCCATATAACTCATTTATTCTATGATTATTCAGAATAATGGAATGTGATTTTCATGATCTTCAGATCTTCTATAGTATACCAAGATATCATCAAATAATATACCGAAAATTCATCATGATATTCCTTTAAAACACTATTAACTAGATCCATGAAACCAGAGGGTGGATTACACAATCCAAAAGGCATTACTGTAAACTCATAATGCTCATACCTAGTTCGAAACACTATTTCTAGAATTTTTTCTTTCTTCACAAGAAACTAATTATATCTTGATCAATGTTCAATATTCTAATAGTATTGATCTCCATGAAGTTTATCTAATAATCATCAATGAGTGGTAAGGGATACTTGTTCTTTATTGTTATAGCATTGATGTCCATTTATTCACTACATAACCTCATAGATCCGTTATTCTTCTTAACGAATGGGATAGGGGCTTCCCATGGAAAAAAGGAAGGGATAATAAATCATTTTTATACAATTCCACTGTTTATTTATTTATTTATACTAATTCCACAGTGGCCATTCTATACGGTGTCTTTGATATTGTCCTCGAACAAGGAATTTAATCAATAGAGAACTCAACTTTTCATATTGGTGGATGTCAAGGTGAATCCACTAGAAACACATAAACATATTATTTAACAATAGGTACATCCTTTATTTTAACATTACTTTCCTCAGAAATATATATTACATTCTCTTACTCCCCAACAATTGAACTCAGTATAGATACTAGGGGTGGATCTAGATAAGAATCAGCTAGTGAGGATTTTTCTCTAAAGATAAGGGATTCAACAATTTTCTCAAAAATTGTTACTTCCCACTTCCTTTAATAGATAGTAGTATCATAACCTAAAATCCCACTCATACAAATAATTATATCAATGTCAATCATGGGTATGATTATAAGGATATAAACTAAATCAGGATTATGGGTAATATGAGGTGGGTCAGATTGACACATATTTGTTGCAATGGAACAACCCCTAGGGGTTTTGACTGACAAATCCTTTATTAAATCAAATTTTACATGTTTAATTTTCTTGGAAAATTGTGAAGATATAAAAAATGTGATGATTTAGAGTAAAATTAAGCATTATATAAGATTGATAAAATGATTAAAGTACCAACCACCACATCATTAGAAACATCATTCTCAATAGTTGGGGCCACATAAGCATGGCCTTTCTCCATTGGCCTTCATTGGGGAATGATTCATTGTTCCTTAAGAAAATCATGTACATGATGTCCCATCTCATTACAACTAAAGCATTAACCATTTTTTGTTTCATTCTTCCCCTTAAAATCACTTGTTTTGTGGCCTTTTCCCCACAATTATAATGGAATACCAATCTAATCAATCTTGTTCCAGGGTGTTTCCTCTCACAAATAATACAGGGTGTATGGTCAAATTATCCCTTCTTCCCCATTTCCTTTTTTCCTATTCCAATTTTTTACCAGCCCTCCTCTTCTCTTGCCATCATTTAAAGTCATACGACATAGAAATTTTTTTCTCATCTTCATAGTTTATGAGATTGTATATTTATATGATAAGAAATTATGGGAGACTACTTTCTTTGAGAGGAATGGTTTTAAACCATCAATTTATCAATAAATATTAATCCTTGAATTATATATGTAGTTGGAAGCATGAATTTCCAACCTTGTAATGATGGATGCATATTTTTCAACATTTTCAACCTTTATTTACCTCAAATTAAATAATTACCATTCTTTACCTGCTCATTGTTCAGGGGGGAAATATATGTCTAGGAAGATCTCGTTAAAATATATCCATTAAATCTCTTATATTTGTCCCCCTTATATCTTTTTTCAATTAATAACCCCCACTGATTTTAATATTTTGATAGATAATAAACATCCATGACAACCTTCTATCTTGCATTACCTCCCAAAAAGAGAAATATATTCTCTTGTTAACTTATCCACTAAACAACTACAAATGGGTTTGTATTCCCATTATATTATTGAGGTTGTTGTCACATTAAGCATTAAATAATTGATCTTCTACTTTCTAGATCAGAATGCTCCATACAGGAAAGGTTAATGTTTATAAACTGAGTCACTTGTCCCAATATTTTTATATATTTCTTAGCAACAGTCATATCTGTCGATCCAACATAATTATCATAAATATGAGGGAAATCCCTAAATTATATAGACGTGTTCATATGGTTTCCATTTCGTCCCCATGTTTCCATTTCTCAATAATGTAATACACTAGACATAGATGTAAATCATAATGTATAATCTCAACATAGAAAAGTACTTAGCAGAAATTGGAATCATATGCATGGCTAATCCCATGATCACAAACATGGTTTCTTTGATGAAAATTTTACATTTAAATCCATCATAGTTTCTTGAAAGGAAAATGTGAATATCCCTAAATATATCCCATTGTAGTGTCATACTCGGTGTGAAGTACGTCTCATGGTCATATACTAGGATACCTCATGTCAAGCCCAAAACTCCTTGTTCGATTTTTCACCCCTAGGTACATCGGTGCCAAAAACACGTCCAATTGTAGTATTCAGACATGAATTTATTTTCCAAAAAAAATCAAAATAATCTACTCCTTACCAAAAAACCAAGGATTTTTATATATGCATATCAAAATAAATAGTATAGGCTTTTGTTCCCTTATCTAAATTTTCTAAATCTATTTTCTATGGTTTCTTATTTTCTTCCCCTAATAGAAATTGTAAGGACTTGACCCTATTGCCTAGATCTAGTGCCATGTTTTGTTAAATGGAATATAATGAAGTAATATTAATCCCAAATGACCAAGTAGTTTAGTATTTTTGGAAACTATATACATATATAAGTTCAACATTACAACATAAAATTAAATACAACAAATAATTATATTTGGAACATCCCAAACTATTTGTTTATCCATGAAGTTCATTCATAATAAACTTCTTCATGTCCTTATAAAGTAAAACATAAGAAAGGGGTGAGCTCAAACACTTGGTAAGAGTATGTAATATTGTGGATGATATCAAAAACATAAACATTAGGCATGGTGAATAACTAAAAACACTTGCCTTTAAAAATAATACTGGTTAGATTATGGCAGAAATAATAGTTAAATAAGTAATTCCATAATAAAACATAGCCATGGGTATTATACTATTAGAATAAACACACTAAATATGAATTTAATTTTCATAGTGTGGGAATTTATAATGAACGACATCATGACCATATCATCAAGGCCACTTGCCATGATTATAAATAACCATTTTTCAAGGCCTCGTGCCAAGACCATAGTTTTTCTCATGAGGCATACCGATGCATCGAGGGGATATAAAAGGACCCAACTCTAACATAATATGTCCAATAACTTCCTAATATTATTGGGGATAATCATAAACAACATATTATTTCATATTGAAACAAATATCTGAAATGTCAATAATGTTCTGAGAATGTTATACAAAAACCCAAACCATTAAGAGTAAATTGGGGAATGATTTTATGATAGTACATCCAAAGTAAAAATAATATTGAAACATTAAATTAAATATTTTATATTATATCATTAAATATTAATTCCAATAATAAATAATAATCATCAATATCTTGGACATAGGTGAAGATACTCTTGTATACTCATCAAGTAATTAATGAGATAAATAATCTTTTACTTTGAAATGAAGTGTTCTTAGGAACATTCATTGTATAAAACAATAAGTGAATTAATATACTATTTTAATAATAAAATTATTTTTTTATAAATATAATGGTCTCTAAAATTAGATTATATATTTCCCTTGAAAATGGGTAAGAATTTCAAAAATTCCCTTGAATTTGGCTTATATTTCAAGAAGATTTTTTGTAAAGATAATTTTAAAACATATAACTCCATATAAAAGATAGTTGTATTATTTTTGGTATACATATATATAAATTTCACAATGAATTTATGATGGGTAGATATAAATAAATAATAATTTTATAATATTATGTAGAGAATAAGAGTAACCTGAATTAAAATTGAGATTCAGTTATAAAACACATTCCTTAAGTCCGTAGATGTTCCTCACGTGATTATGATCACATGAATAATAAAATTTTTACTCATAAACTAATGATTTCATAACCACATCTATATTTAATAGATTTACTATAAACATTTTAGGTTTATTCATGTCCTTTCGATGGGTTAAGATATTCAATTTCATTGTTTGGGAGAGTGTTGTTCCTTGTTTTTCTTTATCAATTTACTTATATTCAAATATAGATAAACATGTAGATTGATAATGTTTGTCCAGAATAAATGTTTTATGTCATTAGTAAGAAAAATAATATTACATGTTTAGAATATCTTTTCAGTTATTAGGAGTGAATCTGAATCATTATATAAAACATTAATGACAATTGTTTGTGTTAATTGTTGGTTTTTCATCACAACAAACTTATATTACTCTATAAATTAATATCATGTGTAAAAAATGATTCCATAACCTTGAATAAGTTAAATACATATATTATAGTCTTTTCAACCATCAAACTGGTTTCATGATCATAATTGATGATGGTAATTGAAATTTGAAACTTTTCATCTTGAATGTGATAAATTAACAGATCTCATATGGTGTTTTCATTTCTAGTATAAACCAATGGGAAAGGAGAGATGATGAATAATAATTAATTTGCCATAAAAATTATAGTACAATTTAGGTAATGGAGACATACCAACATTTTTATGAAGGAATGTTAGGAATTAAAAATAATACATATGAACTTGAAAAAATAGAAAAAAAGGGGAATTTTTCTCTTGATATAATCTTCCTTGAGATCCTCTTTTGGTTAAGGAGTTTGGAATTTTTATGGGACCAATGGCTACTAGACTTGTGGGATGATCTTGGTGGGATGATTTAGAATAATTTAGAGAAGTTAAAATTCTTGATAGGTGTGAAGAGGAAAGCGAGTGATCGGAGGGGGGGTTATGGTGGAGGAGAGGTGTGATTTGTGAGTATCTTATTCATTATTTTTTTATATGGTAAATTACCTTAGTTTACTAGTCCACAAAAATTTGAGTATTTGATAAAAATCCAAAAAATTCACCCTAACCATTTTTTGACATGTAGAATTAAAAATTTAACTAAATTTTTTGAAAATAATTTTCTAAATTATATTAATTTTATTTTAAAATAAACTCCTATGTTATTCAAATAATGAAAATTTTAAAACTATAATTGGTTTCATATCACCTTGAAAATTTAATCAAGATCCCATTATTTTATAACCACAACACAATAAAATAATAATATGATTTACTATTCAAAAGGTTCATATTAATATTCATATTTTGATATATATGGTTATGTTACTATTCACCCAAACTTGTGTTTTTCTTATTAGACATTAAATGACTTATAGAATGAAACCCTATATGTTAGTTTTTTTAAATTAAAATCACAGAGGTGGGAAAATTATGTTTACTGGAAAGGTTATAACAAAGTGTTTTTTGGGGAGACTCAATGTTTCATGAGTTTATTTAGAAATACACAAGTTGATACATTTTATTTGAAAATTATACTGAAATATTATTGTTTGAAAAATTTTTGAAAACATGGTTCTTGATGTACATTGAATGTGTCTCACAGAAGGAAAAATTAGAACAACCAACATTTTGGAGCTGCTAAATCTCGAAACATAAACACCATGATTAATTATTGTAAAATGTATATGTAAATGGAAATAAAATAAAGGATAAAAATCATAGAATATATTCATGGGATTTATAATCACAAAAAAATTATATGAGTGGTGAATAAGGCATAAATATAATCGAAATAAAATTGAGTCTATAAATCTGCTTACCTTGTTCCATGACTCTCATAGTACTTGTTTAAAAAGATTATATAATAAATATATTTTTTTATAAATATAAGTAAGAAACATATTCTTATATATAATACTATATTTTTTTTATTATGACATTATATTTCCCATGTAATAACAATTCAATGATAATGTTTTACTTCGGTTAATATCCTCTTGGTTTTTCACATGTGGCATAATTTGTTATATCTTTGGACCTTATACACATATCGTGATTTAAATGATTTGTGCCATGATATAAAAATCACTTATATTACTTATATGTGTTTTATAATAATATATATAATATATAAGTTTTAAATGGAATACACCATTCATGGGGAGAGTAGGTCGTATGAAATCATGAACACTTCCGTTTAATGGTCATATTGAATGTATACAATTAAATAACACACACACAAACACACACACACACACACATATATATATATATATATATTCAAATATCATTGTAATATCATATTTATATCATATAATTTAATTAAAACCATCCTAAGTATATTCGATGTAATGTGTGAACGAATCACATCACTTTGAGGGGGGGGGATAGTCCACTCTTCCTCAAACAAAATTATCATATTTACAAAAAATGGAAAGTATAAATATATTGGAAATAAAATAGTTTAATAGATTAAATAAATAATATATATCATATATGCCCCATATAAATGGATTTTCCATCATAATACCCACCATGACTGGTGTTAAAGGCAAACAAACAATCATCATTTCACAAGGCGATTGTTCGTCATACACATAAACTGTATTTTCATTACCCATATGATGGAATTATGTGTACGTGAAGGTATAAACATTATTATACAAAATAATAGTTTTTTATGAAATTTTAATTAAAAATAATAATATAATAAAGATAATTTTATAAATAGGGGATGAAAATAATTAAATGAGCATGACAGATGGTGTTTCCTTTTTATTTGGTAACTCCTTTTGGTTTATACCAAAGGGATTCCATGGAAGGTTTTATTACCAACATGAGGAATCTAAGCAGAATGAGGAATTTTTATTAGTGGATTGGGAATAGTTTTTCGGATACTATGATGTTTTAGAGTTTTGAATAATGGGCATAAGTCGCATCCTTTTATTGGGAATTGAGGGGACATACTTGGAATTTTTTAAAACAACTCAGTTGTACGCATGTTTTTATATAAAAAAATTCATAGAGAAACAAAGTAAATCAATAATTTTAGGTTTAGTAAAGAATTATAAACATAAAATTGGTGTTGGAAATGTGTATAGGACATTTAGGTTGTTAAGTATAAGATTTATTCCCTTGTTAAACTTCATTTTACCTTAATAAGAATTATTAATTTTAAATACATTCACTCATTCTTTTTCCAAATATATTTTGATCAAAATTGAAAATATAAATTTTGATGATTCCAAGAAAGTAATATCATTTTCTGAATTCCAAAAACATATGTTTTAGAAATTCCTATAATATTATTCCACCAAAAGGGATGACACTGTAGGTTTTTAATGCAAAAATGATCAAAAGATTGGTAGGTAATGTATCCTATTTAAATGAGAAAGTGGGTCCACATAACTACAATGTACCAACTAATAAAATATTAATATAATAAAACATTAAATCCAAATTAAAATTTAATTAACAATAAAAATAAATTCTATAAAAAAAAAATTAATTAAAAATAAGTTTTTTCACAATACATTCAAAAATGATTTTTCTTGAAAACAAATATATCAGAATTCACCGTAACATGATTTTGAAACTATGAATAAAAAATTAAAAAAAAATTATCCAATTAAATTTTATAATGTTTTAAAAATATATTTTATGTTATCAAATATGTACATGAAAAGATGTTCATTTGAGAAAATAGTATTTTAAAACATATATAGATAGTACAAACATTATTTTTATCATTTAATATGTTTAATCATTAAGTAACTATTATAAAATACATTTGAAAACTATTTTTTAATATTCATTTTACAATTTTAATGGATAAATTAGAACTAAATCATTTTAGTAATTATAACAATAAAATAATATTTCATAAAAACTCAATGTTGTGTGTTACATATACGAATTTAGTGTTACATGGAGCATAAATTGATTCAATGCCATGTGAAAGGAATTATTGATTCAGTGAAAAATAAGACAACATTGAAAATTACTCTATTCAAGAAATGTCCATAAAAAATTGGGTTGTTACATTCTACCCCCACTAAATATAATATCACCCTCAAAATTCATCATTCTCAAAGCAAAAATATTTTGATCAATTTTATTCATCCTATCTTCTTGTTCCCACATATTTTATTCTAATAATATATTTGTACTAAAAACTATAACAAGGTGTGTGGTCTAGTTTCATTAAAATTTATTTTCATGATCCAAAATTTCAACTTGTTGTTCCTTATACAAAGGATCATACCCCAATGTTATGACCTCTCAGTTCCGCACAAGTGAAAGGGCGGGAAGGTACTTCGTAATGAGAGTTACATTGAACACAACATGGATATGAGAGAGATATAGAAAATATTTTATTCAATCGTCTATCATCCTGCTATTAATCATGAATTCCAAAGGGGTCAATATACCAAGGGAATAGTTTCTCATTCGCTCTAAATCTCAAAACCATAATCCGTGGTGAGTATCATAGAAATAATTTTTGTCCAACATCAAATTATATATCTATTCATCAGTTATGACTATAACTTTTTTCCAACATTGAGCTACCCTGATACACTACTGAATGGTTATAACCTTCTCTGACATTTTCTCCACAAATCTTTAGCCCCGATAGCTTTATTTTTCCAACTTCATCCCATCATGATGGAAGTCTACTTTTCAACCCATAAAGACCTTCATATAATTCCAAATGAATGATTGAGTTAAAGTTTTTATTGTATGAAAACTCAACTATAGAAAAATTTTGATCCCAAATACCTTTTAAATAAAGAGAAAAAGATCCAATCATATCTTGCATGGTTTGAATTGTTATTTTAGACAACCCATCTATATAAGGATGAAAAAGAGTGATGAAACTCAAATATGTACCAAGTTCATGGTGAATAATTCACCTTATCTTAGAGTTATACCTTAGGTCCCGATCTGATATAAGGTATTTTTGTACTCATGTTAATCATTAAACATCATTAATGTATATTTTTTCAAGATTAACAAAAGCGAAGTATTCTTTGATTTTGATGAAGTGTAATGAATTTTTCTGGTGATCAACTATTACCATTATAGAATTAATCCATTTAGAGGTTTTAGGGAGTCAATTGACAAAATCTACAATTACGATCACCTGTTTCAATTTTTGTATGGGTAATCGATGGCACATCCCTGTAGAATTGTTTTTAGCCTTAACTTTCTGGCATACCAAGCATCGAGATATAAAATTTGTGATATCTTTATTCATGCAATCCCAACTGAAGTATTCCTTAAAGTTGATATACTTATTCATACATCCAGGATGAATTTAGAGTTTTAACTTTTAACCTCCTCAAATATCGCTTTCTTCAAATTCAGTATGGAAGGAAAACATATATGGTTTGTGAAATTTATCATTCCATGCTGACCAATGACAAACTCATGAATATTCCTAACATAGTTTTCTAACTCTAAATTATCTTTTAGCACATCCTTAATCTTCACATGGATAGAGGGTTGAACATTGATTTGAGAATGATTGGATTTTCCTATTCTGTAATTATTTGTAGCTCCATCCTTTGGAAGACATGATGTATTGGATCTTTTGTGATGCTCATCACGTATAAGCTAAAATAATATTTTCAAAAAAAAAAATTATCCAACTTGTTCTCATTTCCAATATGGTAATTTATTGAGTAGTAATAATCCTTCATCAAATATAACAATCTTCAATGAAGCATTTTCAACTTATTATGTGTGAATATATATTTTATACTTTTATTATTAGTATATATATATATCAAACTTTTCATGATAAATAAAATTTCTCCATATCATTAATGAAAAAATTAACGCATATAACTCCAAATCATGAGTTGGGTAATTTTTTCATGAATTTTCAACAAAAATGAGGCATACGAAAAAATAATTTTATTCTACATAAGAACACATCCCATTCCCTTATTATCATCCTCACTAATTATTAAAAAACCTTCTTCACTATATAGAAATGTAATAACAAGTGTGCGGACACAACTTATATTTGGTTCCATAATATCTTCTTTAAATTCATCATTGTATAGGAACATGAAACCTTTTAAAGTTATATTGATCAGGGTAATATATAGTTTCGAAAAAATATCCCCAAATAGTCAATAATATCCATCTAAATAATGAAAACAGCATATATCAGTCACTATGGTTGGTCTATCCCAAAATCCAATAACGTCCTTATTTGATATATATACTAATATACTATCTCTCTAAGATTATGTGACCCAATAATTAAACCTTTTACATAAAAAATTATTACTTTAGAAAAATTTATAATATTTTATACTTATTTAAGGACTTAGTATAGTTTTAATGTGTCCTTAATGACCATACATTCTCATTGAATATATAATCATATCAACTATAAATACTACCATTGACTGATCTCTGTAATACTTAAATACATAAAGACTCTATTCTTTAAATCCATAATGATAGGAGGGGAATTTGTAAGGCCAACATTAAATAAAATATATTCATGTTTTCCATAAATTGTATAAAATTTCATCTTGGGTATATCTTCTATATTGGCCCTCAATTGATGGTTTCTAAATATAAGATCATCCTTTAAAAAGTATTAAGCTCTATGTAGTTAATCAAATAATTCCTCAATTCAGGAAGAGTAAACTTGTTTCTGATTGTGATATTGTTCAACTCCCAATAATAAATGCAGAGTTTCATTAATCTATACTTTTTTCAAAAAATTGATAGGTGCACCCCATGGTGACACAATTGGTCTAATGATTCCATTATACATGTTTTATTGGAGTTTCTTCTTCAATTCTTGCAACTCAATTACAACCACTCTATAAGGAGTCTAGCATGTGTTTTTTGGAATCGGTATGATTTCAACTGAGAACCCAACTTCAAATTTGATGTAAGAATATGAAACTCTTCTCGAAATGAATACACAAATTCTTGGACAATAGGTATATAATTTTTTTCTCCTTTTTCCTCAACTATTTTAGATAAACAGCCCTTCTGGATGGTAATTAAGACCCATACACTGAATGTAATCTTGAAAAAAGTTCATACCTATAGTCACATTGATAGATGGTTATAGGAGGGGTTTAAATTTTAAACAAAATTATCTTCATAAAAAATTGATATCATAATTATATAGAGAATGGATAAACATTCCTAGGATAACATAAAATTCATCCAAATAATTAATGATAATATTTTCAAGAATCACATTCCCACTAATGTCAACTGGAGGGGAATCATAAAAATTTGATGAAATAATCATACCATTAGGGGTTTTCACTACAACGACCACATAAATTAATTTTGGTGAATTATTTATACCATTAATAGGTTCATTATATATGAATGAGTTGGTAGATATTAAATCAAATAAGATGTTAATATTTCTGTAGTGGATGGTATGTGTACCATTCAACAAGTCATTATCCCACCCCTCGTCAAAAACATTTTTGGCATGAGTACTCCCATTTTAAATTTCATTAAGTTTATTCTGAAATAGATCATCAAAATTATAAATTGGGTATTGTTTATGTTTATCATAATTCCAATTATCCATATAATTGAAGCATTGTAGTGTTGAAAGTTAATTCAGTATAGATTTTCCACTATTTTCATTGTTGTCCAACTTCTTCTCAGTAGTGTGATGATAAATTTCATGATTTACTTCACTACAACATATAAAAAACATATTATACCCCATAATAAAATTCTATCTATTTATATTAACACACATAGATCATAAATCAATGCTCATAATCTTATGTTAATGGTTTTTCAATTTTCCTTTGAACTCTATTTTCCATTTCTTCTTAAAACCTTGAGATTGATATGTAACTCCAGCCTCTATTTCAACTACAACTGAACAATAAAAACTTCATTGATAGTTAATATAACTAATATATTTCTAACACACTTATGAGTCTTTTATTTAAGACATTGACGTACCAATCAACATTACATTTGGGTTGGATGATAATTCTAGGAGAGTTTCTCATAAGTCTACCAAACCTGGCCTCTTAAATGCCAATAAATTTATCGTCCTTTTTATTTAACTCAATGGAATCTTTTTCCTTATTTGTATTAAGAACATGAGTAATGTACTTACTGAAAAATAATATTTTTTACTCATCCCAAGCCATGGGTTTAATTTCATCTTTATTCCTCATATTCATGACTAGATTCCACCAGTGGTCTTCTTCATCTTCAAATTGATAAATTGAAAAAATAACTTTATCAGGATCTCTAAACTAGAGATTGGAAAATATATTATTTTTGGGGATGATCCAAAATTCATAAAAAAGTGGATCAGAATACCCTCTACAATAAGGTGGGTATTGCCTGATGAAGGACTCAACTGAATGTTTTTCCCTCCATTTATTGTTTGGAAGGTCAACATGATTCATAGATTTATAATATTGTGTATGCATAACAATGAGGTTTTTCATTACATCACCCCTATAATTATGATTCTCAAGATAATAATAATTTCAATTTCTATCACAATTACCATTAGTATGGTTCCATTGGGTTTCATCCTTAGAATAAAACAAAAAATCATATATTAAGAAATAGGTAACACATTGGGGAACCATATAATCTTGAAAACATACTTAATGGATGAATAAATTATGTCACCTCCAATAATATATGTCACCATAGGTTTATCCTAGGTCATTCATAGGAAAATTATATTGAAATCCTTCGTGCTGGTCTATGATGGTTTTTGTGATTTACCAAATTATATCCTCTGGGAGAATCAAACTAGTTATGAATAAATAGCCATTGTCATGTACAATGTTACGCTGAGTCAAGCCCGACACACCTTGTTAGAGTAGTTACTCAATGGGACAACTATTCTAGAGAAACATCTACTAGTATTATCAAGATATGGATATATTTATAGAATGAATCTAACTCTACCCTTTACCAAAATTCATGGAAATTTTCCTATTCATTTCATTTTGTATAGAATAATCTGCAGACATATCCTTTGGGTTATCAATAAGGATTTCTAATCCCCGAATAAAAGTCCAACTAAACAGTTTCTTTGATAAAAATTATAATGACCCTGCATTTCTATATAGTAACAATGCAATTTTTTTGTAATATGTAAATAATTATACAAACAAACACATAAAGACCATACTATTATAGTTCCTTTGGAACCAAGGAATCACAAACACTAGTACACAATGAGCTACATTATCTACAGCAAGGTACATTATTAGTAGCACCCTTATTATAAACATAAAAAATAATTCATAACTTCATAACCTGGGGAAGGAATCCTAAAAATGGGGGATCATATATGCTTAGTTATGGTAAATGGGGAGGCATGTAAGAATAAACATGGGAATAGGGGTATGAGGAAATGATCATAAAAATAGAAGATCATACCTAGCATATCCAAATATTAGAAACATGAATCGTGAAATAACTCTTGTCTGTTCATATGAAATTAATCAAATGAAAATAAAAAAATCCTTGAAATAATATCATTGGAATAATACATAGAATTTTGGCATGCATAATCATGTGATATAATTCACGATAAGCTAGGATGCATGACTATAACATATCTAAGAACCTTATGGGATCTACACCAACTATGTGAGACAAAAACTAATCCATAGTTTATGATCTTTTATTATAAGAGATCATGTTTCCCCATCTTCCCATATTAGATCGGGTATCCCCATCATTCATCTTAATAGTGACAACATCTACTTGGCATGGCACACCACCATCCATAGTCGCAGTCCTTTCCTTGTAAGACATCAATATTCCCTATAATAAAATAGTGTATCATTCCCTTTAATGTGATTCACATCAATGTTTATGAGATAAAAATCATTACCCAATAAATTTTAGCGAGATATACACCTCACCCATCTTATATTAAAATCATTTGTTGGATCTTCCAAAATATGATAAAACATAAATAATATCTAAACCCATAAAAAGATATGGATTTGATAAACATCATATTATAATACCATAAAATTAAATGAATAAAAACAAAATTTAGTATAATCATAACCTATGAAACACTGATAGGTTTCTTAATCATTTCATCAAATCAAAAGCATTGAAATGAAGAGAGTTAAAAAAGAATATAACTCAAGGAAGTGAAATGGGAGTCATAAGAAACATTATGAAAAAACATAAACCATTCAATAAATAATATTAAAAGAACCTTCAGATCATTTCCAAGAAGGTAATGAATAAATTCAACATATTTCATCATAGATGTAAAATAACTTTTAAGGATATTTTGAAAGCATTTATTGAGAAATATATTATTCTGTCTTTGAAAAATAATATTAGAACATAAAAACCATTTAAAATAATATAACTAAAAATAAACAGGAAAACATGTAAAAATATATCTAACAATATTTTGGAATAATATTTATTTTAAAATAAATAAATAGATACTGTAAATATTAGGAAATCCATTTTTTATTGCAAATTATAAAATGATGAAAAACAATTTAAAACCAATTATTTTTAAAATAATTGAAAAATATTTAAAGTAATATAGTAATAATTATTTAAAATTTAAATAATATCACTTTTTAAATTATCTTAACATATCAGTTTTGAATTTTTTAAAACATGTTTCTTTAAGTTCATGATATGTGTCTCAAGGAAATATAATTTGGACAAAACTACTTTTCTGATTTGATAACTCTTGAAACATAATCCCTAAGAAAGATATATCCTAAAATAGATGTTTAAATAAAAATAAAATTAAATATAAAAATAATATAATTTATTAATAGGGTCTGTAATCATCACACAAAATAGATTAGTAGTGAATAAGAAGTAAATCACATAGAAATAAAATTGAGACTAGATATCTACAAACCATGGGACTTTTCTCTCTTCGTAGTTACTAAAACCACCTATATAATATATATGATTAATATAAATCTTTAAAAGAACCATATTATAATATCTAATACAATTTATGGTGTTATTTTTGACTTTATTTTACCCACTTGATAATAATTCAATGTTAATTATTCAGTTCGGGTAAAATCCACCTTCTTCTTAGAATGTGTCATAATTTTTTATATCATTGGTCCTTATACTTATATCATGAATTGTAGAATTTAAAAAATGTTATAAATATCAGGTATATTCAGTATACAAGTATTATTTAAATCCATAAAATATTAATGTATGAAATTGAATACATCCTTGATGGACACAATAGGTTAAATCTATGCATGAACATTGTTTCCAATTTACATATCGTATTGAAAATAAGTAAGTAAAGAAAATATATATAAATATATCATTATTATATTATAATCATATATATATATATAACATAATATAATGAAACCCATCTTTAATACATTTTATGTAGTGTGTGAACGAATCACCTCACTTTGATGGGGTAATAGTCCACACTTCCTCGAATGAAATTATCATAATTACTAAAATGAAATGTATAAAGATATTTTTTTAAACGAGTTAAATAATATTATAAAAATTCATATAGATTTTATATTTCATATATATATATATATATATCCCATCCTAATTACCACCATGAGAGGAGGTAATGGAAAAAAACAGTCGTCCTTTCGTGAGGCGGTAGTTTTTCATACATAAAAAAATTATGCTCATTTTCGATTAGATGGAAGTGTGTGTAAAATTAGATAAAAAACATAGTATAAAAAAACAAAGTATATTCCGAACACTGGTATTGTTAGATAATCATAAAATAATTATAAATGAATTATTGTAGGAAGAAAATAAAAGAACGGAGCTTGAGAGAGCGTGTTACCACTTAATCAGAAAACTCATTTTGGTTTTCACCAAAGGGCCTCTATAGAAGGTTTTCCTTCCAAAGGGAGGCTTAAATGACGAATGGAGGAATATTGGGACGTATATTGGGTAGATAATGTCTAAACCTATGATTTTTTTATGTGTGGAAAATTGGTAGATGTGGTGGCCTATAATATGGATCGAAGGGGTAAAACATGGAATTTCTGAAAACTTGTTAGGTATAACAACATTTTACCTAAAAACCATTAAAAACCCAAATAAACTCACTAAATGATTTTTTTTGGAATAAATACGGCCTTAAATGGGTTTTTAAATTTATATAGTTTATTTAGGCCCTTAATTTTGTAATTTATTCCCCTCTTATGCTTAATTTTACCATAATAACTCTAATTAATTTTAACAACATTCACTAATATTTTTGGTCAAATACTAATTTTAACTTATAATATATTAAAAATTATTATTATTTCACATAAAGTTTTAATTTTTTGAAATTTAAAGCACATAAAGGGAAAAATTCCCTCAAAATTAACCCACATATGGGTTGACACTACGGTTTTCAAAGAAAAAAATATCAAAATATTGCATATTTTTTATATCAAATTTCAATATAAAATTGGTTTTTGGGGTCTAAATTCTAATAATATATAATAATATGATCTAATTAACATTAATAAAAATTATAAAATAATATAACTCTATTAATAATTTATATGAATAAGACGTTTTGAATAAAAATTCTTTA
The DNA here is from genome assembly GCA_963277665.1 of Viscum album. Classification (NCBI taxonomy): domain Eukaryota; kingdom Viridiplantae; phylum Streptophyta; class Magnoliopsida; order Santalales; family Viscaceae; genus Viscum; species Viscum album. The sequence continues at coordinate 411,659,192 of OY728156.1, forward strand.
TTTTTCACTATTCATCCACAAATGATGATTATCGGAAAAATCCCATAAATCCTCCTTATGCTAATTTCGACATTATATATTAAAAATTAATTTTTTTATAAAATTAAATTTCTAAATGTTTTTAGAATTAATTTTATTGTTTTTTCACAAAGGGACATAAGAAGTAGTTAATTTTAGAAAATACTATTTTAAAACATATAAAAACATTATTGATATTATCTTATTAATTTTCAATATGTTATATTTATATAAAATTATTATAAAAAATATTTTAGAAATATGTATTAATTATAATATTACAATATTGAAATTATATCTTATAATTATCTCGTTTAAATAATTTTAACAACAAAATGATGTTTCATAAAGACTCAGTGTTGGGTGTTATGTATGCCATGTCAGTGTTTTCTTGTATAACAAGAGAAGTAGGTTCCATGTAAAATTAATGTTATAGTTAAAAAAACAAAGTATATAAATGAAAATTAATTCCATAAATATAATTTTCCATAAAATATTAGGGTGTTATTGTGGGTTCCCAACCCTCTAAGTGGTACCCCCTCATATACATGGAAAATATTTCGCTACACTCTGAGAGTAATAACCCATATGGTGGTAGGTTTTGAGACTTATACCATCATAGGGGAACACCCCTATATAAATAGGTCTCATGTCCTCTATTTCTATATACTATGTGAAATCCCTTAGTGAATAATGGTATAAGTCCTTTATTCACTGAGTGACACCCACCACCATTTTATTGGGTGTGGGTCCCCAATGAACTGAATGGAACACCCTGATGAACATTGGCTATGGTCCTCTATCCATCTAGTGGTCATCAACCCCTTATATTAATTGGTAAAAGTTCCTCTATTGTATAATTTTCCCCCATAATCTATGAATTAGTGGTAAGTTGCATGTCCTCCACGTAACATTCTTAGAAAGAAACAAAATTTAATTTACATCAATGATATAACTTTAGATCTATAGGAAGAGTCGTTTTTTGGGGTTGGATATGAGATAAATATCACCTTTCTCTATATTCTTATTTTCTTTAATTGTATACATATATTTGTAGGTTTCTATTCCCTTTTTCATTATGTTGAGCTGACTACTTCTTTCATTTCTCTAGATTCTTTACATTCAGTTTTAGGGATTTCTTCTGGGTATATGTATACTCACACCAACAGGGGATTTAAAACACATGTCATATCTAATTTATTTAACAGATAAATCAATTTTTACATTTCTATAGAATATGTATAGTTGGTTTCATTGACCATGTACTATGGTTGGAGAATGAAGATCAAATTTTGGGATTTCCCAGCTATTTTCTATTCTCATTTTTTTATAGGACTTCATTATTAGATTTTAATTTATTTCCCAATTAAAATTTGGTTGTATTCATTAATACTATAACATATTCCTTATAGGTATTCCACACATTGTTTATTATAGATGTTACTATCTTTTATTATTATACTTATGCACTAGTTCATTGATATAGTGGGACATGTGAATATAGGTACACTAATTAAGGAATATAATTTACATTATAATTTCTCGATTATGTTCCCATGTACCTAGCCTTTTGGAGGATGTCATGGGGTGCTGATATCTTGGCCTTCCACTTCTTGGAAAAGACCATGTGGTTCGGGTCATTACAAAGTGGTATAAGAGAATTTCATCTCCTGGGATGTTGTTGATAATTTTTCCCTTATAAGGAATTAGATGGGATCTTAGTAAGTATTTATAGTTTCTGAAGTGCATATTTCATGATAGCGAATCTAGTATCAGCTTTGTGTTCATGATATATATTCATCTGAAATCCGAATATCTTCACGTTGACTAGTAAAACCCTAGAATAGGATACATAGAATAATGGTTCATGAGTTTTATTTGATTGAGAACATTGGATGTCCTAATGGATCCATCCACCCATATATATTCAAATCATACTTTGTATTTTATTGATCCATTTCAGGAAGCCTTCGTGAATATCAATGAGTAGTTTATATATTCAGGAACATGATGAAATTATGATGAGTGATGTGGGTTCAATTTAGGGGCCATCTTGTAGAGAAATTACTCTAGGTGGAAAATAGAACTTCCCAACCTATTGAAATGTTGTTTGTACCAGTAGTTAAAGATGAGGATGAGTTTAGGGAAAAATGATGTACATGATTTCCTAGGCCATGGTCTGGTAAGGTTCCACAGTGATCCAATTCCCTAGGTAGTGGGTATTTATATATTTTCACTGATCTATTTCTTTAGACTAATGAAGACCTCAAATAATCAGATGGTTGTACTAGAGAAAAATATTTTCATTAGATTGTTTAGGTGTAATTTCAATCAGGTCTTGAAAACAAGTTATGATAGGACATTCTATGGGCTTATGTTCTTGTAGACATATAATTATTATTATAAACCTTCATGATATAACTTAGTTTAGAACAAGGATTCTCTGATACCATAAAATTATTGAATGTCGGTTTTTGAGTATTCAAAATTTTCAATGGGATTAGATGGTACTCCATTAAAATGGTTTAGGATGGTTACATAAAGGAATGAATGTTTGTGAATGGTATCTGTAGACATATCCTAACTAGTGTAGTCCCATTTTGTATCCTCGCATATGAAGAGGTTCAATAGAAAGAACTGGTGATGGAGAAATCTAGTAATAGGGATTCTTGAAAGCTAGAGTAGGCATTGGGCATCATGGGGCTGAGTCATAAGAACAATCTGGTTGGAAAGATTCCGCATGATCTCATCTTATGGGATAAATTCATTATGAGTATTATTCATGTAGACGTGTGGAGCAGGGTTCATGTAGTGGATCATGTCATCATGGAGAGGGGTTATGTTATGAATATGATGAGATAGGTTACATAGCTTGTTATTTCCCATTTTCACATTCGTATATGGTTGAGAAGATTTTGGATGGACAACCATTGATGAAGCGATGTAAGGATCATTGTTCTCTAGGAAGTGGTTAGGGACGCCCTCAGAGTGGTGGTTGTGGTATAAGAGAATGTGTGACTCTATGTGGATGAGCCACTAGTGGAGGCTGAAACTATAATATACTTGCACCACTATCACCAGGTTCCACATTACATCCTTGGGGATCTAGTTGTTAAGGCCACAATTTGTTGCAGGCTATGAAGGATTATGACCCAGTAAATCACGAGATGAGGTGATGTACGATTGGTGTCATTTAAACACATGATCCATTAATTTTAGTCCTCTGGGGAGTCACTCCATCTTTTTTCTTTTTCAGAAACTAGAAATAACTCTACAGACTATTAACATGATACTTATCCTTTAATATTCAAAAACGTTTGATTCTTTAATATCACATATCAGCCTGTTGTTCCAACTAGAGCTTGGAGGATATAGATTTCTCAGGGAGATCATGATAGTCATCATGAATGCTCATACCTCATCATGGGTGTGGAATGGTTTCCAAAATTAACTCTAATGCTTATTTTCATCATTGATAAGATACAGATGTTCAAGTAAATGGGACGAGATTATCCTTAGTGGGTGATAGACATCTCATGGATGAGAGAGTAGGACATGCATGTAGAAACTTATAGCCTATAACTCTTATATAAAATAATTTATCCATTAGAATAGTTTTATCTTTATGCCTCTAGATTACTAATGTGGTGTAGTACATTTTTAAAGTCTTCCTCTATTACATTCTTGAACTACCTTCTAGGAAGTAGGTGGATTCATGAATTATAATTCACCCAGAGACCATAATGATATATTATATTCCCTATTGTTTATATCCTACTACGATCTGGGAAAAAGGTTGTTGTTGGATGAGCATTAAGGGATGGGTATAATCATCCCCAGTGTGTCCCCCTGGGAAGCACCATTTTTGTTGGTGAAAATGTAGATTGAATATTTTAGTTTTCTGTTGATTATCATCAGCAAATCTATAAAATAATAATGTAAAAGTACACCATATAAAGAATTGAGGACCACTATGACGAGTTTGGATGCATGTGTTGGTTCTTGAATATCTCTCTCTAATACTAATACCACTCGTTGAGGTTTCAAAATTTTGATATTCCGAATATGGTATTTAATTATTTATAAAGACAATATGACTTTATATTGATGACATTCGGGTCATTGAATTCTCACACTATCTTTATAGATTTTATGAAACTGGTCATTCAGCCATATATAGATCAGTTTCTTGACTGATTGATTGTTGAAATAATCATTTTCTCTACATTAGAGGACGGTATTATTGAGAATATGAGGATGATCCTATAATTACTCATGGAGCACTAAGTTTATTGTAATCATTTTATGTTCCAATTTTCAAACCATGATATTAAAATTTTATGGAATTTTTTATCAAACTACGGATTTCCTACATACTCAATGATGACTGAAGCAATTCACTCTTGGGAGGCAACAAAAAAGTGTTATAGAGGTGTAGAGATTTTGTTTCTTGTTGAGGTACTATAGGAGGTTTGTGACAAAATTTTCTAGATAGGAATCCACTTTAAACATCTACAATAAAGTATGTTTTTCTCCTCACTGTGTAAGACCAATAAATTTTTCAATCCTACTACCCAAATCCCTTCAAATTGTTTTATAAAAACAAAATTATTTAAATGAATCACTTCCTTGTAGAATTTGATCTATGTGGGGGTTATTTAATTTTTATGCAAAACACAAAATTTAATATATTTACATAATACCATTCCTAAAACCTCAAACCATATTAAATTATCCAATATTTTAAGACCTCATTCTTAGACAAAATAGAATAAAGTCGATGTAACATAATGAAATGTGTTATGGTGTCCAAATGATACATACACATCCACACTAGGTGTCTAAAAAAATGATCCAACATCTAGTTCATAGTCATAGAGATAATCATATTATTAATCTTTTTCTAAATTTCATTCTCATACATTCCTTCAAGTAAATTCTCCAAGAAAACACATCCCACATGTGTTTTACTATTCTAAAAGGAATAAAATTCACTAGACTCCCCCTTTTATCACAAATGATATCAATATGCTCAAATAAACTCTAAAACAACTCTACCCAAAACATTACAACATCTGGTTTGACAATACCCGTAATATGAGGTGGATTTTGAATCTAAAACTTCATTATATGATCTAAAATATATGGTTTTACCATTGAAGTACTCTAATATATTGGATTAATAAATTAAAACAATATCACTATGTTATAAACAACAATATATGGTCACTATAACATAAGATAATTTTATTCCACTATTTATAGGACATTTTTTTCCACACCCTTTATGTGCACTTTCAAATTTTACCAGGGGGATATCATTAACTTTCAAAAATAATAGATGAGAACATATAAATAATAGTTTTTGATATCAATTTTTATTAAATGGGATAATTATTGCATGATTATTCTGTGAAAACTACAATAATTGTAACAATTGTATAAATTATTATTTGTTCCTTAAACAACCAATGTTTATTTTTTATGACAGGGGCAATAATCGTTTATAAACATGGGAATAGAATGTAAATATTTTTTATTGAATAATATATGTTAAAACATTATCTCTTTCTATATTGTGAAAAGATTAGATACTAAATAGTCTACCCTAGCCCATATTCCATGAAAATAATAAAATCAAAGAAAATGAAATCCAACAATAACAATCATAACCCCATATAATAAGGAATTTCTCCATATGGGTGTCATATAGGTAAAATAATAAGGTATATCTAGTGAATAAACCACAGATATCCTTTTCTACCATATCCCAAATGGTACAATATAAAAATATATGTATTTAATACCACATTTAGATGATCATATCCTAAATAACCTTAATAGTTCTATATCGAGGGAGATATGTGACCTAAAGAAAGACTCCCTATATGTCAAATGAAAATAAATAATAGTGATGGAATAATGATAAATTGTGGATACTATTAGGTATATCAAATAACCATTAATAGTAATATAAATAATGAAAAATTAAAATCCATAATATAAAAAAATATGGACTTAACAATAAAAATCCAATTATAATAAGGCTACACATTCAATAAATAATTATGACCCAACGGTGTTATCAAACAATGCATACATCATGTAGTGGCTCACCCAATTGCTTGATAATTTTAAAAATATAATCTAAAATTATACATAATATTTGTTACATAAATAAAATCAATGTTCATGGATCTAAACAATCCTCTTTAATATGCAATGCTTTCCATCCTCCACTCATCCATTGAACCCAAGACCCTTACCCTTACCTTCATCCCTGACTCTGATATTTTCAAACCCCCATAATGAGATTGTAAAGGGATTGAGTAATATTTTTATTAGTACACTATTAATGATATGGCTAAATAAATCTATTGTATTTGGATTAATTCATAATATAATATAGAATCCATATAAATAAAATTAATCTTTTAATAACATGTGGGGATAGAATTCAACCTTGATGAATGACCATACCTACTTTGGTATATACTTAAATGGGATGATACAATCATAGTATAATAACTAATAGAATATGAATGAGTTATAATCATTATATCCCAGTGAATGATTCATTAATATAAACCATTATTCATTGAAAATGTATAACCACAACAATAATCGAAAAAAAATTATCCACCTACAACTAGAAAATGGTGACTCATATATCACTATATCACTATTCATAGTAAAAATTTTAGTTACAAATATATTAATTATGTTAATGAATATACCATCGATGAAATAAATATATTAAGTGACACATCACTAAGATAATATATAAGGTTAAAAGATATATTACAGACATCACCAATCTAGGTAAATAATGCATCAAAAATATAATACTAAAGGTGAATAATATATCATTGATACAATAGAAAATTTCATTGATATATATCCATCATAAAATATATGGTTGATGACATTTCATTATAATAATTAAATACTAGGCCTACTACAGATCACCATACAAATCCAAAAGGGTGTATTTTCTACCACCAATTTAATAAGAAAGTATTATAAAATATCACAAATAGAACTAACAATGGAAAACACTATAGTCAATGATTTATCACTATACCAATAAAAAATTATGGATAATCTACAACAAATATATATAAAAATTATGATACCATTAAATAATCAACATTAAAACTTCTAATTTTAATGATGTTTCACAAATAGACAAATCACGGAAAATGTGATTCATATAACACCAACAAAGTAAAAAATGTAATTGGGAAAGGTAATTAACCAATTAAATATGTAAATAATGATGAAATATCATAATCTAAATAATTAAGTGTTAAAATTCCAAAATTATACTCTTATGGAGGATTCTCACCTCACATTATCAGTATTATTATACATGTTTCTCTTTTAAGCTAACCATACCTCAGGATTTATACACCAAGTCAAAATTAATCATTCTTATCCACCATTATCATTTAATAAGAATCCTAAAAATCACCAATCAAAAAATCATATTTCATCGTGGACATAGATAATTTTAAAATCATATAACAACCCGTATTTTCTTCTAGAGTAACACATAAATCATATTTTTGTTGAAAACAAGTTCACTATTATGATTAATAAGTTTCATTAATTCTAGTAATGGGTATAAAATCCTATTTCAGTTACCATTCTTCTAGTTTCCTAAAAAATTTACAATTTTATTTGTCTATAAGGGACCATTAATATCAAATCATATAATTTATATGACATATTTTGGGTTAGATAATTCATATTCATCATTGAAAAAATATGGAATAGAAATTCATTTATCAATCGGGCCGCTAGCACTAAATCAGTGACAAATAATATTCATCCATTAATAGACCAATTATATTTCAATGTATTATTTAATATATATAAGTGATTATAATACTAGTAAGATGTGAATTTCAATATATTCTAACTGATAATGAATGAACTACTACGGGGGAGTTTGAGGAAAATTGTATTATATTTATATATATATATATATATTCTATTCAAGATCAATTAATTGTTTGTCAAATGATAATAAGAGTCATTCATGAATAAGTGAGAAATAATTATGAATATTCAAATACATTTTGGTTTTTGGAAATATATATTTATGTTAGTACACATCATATATATTGAATTGTAAGATGAAATTAATATTAATCAATGATGGGTATAGATGGTGTAATGTCCAAGGTAAATACAGAAAATGAAATTTTTCATATTTATTAATATTTGTAAATTAAATATTAATTATACTTTATATGGGATGTTATGATCGATGGAAAACCTGATACACAACAATGGGTTTCATTGAAAATATATGTTGCACACAATGATGAGTTATACCAAAAATAATATAATAATATTATTAATTTAAATAGTAGTTATCGTCTAGCCATTGTATTGGAGGGAATGGATAGAACTAACTAAAATATGTTTATATATGTTTATTAAATGTTTATACTTTTATCCAATAAATTTTAGTGGATTAAAATTTGAATGAATACAATTTTAAGCAAAAATACTATAATATTCTTTAAAGGGTTGATTTACCGCCTTTTAACAGAGAACCATTTTTAAATGTAGTTATTTTAACTTTTATATGTCCTATTTTACAAAAATAAAATTCTCATTTAGAATTAAGACATCAAAATTTACTTTGGGTAAATTAATGGTAGTATTCTGATAATGTTCATTTCATAATGAATAGTGAAAAATACTGTATCTGAATTCAAAACATCATTTTATTATTACTTATTTATATGGATATATTATTTTTTTAAATTATTCTATAGTCTAGGTAGATTATATTTTTACCACTTAATCAAATTTTGTTCATTTTAAGTATTTTCACGTAGAATTTGGATATAAACAAGTGCCAATCTATTGATAGTTATTATTTAATAAAAACACACCTCTTGTTTTGACTGCGGGAATTAATTTTAAATTAATTAATGCAACTTATATGTTTTTAATTTGGTAAAATAGACCTCACATTTGTATTCGGAATATCAAATATAGTTTAGGATGAATTTTTTTTATTTTTTTGAAAAACATCAATTTTTGATGAATCGTTAAGACACTGAGTAGTAGTAAAAATGATTATTTATTCAATTTAATAAAAATTTACTGCTTCTGTGAATTCAAATATGAAAATAAGATATAAATGGTTGTTATTAGTATGTAAAATTCAATTCAATAAGATGAAAATAATTTTCGGTGAATAATAACCGTCGACTTTTATTAACCGCGGTTAATGGTAAATATGGTAATTCATGGTAAAAACAATATTATAATAATATAAAATTACCATAACACTTTTAATAACCATATTGGATGAGTAATGTCCGACCAATACAGTCCTTGGGTGAGACTTTTGGCCTTTTAAATCCATTTGGGTAAGATAGTGACATGAATAATTTTTTATTCAAAGTTAAATTAAAAATATCATAAACATGTATTATTTTCGAAAACAATTTTAATGTGGTGTTATATAATTAATATATTTGACTATAAATATTCATTAAATAGTAAAAAAAATCCTACATCATGGTATTTTATTTATATATTTAGACATCAATAAAATATAATTATTTAGGACACAATAATAATGCAATGTTTACTTCATTACTGAATGATTTAAATAAATATGATTATAAAAATTAAAACAATATAAAAAACATGTCCAATTATTATTGGGTTTTTTTATTTCTAACATGAGTCATCGTATCTTAGACATTAATGAGTGTTGGACCTTTAGAAAATAAAAACCATTATATAATAAAATAATATTTTCAGACATTCCTAAAGAGCCCTACCTCCCCCTTATAAAAAGTCCTCACCTCTAACACATTATTCACACCACTCAAGACCCGTGGATCATCAAACCACTGCCAAAATGAGCTCTCAATATTCCCCTCTTCTACCTAAAATCCATACCTTCTCCATAAGTCATTTGAAGAAATCCTTTTGGTTCAAACCAAATGGAGTAACCTGATTTAAATGTTAAATATTCTCTTAAGTTCTTTTCATTTATTTTACTTCTCTAACCCATTAACTCATTTTACATGTTTATTTTATAAATAAAATAGTAACCATAATATAATAGGTTGTTTTTATTAGATTTATTGTGACTACACTTACACACAATTCTATCTAATGGGTAAAAAACATAATGCTTCTATGGACGGTGAACTAGTGTCTCAAGAAACGATGATAGTTAAATCACATCCTACCACCTATTATGGTGGCCGATATTATGGAATTATATTTATATGTGAATTATATTTTATTTATATTGTCTCTTTACCTCTGTATTATTAATTTATATCATACCTTTATGGTTTCCATAATGGGTAAAAGCGATAAATTTATTTGAGGAAGTGCGGACAACCAACCCCACAATGTGATATAACTCGTTCTTGCCATATGTGGGATGTATAAAGGATGGTGCTAATGAAATTATATATTATATTATAATGGGATTATAATATACCTAAGCATCATTATTTTTTTCAATGCATTAAAATTATAAATAGAAATTAATGTAGCGTTTATACGTACGTACGGCTTACCATCTCCATGAACTGTGCATTTCATTTCATATCTCCAAATGTTATGTACTATTATAAATATATATATATATACATGATATTTATGATATATATGATATTTAAATAATTAATTTTATTGTGGATATAATTTAATTTTTACCGCATGGTCAATTTGTAATTATAACAAGTTCATTTTTTGACTCATGTTCCGAACATCTAGAAAATGTCTGATATGAACTCTAATAAAAATATAATTTATATATAAAGATAATGAGTGATATAAAATTAATAATAAAACATTAAAAAGGTTCTTAATTAAGTAGAAATTAACTTATTCATATTATTCACAAAGAACAAGAAACATACAAGAATGTCGGACATGAGGTAAGGGGTTTCTAATCTCACTTTTAATTCCATGCGATTTACATTGTTCGCCACTTATATATTTCATGTGGTGTATTGTGTACTTACATTTGATATATATTATTATTATTCTATTTATAATAATTGTATTGTGTGACTCATTTGGTGGTTATCAACTTTTGTTCATACAACTCGATTGATTACAATGTGCTAAGGCGGTTTCATCTCACTTTGTATTCCTGTGAGATTCATGCTATATTTGACACTTTTATTTTTTGTGGTGTATGTACTACCCATGATTGTATTAATTTTGTAATATAAATTAATGTATGGGTATTTAAATATTCAATGTATGACTCTTCTTTAATGTGGCGTATGTTTCCTAACTTTCCAAATCGGTAACGGAACCTTTCACCATCCTCTTTTTAAAAAACTTCTTTTTGTTATGTTTTATAATTTATATCTTCTTATGTCAAGATATATTCTTCTATATCATTATTTCTGTAAAAATTTTGCCCAATTGATGATATACCATTTTCTCCCTCATCAAATCATTTTTTGAATTTTAATGTGACGTCATTAGGATGTCTAATTTCTATAAGAGAACTTCTTAACCCAATTTCAATTCATTGGGGTTAAACTTATACTGCATGATTATGCCATGCTATGAATATGTGTGAAGGAGCTATTATAGTTTTACACATAATATCAACTTCTATTGGGTGTATTCTTATTTTTTACACATAATTATTCCATTAATTTATCCATAATCTAAGTATATGATCTTTGCAAGGGACTTTGTCTCAATTTACATTCAATTGAAACTTATTTGTTTTTTATAAAACAATTCACATTTATATGATGTATATACTTTCCTTTGACATATTATATCATAGATATCCTTATTTTCATGATATAATAATCTTTTATTTATGTTATTTCTTCAATTATTTTCATTCAAGATTCTCTCATTTGGTTAGGAACTGTTTAACTAAAATATCATTTTAAATGCTTTAATGATTTATTAATATATATATTTCTCATTAATGGCCATGTTTTCAAATTGGTTTTAAGGATTTATTTATATGGTCAATAATGATCAAAATTTTTGATACCATTAAAAATGTCCAAGTGGTATGGGACTGTTTGAATCAAAAAACACTTTATTAAATGTTCTAAATTGTTTTGAAAATTGTGTGATAAAGAATGGATTTTTTCAATATCTTAAAATGATTTATTATGATTGGAAATGAAATGTTATTAGTGAAATGTTTATATTTTCAACAATTAGTGTGTTATTATTTTATAATGGGAATTGGACATTTGACGGTTGGTTACGTGATAAACTAAATGATGGGATATTTCGTGATAAACCAGGACATGTGTTTACATTATAACCCCCAATGCATTGGGTATAGAAGTCAGCCATATGCATATTTCATTTAGTGATATGTATGGAAGTCAACCGTGTGGTTATTAAATTTATGTATGTTTATGTCCCATGTCACTTTATACCTTATGTGTTCATTCTATGGGCTTTATGGTAATATTTTGGTTACAAAAGTGTGAGTAATGATCTTTTTTTTAGTTAATAGTATTTACTAATACATAAAGGTGAACAATATTACTTATGACAATGTATTAATGTTTTACTTTTTTAATATTAATAGTTTTCCTTTATTGTGTATCCCTTACTGAGCATTTTATACTCATCCCAATTTTTTGAAATGTTTTTTCACATGACTTAAATATGAATAGGGTCAAGGATGGGTTTATGGAAAAGTCATGCTGTATAAATTATGGAACTAGACATGACTTTTTTTTAATGATTTTTTATTTTATTAAAAAAATGGAAACTGATTAGAAGTGTATACTTTATAATTTCAAAGATGCAATTTAATAGTTATGGCCTAATTCTCTAATTCACTAAACGTAAAAAGATCCTCAATGTGAACTAATCATTTCATTCAAAATTATTTAATGTTTTAAGGCTGGGTTCTTATATTGTTATCAAAGGTAGGTTTAGATAACTTTAGGTATAAGGATATTTTGTTAAACTCGTGGTTAGTCCCTATGTCTATTATTTTAGTTAAATACTTGTTTTATAAATTTTTTAGATCAAGGAATGTCTATTAAAGATGGAAGGAAGATGATATCAAATGAAATCCTTATGTCTTCCATATGATATACATGCAATAATTATTGAAAAGTCATGTTCAAATGATTGTGAAACTTTTTCTCACATACAACTCACTTGCAAGATGTTCTTTGAGATAACAAACACCTCCACTATACGTTAATGACATCATTCATCATGGGATGTATTGAATGAAATACTATTTTCGCAATATTCTCAGATTTTTAGGAAATGTAAATATTATTAAGAAATTTTCAAATATTTTAATTTATGACAAGATTTTGAAGCATATTATGATTTTGAAAAAGGTGACAAAGAAGGAGACCCTTGTGAAAACTATTAATATTTTCTTTTAAAATATAGTCTCTCAGCATATACTTATTGTATTATAAAAGGACCATTTATTGAAATTTTCAACTCAAACATGGTCTGACTATTTTATAAAAATCATGTTTCATCATATGTTTTTAAATTATATGTCATACATGATTATTTTTTTAAACTCTTTTTCTGCAAACACCCATATGACCTATGTTGTACAATTTTTATTTGGGTGAAGGAAGAAAATGATTTTGAAGGATCTAAAAATCATTTTTGTAATGCATGGACCTTATACCAATGTGAACAGGATAATAATGAAACCATATGGACACCATGATCATGGTATGTTGTTCTTTCTATTATTAGTAGTTTGATTTAATCATATAAAGGGGAAAAAATATAATTTGTTGAGATCTTAATGTATTTTGATAAAAATGAAGGGAATAAGAAAACCATTGTGGATAAAACATCTTAGGGTTATTCTTGTGTTTTATAAAAAGAACAACCCATAAAATGGGTGATACACGTCACGTCCAGAAAAGATGTGAGAATCGAACCCACAACCGAAGAGCAACAAGGGTGCATCACTTACCACTACCCAACATGATGTACCTAGTTAGTATGAATTATTGTTTTTTGTTAAATGATTATATGGATAAAGAGTAAGTTTATTTTGGGAACATCTATTTTGTCAAATAGATATCCTGAATGTTGGAAGATGGTTTAGTGATTAAGGGATAAATGTTATTTTGGAAGATGTTGACTATTTCAGGGAAACACAATATGCCTATGTAAAATATAATACATTGAGATTTCAATTTAAAAGTAATGGTGGTATTTTAGTTTAAAATAATATATTTTTTTATTGGGGAATTATAAGTGTTTTCAGTTATTTAATGAAATTATTAACCTATCTTTGTAAATATTTTACTAGGTTAATTACACTTCAGTATGAGAATTTAATAGTAGTCAATGTGATTTAGAGATAAATGTTATTTATTAGCATGAAAGAATATGCGATTATATCCTTCTGAATATTGGGTTTCAATCTTAGTTTGGATTACTTTGAATGATTTTAAGGTCAATTGTATATTGAATGGTCTTTGTTGAACATTGGGTACTTTTTGATGAATTATAGAGATTAAGAGTAGTTTTTTTAAATGATTATCCTTTTTGGGGATTATATGATCCTGTACTAACCTTTTTGGTTTTGGATGATGCATACATATGGGGGAAATATATAGTTCATCTTCTAAATATTATGTTGTACTCTCAAATTTGATTATAGCGATTCAGGTGTGACCAAGTCATCAAGAAAACTTTTCTTTTATAGAATAGATGAGTTTGTGGAAGGAATTTACTAAAGGATGAAAGTCTACATGGAAAGTAAGTATGTTTCCTTATATTTTTAGTTAATCTCATTAACATATTCCAAAAATTTATGAAAACTAACTTTAAAAAAGAACGTTGTCTGTTAATTTTTCTTACTGGGGAATCAACGACCATTTTACACATCACATGTTTGGGATTTGCTGGTGGTTAACATTCCCCTAATCATGTTTTCTGTCACTCTCTATGAAAACATGTCACTTATTTTCTCCTATATATCCATGTTTTCATATAATCCATGTATGGGTTATCTTGGGTGACCTTTTTACATATCTTTCTTTCTTTTACAGTGATTGATTTATTTACTATTTTTTTGATGTGGTACATTCAATGATGTTTCCAATCCCAATTTTAAAAATGCAAGGATGAAATTTCCAAAGGGGGGAAGGATATAACATCCCAGGTAATAATGAATTTAAAATTCATCATATTTGTTAATATTTTTAAATTGAATATTAATTTTACATTAAAGGGTATGATATTATTGATGGCAAACCTGATATTCCATAATGTGATTCTTTGTAAACTAATGGTTCAAACAACATTGAGTTATACCAAAAAATAATATAATATCATTATTATTTTAAATGGTAGTTAAAACCTAGCCATTGTATTGGAGGTAATGAATAAAACTAACTAAAAAATGATTATATAAGTTTGTTAAATGTTTTTACTTTTATCTAATAAATTTTAGAGGCTTAAAATGTGAATTAATCCAATTTTAAGCATAAATACTATAGTATTCATTAAAGGATCAATTTACCACCTTTTAATAGAGAAGCCTTTTTAAATATAGTTTTTGACACTTCAATATGTTCGACAAAAAAATAACAATGAGTTATACCGACAAATAATATAATGATATTGTTAATTTAAATGGTAGTTAACAACTAGGCATTGTATTGGAGGGAATGAATAAAACTAACTAGAATATGGTTATATAAATTTTTTAAATGTTATTACTTTTATCTAATAAATTTTAGAGGCTTAAAATGTGAATGAATCCAATTTTAATCATAAATACTCTAATATTCTTTAAAGGGTCAATTTACTACCTTTTAATGAAGAAACCTTTTTAAATATAGTTTTTGACACTTCAATATGTTCTATTTGAAAAAATAAAATTCTTTTTTATAATCAGGACAAAAAAATTTAATTTGGGTAAATTTTTGTAATTTTTCTGATGAAGTTCAATTTTAATGAATAGTGAAAAATACGGTATTTTAATTCAAAACTGCCTTTAAATCAAATTTATTTATATTGTTAAAATATTATTTTAAAATGGTTTTAAATATTATATAGATTATATTTTTACTATTTAATCCAGTTTTGGTCATTGGATGTACATTCACTTTTTATTTGGACATAAACAAGTGTCAATCTTTTGATAGTAATCATTTTTTAAAATCGCGTTTTTTTTCACAACGGAAATTAATTTTAAATTAATTATTCAAACTTCTATTTTTTTAATTTGGTAAAATAGAAATCATTTTTTTATTTTAATATGCAATATATCTATGGAAAAATTTATGGTATTTTTTTGAAAAACATCAATTTTTGATGAATAATGAAAATACTAAGTAGTAGTTAAAAAGCTGAATTTTTTATTTAAATAAAATTATATTGCTTCAGTGAATTGAATTATGATAATACAACATACATGTTTATTATTAGTAAGTACCGTGTGGATCAATAAGATGGAAATATTTTTTAGTGAATAGTAACTTTTGACTTTTATTTACTACGTTTAAAGATAAATACCGTAATTTAATATAAAAAATGTTATAATATTATCAAACTACCTTAACCCTTTTCCTAACCTTATTTAAATAGTAATGGCCGACCATGAAAATCCTTGGATGAGACCTTTGTCCTTTTAAATCCATTTGGGTAAGATAAAGACATTATGATCTTTTTATTTAAAGAAAAAATAAAAATATCATAAACCTGTATTGTTTTGCTAAAAAAATTTTAATATGGGGTTATATAATTGGTATATTTGACTATAAATACTAATTATAAATCTAAAAAGAGTTCCTACATCATGGTATTTTATTTATAATTTTTAGACATCATATAAATAAAATTATTTATGACACAATAATGATGCAGTGTTTACCTCATTAATGAATGATTTAAATAAATAAGATTATAGAAATTAAAATAATAACTAAAACATATCCAATTATTATTTAATGATTTTATTTCAAACATTAGACATATTATCATTGACAATAATGTGTTTTGGACCTTTCGAAACTGAAAATAATTATATAATAATATAACCTTTTCATAGATTTTTAAAGAGCCCCTCCCCCCCCCCTTATAAAAAGCCATCTCTTATATCCCATTAATCACACCTATAATGACCATTTTCTCATCAAAAAACCTCCAAAATAAGATTTATATATTCCTATATTTCACCTATAGGCCTTACTTTGGGTAGAAGGCACTTCAAAAAATTCTTTTGGTTCAAACCATATGGAGTTACCCGATTTAAAGGTTACATCTTCTCTTAAAGTCTTTCCTTTCATTTTAATTATCCAACCCCTCAAAACTTTTTATTACTTTATTTTATAACAACAGAAATATCAAACATATATTATTCTATTGTTATTTTAAGTATTCTAAATTAACATATACACACCTCTCTCTAATTGGTAAATAACATACTGTTTCTGTGGACGACGAACTACTGCCTCACGAAATGATGATTGTTAATTCTTATCCTACCACCACTTATGGTGGCTATTATGATGGAACTGTATTTATATGTAAAATATATTGTATTTATATAGTCTCCTTAATTTTTTTATTTTCATTTATAGCATACCATTATGGTTTTCGTAATTGGAAAAAAGCGATAATTTCATTTGAGGAAATGTGGACTAGTGCACCATCAAAGTGATATGACTCGTTAATGAAATATGTGGGATGTATAAAGGATAGAGATAATAAAATTATATATTATATTATAATATAATTATAATATACCTATCTAGCATTATTTTTTTCAATCCATTAAAATAGGAAATAAAATGAATGTAGCGTTCCTGCATATGTATGACTTACCGTCACCTTGAACGGTACATTTCACTTATTATCTCCCAATGTTATGTGCTATTAAAAATAAATAAATATATTAAATAAATATGATATATATGATATTTAAATAATTAATGTTATTATGGATATTATATACTTGTGACCACATCGACAATTTTTAATTAAAACAAGTTCATTTTTACTCATGTTTTGAACATAAACAAAATGTCTGATATGAACTCTAATAAATAACAAATTTCTATAAAAAGATAAAAACTGATATAAAATGAATAATAAAAAATTAAAAATATTCTTAATCAAGTATAAATTAACTTATTTTTATTACTGAGGATGAACAAGGAACCTATAAAAGAAGTCGGAATAAAGGTAATGGGTTTCTTATCTCACTTTTAATTACGTGAGATTTCCATTGTTTGCCACTTATTTATTTCATGTGGTGTATTGGGTACTTCCATATGATATATATTATCATTATTCTTATTATATTAACGGTATTTTGTGATTAATTTGGGGGTTATTAACTATTGGTCATACGAATTGATCAATTACAACGTGGTAAGGGGTTTTTATCCCACTTTTTATTCCTGTTAGATTCAAGCTATATTTTCCACTATTTTATTTTGTCTGTTGTATGTACTACTGATGATTGTATTCATTGTGTAATATAATTTAATTAATGGGTATTTAATTATTCATTGTTTGAACCTTATTCAGTGTGGAGTATGTTTTATTAGTTACCAAATTTGTATGGGAACCTTTCACCCTCCTCTTTTTAAAAGAATTATTTCTGTTATGTATTTTAATTTACATCTTCATATTTTGGGATATGTTATTAAATATCTTTGTTGCTATAAATATTATGTCCATGTTATGAGATACCTTTTTTTCTCTCATCAACTCATTTTTTAAATCTAAATGTTACGTTATTAGGCTATTGAATATATATAAGAGACCTTCTTAACCCATTTTCAATTATTTGGGGTTAAAGTTCTACTTATTGATTATGTCGTGCTATGAATATGTGTAAAATACCTATGATTGTTTTACACTTAATATCTAATTATATTGGGAGTATTATTAATTTTCACACATAATTATGTCATTGATTTATCATTAATCTAAGGATATGATCTTTGCAAGGGACTTTGTCTCAATTTATATTCCATTGAAACTTATTTGTTTTTTATACACCAATTAAATTTTATATAGTGTATATATACTGCCCTTTGACATATAATATCATGAATATCCTTATTCTCATGATATTATAATCTTTGATCAATTTTATTTCTCAATTATTTGTATTCTAGCATCTCTCATTTTCATAGAAACACTTTAACTAAAATATCATTTTAATTGTTTTAAAGATTTATTCCTCTAAATATTTATCATTAATGACAATGTTTTCAAAATAGATTTATGGATTTATTTATATCATCATTAATGTTCAAAAACGTTAATTCCATCAACATTTTCAATGTGGTATGAAAAACATTTATTTAAAAATAAATATTTTAAATTTTTTCAATGGTTTTGAAAATGGTTTGATAAATCATTGATTTTGGAAATATATTGAAATGATTTCTTGTGATTGAAAATTAAATGTTATTAGTGAAATGTTTATATTTTCAATATGTTATGTGTTATGATTTTATAATCTTACTTGGACATTTGACAGGTGGTTACGTGATAAACCAGATGATGGGTGGTACCATGATAAACAAGGACATGTGGTTACATTATAACCTCCAATGCATTGGGTATAAAAGTCGGTTGTATGGCTATTCCTTTTAGTGATATGTGTCGAAGTCAACAGTATGGATATTCCATTTAATTATGTTTATATCCCATGTTTCCTTTATATGTTATGTGTTCTTTCTATGTGTTTTATGGTAATCTTTTAGTTATAAAAGGGTAAGAAGTGATATTTTATTTAGTGATGATTATTTACTACCTTACAATGGTGAAAAGTATTAAATATGATAAATTATGCATCGTTTACTTGTTGTTTTGAAAAAAATAACAGTTTTACTTCATTGTGTATCCCTTATTGAGATTTTAATGTTCATACCATGTTTTGAAATGTTTTTTCACAAGTCATAAAGTTGAATAGGGTCATGGATGGGATCAAGAAAAAGTAATTTTGTCTAAAACATGGAACTAGACAAGACCCTTTTTTTAAAAAAGTTTTTATATTATGAATAAAGTTGAAACTTAGTAGAAGTGTCTAATTTGTAATTTTTGAGATGTAATGTAATAGTTATGGCTGAATTTTCTAGAACTATAAACATGAAAAGATCCTCAATGTGAATTATTCATTTAATTAATTATTATTGAATGTTTTAAAGCTGGGTCCTTATAGATGGTTGATGCAAGAACATTCTTCTATAGGATATTTATCAGTTTGGTAAGGTTAATATTTATGCTATTGTAGTGTTTTGATTGAATAATAAAAATATGCATGGAATATTGACGTACTGAAAGGGATGAAAAGCACATATTTTTTTATTGTAGGGGGATGGGGTGAAACAATGATGTTCAATTCTTATGTTCTGTTTTGAATTAAAAATCATTCACCTCATGTGAGTGTAAAATTTATTATTGAATATAGGTAATAAATCATTACTATTTTGTAATAGAAATATACATGGGCCTCTACTCAATAAAACTATCTAGACATTAGTGTTTCAAAAGATATCCATGTACAAATGAACCACTAGAAAATAATTATTTTAATTTGGTTACCACATTTAGGTAGTATCTTTACACATGTATGAAACAACAGTTATTCAATATTTCATATTCCCTTTTCATGGATAAAATATATCACAATTATTTGGTAAAAAATATATGAACATTCACCTATATTCTTCAATATGTGTTAACTACTATCCTTAAAATCTGTATGATTTCTCTTCTTGTATGTACTTTTACATATTTATTTTTCTCACACAGTAGTGAGGAAGAACCTTCATTAGTATTAGGGGAGATAATCTGATGGGTTTGTATAATAAAGTCTATCTAATTTTAATATGATTTAATCGATATTCTTCCTTCAATTTTTTAATAGTACATTTCATATTATGTTTAAATATAAAAACAAAAACACTAATTTTTTTATACTCATCCAACTACTTTCATAAATTAGTTATTTAGATTGTCTGATCGTTACAAACTAGATAGAAATATCTATTTGGTATCCATTTTACTAAGGTCTCATCAACATATTCATTTGATAATATCGTCAATTCTACATCATTGTTCAAAATTAAAATTATTTACTCCAACACTCCATGATGCACTAACCCCCTTGATATAGGAATGGTTCCTCTAAGATTGTATTGGATTTCACTAACATGATTTCAAATGTCTCACTCAATATTTTTTGCGACCATCCATGAAACATCCACACATTTACCACTTTCAATCTTAAAAAAGATAGTTGTTTCAATAATATATAGTGATATAATTATTCTTTAAACATCAATTTTACCGTGTAAGAATAAAATTTTTCCAATATGATATTTAGAATGTAAAATTATTAAATTTTCATCACCATTTTGAATATATTTATGAATCATTTCTATGTTATTTGAACCATCAATGAATTAATCTGACATACAATCACAAAATTCTACCTAAAAATGATATTTAAATCGGTGTTCTTTCACAATTTCATAGGACCATCTAAGAATTATTTTAAAATAATCATCCAATATATGGTGAATTTAATCAAAAACCATTGAATTTTTTGTTTTTTTACAAACCTATAGATAATAAAATACTTACTATTACAACCATTTTAATGATTGGAATCAATCTGATTACTTGTATCACAACCATCTATCAGTTGGCTCATAATATTTTATCGGAACATAATGTATGAAGTTTTATTCATGAATTCATATAAGTCTATATAATAGGAATTTTTTATTAGAAATAATCAATTATTATACCAAATCTGAAAATGAATCATCTGGTGTACTCAAGCCAATGAAAATTTTAATAGATCATATGAAGGACTTCATTTGATAATATTCCCAAGAAATTTTCCATTGATACATAATCAAACATCCACTGATAGAAAAAAATTATAAGTTTTTTTAACAATAAAACTTTATAAAACTAATAATCTTGTGAATATTATGACTACTAAACTTTGTACAACATTATAGCTCAACCATTTTACGACGACACCTCAAACATCACAAACATTGAACACAAATTTCTCTTTATACTATAAAATATATCATGAAAACCATTAGTAGAGTTTATGTTATAAAAATTAGGCACAACAAATAATCTCCAAACTAAACATAAAAAACATTCTATAAAGGGAAATATAAATCTCTACAACGATAAAATATCAGATGAAACTATATAACAATTTATATCAGTCTAGTAGCGTTTATATGATATTCTCGAGCTAATAAACAAAATCTGTTCAATTTTCTATCCAAAAAATGTTATATCATTTATAATTTAATTTAATTTAATTATATAATTTTCATCAACATTGGGAAACACCTAATATAAATTAATCATTAAAACATGTACTTCTCAACACCATTGACTTCATCAAAACACCACAATGCTTTATAGTCCCACAAATTACCCCCATTGGATTTGGTTATCAACTAATGAACACAAACCAAATATATATTTTAATATAGTCAATGGATTACTTATCAAATAATTATAAACATAAAATAGTAAAATCATTATTGGAAACCAAAATTATTGTACAAAAATACCAATTTTTCATTATTTTTTTATTAAATAAACATTACTTACCCCTCATCATAATATTCTTCCTTAAAATGTAAAATTGATCAACCAAAAAAACTTTAAACTAGTAGAATTTTTTTTTCTATCCAATAAATATAAGATAAAAATAGTTAACACATGCCAAAATCACTTCACAAACCATTTAATAACTCATACTAAATACATTTCCTTCCATAAAAATTAATATAACATTACAACAGATAGATTTGAGTTACATCATTTTTCTCTCCATTTGAAAACACAATCCAAAGAAACGTTTCAGTGGGGATGGTTATCAAATAATGTAGTATTTTAAGAGGAAATATTTTACACTGATAATAAAACAATTTTTGAAAAATTATTCCTTTAGAAATGGATTAGTTAGAAAATTTGGATCATTATCCATTATTGGAAAAAACTCTAATATTTGGCCTTAATTTTACATATTCTCTTCAGTGAAGTGATATTTGATTTCAATGTTCTTGGATCAGAAACGTTTCACAAAATTATTATTGAGATTTAAATAACTGTATATATATTACAAAAAACAAGGGGAAATATTTATCAATGAAGTTATATTCTAGTTGATTCTTCATACACATGAACTAAATTGTCTCTTGAATGAAAAGAATATTCTCATCATCAATTTCACTCAGAGTAAGTGGAAAATTATTTTTTTTAGGCCAACAGACACATATTTCACCCAATAATTAATCTCCCCAACAGGTGGATATTCTATCATGAAAATATCATAAACATTTTATATATATGAATCTATACGCATCAATATCTCCTAAGCTATCATTAGTTAATCCCAAAATGAAATATTCCTTTTATATACAAGAATGTATTTTTCTTCTATAATATGAGATTTCCATGCTGAGCATTGATACCATGAATATATTATAGAAACATAAAATAAATATTTATTTGATTCTATTAAATATAAAAGACTTCAAACCTACATCCTAAACACTTTTGGAGAAACCTCATATCCTTCACCATCATTGGTAGCTTTTTTTCTATGAAGTTGGTGTAGACATAGGTTTTTAATCTTCTATGATAATATTATTCATACGTTTTCTCAAAATAGTTCTCTTGTTATAATAAAATTTATTTCTTATACAGATAGATTTTTATGAAAAAAATTATCTCATTTCTCATATCCTAGAAATTTCAAATAACAACCTCATCTCCCAAGAAAATTTTTGACATGATTATTCATCACTCCACACAAATATGATATTATAAACATAAATTATTATAATTAGGGAAAGAACATGATTTCATTTTATATATTGGTTAAAATCAACCCTTACATTCCAGAAATACAACATCCAAAGTCATGTACCCAATTTTGATTATTAACATATCAAAGACTCCAATAAATCATTCAAAACATTATTTAGCTTTTATATATTTCAATCAATTTTTCCATTCATGAAAAAAATACTTTTTAGGGTAAAAATGATCATTTAGGTCTTCATTATGATTGGATTACTTGAAATCCACCATAAATATTTAATATCTTTACAATACAGTTATATAATGATTTATCTTGATATTTTCAAGTCATATCACTGGAGAAAAGTTATTATAAAATTCAATACATTCTATTTGTGTGTTTTATATACAAACCAGCCCTATATTTCTTCTTATCACTTCATCGTTCTCATTCAATTTTTTTAAAACCCCATTTTGTAACCATTAATTTTTTACTATTTGTTTTGCGTATAATATTCCATGTTTCATTATTCAATAATATATATAGAATTTTATTCATGAAATTAATCTACTCTTGAGGATCTATTTCTTCTTCAATATCCATTGACTCTATCTATGAATAGAATGAATGACTGAAATGAAACCATTATGGAGATCTAGTTGAACTAGTTGCTCTTCATCTCTAAAAACATGATGAAGTTATTTATCCTTCATTAACATATGATGAGATAAACATGTTTTTTCTATTTTACTTGAAATATCTATATTAGTATAATCATTTTTTTCGACTTCAACAGGATTACTCTTGTTATTAAAATTGTTATATTTAATTGTTGTAACCACTTCACATTACATTCTTCAATATCTTTAAAATTTTATGAAGATTTGTTGGCTTATTTTTCAATAAAATACACATCACCATCCACATATTAAATAATTTTTGTAATTAATTTATTAAAATACATATATCATATTCTATTTGGATTGTATCCTAAAAATATGTTATCAATACCTCTACAATTAAACA
Source organism: Viscum album (assembly GCA_963277665.1). Lineage (NCBI taxonomy): Eukaryota > Viridiplantae > Streptophyta > Magnoliopsida > Santalales > Viscaceae > Viscum > Viscum album. Next base: position 411,684,054 of record OY728156.1, read on the forward strand.
TCTGAAGATTATCAACTTTGAAATAAATAGTTTCAAGGATACCAAAAAACCATAGATATTTTTATTAATACCTTTCTTTATGAATCCCAAAAATAATTAAATAGGAAAATTTTATTACATATCATATGAGATAATCAACACTGATCTTAAATAACCCATGAAATATATTATATCGAATACAATATGTTCAATATCCTTTGTAACTCACAAAAATTGTAAAAATGAAATGTAATATATTATAAAAATATTGACTACAAAATGAATTTATGGATATTAAAATTATTTATAAAATTATAAATTTTTCAGTTATCTACGTTAAATAATCCAAATAAGAATCATTAAATTGAAAAATAAAATTTATCGGTAATTTATTTTATAAATAAGATTTATTCATGAATTGTGCATATAATTAAAATTTAATTTTATTAATTTTTATAAAAATAATTAATTAAATTAAAGACATTTTTAAATAAAAATATAATAATTTTAATTGTTTTTATAGCCTGTGTTTTTACAAAATATTTCATTTTTGTGATGAATACTGCAAAATAATGAATATTAATTTAAGGCGGTCTTTTCATTAATAGTTTTTATAATTTTAATTATTTTTTAAAAAATTGAAGTTATATTACTTCAATTTAATATCAATTATTCCAATTCATGAAATTGAAATCATTTTACTGTTTAATTGGAATAAAAAAACATTTCAAACATACAAGCATTTTCTCTTTGAAAACCCACTTTATCATCACATCTCTGTGATTAATATAAAATTTAAAATTCCTAATTATGATAATTTAATTTATAATATTGAATTAATAATTTGGAATCCAAATTATTTTAATCATAAAATTATGTAAAATTGATTTTTTCCCATATTAAATAGTTAAGGTATTAGAAATTATTTCCCACAGTTAACATAAAAACTGATTTATAGGCGGTTAAAAAATGATGTGGGTTAAAAGAGTATAAAAAATTTTAAAATATAGTTCAATGAAATATTTATACCATATAATTTTTTATACTATATAAAACTTTGTTTTCAACAAATTGTAATGGTAGAAAATTGGATAGTATTTTTTTCTAAATTATTAAAATTCTAACACTCTACAATTATAAAATGCCACCCACTCATCTATATTATTCACACCATAAAACTATTATAATTTTCCAATACCATCCCAAATACCTTAAAAATTCCATCATCAAATACTCAAATAATTATTTTTTCCTAAATAAAACATAGAAAATATTTTACTGGAATGCTAAAGAGGATACACAAAAAAGTGGTAATGTTCTTCAATATGAGTTTTTATTTTATTTTTTCAAAAACCACCAGAAATTGTTATTAAAACATGTTTATATAAAAAAATAAGTATCTTATATACATTACATTGTTTGTATGTTATTTTAATGATTTACACCCCTCTCTAGTTCCATAAAATTGATTATGAGATCATTATTTGTGTGTACGGAGGACTACCACCTTGAGAAGTGATGTTCATCATTTTTCCTCTTATATATCTCACGGTTGGGTATAATGATGGATATATAGTATAAATATGAAATTTTTGTAATAATTATAACTACATATTAATTTTATCAGATATAACTTTTTATATTTCATTGAATAAGGAATTTTATATCATCTCTTCTGTGTCTGGTGGACTACCGCCTCTTAAATCGATGTGATTGGTTTATCACTAACACATTACATGGAATATAATAAGATAAAAATTAATCAATATATGTTGTATAAATGAAATAATATTTATATTCATGATTTATATATCATTATGAAAGGATAAAATATCAAATTATTTTTTATACTAAACAAAGATAACTTCGTTCATGTACATTAGAAATATCATCTTTAAAAAGCATTGTGACTACCATTTAATCAAAAAACCAATTGGATGGTATATATAGGTAAATTTAAATAAATAATTTATTATATATGATAACATTATCTTCATATATGGTTAAAATATTACATACCATTATTCCATAGTCCGCATAGAAAAATAGAAATGATAGTCATGCATACATTCATCCTACCATCTTCTTGATTGTAATGTAGTTCATTTTTTGATAATAGTAATTTATTAATGGGTTTAAAATTATAATTTATGAATATATATTATAATATTTTAATGATTATTATTGTTTATGGAAGAAAATGGACGTACATGATGACGCATACTCAAGGTAATGATTTATCATCCCACTTTTACTTTCATGAGGTATATCCTAAATTCCCTACTTATTTTATTTGTGTGTTGTATATTATTCCACCTAATCAATTCCTATAATGAATCTATTTATAATCACGGTATTTAGGGATGAAATTTATTTCATTTCATTTATTTTTTTATTATTATGAGTTTAACAAAGTGTTATTGATTTATTTTAAAATATAATTATTATTTGAGATTATTTATATTTACATATATTATGGGGTAATTATTTGACACTTATTTCATAATAATATATATATTACTACACACTTTTTAATATTAAAATTTAAATTAATTGTAATATTGTTTTAGCTCTGTTACATAAAACAATTATTAATTTTTTTACAAAAATCTAACAATATTTCTCTCTTTAGTTGAAAATCATTTTCCATAAAATATTTCCATAAAAATGAGTTAACATTATCCAAATGATTTTTAAGGGATTATTTATGGATTTTTAAATTTTTTTAATTTTTTGAAAATAATTTTCTTATCATCATCTAAAAAATATATTTTTTTACTTTTTATCTTTAAAAATTAGTGTTTTGTTTACTTTTACGCCATGTGCGGAATTACCTTTGCTAATGAACATCATTACACTAATAAATAATTCAAAATTATTAATGTATTTTTTTAATGGGTTTTTCCCAAACATTATGTAAATTCATTGTTTCTAAAACTTATTTTCAGAGAAATTAATTTTAGAAATTCTTTTTGATTTTTTAATTTTTCAAAAATAAAAATATTGATATTCAATTAATGGTCATTTAACTCAAGGGATGTACAATGAGTTCTTTGAAAATGATTTTCTATATATGAATAAATACATTGATTTTAATTATACTTTAATGGGGATATACTCTTATTATACCATACTTGGTATTTATTAGGGTGGTTAATGATTAGTTTGATTGGGGATATTGTATATATATACAATTCATTTTACACTGGATAGTTTATATTTTTTTATTAATATGGGTTATTGTCAACATCTATTATTCTATATTTTAAATAAAAATTATTATGTTGAATATGTTTTACTCATTTTTAATGACGAATTCATTTGAAATTTTATGTAATGGATGAGGCTAGAAATTATATATACCGTAAATAAATTGTTTACTCTCACGAGACAAACTAGTTTGAGTTTTTTCTGAGACTTTACCTATTTACATAGATTTCCTAGAAAAAGGTATCCACTATTTATATGTCTTGACCCAATTACTCAATGGTATACATTAGATTTCTAGTATTATGTATTCCATCCTAATGCATTCAGTAATTTATAGAGCATGTCATTATTCAGCGTGTTATAATCTATATATTTATGATTCATGGTCATTTTATTATTTATATGAAATTATTTGATTATAAATTATACAAACCATTTTTTTCAAAATTTATTGGAAAAATGGAATTATTTTTTCATTATTTTCCTTTCCATATTGATTATTATTTATTAATTGACAAATTTTATGTACTCTTACCCTTAATTTTCATTAGATCATATCATTTTTTTGTGTTTTCCCTAGATACCATGATATTTTTTTTGGTTGGTATACTGAGATTCGACTAGAGGAATAATTTAATTCTAAATTAAAATACATTATTATTTTTTTGAACCATAAAAATAATATGTTGAATTTATATATTTTCTAAATCCAGTTAAAATATTTGGACCTTCAGGATGTGATTCCTTATATCATATGAAAATGTAATATTGCTAACCCATGCTCTCAGCTACTAGGACAGAGGTCACTACAATTGGGATCAAATTATATTTATTAGAATACAATGTAACTAGATTTATTAAAACATATATTAAAAAATATAATCCAATGATATATATTCTTGATATGTGTATAAGAATGTTAAAAATATTTTGGGTATGGAAGTGAATATTTGGGTTTTCCATGAAAATGTATTTATTTCTAAATCGTATATATAGCAATTGTTCTAGAATAGATATACCTAATAGTAATATATTAAAAATGTAACATTAGTGTTGATGAAAAAAATTATGAAGGATTTTATAATTATGATATACCCAATGAAACCATTTTTATGATTATGATATTATCTATCCATAAAAATTTTCAATTTATGATATTTATTTCACATGTTTTGTGATTATGAATCATTTTTCATAGTGGTATGATCTAATCTTGTATATTACGTTGTTTAGAAATGGCACCACAAAGATTGAATGAGAACTGCATCAATGTATCTAATACAAAGAATAAGAAATATATTTTAATTATTCGTATTAAGAAAATATTTTGAAGGGAACTGGCATACCAAAAATTATCATCATACTAGGACAAAACATCATGTTGTAGTAATATAAATAAATAATACACTATGTACTACATCATAAAAGAGAAGCATTTGAAGATGATAGTGATAGAGAAAAAGAAGGATTATGGGGAGAAATGAATGAAAGATTTTCTAACATGGGATACTTATTTAAAGAAACACCTTGGTACCTTATTAAAAGAAAAATTAGTTTGATTCGGATTTTAGAAAAAAATCCAACATAGTCCTAATTTCAAGGAAAATAAGTAATCCTCTAAATTAAAATTTATCCACTATAAGGAGATGGGGAACTAAAAAAATTATTTACTCAAACATCATGGAAATTCACCATTGAAGAATAAAAGGGATCATGTTCAAAGGCATGATGTTAACATAGATGAAGTGGAATGATTAATTTTGTCAAAATTTATGTCACTTGAGTATTTTATTAATTATATCTGGGTTATAGGAATTATTAAATTTTTTTGGATTGTGATATGGTACATTTTCATTAGGGAATTGAATGCATATGTTGAACGATAAAAGGACTTAAATAATTATATGGTTGAAATTTGAAATTATTTTAAGACACATGATTGAGGTAAATATAAAAATTAACATCTTCCATATTTTATGATAATTTTTTGGGGATAAATTGACGATTAATAGGGATAATATATATTTTATTGTACCAACTACCTTGGAATAAATTAAGGATTTTGTGAAAAAAAATATGTTATCATTGATCAAATGAATAAATGTTTTGGATTTAGGGATTATATCCAATTATCGATGTTTTATTTAAATAATAATAATGAATTTATGTTTTCAATAGGGATTTAACATAATTATAGATATTTCCTTGTTTCAAAAAAATACATGATAAAGGAATTAAAATTTTTAGTATGTAACGATTATGATAAACATCATTATGTTTAGATGATTAATGATTAGTTCATTTTGGAAATATAGTGACCTTATTTCTAAATATTTATATATTATTATTTTATAAGGCTTATATGTCAAACCATTTAATAAATGGATTATGTTTATATTTGGATGAGGTTTTACAGATTAACACAACACATCACTATTTGAAGATTTAAGCACACTAAATAACCTGTGATAACTATTTTTTATGATGATAACAAGAGATATAAGTAATGACTTATCATTAATTAATGTATATTTTGATCAGTTAAGTGTTAATATTAGTGCTTCATCCATAAAAATCATTTTATATATTCTTTTCATAGAGTAATCAATAAATTTGATATTGATCAATCTACATATTGAAGGATAAAATTTTTCTTATGAAATAGAAACATATAAATTAAGAATGTTTACTTATACTATTTGAGAGTAAAATATTTCCGCAAACAATAGAATATGGTTTTCTAAGAATAATTATTATTTCCATTAAAAATGATGAATCCAATGTCCCCTTTACTCATTAATGATTTATTATTTTGTGATAATTTACCTTCATTTTATCACCCACATTTTTCTGATCAATGTTATTTATCACTATCTAATAATACTTGGATATTTTTATTCTCTTCCACGTACATGTTTTCATTTACCATCAATTTCTCATTCATGAAAACCTAAAAATGAGTTTTTTAGATAACTATTATATTTATTTTCACTCTTATTAAGGGTATATTTGATGAACCCATATCATGATGTAGCATTTCAATAATGTTATTTTGAAATGTCAAACCATCTATTTATGATATTAATATTAAAATGATACAATAAAATTTATTAAAGTTAGGATAATATATCAACCTGAACTTCTAAATGAAGAACAATTTATTCTAGAGAGTATGTGGAACATAAAATCAATCATAAACAAAAAATTATTTTTTTAAAATCTATTTGATATATTTTGTAACAAAAACACTAGGTCTAAATGATCCCCAAAATAGTATATCATTATAACCGAACTTTTAAATTTATTGGTATGAATTATACAAACAAAATTATTAAAATTATGAATATCTATTACTAAAAACAATTCACGATATAAATTGTTGGGCCGATCCATATCACCCAAATATTTTATTAGAGTAATTGGAAATATCAGTGTATATATGAGTTCTAATGAACATACACCATGTAGAAATTTAATGATAGTAAAAAAATACATTCTATCATATATGGATTATATTTATCTTTTTATTAGAAATATAATTATAATAATTTAATAGAAAAATAAATGTTTTCTAGAAAACTATATTTGTTTAAAAAATATAGTTTCATCACATTTTGTACACACAATTTTTTATTAATTTTTGTTTAATTTTGAAAATATTTTGAAAAATATTTCCTAATTATTGAAATATTTATATCATTATGATTACAAGTTTTTTTTTAAATTTTTCTGAAATGATTAATTTAATAGTAATAATGAAAAAACATATTTCAAATTTAAAACTACCGTTTATTTTAAATTATTGATAAAGATAATGTATAATTTTTTTTACATAAACATGGTTCAACTATACATATATTAACCCAACTTCTATCATTTTAATAAATTTGATATTTTGTTTTCATTTTAAAACATTCATTATTTTTAAACATTTTCTATTAAAAATCTCGATTTTCATCACATCTACATGATTGATATTAAATAAAATTTATCTGCTTATGTTGATGGAAAATCTAAAAGTTGAATAAATATTCAATTGAAAAAAAATTATATTATCAAAAAAGTTCAACATAATTTTTTCGTTTATGAATAATAAAAATAGTAAAAATATTTCTTTGTGGTTATGGTGAACACCAATTTAGAGGGGTTAATCTAAAATAAGGTTTAAACTAAACGAAATTGTAGTCTATAGTCTGTTATATGGAAATATTTAGACACTTTAATGCCATATTCTTGATTATACACCATTTTTAACCTTTTTGTGTTGTAAAAAACATCAGTACACCATTCTCTTCAAAAAATAATCAACCGCATGAATCACCTAATTTATAAAAGACCACCCCCCCTCCTATCTAATTCACGCCATGAAAAACTTTTTTTAGAATATAAATACTAAAATAACTTCATCAATACCCTCTTACGATCTTATATTCCTTAGTTTGGTTATGAAGAACCCCTTGGAATGCTTCTTGTGAAAACATGTGTAGGGTACCTAATGAAGTGGTAACATTTTGTACAAGCATATATATTCTATTTCGTCCTCCACATCATATTATCTATAGACCATGATGATATAAAAATATAAGTATCTTAAATATATATGTTTTTTATGATATCTAAATGATCTCAAACCAGAGAGACATCAATAATATTTGATACAAAGTCGTCATTTGTGTGTACGATGCACTACTGCCTATTGAACCGATGTCATTTGTTTCTCTATTACCACTTATCATGGTTGGGTATAATAATGGATAATATAAATATATATGAAATTTATAAAATAATTATACATATTTATTAAATATATATATATTTACTTTCCACTTCGTATAATATATGATATTATCACTCGTATGTAAGGAGGACTGTTGCGTCGTGAACCAATACAATTTGTTTATCACTAATGCTTTATATGGAAGGTGATAAAAAAATGTTTTAAAGTACATGTGAAATGAATAATATAATTATTATATTCAATAAATTCTTATTTTTAAATAAATATTGTATATCATTTTCATTCATACACTGAATAATGATAATGTCATTCGTGTATGTGTGGACTGATACCTTCACAAAGCGACGTGGATATCTCTTCATAAACAAAACAAATGGACGATATATATAAGTATATTTATATATATAATGTGTTATATATGATATTATTAACATATTGTTAATAGAAAATATTACTTATGTTCTTTCCATAATGATTATTGAAAAATGATAATTTTGTAAATGAATGTATACATCCTACCATCTCCATGATTTTATTATAGATCATTTATCATAACCATTCATCATAATTGGTTTAGAATTTTAATTTATTTATATATATACTAATTATTTCATGATTATTAATCCTCATATATAAAATTAGTGACCTCATTGGGAAAAACCAACCAACTAATGTAATTTTTGACACATAATCCAAATATTAGATAAACATAAGATGTAAGATTATTCAATTAAGAGATAATATTAAACATGATAAAAAGTGAATAAAAAGAATTGTTAACATGGAAACATTTATTAATAACATGTTTAATTATCATAAGATTATTATTTAGTATTTCCAACAAAACATATGTTGTGATTTAGACTCATATTAAGGGTTTCCCATATCACTTTTATTTTTATGATAAATATTCATTGTTCACCACTTATTTACATTGTCTGGGTATATAATACACATTTTATATGTTATAAAATCAATCTATTTTTATTCATTGTATTTTTATACAAATTTTATGTACATTCCATTATAGGGAATACAATTTAAATATTACAAAAGTAGTAGGTGCTTAATGTATAATCACATCGATAATATATATTGTTTATATTTACATATCCCTTATGAAAATTATTTGATTTTTCACTAATTAAATCAACCGATCTTAATAAACAGAATATTTCATGTAATTTTTCAAGTAATAGTTTAATTTTCAAACTCTGGCACTTAAAATGATAAATAAAATGTTTTAAATAAAAACCAAATTTATATCTCTCATCGGTCGAAAATGATTTTCCTTCCAAAGACATGATTTTATAAATGATTACAAAAATATATTATCATTTAGAAATAGATTTTTAATTGTAATTCTTAATCATTTGTATATTTATAAAAAATGTTCTAATTAGAATTTTTTTTCATAATAGAGAACATTCATAATCATTTTATAATGTAAAAGTAATGTTATTTTTAAATTATATTGCTTTTATGTAATTTCTTGTCATCCATAGAATATTTTATTTGAGTCGTACTATAAATGTATAAAAGAATTTTTTAAAAGAATTATTTTCTTCAATATTATGTATATTCCTTGTTTATAAATATTATTTTCATAAGAATTTATTTTCTTAATATTTAATTAAATATTCATTATTTTTTAATAATAAATGTTATTTTATATGAAAGGTTAAATCCCCCAAAAAAATTAAATGATATTTAAAAATCATTTTTATTATATGATGATATCCATTATTGTTACTTATATATTAATAAAGGAGTAATCCAATGATACTATCGTTATTATTTCTTAATATATCTTTTTATAAGATTCATTGGCGATGTACTATGTTGATACATATAATTTTACTCTTTATGGTTCATGATTATGTTTATTGATTGGTGAAATTGTTAAAAACAAATTATGTTATTTGTAACATAAATTTTTTTCTGTAAGTTGTGTTTATTCACTTTATTCTAAATAATGAATTGGACTTTCTAAATGTTGTGTAGGGTCGATAATTATATAACCCATTGATGCATTGGTAGGTCTCATGAGACAAAATTGATTTGGTTTTTTAGAAGCTTTTCCCATTTATATAGTTTTATATGTATATAGACATGATGTTATTATATGTATTGCAAGAAGGCCTTGATGGTATGTTTTATATTTCCATTCTTATGAATTATATCTTTATGAATTCAGTTATTGATAGTACATGTGATTATTTTATCAGGTAGTATATCTATAGTTAAGTTTCATCCTCATTTGACTATTTACATGTAATTATTTTATAATCATTTAATCCTTGAATATTATGTTCAATTTACTAATAAAATGGCATGTGTTTCAGTAATTTAACTTTCAATATTTATTATGAATTTTTATTCATAGGTTTAATTGTATTCTTTCCCTTAATGATCATCTAATCTCACCTCTTTATTATGTTTCATTTTTCATAGGACACCATAATGTTTTTTTGTGATTGATATGTTGGGATACACTAATGGGAATAATCACATTCTAAATCTGAATTCATTTTTTATTTTATGTTTTATATTTTAAAAATAGTCCAACTATTTATCTAGTTTACAAATTATAAAGAAACATTTAGTAATTCAAGATGAGATTCTTTGTATTGTTTCCCATATAATAAATAATCTTCTATAATCAAGCTACCAGGGCTGTCGTCAATAATTTATTTGTAATACATCTCATAAAAAATAATATTAGAGATTTGAATATATATGAATTTCTTTTAGATATGAATTTATACTCTAATATACTTCCTAAAAACACAGTGAGAAGTATTAATTTAGATCAACATTAATAGTTTTATCTCAACTATACTTATATTTAGTCTTTTAGAAAAATTATCTTCTGTTTTAGGTATGTAGACTAAATTAATTAAGAATTTCATACTTTTTTGGATAGTATCTTAACATACCATTAATATACATCAAACGTTTTTATGCATTAATACATTTCATTTAATATCTACATTTATTTTCATCACTTCTCCTAAAACTCATAAAAGTCATGCGATCCTATAGTGTATGTTTCAAAAATATGATGCATGAAATTTGACTAAAATCATAAATTATGAAAATAATTTACATTTCTTTATCTTATAATTTATTCTTCATTAGATCATATACATAATATTGAATAATCTGTTGGGTAAGAGTTGAATGTACACAATATTCTTATGTGTGAAATATAAAATCATCCTTTTTTGACATATTGAATAGTTCCATTTTCTTCTTGGTATCTTATTATGAATATCATGAATAATTTATCAATTTTTTCAACTTGATCATATTGAATAATCTATAAGGTAAGAGTTGAATGTAATCAATATTCTTATCAGTTCAATTTGAAATCATCCTTTTTTGATATATTGAATAGTTCCATTTTATTTTTATAATCTGGTTATAAATATCATAAAGAATTTTTCACTTTTCTCAGTAGGATCATATTCTCATAACACTTATTACCCAGCATTATATTCTGTAAATAATTTTCATTAAACTTTCACAGCAAGAATGAACTATCATTTTCTCTAAATTGAAACAGTTTTACCTTGGTCAGTTTAATTTCATTATAGTGATCCCATTGTACACCATTTTATAAAAATCACATTTTATAAGGAGAACATCATTAAAATCAATATAATTTTTTAAAACACATAAAAATTGTTTTTAACCCTTAAACAATGTTCATTTGGACTTTAATTTTACCTTTACAATTATAGAAGAACAAATATATATGATTATATATTACTCAAAAAATTTGAATGATACTATAGGTTATTGGAAATGTTTCATATTATTCAAAAATTCCAAATCTCATTTCATATTTTATGAATAACCATTATCTAAAAGCAATGGTGATTACCAGTTTTTATCTTTTATTGTATTTTAGAAAACAATTTTATTTTCATTGACCATTTAATTAATATCCTATAGTCTTTTCTATTTAAAATTAAAAAATTGATGATGTGGTAATATAATATGAAATCCCACAGTACAATTTCATGGCTGATCCCATGATTCAAAAACGTTATCTAGTGGTTGAAATATATTTTCATTTCTTAAAACTAGTTTTCACAGATTTTCTTCTATAATTGAGATGAATCTCCCTCAAAATTTTCCACTAGTTCCTTCTATATTCGATGTGATATTCATAATTAAACCAAAAATGATCTTAATATATCTAAATCCTCTAAAACCCATCATTATCTAATAAAACCATTTTTTCTCTATAATATGAATTATCCCTATAACAATATACATCTTTTCTATATACTTTTTCTGAACCATGGTTTTACTTTTCTTCACACAGATTTTCAGTAAACATCTAACATATTCTAATTCAAAATATAGTTTTTCCCACCCTAATCTCTCTTTCATGTATTTGAAACTTTTTTTTATAAAATATAACCATAAAAATTATGTTTTTTATAATTATTAATTTGGATATATACATGGTATAATCATATATTTTCTTTTTTTCATTCAAAAGGCTGTTTTTAATTATTTTGGATAATTTTTACTAATCTATTTATTGCTAAATTTATTATAACATTCACCTATTTTTATAACTATGTTTTGTAAATTTCTAACTACATTATCATTTTTAAGATATTTTTGTAGAAAAATATTAAAATATTTCTCCTCCACCTTTATCTCTTCTCATATCTTGACATTAGTGTTATAATCTTCATTATGTAACTTCATTATATCACCAATTTCTTTTAAAAAATTGAATTTTTATTAATGAAAATATTATTTACTTTATGGTGAACCAAATTATATTATTAGACACTTGTTTTTTATCATGTCTTAAAAATCATTGAAAAAAATATTTCAACTCTCTATTAATAATAATATATATCTTGGTATCTTTTTCTTCTTATTATTAAAAGATATTATGTTAATAATTGGTAAAAGTTTCACCATTCATATTTTCTATAATTAAATTTTCAATAAAATCATAACTAGAGTATTTATCTTCCAATTCGCTGTAAATATCTTCCTCAAATTTGGATAAAATAATTCTTATATTATATATTGATAAGATATTATCCATTCCATTAAAAAATGTCCTTTATTTGGCTACCATTATCTTCAACATTATTCTGGATTTTATAACATCTTCATCACTATCATCAAATTCCATATATCCAAGACAATTTGTAGTAAATTTTCAAATATCACTTTAACCAATCTCCTTTAATTGTAACATCCATTTTCACTTACATTTGCCTCTATTTACCCTATCAAGAAAAAGATCATATATTAATTAATGTATTTACTAACCTCATTTTCAGTTCCAAATTCTCTAAATTCTCTATTAATACAAAATTTCATATATTTTCATTTCTTTTATAACATGAATGATAATTTTCAATTGAATTTATCGTTATTTATGACATTTCTCTCCTTTATCATTTTATATGTGAAGATAATTCTATGAAAATAATCCTAATTTTTCAGGATCATTATTTTCTATGGTTAAAAGCATTTCGTCAAAATTATTTGGAAGAATAAAAAAAATTACAAGGGTTGAATATTGAATATTTTCACAAAGTGTTATAATGTTTCAAGTAATTAAATTATAAAATATAAATATTACACTAATATATTCATCATCACCCATCTTATAATCATCATACTTTAATATATTTATTTTTAATAGAACATTATTCATTTTCATTTTCTCTATATATCTATTCATTAGATTCTGTCAGATTCTATTTTCCATTGTAATTAAATTACCTCTTATAAAATCACTTTCTAAGAGTGAGAATATTATATCTTGTTTACATATTACTTCATTCTTAAAATTCTTCTTATCCAAATGTATTACTGGGTCAAAATTGTTTGAGGAGGGACACCATTTGATTCATCCTTCGTAACATCATAGAAAATGTTATTGAGATAATTTGACAATGTATCCTTCCATACATGATAGTTAATCCCATTATATTAAATAATTATTATACTATTAGTAGAGTTTTGGGCTTACCTATATGTAATAATTATATTAATCCTTTTTAAAATAGTTATCAAAATAAATTTTCACTCAAATACCACATTATACGACCGAAAAATATCTATGTAAACACTAAGAGTTGAATGTGGTAAAATATTGATCATATCATTCATTGTTTTATTAGGAATATAACAACCTTGTCCATAAATTGGAGACAAATTACACTTTTTGAAATCAATCATTCACGAAAAATCACATGAGAAAAGGTATATACAGGTAGTGATTCTCAGTAAAATTAGTCAGTCCTTGTCATATTTTTTAAGTTATAAAAGTCCACAAAATCCCCTATAATTAATTTTTTTAATGTTATTACTATAATTAGGGAGTATACATTTACATTTAGCAAACTATATGCAACCAATACTTAATTTTACCCTCGTATAGATAAATGATATAACATGGTTTCTATATCAACTATAATATCCTTCACTAATATTCTTCAATATGTTTTTAATATTCTTCTATAATTATCTACACATGTTCTTCTTTAAATAACTTCTTCTTTTTGCATTCTCATAGTACTATGGTAATGATTGAACCTCAATCATATGTCCATCCAGTTGAATCCCTTGAGTTTTTAAAACATAATGACACCAGTTTTGATTTATTATTTCTTTGATCACTACAAGAAATTATTCTTATAATACTACTTCGACAATTTTGTTTGATACCCAATTCATAGAGTTTCACTGATACAAACAAATTAGAAATCTATGAATGGTATCCTCATGAATAGTGTATTTAAAACATGTCTTCATGATCATGTCATCACTTTTACAACACTATACCAACTAAAAAAATATATTTTTACTCAAATAAATTTCCCATCTCCCATATATAGTAAAACTACCCTGACAATTTTATGAAATTTCATATACATTATTTTAGATGTAATGATCAAAATTTCTAGTCTCTTACATGGAATCATTTTCTAGTTTAATATATTCAAATACAATAAATGATATATTTTTTACACAATATCTTATGATAGTGTTATTATTCAAAAACCCCTAAAACATAGTGATAATCATGGTATTCTTATGTGATATTTTGAAAATTGAATTATCAACACTTAATTTAAAAAGTAAATATCATTATGAAAAAATTATAATTAACATTAATCATTTAATAAATATAATATAATAAACCCTTACAACATTATTCTTACTTAAGAAACTATAATAGATTTTCTCACAAAATTTCATAGGAATACCTCAAATGTATTTCAAAATAATTATCATAAATGTTATTTTTATATTAGAAACCCTAAACCATTTTATTTTTAGTGAAACCCATGGATTACGACCATCATATTAAATATTGCTTTATTATGATGAAAATCATTACGATGACTTAGTTCACAAACTTTTTTTGATATCTTAGTAACTTATGTTTGAATATAAAATAAAATAATTACGTCATAAATTTGAAAAAGTCCATACAATAATCATTGTGTGTATGTAAACATCATTATTTCTTCTAAATTTGTTAATGATTCATATAATAGATGTGGGTAGATGACATATGTATGATATTATCAAATGGTAATCATTTAATGACATTCCCTTGAGACATTCTTGTGGTTCGCCAGTTTTGGAAACCAGTGGGGGTTTTTCCGCGATTTTGTTCTATCTGGCTCCAGTGTAATATTCCAGATAAATGAAGAATATTACATTTCCATATTAATTAATATTTGTTAATTAAATATTAATTTAACTTTAAAGGGGTTTCAATGTTCGATAGTATACCCGATACGCAACAATGGGTTCCTTTAAAATCTTACGTTACATACTAATAATATATTATTATTTAAAATGGCAGTTAACACCTAGTCATTGTATTGGTAGGAATGAATGAAACTAACTAAAATATGATTATACATGTTTTTCAAATGTATTTACATTTATCCAATTAAAGTTAGAGGCTTAAAATGTGAATGAATCTAATTTTAAGCATAATTTTCATTAAAAGGCCGATTTATCACCATTTAATAGAGAACCCCTTTTATTTATAGTTTTGGTAACATTAAAACATTATATATGACCAAATAAAATCCTTCTCTAGAATGGGGACATCAAAATTTAGTTTGTGTATTTTTTTGGGATTTTTCTGATAAAGTTCATTTTTTTAATGAATAGTAAAAATATTGTACTTTAATTCAAAAGTGGATGTTAATCTAATTTATTTATATGATTATATTTTTTTTAATTATTTTTAATGTGAAATTAAAATAAATTTTTACCATTTAATACAATGTTGGTCATTGGAATTAATTTCACTTTGAAATTGGACATAAACAAGTATCAATCTTTTGATGGTTATTATTTCTTAAAATCACGCTATTTGTTTTGATAACGAGAATTAATTTTAAAATTAATTAATTACACTTCTATGCTTTGAATTTAGAAAAATAGGCATCATTTTTGAATTCCTAATATCAAATATATCTTAGGCGTAATTTTTTGTATTTTTCTGAAAAACTTCAATTTTTTATGAATAGTGAAACCACTTAGTGGTAGTCAAAAAACTGAATTTTTCATTTAAATGAAATTTTATCACTTCTATGAATTTAATTTTGAAAATCCAACATACATGGTTGTTGTCAAGAACTTAAATTCGGTTCAATAAGATTAAAATAATTTTGATGAATAGTAACTTTTGACTTTTATTTACCGTAGTTAAATGTAAATGAAGTTATTCAAGGTATGAAAAATAATGTAATAATTAAAATTTACCTTAACACATGTCCTAACCTTATTGGATGAGTAATTTATAAACATGGTCATCTTTGGGTATATTTTCGGTCCCCATGGATCTACTTATGAAAGATAATGACAATTTAGATTAATTAATGTAAAGTAAAGGCCAAAATGACATAAACAAAAATATTTTAGTAATTAATTTTTATAAAGTGTTATAGAAAGAATAATTTTAACTAGAAATATTCATTAATAATATAATAAAATTTATTATATCATTGTATTTGTTTATAATTTTTACACACCGATTAAATTAAATTATTTATATAACAATAGTGATGCAGTATTTACCTCATTAATAAATGATTTAAATAAATAAGATTATAAAGACTCAAATAATATCCAAATCTGGTCCAATTACTATTGGATGATTTTATTTTTAATATGAGGCATCTTATATTTTACTTCAATGTGTTTTGATCTTTTTGAATCTGATGATAAGTTTCTAATAAAATAATTTTTTCACACTTTCCTAAAGAGCCTCTACTCTCCCTTATAATAGGAGACCACTTATAACCAATTTCATTAACCTCTCAAGACATTTTTCTCATCCAAACTCTACCCAATTAAGCTCCATACATACCTTTACTCCTCCTAGAATCCTTACCTTAGGCATAAAGAACTTCAAGAAGTCCATGGGTTCAAACCAAAGAGAGTCACCCAAATTAAAGGTAACAATTTCTCTTCAATAGTTTTATTTTATTTTACATCTCCAACCCCTAAACACTTTTTATTCCTTTCTTTTGTAACAAAAATATTATCCTAAATATAGTAAGATATTGTTATGAGAAGTATTCAAACTACACTTACACACACCTCCATCTATTGCATGAAGAACATAATGTTTCAGTGGATGGGAAACTAACCCCTCATGAAATGATGATTGTTCGATTATCTCCTACCGCCTCTCATGGTGGCCATTATGATGACACTGTATTTATATATGATATATATTGTGTTTATGTTTTCTTTTATGATTCTGTAATTTCCATTTATATCATGCCTTTATGGTTTCCATTATGGGTAAACATGATAATCTCATTAGAGGAAGTGCAGACTACCGCCCCATCAAAGTGATATGACTCGTTTATACGATATGGGGTACATATAAAAAATATATTAAATGATATTATATTTGATAAAATACTTTAATTATAATACTACTATGTATCATTATGTTTTAATTCCATTAAATATGAAATAGAAATGGAAGTAGCGTTCATGTGTACGTACGGCTTACCGTCTCCATGAACGGTGCATTTAATTTCTTACCTCTAAATTTTTTGTACTATTATAAATACTTGTATATTCTGGATATATATGATATATATGATATCCAAATAATGAATATCATTCTGGATATAATGAACCTTTGACCACATGAACAACATGTAATTATATGAAGTCCATTTTTGACTCAAGTACTAAATATTGACAAAGCAAACATTGTTCACTTAAATGATTACATAATATTTATAACATGGTAACAAGTGATATAAATATTAATAATAAACATGAAAAAGGTTCTTAAGTATTTATAAATTATCATTAGTTTGTTATTCAGGAGATTAATGAACGATCGAGTCAAGTCGGACACAAGGTAAGAGGTTTCTTATCTCACTTTTAATTCCATGATATTTCTATTGTTCGCCACTTATTTATTGCATGTGGTGTAATGTATACAGCCATTGATATATATTATG
Organism: Viscum album; assembly: GCA_963277665.1. NCBI lineage: Eukaryota > Viridiplantae > Streptophyta > Magnoliopsida > Santalales > Viscaceae > Viscum > Viscum album. The sequence goes on from OY728156.1 coordinate 411,702,492, forward strand.
ATTACTATCTTTATATTCATGGTGTTATGTGATTCATATTTTTATCATTAACTTTTGGTCATACGACTCGATTTGATTACAATGAAGTAAGAGTTTTTCATCTCACTATGTATTCCCATGAGATTCATGCTATATATTGCCACTATTTCCTTTTGTGTGGTGTTTTTGCTTCCCATTATTGTACTATTTGTGTAATATACATTCATTTATGAGTATTTACATCTTCATTTTATGAACCTTCTTAATGTGGTGTATGTTTTGTTCGTTACCAAATCGGTAAGAGAACGTTTCTCCCTCCTCTGTTTAAAAGACTTATTTTTATATTGTCTTTTAATTTACCACTTATTATGTTGGGATATTTCATTTTATATACTCATTGATGTAAAAATTATTTCTAAGTGATGAGATACTCTTTTTATCTTATCAACTCATTTTCTGAATTTTAAAGTGACATTGTTAGGCTGTCAAATTATTACAAGGGAACTTCTTAACCCAATTTCAATTCTTTGGTTTCAACTTGTGCTTATTTAATATGTCATCCAATGAATATGTGTGAATTACCTATAATTATTTTACACATAATATCTAACTATATTGGGTTTATTTATATTTTTCACACATAAATATGTCGTTGATTTATCCTTAATAAAAAGATACCATCATTATAAAGGATTTCATCTCAATTTACATTTCCATTGAGACTTCATTGTTGTTATACACCAATTCACACTTATATGGTGTATATACTGTACATTGAAATATTATATCATTAATAAATTTATTCTCATGATATTATAATGTTTTGATTAAATGTTATTCCTCAATTATTTGTATTCAAGCGTCTATCATTTTTTTAAAAACAATTTAACTAAAATATCGTTTTAAATGTTTTAATGATTTATTATTATAAATATTTCTCATTAATGTACAGGTTTTCAAAATTGGTTTTAGGATTTAAATATATGGACATTAATGTTTTCAAATGATAATTTATTTAAAAGCTTCAAAGTGGTATGAGACTCTTTGATTCAAAAATAACTTTTTAAATGGTTTCAAAACTGATTTGATAAAACATTGTTTATTTCAATATCTTGATTTGATATATTGGAATGTGGAAATGTTATCTTTCCTTTGTACATGTGTTATATGTTATGATTATGTTATGGTTAATGGGCATTGTTTACGTATATATGTGGCTCCGTGATAAACCTAGGGCGGGTGAGCCCGAGATAGCTCTCCAATTCATTTTGTATCGTGACGGAGGTAAATGTGATATTTATCCTAATAGATTTAGGGAATATACTATGATGGGTATTCCAAGTGTAATTCCCTATGTATCTATGATAAATACAATGTACGTTTAATATGGATGCCATAAGTAACCATTATGATTTATCATTTGTGTGTGTTATTCATAAATCTTATGATTTCATAATGTCTTTTATGATTGAAAAGTATAGTTTCATGGATTTGTATTTATTGTTGGACAAATTCTTTCATTCCTTATTTTATAACCCTTAATCAGAATTTTATGCTCATCCCATGTTTTTGAAATGTTTTCCATAGGACTTAATGAATAATAGGTTCAGGGATGAGATCAAGGAAAAGTCATGCTCCCTAAAACATGGAACTAGACATGTGTCTTTTTAAGAGTTTTTATTTTATGAAAAAATGGATACTGAGTATTACTGTCTACTTGTAATATTAAAGTTGTTATGTATGTTTTATGGCCTGATTCTCAAAAACTCTAAACCTGAAAGGATCCCCAATTTGAATTATTCATTAAATTCAAGAATATGTAATGTTTAAGGCTGGGTCCTTATAGTTGGTATCAGAGGTCGGTTTAGATAACATTAGAGGTTAGTGAATTCGTTAAGCATAAGTGACATTAGCATAATATTTAGGATTTTAGAATGAGTCATTAGATAATGCGAATGAGTTTAAGATAACATGAATAAGTATATATTAGTGTTTACCCTCCTCAAAAGATATTATACGATGATTTTATTGATATACTCACACTGACCGTTTTGGTTTTAGTAAATGTTTGGATCTAGCAGGCATCAAAGTAATAATGGATGTGAAGAAAACTATGACAATTTTTTGAATGAGCAATTGAATGAAATGGGAGTTGCAATGAGAACTCTTGAGGTAATTCTCAACCAAATATCTGGAGTCAGGATTGACAACCTAAACCTTGGTGATTTTTATAAGGCATCGTATATGCGAGAAAAAAATCCCTACGGAAGTTTTGGTAATAATAATAAAGGTAAGTATGTTCAAAAACCATTATGTTAAAGATGTGGAAAGAAACACCTAGGAAAATGATTCAAAAGGATAGAAAGATGTTATATATGTGGAAATGAATGTCATAAATCAAGAACCTTCCATGGAAAATGAACTATCTAATTGACTATAGGAAAGGGAAAGAAGTCCTTTCTGAGGGATCAATTAAATTTTATAAATGTGGTGTGAATGGTCATTATGAAAACACTTGTCTTATGAAAAAATTGTGGGAATAGGATCACCAGGATAATACAAATATTCATTTTCCAATACCTAATTCCATTCCAAGTTAGTATGAAGAAACTGACAATGACCAATGAAAGTTATTTATTAATTCATAACACATGTTTTCCTATTATTGAAATCTTAGGATGTGATTCGTGATATTGTTTGTAGAGAAGAAGTATTTAAGAATAATTTGTAATGGAATGGTTAATGGATAATGAAGAATGTTGAATGAGTAAGAATTCAACATATATGGGATTCAAGTGTTATGGTAGATTTTAGGATGGTGAAATTCTTAAAAGTGTTAAGGCTCTTTTGATGATGGGAATTAAATTAGAAGAAATTTTATATTATGTGTAACCCTGATGTTTGATATATAAAAATTTTATTCATGTAATAATTATATTTTCTTTTGTGGATATAGTTATAATTAACCAGTTGATTTATAAGATCCTTGAATTTTAGGAAATTACAGGTTAATAGATTTTTGGGATGCAAAATGAAAGTTATTAGAAAACCTTCATGGTTAAATTATGTTATGGTTATTTTTAATAAATTTATCTCTTTTTGGGAATGTTATAAAATTATGTAGTTTTTGAAAAGGGAAAACATGCAAACCATGTGACAATCCTTCGCGTCAGACGAAGCTATGGAATCGAACCCACAAACAAAGTAAGACTGGTATTTATCGCCTACCACTGGACTACGTGAAGTCCCTAGTTTTTATGACTAATTCTTTTTAGTTAGATGATTTTATGAATCAAGAAGAAGTCTATTTTGGGTTATCTATGGAAATTATTAACCTATCATGGAGAATATGTGATTAGGTTAATTAATTTTCAATATGAGACTTTAAGAGTAACTGATGTTATTTGGAAAAAAATGATAAGATTTATCTTGGATGACTGTGTGATTAGTTCCTTTTGAGATTTGGGTTTCAATCTTAGTTTGGATTACTTTGAAGATTTTTATGGACAACTGTTTATTGAATTGTCATTGTTGAACTTTGAGTTTTTTTGACAAATTTTGGAGATTAAGAGTAGTTTGTCTTTCCGTAAAAGATTATCCTTTTGGGGATTATCAAATCTGGTGTTAACTATTTTGGTTTTGGTTAAGGTCTAAATACATGGGAAATATATAGTTCATCTTTTTTAGATTATGTGATTCTCTCGATGATAATTATAGCGCTCTTAAAGTGAAAGAAAAGTCATCTTGATTACTCATCATTTGGAGAAAATATGAGTTTGTGTTATAAATCAAGTAAAATATGAATGTCTACATGACAAGTAAGTATATTTCCTTATGTTTTTAGATATTCTCATAAATAAATTACATAATGAAATGTAACATAAAACAAAAACCTTGTCTGTTAACTTTTCCTACTGGGGAATAAAAGACTGTTTAACCCATCACAAGTCAGTGATTTTCTGGTGGTTAACTTTCTCCTAAACATGTTTTCTATCATGTTCCATCAAGAACATTATGGTTTTTTCTCCTCTATATCCATGTTTTCATGAAATACTAGTATATATTTTCTTGCGTAACTTTTGTACTTCTCTTCCATTATTTTAATGTGATAGTTTTATTGTCTTTTTTCTTCAATGTGGGGCTTTCAATGAAGTTCTCGTGCCCAATTTTAAAATTGGGGGGATGCAATTCCCAAAAGGGGGGAAGGATGTAACATCCCAGATAAATGAAGAATATGAAATTTTCATATTTATTAATAATTGTGGATTAAATATTCATAATACATTAAAGGGGTTTCTATGTAAGATAGCATAACCGATACGCAATAATGGGTTCCTTTGAAATCTTATGTTTCACACTAATAATATATTATTATTTTAAACAGTTGTTAACTCCTAGATATTGTATTGGAAGGAATGAAAGAAACTAACTGCAATATGATTATACATGTTTGTTAAATGTATTTACATTTATCCAATTAAATTTAGAGGCTTGAAATGTGAATAAATCTAATTTTAAGCATAGTTTTGATTAAAAGGCTGATTTATCGCCTTTTAATGGAGAACCATTTTTGAATATATTTTTGGTCACATTATTACATTCTATATGACCAAATAAAATCCTTCTTTATAATGGGGACATAAAACATTTTTTTGTGTATATTTTTGGGATTTTTCTGATAAAGTTTATTTTTAATTAATAGTGAAAAGATTGTATTTTAATTCAAAAGTGCCTTTTAATATAATTTATTTATATGGTTAGATTATTTTTATAATTAATATTAATGTTAAATTAAAATATATTTTTACAATTTAATCCAATTTTGGTCATTGTAATTAATTTCACTTTGAAATTGGACATAAAAAAGTATCAATCTTTTGATAGTTATTGTTTCTTAAAAACATGCTATTTGTTTTGATAACAGGAATTAATTTCAAAATTAATTAATTCCACTTATATGATTTGAATAAGGAATAATAGACATCATTTTTGAATTCTGAATATCAAATATCGCTTAGGCTGAATTTTTGGTATTTTTCTGAAAAACGTCAATTTTTTATGAATAGTGAAACCACTTAGTGGTAGTTAAAAAAACCGACTTTTTCATTTAAATGAAATTTTACCGCTTCTGTGAATTGAATTTAGAAAATCCAACAAACATCGTTGTTATCAATAACTTAAATGTGGTTCAATAAGTTGAAAATGATTTTTGGTGAATAGTAACTTTTGACTTTTATTTACCGCAGTTAAAGGTAAATAGGGTAATCCAAGGTAAAAAGAATATTGTAATAATTCAAAATTATCTTAGCACATGTCCTAACCTTATTTGATTAGTAATGACTGAACATGGTCATATTTGGGTCTATTTTGGGACCCCATGGAGCCACTTATGAAAGATAATGACAATTTAGATTAATTAATTTAAAATAAAGGAAAAATGGCATAAACAAAAATCTTTTAGTAATTAATTTTAATATAGTGTTATATAAAGAATAATTTTAACTATAAATATTAATTAAAAATATAAGAATATTTCCTATATCATGGTGTTTTTTTATAATTTTTGGACATCGAATAAATTAAATTATTTATGAAACAATTGTGATGCAGTATTTACCTCATTAATAAATGGTTTAAATAAATAAAATTATAAAGACTAATTAAATATCCAAAACTTGTCCAATTACTATTGGATAATTTTATTTTAAACATGATTCATCTTATATTTTACTTTACTGTGTTTTGGACCTTTTGAAACAGAAAATAAGTTTATAATAAAATAATGTTTTCACACTTTCCCAAAGAACCCCTCCTCCTCCTTATAAAAGGAGACCATTTATAACCAATTCTTAACACCTATCAAGACATTTGGATCGTCAAAAATATTCCCAATTAATCTCCCTACATACCTATCCTCCTCCTAGAAGCCTTACCTTAGGCATAAGCAACTTTAAGAAGTCCTTTGTTTCAAACCAAAGAGAGTTACCCAAATTAAAGGTAACAGTTTCTCTTAAATTGTTTTCTTTTATTTTACGTCTCCAACACCTAAACTCTTTTTATTACCTTATTTTGTAAAAAAAACATTATCCTAAATATAGTGGTATGTTTTTATGATAAGTATTAAAACTAAAATTACAGACGAATCCATCTAATGGATGCAGAACATAATGTTTCTGTGGATGACAAACTAATGCCTCACGAAATGATGATTGTTCGATTATCTGCTATTGCCTCTCATGGTGGCCATTATGATGAGACTGTATTTATATATTATATATATTATGATTATTTTTTCCTTATTATTCTGTAATTTCCATTTATTACATGCCTTTATGGTTTCCATTATGGCTAAACGCGATAATCTTATTAGAGGAAGTGAAGACTACCACCCCATCAAAGTGATATGACTCGTTCATACCAAATGTATTATGTATAAAGGATAGATTTAATGATGTTATATATGATAAAATACTGTAATTATAATACTACTATGTATCATTATTATTTAATTCCATTTAATATGAAATAGAAATTGAAGTAGCGTTCATGCATACGTACGGCTTACCGTCTCCATGAACGGTGCATTTCATTTCTTACCTCTAAATGTTATGTACTATTATAAATACTTTTATATTCAGGATATATATGATATATATGATATTCAAATCATGAATATCATTCTGGATATAAATAACCTTTGACCACATGAACAACATGTAATTATAAGAAGTCCATTTTTGACTCAAGTACCAAATATCTACAAAATGAACATTATTAACTTAAATGGTTACATAATGTTTATAACAATTTTAATAAGTTATATAAAAAGAAATAATAAACTTGAAAAATATTTTTAAGAAATTATAAATTAACTTCAGATTATTATTTAGGAGATTAATGAACGATCGAGTGAAGTCGGACACGAGGTAAGGGATTTCTTATCTCACTTTTAATTCTGTGAGATTTCCATTGTTCAACACTTATTTATTGCATGTGGTGTAATGTGTACTTCCATTGCTATATATTAAGTTGATTATATTTATATTCATGGTATTACGTGATTCATTCTTTTTCATTATCTTTTTTTCATACGAATCGATTTGATTATAATGAAGTAATAGTTTTTCATCACACTTTTTATTCCCGTGAGATTCATGCTATATTTTGCCACTATTTTCTTTTGTGTGGTGTATGTAATTACCATGATTGTACTCATTGTATAATATAATATCATTTATGATTATTTAAATCTTCATTGTATGATCCTTCTTCATGTGGCATATGTTTTGTACGTTACCAAATCTGCAAGGGAACCTTTCACCCTCCTCTATTTAAAAGACTTCTATTTATTATGTCATTTATTTTACATCTTATTATATTGGGATATGTTATTTTATATCCCCATTTATTTAGTCTTTATGTCCAAGTTATGAGATACTATTTTTATCTTATCAACTCATTTTCTGAATTTTAAAGTGACGTCGTTAGATAGTCAAATTTTTACAAGGGAACTTCATAACCCAATTTCAATTCTTTGGCTTCAACTTGTACTTATTGAATATTTCATCCAATGTATATGTGTGAATGACCTATAATAGTTTTACACATAATATCTAATTATATTTGGTGTATTTATATTTTTCACACATAATTATGTGATTTATTTATCTTTTATATAAAGATACCATCCTTATAAGGTATTTCATCTCAATTTACATTTCCATTGAGACATCATTGTTCTTATGCACCAATTCAAACTTATATGGTGTATATACTGTACTTTGACATATTATATCATGAATAACTTTATTCTCATGAAATTATTAAGTGATTATTAAAGGTTATTTTTCAATTATTTTTATTCAAGTCGCTCATTTTGTTAAAAACTGTTTATCTAAAATATCATGATAAATGTTTTAAGGATTTATTCTTCTAAATATTTCTCATTAATGTCCATGTTTTCAAAATGTGTTTTAGGATTTATTTATATGTACATTAATATTTTCAAATGAGAATTCATTTAAAATCTTCAAAGTGGTATGGGACTCATTGACTCAAAAATATCTTCTTAAATGATTTTGAAAAAGATTTGATAAAACATTGTTTATTTCAATATTTTGATTTTATATATTGGAATGTGGAAAAGTTATCTTTCCTTTATACATGTGTTATATGATATGATTATTGTTTGGTTATTGGGAATTATTTTTTATACTGGTGGTTCCGTGATAAACCTAGGGAGGGTGAGCCCAAGATAGCTCTCCAATGTATTGGGTAACAAGACGGAGGTAAACGTGATGTTTCTCCTAATAGATTTTGGGAATATACTGTGATGGGTATTCCAAGTGTAACTCCCTACGAAGCTATGACATCTACAATGTAAGTTTGATATATATTCCATAAGTAATATTTATGATTTATGATTTGTGTGTGTTATTCATAAATCTTATGATTTCATAAGTTATGTTATGATTGAAAAGTATAATTTCATGGATTTGTATTTATTGTTGGGAAAATGTTTTCCTTCTTTATTTTATAACCCTTACTCAACTTTTTTATGCTCGTCCCATGTTTTTGAAATGTTTTCCACAGGACTTAACGATTAATAGGTTTGTGGATGGGATCAAGGAAATGTCATGATCTTTAAAACATGCAACTAGACATGTGACTTTTTAAGAGTTTTTATTTTTTGAAAAAATGGATACTGAGTAGTAGTGTCTACTTGTAATATTCAAGTTGTTATGAAAGTGTTATGGCCTAATTCTCTAAAACTCTAAACATGAAAATATCCCTAATGTGAATTATTCATTTAATTCAAGATTATGTAATATTTAAGGTCGGGTCCTTATATCCAGCCCAGAGCGGCTTTGTTGGCTCAGTCCTGCTTGGATTCTATCAACAGTGATGGTCCCTCGATGTTTTTTCAAGTCATCTAGTCATGGGCGATGTTGACATGGGTTCACTCTCCTTGCTTATTCTTCTTTTCTAGGTTACTGTAGCTGTGGAGTTAGAGTGTGCCTTTGGGTGCAGCGGGGTTGCTTCGGTTAAAATAGTGGTTCATCATCTTTGGAGTTCAGTGTGTCATTTATGTTATCTAATGGGTAGTTTGGTTGGTATATGTTGAATTATTTTGTTGATGACTTGAAGAGATTGAGTTTTTTATCCCTAAAGTTTGCGATTTAAGGGGATATTCTAATTAATCTTTAAGGAGATGCTTTAGAAGAAGTTCAGACCAGTGAGTTTTCATATGATCATTGCTTTCGGATTTGGATGTTTGAGATGGTATGGAAATTTCCATCGGTACCAGGCCTGTGAATCCTTGTATGGGATAGCTTTCCGAGTAGCAATGAGATGATGGAAACTGGTACTATTATTTATTCATGTTGGAGAGGAGTGTTTCTTTGTTGCCTTGATCTGGAATGGGCCATTGGATTTTGTACCATGGAGGTTTGATGGTTCTTATGTCTTGAAGCCTTGTTGGGTTTCCCCTCACCCCTTAATAGGGGCTTATGTTTCAATAAAAAAAAATTCAGTCAGTTATATAAAATTTTAAATGGAAATACATATTTCCTGAATCCACATCATCAATATAGTAAATTGTTTCACATATTATTAAATTAATGATTACACATTTTAAAATCTTCCCAAAACACATGCTCTTATTTCAAAATTAATGCACATTACCAAAAATATATTTCTGTTATATGGTTATTCTCCCATTTTAAAAATACTATCCAATGAAATAGTGGAGAGGGGGAGGTTATTACATACCTAATCCCTAAAAGGGTTAAATTTTACACCTATGATCAATATCATTTTATAAGGTATATCATATGAAATTTTATATATAATATATCAGCAACCTGTTATGTTGTAGTAAAAAAAACAAAACATGGATTATTATTTTCCACATTCCTTTGGTTGAATTGATATTTTTTATCAATGTTGTTGGATTTAGAGTATTTCAATAGATTCTTAGTGAAATTTATATACCTCCTATGATCACAACCCATGAGAAACGAAAAAATTATGTCTACCAAAAAATACCCTTGATTAATCTTTATCCACATTACGTATATAGTAGCTGAATTAGTAAAAACATACTAAAATTAAATCATAATGAGATTTAATAAATTATTTATATTTTCATACAAAATAAAAAATATGTCTCCGTGTAACAGAATTCTACCGTATATTGATCATTATCCATCAACAAATCAATCCAAATTTGTATCTGTGTACAGAAAAAATAAAAAATTCATGAGCTATCATATTTTACTCACAAATAAATTGTAACCTTTATATATATGATATATTTTTCACATGTAATATTATATACCTTTATTGAGACTTTATACATTGATGTTAATGTAAATAAATACTATATATCTCTTATTGAATCTGTTAAATATAAAAAAATCTTCTAATCATTATAAAATCATTGGGATCAATGTCCTTTACTACCCTAATTTTTGATAACTTTGTTCCCACTAGTATATCTGTGGAAAAACATTGTGAACATTCTATTCTAAGCATATTAAAAAAATTAGTACCATACTTATCATGAGGTATAAATATTTACATTTTATATTTAGTGATTTTTTATGAAATCAAGGTATTTCATTTATCCTGTTCGTGACATTTATAATAACATCTTCATTTATCTAACATAATTTTCATAGGTTTCTTCATCATTAAGTATATATATGGTATACTCAAAATATTCAATTTCAACTAGGGAATACTAATGATTATATTTTTTATAGAGGATAATGTCAGCTATTCCATAATTTTAATCTAATATAAATAATAAAGTATCCAATTTTGGATACAAAGTTCTCAAAGAGGTATAATACCCATATTATCCCCTCTTCATATTTTACACATATCATTCCTCATTCCCATGCATGAAGCCCCTTGATTCATTAATATAAAATTCATCAATGAGGTCTCCATTTATAAAATTAGACATTAAATAAATTTTTAATATTTTAACAAGTATTTTGTAGAAATAATATAAAATACTATAATAGTTTTTAATCTTTATTCAAGATAAAATGTCTCAGGAAAATTAATTATTTCAATCCATGACTGAACCTGAAATACTAGTTGTTCCTTGTTTTCAATCACATTTCAATTATCAATCATCTTTTTTAGAAAATTCATTTTCCAATAATAAAATTATTATATTTTGTTATGGGTAAATGTTCCCATGTTTCATTATTCTCAATCATATCTACCTATTAATTCATAGAATCAATCCACTATCAACTCTATAAATATTATTCAATGTATTTTGGATGAACCTGTTAATATAATAACTATGTGAACCAAATAATAATGTTAATATAGTTTAAACATATTTCCCTTGATCCCCAATGGTGTTGTTAACATCATTCTATTTCTTTATCCTTGTATTTGATCACATTTTTTTTCAACATTGCATGATTTTCCTAGTTTTGATTCATCATTTTTTAATGCATCAACATTATTAATCAAGTAAGAAAAGGATTCATATTGTTTATATATAACCACATGGTCATTCATGGGGTCTATATCACCAATTTTGGTCAATAATTATAAGTGGATTGATTTTCAACATTCGTGTCTGTAGAGAAACAATCATTCATACTTATTTATTAATGAACATGTTACCTCTACCACTATAAGGGTATGTAAGAAAAATTCCATCAACAAATCATTGGCTAAACATCCATTGATTCGTACCTTTGAATTTAATAATGCATGGACTATGAAACACAATATGTTATTTCACTCACGGTGTTTATCTTCAATATATATAAAAAATGGTCATATTATATTTTTTTCCTATAGAAAAATTAGTTATAAATATTAAATGATACTATAATATCCGGCCTCTACATTTATGAAGTGGTATTGTGTTTGATAAACATTGTTCATTATTTACCATCCAACATTCTATTAATTATTTAGTAAAACAAGTCTGTATGAGTTGTATGGTGTACTAAATTAATATTTAATGTCATGATATTAAATATACTCCATAATATTACTTTACATATTTTGATCACAATTACATATCCCAATCATCTTTAGTAAAAACCAATATTCCATTTAATCACAAACCCTTAAACTTTTAAATAGATTAAGCTACTCTAATATATGTTTTTAAAAAATAATTCATATTTTGTAAGTAAAATCATCAGAAAATGAAATTTAGAACATACCATCATTTTTTATTTCATTCCCATTGGCCCACATATATCAAAATATATAATCTCTTTGATTTTAGTTGAATTGACCTCAACATTCCAATTGATATACATTGTAGTTTTACCTTTTTAAAATACTTTAAAACCATAATCTATTATTTTTTTCATTTTATAATATCACGAATAATTTATATATTTGTTATATTTAACATATTCCTCTGAAAAATACGTCTCAACCTATTATTTCATAACAGTTTATCTTCAATCATCCCCATATAACATGAACCATGTGTTTATCCATCTTGATAAGTTATTCCATTAATTTATTAGCCTCTTAATGAAACTTTCCCATATTCAATCCATTTAACCAAAAAACCATCTACTCCAAGAACAAAATCTTTACCTTATTTAAAATTTTGGGAAAGACTTACTAAATTGTGTTTCAACCCATTAATAGGAAATCCACTTGTAGATTTCATATTTTCATTTCCAATGGTAGAAATTTCAATTCCATTGATTTTGAGTTTCTCATCATTGTTGAAAATATCTGTTACATCTTTATAATAACTTATATTCTTCAATGACATCAAACCTCATTTCATATATGAGGACACACATAGACCAGTATCCATGGTCAGTTACAATTTTTTTCTTCTATATTAGTTTTAAAAACTAATTACTTTCAGTTTTATTTATCAGTTTTCACCATTGGAATTTTCAATTTTTTTAGAAAAATTATCTAGAAACATAACTAGATAAAACATATCATGGTGTCCTAGATAGTGAAATTTTTTATCTATAGCTTTAGTATGGTGAAATCAATTTTCTTATTTTGTAATGGGATTCTCATATTTCTTAATTGAGTGGGTTGACTACCCAAAAAAAAATTCCCCCACATCTTACATTAATTTTTTTAATTTTGATAAATGAACCATTAAATGAATTTCATATGAAAAAACCCTATACGAAAGCATCAATATCTATAAATTGAAAATTTCCCTCTCGAACATATGTTCTCTCGGGAACAGTATATGTACTATATTTTATATTTATAACATCCCCCCTTGTAAATTTATTTGTCACAATTTTTTTGGTAACCACTATACATGTTATTATTTGGTATGGACATTATATTATCATTTTTAGAATTCCTATAGAATAAGATTTTAGATAATACATTGAAATCATTTAATCTTTTGGTTTTTATATTATGCTTCTTCCTGCTTCATATATATTCCTCTTAGATTATTTCATAATTTTAAAATACATATACTTATTTTTTCTTTTTTTGGAAATTTTGTTATTATACTATTGAGTTATACGCTTCATATAGCATTCAATAGTTTTCTTAGAAAAGATATTTTTAATTAATAATCCCTCTATCAAATTTAAAATTATTTTTTGAACTTAATATAAATATTTCCCCTTAAACATTTTGATTTAACCAACAATAATGTTTATTTTTTTTCTTTTCATCATCTTACATATTCATTCCCTCAATCTATTTTACTAAGATGTATTTTTATTCAACAAACTATTTTAGAATATTATCAGGAATATATTACTTTATCATCTTAATATTATCATTATCATTTCATACAATATTTATAATTATTTCTTTCATGTCCATAATAGTATTAAACACTATATGCGTGTCATAATATTATTATTTAGCTATAGTTATTTGGACAATTTTTAACATTTCATCATTCAAATTTTCAATAAGTAAATTTTCACTAGAATCATCTCTAGATATTTTATCTTACATATCACTTTCAACATTATACTCACGTATGGATTTATATTTATTATTATTATATTTTTATAGAATAAAGAATCATATCAATTATAAAAGAGATTTATTTTTACTAATTCTATGATCGATAAATATTTATTAATGAACACATATTCACATCATTAAATCAATTCCAATATTATATAAATCATTTTTGTCGTCCTTCAGACTGATTAAAATTCTACAAATGTTTTATGATAAATAAATCACTTCAATATCATTTGACCAAAATTAAATATTTAATTCTTACTTAAATCAGTTAAAACCCCTTTATATATAAAATTATCAATCAATATTTTTCAAAAGGTTGATGGATTGATTAAAACCATCCAACTCAATATTTCCAGCATCCTACTCAGAAAATTCATATCGTTGACTACATTTAAACCTTAAAAAAGATATATGTTTACCTTAGAATTAATTATTGAATTCTAATTAAAACATCATTATAAGTTGTAGTGAATCACGTTCTTACTCCATGAAATTTGGTACACTGAACACGATCATTTATATACTCACGTTGTATATTTTGATGAAAAAAACTTCCATCACACCATTAAATAATCTATATAATAAAACATTACAAAATTAATCAAACTAATGGAAACCAAATATTTGTTAATTTAAAATTTTATAGTGGATTCTTAAATGTTTTTTCCATAAAAATTATTAAATTTGGCTCACTTAAGCTTACTCATTTGATGATTTTCATCACATGGAATCTGATGAATGATTAAATTTATATGATTACAACCTTCTTTCTAACATCATTTTTTCTAACATAATGGGTAATATCCTTATTCTAAATGAATATGAAATAACAGGCTGAAAATATCGTACTAAAATTACATTATAAATACATAAAATTCTAATTTTATTGTAATTATACATTATAAAACATTATAATTTCTTCCAAATTTTTGAAAAATTAATCGGATGGATGCAGATTTTTAAAGATAAAATAGATCATATGTTTATCTTCATATGGTATCATTACCTATAGGTATTCCATTAAATCATAAGAAATATTATTTTAATAAATAACCATTATATGTGTTTGATTGGTAACACATTTTTCGAATGAAAATATTCAATAACATGTTCTTGATAAGGAATATACAATGTTGTACCTTAATCATAATTCAATCTCACCCCAAACATTAAAAATATTGAAAAAATATATCGTTTTATATTCATTCTTACATTATGAATAATTTTAGAATACATTATGTTTGGAAATTTAGATATAGAAAAAAATCAACGGATTAATCTCTAACAAACATTGAATCTGATAAAATAGGAACCCACACATAGATAAAAAATATACTCCAACTCTCAATTGAATCATATTTGTCTGGCTATGTTCATACAATAACCATGATCTTATCAACTCTGTAGGATATCTTTTTTAATCCCAGCAATTTTACATAAAATAAGTTATCAACAGTAATAAGTATGTAACATTTGTATCCAATAGGAAACATATCAATGTAATTATTATTACTATCAACAACTTATTAACACCTTGTTCTTCTTTGAAATTCATTCAAACCTCATTATCCTAAAATGTATCATCCTTTTACTTTTTCCACAGAGAAATATTCATGATGCAGACCAAATTAATGATTGATGGTTATGATTAATGTTGTAAATTCAAATTATGGTTCTACAAGTGATTCATTATTACTATAATAATTATTTGACCAATATTACTAGGAATAGTTTTCATTTAGAATTTAGAAGGAATTATTTTCAAAAATGGAAATAAATATTAAGTGTCAACTAGATAATTTATATTTATAAAATTGTGAAGAAATCATTTTAATATAATGTTTACTATTTTTGATAAGTTCTAGAATTGTAAATGTTGTTTTGAAATGTGGTAGAGTGGATTGAGATGCATGAAGAATATTTAATGTAATATAATGTTGAGTTATAAAAGATAAATATTAATAAGATAGAATTAAATATCTAACAAAAATATATTTTATATGTCTTTGAATATAAAATTATAAATATACTATAACTTACTATGATATGTGAAATTATCTAAATTATATGTAATAAACATTAGTACATTGAAACAATATGTATCAAATTTAATATGGTACGTAAATTTTTATTTCTAGAAGATAATATATTATAGAACGTAATATATAAATATTTTGATGCTCATTCTATTTTTGGATGAATTAATTTGTTTAAATATGATTATTATAATTTATTTTGTTTTTAATGTTTTACAATGTATACCTAAGTTTATTCTGACTACAAATATGTTGTAAAACCAAATGTTTAACATAAAATATTTATTATATAATATATTCTATAAAAAATAAAGTCATTTAGATTATAAAGAATATAATTCTAAAGATGTGTTAGATATATTTTCTTATTGAATTTATATCTATGTTTTATTATTTATTATATATGATAATATATTTTTAATTTGTAAAAATTATTAAGATTTAAATTTCATGATTTTGAGCCATTCCTGAAGAGAAAAAATATCTTGAAACAAATGAAAATTTCAAATGATATAAGATAATAATTTTTAGAATAATTTGGATTAATTTTAGAAGATTATCAAAACATGAGACTATAATTTTATGTATTATTATTTAATATTCATTTATAATGATCAGTTATGTAATCTATTTATATATAAATATTTTAAATTCTTAAATGTGATATTATTGTGTATAATTCAAGAGTAATATTTTAAAAAACATTAGTTTGATAATTCTATAATTTCTAAACATGAATATGTAAAACATAATATTAGGAAAATGTGTATATATTTCCATTATGAGTAGGTTGATTAGTTTAAATTAGAATTAGATCATTGATTTAATGGGATTTCAATAAATTTATTATAAAAAACTCCACTTGATAATTTTGATTTTATTAAAAGAAAAATGTGATGAATATATGGTTAAAATATCAAACGTGAATCTAACTATAACTTTCTGATAATATTTTGTATATTTAAAAAATTGATAAGATATTATAACATACTTCTATTTAAAATCATATGTATCGAAGGAGTAGGGGTTGAGTTTCAAGAATCAGAATAAAAAATACAATGAATATGATAGAATATACTGACATACACCACTAATTATATCATTATATTTATTCTCTATCCAAATTAATATTTTATGTTGTTGAAAATAATTAGATGGATAATGGAAGATTGTAGAGTAAAAACACATTGAGTGTTTCTATAATCCCATGCATAAATTTTTTATTATGATATTAATAGGAAGAATTTGACTTGCATACTACTACTATTGAATATCAACTAGAAATTAGAGACCTTGGTTTGAGGTAGAATATTAGGCCTATTGATATTGAAAAAATATTTTTTTAAATAGATGATCTTGATCCTATTGATATAGAAAAAATGAAATCATAATATTATCTGATCCAATATAATGAACTTATAAATATTTAGTATAAGACTTTCACGATGTTTACACTTATGTAAATTATTACACTATCCTCATTTGTATTCGTATTATGGTAAAATTGATCAACATGTGTCTTAGAAATGACATGGTAACAACAAGGAATTGATATGGAAAATGTGATCAATCTTTATAAACATATCATGTGTGAATACATTGAGTTAAATAAATAAGATCCATCAAAACCAAGGAATTTTTTTAAAGGAAATGATGTTATAATAATTCTATAATATTAGATTATATAGATTTATCAAATCCTATTGTGTCTAAACAATTATACTAGGTGTCACACATTCAATTAGAGTATAGTGTTCCACTAGTGATTGGATTTATTTTCTTTTTTACTATTTTTTCATCTTTTATACATGAAATAAAAAATTTATGAGTTTTCCAATTTTTCATTGATGTAAAACATGGCTTCTCTGACATCTCGTGTCCATATGTTTTATGAAATTAAAGATAATTTTATTTTTTGTATTTAGTAGATGGTATTTTATGAGATTCAGTTCATAGGGTGGGATTAATAGGGATTGAAATTTCTTAAATTTTTTATTTTGATGTGGATCAAATTAGATATGAGGGATTACGTGTCCATTTTAATACCAAAGAGGTGATAAGCATGTGATATTATTTAATTATACTAATGGATCACATTAACATTGTGACAATGATATTAATGCCAAGAGTTTTCATGTTAGGGGGAGTCTCCTCTACCCAGTGTGTCTACACTATGATTATCGGTTCATGTTTTGAAACTTATTTTGGTGTTTCATTAAAATATAAAAGTGGGATTAGACCGATTTTCCCTATGATATAGAAATACATAGTGTGTAGTCTTGGTCATACCACACAATTTCCATTATTCCCACTTTTTTGGGTGATTCTAGGTGTGTTTGGATGTTGTTTTTATGTATATTCTTCATCTCCCTTCTTCCTTTTGTTATCCCCTTCAACATAAATATTTTGGAGAGATTCTATAATATGTTTTGTCACTGATTCCACAAAATCTTAGTGGAATTAAGAATGCTCAATGGGGATTTTATTAAGAATCAATAGAGGATGGACAAGTACATCATATCAAATCATCTCATGCCATTTTGGTGAAGGTGTGTTACTATTTGGAATATTTCGTGGTATTGGGCCTGATTAAACACGTTTTAATATTAAATGATGACTAATGGTTTTGTATTTTGTATTTCCATGGATAGATGTTGCTTCATAAGTGGACCACAACTCCTTACAAGTAGTTTTAGTGTAGTAAGATAATCAGGTTAGATTTTCTGTTTTATTTCCAGTGAAATTATATTTTAAATTTAAACCAAAAAAGTTATAATTCATTTTATATTAATTTAAAATAATTACATTGGGTTATTTGGCGTCATTTGTGGACTCCCCAAAAGGGGTGTTAGTCAGTTAGACTGGGGTGACCTTATTTGAGAGTTTTTCAAATGAAATTAAAATCTAAATGGTATGGAATTATTGGAGGTGGTTCTTTGCACATTCCTATTGGTAATTCAACTTATTTATTTCCTTATGAATTATGATATGTGGTGTCAAACTAATGTATTTAAAAATATTTAAATATAATAGTATTCATTAAATTGAAATTAAATTAAAAAATAAATAATTATTAGGGTAATTTATATCCTAATTCGTTGGATTGGTTTCTTTTATCGCTAATGGTGAGGGTATTGATTAAAATGTACTCCATGAGGTGTATAGATCCTATGAGGTTTCAAATATGTGATGTGTACTTAATGTAGTGTCCCTATTGTAGGATCCAATAGATACCTCTAGGTAGAGATGAGTGATGGTCTAGTATTGTTTGATTGGGATGTAGTCATTTGGACCATTGTGATGACAAAAATACATGGGCATGGAGAGATGGTTGTGGGTTGAGTGTCCCCCTTGTTCTGACATGATATACCTATGTTGTTAAGGATTGGGTATTTTAAGAATATTTTATATTTTTGAATGAACCTAGTGATATTGTGGGTTTGGATATGGGACATATTTTATCACCATGTTGGATTCCACTGAGGCATGTCATGTGAGGCAAGTAAGACCATGAAATTATAATGATGATGTCGGGGGCCATATTACCCCTATGTGATGGGTATTGTTCTAATAAATGTTTATTATATAGAGTATTCCTTTTAAGGTATCTCAAGTTACTATGTATGTTAGGGAACTATGGTGGCTTACCCTAGTTATATGTTGATCATAAAGTCGTCGCATTCAGTAAATTAGGATTAATGATTCTGAGTGTCACCTTTGAACTGGAATCAATGATTTTAGATTGTGAGGATTGGGAGGATGTTATTTCATGAACTACAGATGTCTACATAATTTGGTGGGATATGTATAAACAAATTTCAAACCCATCAATAAGTTATTGATAGTGTGATTTGTGTGGGATTAACATTCCATTATGAACTATTTGGGTAACATAGGATTCATATGAGATTCTCCTATGATCAATATGTTTATCATGATTCTTACAAATTATTCCAGATGTCTCGGTCAAGGATTGTAAATCCATATGGTATGATATATATTTTATTGTGATATTATGATTGGGTTATAATAAATTACATAGCAGAGTACCATTTTTAGGTGTTATGGGATATTATACAAGGTGTTGGATGATCCCTATGTGTGTGCTTTTAAATACCATGTATTCATGTTTAGAGTGCCATTTTTTGGAAAAATAATATATTATCTTATGACTTTGATGATTCATATGTGCCTATTTTCGTCTACAATGGAATTGTAGTTGATAGTATCAAGATTTTTGGGCCTATGTAATGGATCTAGGGCTACTATAATTGGGTTTTTTGGGTTGTAGATATATAAGATCCATTATTTGGTCAAGAAAATATTTTTTTAGAAATACCATAGTTTAGGATACCTTGGATTTTATCCTTGGATATGATAGGATAAACTTTTTTTGGGTTCGAAAAAGATTCCCTTATGGTTTTGAGTCATCATGGATGGGTTCCATCATACCAGAATGATATTTGAATTTCATTATTATATGAGATTGTTATTAACTTTCCGACACTAGTGATTCTTATTTTGGTTGATCTCGAGTTAAATAGAAGATCCCAAATAATGACTGTGGTTATTTATTACAAATATGTGGTTTAATTTATCTATTCATGACATATCATATATATACACTGAATTTAATAGTAATGACCAGACCACATTAGTAATTCCCTACTAAATATTACTCACCACATGCTAAGGTGACCATCAAACTTATGTACCTAAGAAGTCTTCTCATATTGAATGTTAAGGTATAGAAGAGGCCCAGGTTCTAATCATTCTGCTAGATAACTTAGAAGAGTTTTGAGAACGGGATAGGGTGAAATCACAGTGATTGTATAGAATAATCATATTTAGTTTTTATTTTATATATGGTATTCCTAGTGGTCATCCAATGCGTGTGTATGACTATTTACAACTTCATTAATTTACTAATATTTGTAATTGTATTGTATTTCCATCGCATTCAATTTTTTTATTATTTTGGATGGGGATTGATTTAATTTTTATATTATTGTGAACTATCATATGGTGGTATATTCATCTCATAGACTAACTGAATGTATGACAACCCTGCTTTTTATTACAACATAAACATGATTTATTACATAAAACATCACTTGATACAACAAAGAAGATCGATAGGTTTAGTGTCTTTGGGTATTAGGATCATTACATAAAAACATGAAACATAAAATACAACATCTTTATTGGAAACATCCATTACAAGACCACTACATTCCCTCGTACTTAGCATTGCATGGGATAACCTGAGGACATGCATAAGAAAAGGCTGAGCAATAAAGCCCAGTAAGGGAGTACACATGGAATAACCTGAGGAGTACAATACAAGTTAGTCAATAGGCATGTTAATAGATCATAAGAGAAACATGAACATAAAGGCTTGATAAAGCATGACAATCATAACATGGAAATGTGGGAACAACACTTAACATTAAATTAGCATGAGCCAAGGCTCATTACACATAGAGCATGAGTAAACCCTCATTGCTCATGAAGCACGTGTAAACCCACTTTGCACTTGAATTAGCAAGAGTCAACACTCATTGCACATGACGTATCATGATACTATACTTTACCCAATGCATTGGAGCGCTATAAGGGTGCACCGTTCTTAAACATTTCATTTCATGCATAAGTGTGCCAAATGGATCATAAAACATTGATTCATAAAACATAATCATTTATTCCACGATAAAGGAATGTGGAATTAATAAATGAAACTTTACATTAAATAATTAAATGTGCATAAAGGTGAATACCCTTGATGGAGAAATGGGCATGGTATTCACAACACAATGACATTGGCTTAGAAAATCGGTGCGATTTCGGTAGCGTAATGGCATGACATAAGAATTCATAAAAAAGGGTGATGAGAGAGAAAGGGGTTCCTCATCATATTTACATGTAATGTGCAGTAAGGAGGTCATATAGATACATGTCCCAATAATTGTAATAAAATTTATATTCATGATACAAAATTATTGATTGAATATAAAAGAGGAGAGAAAGGTTCCTTTCGAAATTTCGGCATAGTAACGGGTGTACATGGGAGGCATTTAATGAGAGAGAAAGGGGTATACCATCATTAAAAAAATAATAGGTCAGTATGGGGGAGGTGAGAAACCATATCCCAACATTCATAATTGAAATTAAAATGGCAATACAACTTAAAGAAAGTTGACAAAAAAATGAGAAAGGAAGAAAAAAACCCTTACTTGGAAGTGTGCTTCCAAAGGCTAGAGAGAGGCTTGTGAGAGGCTTCTTGGGAGCTTGGGGCACCTTGGGAGGATTCTAGAGAGATTAGGGCAGAGGTTGGATGAACTCCAAAGGATTTTAGTGAGGAGTAAGTGGGAGTTTCGGTGGGTTAATATAGGAAAGGTGAGAGGATTCTGTATTATTTAGGTTTGGGACCCCTTATATTAAACTAATCCAAACCACAAACCATCCCATGGTTTTTGCCCATGGTTTCTGGAAAAGGAAAGAGGACAACAATATTTTACAAGGACAAGGTCCGAACATATTAAAATATTAGGGTTTCTTATGTGGAGGTGAGTCACACTCCCATGGAAATTAATTTAAAAAGGCAAAGTGTTGAATATGTCTTGAGGGGTTCATTAATGCTTTGAAAACTAAGTCAAACAAACACAAAATCACATTATTTTAATTATAAAACATATATTGGCCGAGCATAAGGATTATGGTATTTTATTACATCACCATTGGGTCATTATGATGTCATAAAACACATTATATATTTAAACGGTATTTAATTTTTACCCAAAAATTTGACTATCTCAGAAAATTATGAAAAATTCACCGTTGGATAATTTCGATGTCCTGATTCCAGAAATGACATTTATTTTATCTAAATAATTTTCTAAATATGTGAATTTTCACTTTTAAAATAAAAACCTACATTTATCGAAAATTCACGGGTTTTGACAGAAATGGCTTTCAAACCTTAATAAAAAATTTAATTGCATTCATAAAATTATAAGATCATTTATATTTAATAAAAATTAATTTAATAATAATATTATTATTTTATTAAAATATTATTTAATTCAAAATCCCTTAATTTAATAAAATATATTTCTTAATTAAATAATAACTAAAAACACCATTTGTATATAAAAAACTATTTACAATGTATCAAAAATGATTAGAAATTATATTTATATACAAAAAAATAATGTACATGAACATAGTACCACTTATTTGTTACATAACCCCTTAAAATAGCCGCATAATACCTAAGGGTAAGGTGTGCGATTGTGACAGACTCTTGGGGTAGGTCGGATAACATTGCTCGAGTGGTAATCTCTAACAACTTCCACTTTTCCCGTAGACGGTCCTGTTCGAGCTTGACATGGTGTAGCTCAGCTTGGGCTTGGTCAAGGGTGAAGCCCAAGGATGCCACCTCTTTTCCGAGCTCCAACAAATGGGCTTCGTATGAGGAAATTCTACTGGATGAGGCCATCGCTTCCATTGTCTGGGTAAAATTGGGTCCGTTAAAGCCTTATATTTATACTAATCATGTGATTACTGTTCAACGACTATATTAAAAATAGTCACACTTCTTAACATAAAACAAAAGAAGTTGAAATATTATAAAAACATTTTTCATAAAGATACATTTAATTGTATCAAGAGTGATTTTCCATTAATGAAAATTTGGGTCGTTACAATATTCCCCCCTTAAGAAATTTCTTCCTCGAAATTTTCCTCTTCCCACAGTAAAACAAATGTGGGTAACTCAGCTTCATCATATCCTCTGATTCCCAAGTCGCTTATTCAAACTTGTGGTTTCTCAACAAAACCTTGACGAGGGGAATTGTTTGATTTCGTAGAACTTTTTCTCTATGATCTATGATCTTCACTGGTTGCTCCTCATAAGAAAGATCATCTTCCAATTGTACCACCTTGGAAGAGAGTACATGTGAAGGGTCCGGTATATACTTCCTTAAGAGGGATACAAGAAAGACATCATAAACCTTGGCCATAGAAGGAGGAAGTGCTAGTTGATAGGCCACAGCCCCAACATGATCAAGAATCTCGAAGGGGCCGATGTACCTTGAACATAAATTCTATTTATTTCCAAACCTCATGACCTTATTCCATGGAGATATGCATAAAAACACCATTTTTCCAACATTAAACTCAAGGTCTCATCGACGATTATCTGCATAACTCTTCTGTCGACTCTAGGCTGCCTTGATATGCTTCTGAATGGTTTTCACCTTCTCCACCATTTCTTCAACCATTTCTGGTCCATGCAGCTTACGTTCACCGACCTCATCCCAACATGTCGGTGTTTTGCACCTTTTCCCATAAAGGGCTTCATAGGGTGCCATTTGGATGGTCGAGTGGAAACTGTTATTATAAGAGAACTCAACCAGAGGAAGATGTTGATCCCAACCTCCTTTAAAGTCCATTGAGAATGCTCTCAACATATCTTAAAGTGTTTGGATAGTCTGCTCGGATTGGCCATCAGTTTGAGGATGATAGGTCGTACTGAAGTTTAGTTCAGTATTCAGAGAATGTTGAAGACTCTTCCAAAACTTAGAGGTGAATCTTGGTTCTCGGCCAGACACAATAGATAGTGGTACTCCATGAAACATTACTACTTCCCTGATATATATATTTTCCAGTTGATCCAAAGAGAAATCCTCTCGAATAACAATGAAGTGTGAATTCTTTGTAAGATGATCCACAACAACCCAGATTGCATTGTTGCCTTTGGATGTCCTTGGAAGTCCGGTGACAATTTCCATGGTAATGTTCTCCCATTTCCATTTTGGTATGGGAAATGGTTGCATCATCCTATTATACTTCCGCCTCTCTGCCTTCACTTACTGACACACCAGGCACTTTGATGTATATTCAACGATATCCTTCTTCATATTATCCCACCAAAAGGTTTCTCGGAGATATCGATACATCTTTGAGCTCCCAGGGGAATAGAGAAATTTAAACTATGTGAATCATCCTAAAGTTCCTTCTTCAGCTCCAGACTTTATGGAACACATTGTCTTTTCCCAAACCACACAATTCCTTATTCATTAACAGTAAATTCCAAGGATTTTCCCTTTTTGATAGCTTCTATTTTTTCTTGAATTCCCACATCATCCTTTTGAGAATCCTTTAACCGTTCCAAAAGAGATGGTTGAGCAATCATTTGTGAAAGGATTGATGATGTTCCTTTTTTTATGATTCCCACGTCCATCTTCATCATGTATAAGAAGATTGGATCCTTTTCAATTCTCATCATTGATAGAATCACTGGATCCTTTCTACTTAGGGAATCTGCCACCTTTTTCGCTTTCCCAGGGTGGTAATGTATTGAACAGTCATAATCCTTGATGAGCTCTATCCATCTTCTTTGGTGAATTTTAATCTCTTTCTGTGTGATTATATACTTAAGACTCTTTTGGTCAGTATATATCTCACATTTCACTCCATATAGATAATGCCGCCAAATTTTCAAGGAAAAGATCACAGCCGCCAACTCCAGATCATGCGTTGGATAGTTTCACTCATGTATTTTTAACTTCCTTGAGGCATATGATATCACTTTATCATTCTGCATCCGCACACAACCTAATCCCTTCTTTGAAGCATCACTGAATATCACAAAAAGTTCCCCACTTGTGGGTAAAGTGAGCACGGGTGCAGTGATAATCCTCCTTTTCAACTCTTTAAAAATTTCTTCGTATTCGTCACTCCAAGAAAACTTTACTCCCTTTCGAGTTAGCTTGGTAAGAGGGTTGTACAATCGTGATAAATTTCTCACAAATTGTTGATAATATCCAGCTAACCCCAATAAGCTATGGATATCTATTACCGATGTTGGCCTCTGCCATACCACAATTGCATCTGTTTTGGAGGGGTCCGCAGATATTCCACTGCTTGTGATGATATGGCCCAAGAATGAGACCTCCTTCAACCAGAACTCACACTTATTGTACTTTGCATAGAGGTTCTCCTTGCGCAAAGTCTCTAGTACAGTATTTAAATGCTCCTCATGATCCTCCTTGGTTTTGGAGTATATTAGAATATCATCTATAAAGACTACCACAAATTTGTCAAGGTAATCTCTAAAGACTTTATTCATCAAGTCCATGAATATTGCTGGAGCATTGGTGAGTCTGAAAGGCATTACTATGAATTCATTGTGCCAGTATCTTGTACGAAAAGTAGTCTTGGGGACATCTTCCTTCTTTACCCTTACTTGATAATATCCTGACCGCATGTCCACCTTGGAGAAGTATGGTGCTCCACGTAGCTGATCAAACAAGTCATCGATTCATGGGAGAGGATACTTGTTCTTTATCGTGGTTTTGTTAAGTTCACGATAATCGATGCCAAGCCGCATTGACCCATCCTTCTTCTTGACGAAGAGGACTGGTGCACCCCATGGTGAAGCACATGGGCATATAAAACCTTTATCCAGATTATCTTGTAGTTGTTTCTTTAGCTCTTCAAGATCAACAACAGCCATTCTATATGGAGTATTGGATATTGGTAGCACCCCAGGTATAAGTTCAATTGAGAACTCAACATCTCTTCTAGGAGGAAGACCAGGTAGTTCCTCGAGAAACACTTCCGCGAATTCCCTCACAATAGGCATTTCTTCAAGGATGGTTTCTTCTTTGGACTCAATCATCTGAGCTAGATACGTGTGCTCATAGGTCCGTAATATCCATGCTTGAGATGATGTACCTAAAGGAGATTCATCTTCCAATTGACACTTGTAAAGAATTGGGGGTCAATTCTCCATATGGAGTGTGCTTTTACCTCTCCCGACAATTTATATTGGCTCTATATAAAGAACGCCAATCCATGCCAGGAATTGAATCAAATTCCACCAGAGGGAGTATGATGTGGTTCTCTGGGAAATTAAATCCACATATTAGAACAGGGGAGGACTTATATTCATGGGATGCAATGATTTCCCCATTTTCCGTACTCACCGACATCTTTACTTCCATGATTTGTGGTGGTTCTGGGATTGTTGTACTAAACATTCAAGATATAAAAGAATGCGTAGAATATGAATCAAAAAGTACGTTCAGTATTCTTGGATGAATAACTAGCGTACCGGTCACCACATCATTGTCGGGGTTTACTTCGGCAGAAGTGATGGAAAAATATTTTCCTTGCTGTCTTGGAGGTTGTTGGTTGCCTCCGAAAACCCTTGGATTAGGGCACTGATTTTCAAAATGACCCAGTTCAAATCATTTATAGTATTGAACAACACGTTGAGGTTTGAAAGGAGCATTCCTCTCCTATATCGCAGCTGTGGGTCCTTCTTGCCAACAGTTAACAGCTATGTTCCCTTCTCTTCCACACCTGAAGCATTTTCTCATCCACTTAAGGAAATTTCCACGATGATTCTTTCCTCACTTTTGGGAAGTTGGGTGCTGGAACTTCTTAGCGTCGTTGGATTTATCCATTAGCCCACCAGCAATGAATTCCACCTTACGCTTCTTATCCCCATGATACCTCTGTGATTCTCCGATCTCTATTTTGACCTTGAGCGCACATCGGAAAATTTTCTCATAGCTGTCGAAGTCACGGATCGCTAATTCCTTCCGCAATCTAGGCTTTATCCCACCAAAGAAGTGGTCAACCTTGCATTCGGGGGTAACGACAAAGCCGGAAGAATATCATGCAAGCCTTGTGAAGTTTTCCTCGTACGCTCCAACAGATTCCTCAAATTTTTGCTTGAGGGAAAGGATGTCCCTTTCCATATTAAGCAGGAGGGTGCGCAGAAAATGCTTATCAAAAAACATCTTCTGGAATTCCATCCATTCCAATGCCTCGATCTCCTCTTCAGGCTTCGTATTTTTTATCAACTTCCACCATTGATCAGCTTCACCCACCATATGATAAGCAGCCAGAAGAACCTTCTCTTTTTCAGAACATTGGAGGATGGAGAAGATCTTTTCAATGGAGTTGATCCATTGTTCAGCGATCGTGGGATCGAATGATCCACTAAAAGTAGGAGGCCTTTGTCTCATGAAGCTCTCTATAGTGACTTGTTCTTTCTTATGGGGGGTTGAATGTTCCTCTTGACCCGTGATTCTATTCAAAACTTGAGTTAGCTGATAGAGAAGCGTGACAATGTTCACGATTCCCGTTCCCATTGGATTTGGCATTTTATTAGTACAGTCATCACACTGATCTTCACAACGGTTGTTAGCCCGAGTCCCCCTATTACCAGCCATTGGCTGGAATAAAAAGAAATTTAGGGGTAACACATAAAGGGTAAACCAAAGGCAAAAGTTTATGACTCAAAAATAAAA
Source organism: Viscum album (assembly GCA_963277665.1). NCBI lineage: Eukaryota > Viridiplantae > Streptophyta > Magnoliopsida > Santalales > Viscaceae > Viscum > Viscum album. The sequence continues at coordinate 411,730,813 of OY728156.1, forward strand.
TTTTATTTCCTTAACTCATGAGTATATAGGCTTCAATCTAGGATTTTCATGATCTACTTTCGAACATATATTCTTAGGGGCCTTTTTTTAATTCCCTTAATACGGGTTCATACTAAGCTTCTGAATTTACCAAATCATATCCCCTGGGAGTGTCGTAACCAAGAGTGCAGCAAGGCCCGTTGTCGTGCACCAGTTCCCATTCGAGTTTAGCTCAAAGCGGTGTTTTCGGGTTTTACCCCTAAGATACATCTGTGCCCGAGCCGCCTCTACATGATCGTATCCAGACAGGGATTTATTTTCATGATAAACCACTTACTCAATACTTACCAAAAAATAGGGATGTTTTTGTTATACTTAGTTTTATCTCTAAGGCTTTACTAGGGTTTTTCAAATCCTAATCCCAAAAATAACCAAACATATCCTCTGATACCAACTACGACAATCCTTCTTTTTATTACAACTTAAACATGATTTATTACATAAAACATCACTTGATAAAACAAATAATATCAAGAGTTTTAGTGTCTTTGGGGCTGAAGATCATTACATAAAAACTTTAAACATGAAATACAACATCTTTATTGAAAACTTCCTTTACAAGACCACTATATTCCCTCGTACTTAATATTGCATGGGATAACCTGGGGACATGAATAGAAAAGGGTGAGCTATAAAGCCCAGTAAGGGAGTACACATGGAATAACATGATGAGTACAATACATGTTAAGAAATAGGCATGTCAATAGAGCATAAGAGAAACATGAACATAAAATCTTGATAAAGCATGATAATCATAACATGGAAATGTGGCAACAACACTTAACATTGAATTAGCATGAGCCAAGGATCATTGCACATAGAGCATGAGTAAACCCACATTACACATGAATCATGAGTAAATCCTCATTTCACTTGAATTAGCATGGGTCAGCACTCATTGCACATGACGTATCATGATACTATACTTTACCCAATGCATTGGAGTGCTATAAGGGTGCACCCTTCTTAAACATTTCATTTCATGCATAAGTGTGCCACATGGATCATAAAACATGGATTCATAAAACATAATCATTTATTCCATGATAAAGGAATGTGGAATTAATACATGAAACTTTATAATCAATATGTAAATGTGCATAAAGGTGAATACCCTTGATGGAGAAATGGGCGTGGTATTCACTACACAATGACATTGGCTTAGAAAATCAGTGTGATTTCGGCAGCGTAACAGTGTGACATAAGAATTCATAAAAAAGGTTGATGAGAGAGAAAGGTGTTCCTAATCATATTTACATGTAATGGAAAATAAGGAGGTCATATAGATACATGTCCCAACAATTGTAATGGAATTTAGGTTCATGATACAAAAGTATTGCTTGAATATAAAAGAGGAGAGAGAGGTTCCTTTTGGAATTTCGGCATAGTAACAGGTGCACATGGGAGGAATTTAATGAGAGAGAAAGGGGACTCCCATAATTTAAACAATAAGAGGGCTGTATGGGGGATGAGAGAAACCATACCCCAACATTCATAATTGAAATTAAAAGGGAAATACAACTTAAAGAAAATTGACAAAAGAATGAGAAAGGAAGAAAAAAACCCTTACTTGGAAGTGTGATTCCAAAGGCTAGAGAGAGGCTTGTGAGAGGCTTCTTGGGAGCTTGGGGCACCTTGGGAGGATTCTAGAGAGATTAGGGCAGAGGTTGGACGAACTCCAAAGGATTTTAGTGAGGAGGAAGTGGGAGTTTGGGTGGGTTTATATGGGAAAGGTGAGAGAATTCTACATTATTTAGGTTTGGGACCCCTTATATTATACTAATCCAAACCACAAACCATCCCATGGTTTTTTCCCATTGTTTCTGGAAAAAGAAAAAGGAAAACAATATTTTGCAAGGCCAAGGTCCTAACTTATTAAAATATTAGGGTTGCTTATGTGGAGGTGAGTCACACTCCCATGGAAATTAATATAAAAAGGAAAAGTGTTGAATATGTCTTGAGGGGTTCATTAATACTTTCAAAAGTAAGTCAAAAAACCCAAAATAACATTATTTTAATGATAAAACATATATTTGCCGAACATAAGAATTATGGTATTTTATTACATCACCATTGGGTCATTATGATGTCATAAAACACATTATATATTTAAACGGTATTTAATTTTTACCCAAAAATTTGACTGTCTCAGAAAATTTTGAAAAATTCACCGTGGGATAATTTTGACTTCCTGATTCCAGAAATGACATTTATTTTATCTAAATAATTTTCTAAATATGTGAATTTTAACTTTTAAAATAAAAACCGACATTTATCGAAAAATCACGGGTTTTGACAGAAATGGATTTCAAACCTTAATAAAAATTTTAATTGCATTCATAAAATTATAATATCATTTATATTTAATAAAAAATAATTTAATAATATTATTATTATTTTATTAAAATATTATTTAATTCAAAATCAATTAATTTAATAAAATAGATTTCTTAATTAAATAATAACTAAAAACACCATTTGTACTTTAAAAACATTTTAAATGTATCAAAAATGACTAGAAATTATATTTATATACAAAAAAATAAAGTACATGAACATAGTACTACTTATTTGTTACATAACCCCTTAAAATAGCTTCATAAGACCAAAGGGTAAGGTGTGCGATGGTGATAGAGTCTTGGGGTGGCTCAGATAACATCGCTCAAGTGGTAATCTCTAACAACTTCCACTTTTCCCGTAGATGGTCTCGTTCGAGCTTGACATGGTGTAGCTCATCTTGGGCTTGGTCAAGGGCGAAGCCCAAGGAAGCCACCTCTTTTCCGAGCTCCGCAAATGGGCTTTGTATGGGGCAATTCTACTGGATGAGGCCATCACTTCCTTTGTCTGAGTAAAATTGGGTTAGTTAAAGCCTTATATTTATACTAATCATGTGATCACTGTTCAACGACTATATTAACAATTGTCACAATTCTAAACATAAAACCAAATAAGTTAACATTTTATAAAAAACATTTTTCATAAAGAGACATTTAACTAGATCAAGAGGGATTTTCCATTAATCAAACTTTGGGTCATTATAGAATACCTCTTATTCAATTTAAAATATTATAAAATATATGTAGGTGAACCGAATGTCCCATGGAGATTCCCATGATTTTAGAACCACTTAGTGGCTACAGACTAGGGTGGGATGTAACGAAGTGGAACTGGGGTATTAATTTCACTAATATCATTATATTATTAGTGTTTTCTGTTACATAGATTATTATGAAAATCTTATAAAATGGACATATTGATGTTTCAGAACATTATATGTATTCCATATTGGTGTGTTGTGAACACCATACCAATAAAAAACCAATTTTAGCATTTATATTGGATTCTAATTCACGGTTTACTACTTAATGTTTGTTTAATTTTTACCAAGATTCAAAAAAAGGGTTTTGAGATTTTTGAATTGAGATTTATGGTTTCTTGACTTGTGAACCATTTTTATGAGACCAGTTATAGGTGTTATGTATAAAACCATTGGATTGATGCCATAATTCATGCATCTTGTTTGGAAAATAATATTAACAAGAAATTAATATGCCTATGTGTTCTTGATAACATTTTTAGCATGAGAATTATATTTTAATGTCATTAAAACCCTAAATGGTGTTATCCCATGTATCCTTTCAACCACATTCAACTCATTTACACCTTTGAGTACATTATTTCTAATTAATAGTCAAGTTGATCTAGGGTAAGATACATGGTGATGATAGATAAATATTTCATTGGTTTACAATATGTTTAGTGACACCTAGTATGTATGTAGAGTCATTAGGTTCCATAGTAGTCACCCATTATTAGAGAATTTAATTTTAAAACATTTTTTAAAAATAAAAGGATTTCAGTTATTTAAAATTACAACATAACATATTTGTTTTCCCATATAATTTGGAGTGGAATTATAAATAAATGACCCATGTGACAGTGAGGTACTTTTTATGGGTCATGGTGGGGATATATTGTAAAATGTTATATATATAAATGAGATTTTGATTCTTTTGGGGGAGTAATTTTATATGTTTTATCAAATTTAATCATTCAGTCAGTTTGTTTTTAGCTGGTTCATTATTCCTATGATAAAAATATATGATCCCAATATTGGTAGTTGGGTTTTTTAGTTTTCGTGTGACTATTAGAATGAGAAAAAAGACGTTTTCCCCAACATCTTAGATGGGATACCAAATTTTTGGGTTCTATGAATGATCCTTGTTTTTTATGTAATTCTCAGGATATTAGTAATTATTTTGATAATGATGGGGTGATATTAGACATTCAAAGATAATATGATTGAGGGTTTATACAGAGCTTGTGAGTTACATAGATAAAAGATGCAATTGAATACTCTTTAGGTTATGGGGTGATGTATATGGTGAGATACAAGGTATGGGACATAGTAATTTAGAGGCATTATACATTATAATTTTTAGTGGCACATATAGGTGGATTAATTTAAGTTAAATTTATATGAGAGGGATAAATATTTAATATATGGATGAGTATTCATTATAATTTTTTTATAAATAATTTTTATTGATTATTATTTTGTTAAAAAAGATTGGTTTTGATGGAAGGACTAGAGTGATTCCATATACTAATTATTTTACATAAGTTTTCATTGGTGCAGTAGTTAATCATGAATTGAATGAACATATATTTGAACAATTTCGATTAGTAGGCAGTGATGTGATAGACATAGAATAGTTATGTGGCTAAATATTAAAATGAAAATCAATGGTGATTTAGGATATATAATATTCATACGAATGATAAATTTTGTTTTTGTTTGAGGAGTGTGAGCCAAGTTATAATGATATACGACTCAGTGGAGTGTTATTTAATTTCATAGACTCTATGATATTGAACAGTAAACACAACAGAATTTTGATGGGTTTAATTTAGGACACACTTGATATGAATTACACATTTGAGTAATGAATTTGTTGGTGTTTTTTTGAAATAAGGACTCATAGTTTTGATTAAAATAAAATCACACATTATTTCTCAATTATTTCAATAAAATTGGATATGTCACCCAGTGGTATTGGATACATTGGAAATGGATCAAGGGTGATGGAATGACCAATCCAAGAGTTATTTCTAGTCATGCATTTTCATGATGGGTGTGTGTGTCTCTAATGGGAAAAAAATGTGTCAGAAAAACGAACCTATTATGGATATTATTGAGTAGTGATACATGTAAAGACATATAAAGGGGAGTGCACCATTAGATTTAGATGATTCTTTTATGATCTTGAATGGATATATTCAGATTATTTGTGATGACTATTTAGTTGGAGTGGTATAGTCATATCTAGTAATTACATGTATTAATGGAAAATTCATGGCCCATGGAGATATGAAAATGTTTAGTTGGGGTCAATGTAATATTATGATTTTTAATTGGAAGGTTTAATTAGTTCTTGGATATTGGTGATTTAATAAATATGATTTATCTAGTCCCATGTCAAAATATTATTTGAGATTCATATGTGATCAATTATAGAGTCGGTTAAATGGAATACAGATTAAGATTAATTTAATGGTGCGTTATTTCGTGTCAAATTGGGGGTGTTATTCCTCATTGAGAGGAAATGTGGTCTAATATGGTTGTTTATAGATCTAGTAATAAAATGCCACCATATATTATTTTCAAACATTATAGTGAGAAAATTTAATGATCTCGATATTCTCATTAGGATATAGGAATCATGATCATGAGTATCATGTAGATAACTGTGATTGTGTGTCTTTGTTCAATTCTTGAGACTAAATAATTATATAGTTCAGTGGGTGATCCAAAAAAAATTAAAATATTTTGGGTGACACCCTAAATTTATCAATATTTTGGGCATAATAATTTTGTTTAATGTAGTGCAGAATTTAATTGTGAATAAAATTCATGGAAAAATATGGGATTTTAGTATTCTGTTTTGGGTTTCTAATATTTGGTAAAATAGAATTTTATAATATTTTTTGGGAATATTTAAGAAATTATAAAAATATATGATCCCCATGAATGGGTGGTGGATTTTGTTCTACTTTGAATTTGAATTGAAGATAAATTAAATTACAATATTATAGTTGGTATTTTCATATATATATTGGTTTTGTACGGTAAATATTACCCCAATACAACTAACAACCTATAGAATGATAAATTAAATTATATTGTTTTGATGGTGGGGGGGATCATGGATTGTGATTAGTTGTTATGAGCTAAGGATTATTATGGGGATCCCCATAAAATATATTATCGGTTAATGAAAAATTGATGACCCGATATTGAAGGTTGTATAATAGGTTCTTCTAGAGTTTTAGTATATATTTTAAGGGTTGGATATGTTTTATTGAATTATGTTCATCATGTATAATGATTCACAACTTGAGGTTTTTTGGTGGTTGGGATTTGAATATAGAGAATTGGTCCTGAATTGGAAACAATTGTCTGTCAGATTCAGTAGTCAATGGTCAGAGATACTTCTTATGGAAGAGAATATCCATATATGGGAAGTTTTAATATCCGAAGACTTTATGGGATATGAAATTAAATATATAATTGAATTTTTATGTTGGTTTATGGTTCATTATATGAAATGGTACATTCGATGATATTCATAGTGTTTGAGTGTCTAAAATATATGTTTCTACATGTGGATTTATCTTCAAAAGATGGATTGGGTGTCCTGGGGGATACCCGAAAATTTCTGGGTGGACAGGTTGCTGAAATTATGATGTTTTATCACATTCATGGTGTGAACATTGATATCACCCTGTGTGATTTTAATACTGATGGGGTTTGTTTCCTTTTTCCTCATTGTTAATAGCTTGAACATTCATTAACACCACAACCTATTCTACTGGTGTTTCTTTATAATTTTAAAAGTAGTTCATCCGACTTCTTCTTGTATGTTTCAATATGAATGGGATGGTCTATCTTATACCTCCCCATATCCCTTCATCTCTCCATTTTGGATGATTCTAGGTGTGTTTCGATGAAATTTATAGGTATTTTCTCTACATCACTTTCTTTTTTATTATTTCACATTCATATGAACATATTTTTAGAGAATTAATTTTATGTTTTTGTGCCAATTACAAAATAGGATTGTGTAATTTGGTGAACCCTATGTGTATTTTTCTCATATTTTGTACAGGAATAAAATAGATAAATTTTCAGACCATTATATACTGTTTTAGTGAAGGTAGTTTACAATTATTGTTTCATGGGGTTTGAACAAATTTTATTTAATTTAGCCATTGAATCAGGTGAAATAATTTGGGATTTTTTCTTATGTCTAGTAGTGAGTCCAGTGTGGACTTCTTCACATTTCCTATAGTTTCTCATGAAAGGGATTACCCTTTTAAATTTTAAGGTTTATTCATAATTAAATTAAATTATAAATTTTATTAGAAATTATTTAAATTAATTGAAAATTATTTCTAATTAAATAAAGTGATCACAATTCTTGAGTTAAGGCCTCGTAATGATAAGTGGTGGATAGATGTACTTTTATGATATTAAGTGACTGTATCCAAGATACATATAAAAAGTTAATGGATTGGATGGGAGGTGGGAGGTTCCTCACACATTCCCGATGGTTATTGGATTTATTTATTTATTCCTTGCATGTGACATGTGGTCTCACCATAATTGGGGATGATCTTTTTGAAATATGTATATTTTTTTAAAATAAAATTTGTGGATGAACTAAGAAAGGTTCTAAGTACATAAGGGTCCTTGGTAACTAGTTTTTTTACCATATTATCCTGATAATTATGCCTTTATTAACATATATTTTTTTAGATTTATTGAACCTAAGGGGTTATAAAAAGGTAAAGTGATTTGTTTTGTAATTTCTCACGTGTAGGAGCCCCTTAAGGCCTCCAGGTATGAAAGAGTGACAGACTACAATGGTTCATTGATGATGTGGATATGTTGTCAAGTGGGATTTCACATATACATTTTACTAGAGTGATGGTCATGGAAAATTGTACACGCCCCCCCCCCCCCCATAGTGACATGATTTTCCAATGTCTGAGCACATTGGGTTGTTTTTTATTGGTTTGGTGTTTGAAACAACCTAGTGAATTCATGGGGGTGTATATGGGATTTATTACATCTTTTGGGATAGATTCCATTGAAGCATATCTTTTATGACCAATGAGGCTATTGAATAATGGTATTGATAATGATGAATATACAACCTATGACTTTTGGTGTTAACCCAATAGAGGATTATGAGATCTGGTAACCCCATGTAAAAGGGATTCTATTTTCATGTGATATATGGAACCCTAGTGGGAATCCCCAGTGATTTTAACACCATATAGGTTACATTCATGTAATGGTTTGTGATGATCATGAATACCCCCATAAAGAACGAATCGTTTGTTTGATCATATTAGGGTCTAAAGACAGTTGGTCTCCTACAGGAGGGGATGAGTTCAGTTGGTAGGTTGACTTTAGAAACATGGAAAACCCATAAATATTATATTTATAGTCTGATTTGAGTGGTACGCACTAAAACCCATGATATATAATGGATAAATGGGAACCCTATTAAATAATCCTAGGATCGGGATATTATTACTTATTCAATGATTCTTGTTTGGAATGTCGCAATATATGTGTATTTATCCATATGGAGTACTTTATAGTCCACATAGATACCATGATTTGGAGTAACAATAACATTAACTAATATTACTATTTATTTCCTTTCATAATAGAAACATCCGAATGTTAGTTGAGACGTAAGAGCATCATTTGGGATGTATGGATTCAGAGTCGGTAGTTTCCTGATTTTTTCAGTGAAACATTACAGCCTAGAGTACTATCATTTTGGATTCCTTATATTAGATCAAGGATTAACATGATTTGAACTGAATTTTATTTGAGAAAGGGATATTACAGTTTGTGTTTCATTGGAGTTTATCCTTGGAGTCAAGAGTATATATTGGTTCTAGGATTGGATGTTCATATACACCAAGTAATGTTTCTAATAGGAACTACATTATTCATTGAGAAATGATTTATTAAATATCCAGTTAAATGGTTTAACACAGGGTTTGATAGTGAATATTTATTATATTATAATGGGTTTTTGAATTTTACATAGAATATCACATGTGTACACAATATTTATTAGTTATATATGGGACGATATGGGTTTTTACAAAAAAAAATTGTACTCACAACAGATAAAAGAGTCCATATTAATTTTTTATTAGTTTACACTTCACTGGTAGTTAGTGCAGGATTAACAAAGGCTCCGGTTTAGATAATTTGATTATATATATTGGGTGAGATAAGATGCTATAATCATTATAAAGATTCATCATTTTAATATCTGCTCATGTATTTTTTTATATTTTTGAATCCGGATAAGTGAATATTTATTATGTATGATGACGTACATAAACATTCAATTATTAATCCCGATGAATGTAGTTTTTTTATTATCTATCATTTATTAATGTGGATATTGTTTTATTGATTTCATAATTTATTTCAAACACATGAATAGGGTTATTTTATCTTAATATAACTGACCTAGACCATCACTACTAATCGCTATCCTTTAGAATATAGGGAGGAATACCAAATCTCCAATGGTGACTGCATCTCTATGAGAACTACTCATTGGATATAGATCAGTGAAGGATGTTACAATATGTTTATATCAAAAATAAAAAAAAAGATTAAAAAAATCAATAGTAATTAGAAGAAATTGGTTTTAAAATGTATAATTTCGTCACATGTTAGAAAATTGAAATATAATACACCACTAATTAATGGTAATTAATGTAATATTTTATATATTCTATCTATTAATAATTAAACACATAGAGAAATCAGATTTAGGATGTGATAATATGGTTTATATTGAATCCAAAGGTAATGTATACTATAAAAGTTCATATAATTTATGAAATAAAAAAAATAAAGTTACCAAAAATATTATTGAGTTTATTAAGGGTCTTTAAGATATGAAAACAAAGATGGAATTGGAAGCTGATTCAATGGAAATTAACTCAGAACAAATGTTTCAAATGTCTGTATAATTCAAAAAAGCCAAATAAAAGTTAATATTTGTCCATAAAGATAAATTCCTCCAGGATGAATAATTATTGAAAATTATTACTAATGAAAAATAAAAAATAAGTAAATTTTGAGATAACAATATCCATGATTTAGATTAAACGGGCAAACTATTTACGCCAAAAAAAATTAGATTGGATTGAAATACAAAATAATAGAAGAAATTTATAATTATATTCATTGATTTATTAAAATTATTGATGATATATTTTTTTTAATGAAAATAAAATAAAAATAAAGAGTATAATCTGCTATGGCTAAGAGAAGTTCAAACAACAATAAATTCAAAAATGAAAACATTATATTATCTAGTGTAGGAAACATGTAATGCCAAGATTAGAATAAAATATATCACCCTATATATTATGATATATTTATTTTTAAATAAATTATTTATATTCAATATCATAAATTAAATGAAACCCTTTTTTAGCTTTTGTTACACAAAATACTGAGTTTAACATTGATTATATGCAACACCATGATTTAAAAAACATGACATCTTATTAAAGTATTATGAATTAATGTGATAGTTTTCACATAGCTCTTATAATTCCAAGAATAAATAATATTGAATAAATTATGAAAATATATATTTTAAAAAATTTCAATTATATAAATTAATTAGAACATAAATAATAATCATTTAAAAAAAATGAAATGTTTAATAAAAAGCTATATATTTTTTAATGATTATTTATCCATATATTGCATGCATAAATTAAAATTGAAGTGTACCATGTTTGAAAAAATTTATTTAAAAAATAAGCTTCATCTTATAAATCATCAAATCAAAATTATCATGTGGTTATTTTTTTTTATTTTCTATAAAAGTTTCATTTTTTGGATGAATAGTAAAAGCACCCAATTTTCATTGAACTTCAGATTTTAAAAATTATATTATTTTTTTATAATTATGTTATGACTTATGGAAATATCCACTTACATCAAATGGGTTATGAAATCATCATCTGTGTGTACAGATGACTAACACCTTACGAACGAATGTCATTGGTTCATTAATTATCTTCTCACATAGTCGGGTATGATGATTGATATAAAATATATATTAGATATTTATAACCTATTTACACATCTTGATTCATTATATAGTATATATTTTTTTAAATCCTTTACTTAAGATATATGATTACATTTAACGTGGTTATTACGGACAATTGGCTTGTAAAGCTATATGAATCTTCATTCACTAATTCATCACATGAAAGCTTATGATGATACATTTAATAATTATTTGTGATATAAATAACATAATTATGATATTAATAAAATATTTATCATTATTAAATTATAATATATTATTTAATTTCCTCCCTCTCCACTAACTTAATGATGCTAACATAGTTTGTGTTTGAGTGAATTAAAACCTTCAATTTCTATAATTGCACCACATTTATTATATATATGTATATAATATTTTTTATATAATATTCTAATAATTATGTATTTATTATATATAAGTTAACTTCTTTCCATAATAATCATTCAAAAGTAGAGTCATTACCCATATGTGTGTACGACCAACCGCTTCCATGATAATAAAATACTTCATTTTTCATAGCCATAATTCATGATTTGTTTTGAAAGAAAAAATTAGTTATAAATATGATAACTATTTACTGATTATTATTTTTGAAATGAGTAATTTATATAATATTTGAGTGATAGAGATCATTAATGAGAAAATATGCTTTATGAAATAAGCCAATTTACACTGAAAACAATAAAAACATTGGGAGATTATTAATGAACAGTTGTTAACATGTTATAAAAAATTCTCAAATGAAATTATAAATATTAATATGGTCTGGTGGTATATTAATATAATTCTTAAAACAAAAATACATGTGGTTAAAGTATTATAAATCAAAAGGAAGTTTGTGATAAGGTATTTCTTAACTTGATTTCAGTTCATTTGTTTAATCTTTTTTATTAATGACGATATCATTGTAAGATTATGTTAATAATTAATTTTTATTACTGTATATTTTATATAATACTTTCTATGTACATATATATATGAGACTGAAATCATGTTCATTGATTAATTTTCACTTTAATTTTATGATCATTGTAAGGCTATATTTCACTATCACATTCTAATCGAGATTGTTTCTTCTTGAATACTAGTATATGAAAATTATAGAATCATTTACAATTAAATCCATTCATTTCCATTATAATCATACTATTTTGGATAATTTCATGTCCTAGTAAAAATTTATCAACAATTTAGTGCCTCAAAAAAATTGATAAAATGTATTTAATAAAATATTACATTATTTCTCTCTTCGATCAAAAATCGATTTTCTCCCAAAGTTATTTTTTCCAAAAATTATAACCAATTTTTTTGCATGGTAAAAATAATTTAATAAAGAAATTTTAACAAATATTTTAGTTTTTTATAATTATTTTATAAGGAATCATATAGTTATTTCTAAAATGTTCACATTTGGATTGTTTTTATAGTGAAATAAAGGAATGTTCTTTTTAGCTTATATAAAATTTATGGAATTACCAACCATTATGATAGACATTTTTAAATGATTATATTTATTTATTAAAAGGTTATTTATAATGAAATTTTCTACCTAATATTCATGATATTAATTTTTTTAGGAATGTTATAATGAAAATTAAAATTATATTTTACTTATGAAGATTTTTAATGATAATTTGTTTTTATTTATTTGCATTAGTGAGATCATCAATTTAATATAAATGTGGTACAATATGGATATGAGGTATTTATATCATCCTTATTCTTTCAAGGATGATTCCCGAGTAGTTAGATTTAGTATGTAAAATTTTATTACAATTTACAAATTATCATTGAATTGTTTATGATTATTTTTAATGATTCGGGAAAGTATTAACATTTCGTATGTTAGTTTTCATTAATTGAAATGTTTATTTGCATTCTATCTAACCCCTTTCATATGAGTAAATAAATGGAAATTTTATACTATTGGAAAGAACCACAATAACCTCTTGATGTATTGGAATATCTCATGAGATATAATATATTCAATTTTGGTTGAGCTCATAATAACTTGTATATATATCTTGGCATGAGGACCTGATAGTATTAGATTTCTTAATATGGAGACTCGATCATATAATATGTGTTGAAATAAATACCATATGGTTTATTTTATATGTATATCATTATTAATTGTGTCATTATGAATTCCGTTATTGATTTTTCATTTGATTATTCGATTAGATAGAATATAGAAGGATACATTTCATGCCCATGAGATTATTTTATATAGAAATATTTAATAATAATATGTTATTTCCTTATTATGATCATTTACTTTATCAAATGGAACATGTATATGTTATTTACATTTCCATATGAATTATTTCTAATTTATTCATAGTATATGCAATATTCATACCCTTACTGAGAATATGTTCTCACACCTATTGTGTGTTATATTTTAAAAATGAATACAGAAAGTATTTTATGATTGAAATGCATGGATATTCAAAGTGAAATAATTAATTCCCAATAAAATAATACATTGTATTCTATTTTTCAAATATAACTGTGATAAAAGTATGTATCCAGTTTACTAGACATAAAAAATTATCTAATCTTTTGGGATGTAATTTGTTGTATATTTTTCTATTCTATTAAATAGGGAACAAGAATCTATATTTTGTGATCAGGGTTGTTAAAGTTGTTATAAGATGTTTTCTAGTATAAACTATAGAACTATATTTCGGTAAACATTAATCAAAGAACATAAAACTATGATTTGAATTGAGGGTATGTGAATAAAAACATCCTAAAGGGTTTGTAAGGTAGATAATATGTTGTTTTCCTATGAATATATTCTTATATGGATACTATATGTTGTCATAGTTATGGAATATTAGTACCTTCTAGAAATAAATTTGAAATGGTGCATTAATATTGACTCAATAACTACCTGGTCCATAACAACAGGCCTTACTGTGCACCATGTTTGATACTCACATGATATATTCTTAGGAAAACTCACATTTTGTTTAGAAACTAATATAAAGTATTTCAAAATATTGATATCCCCAAATACGCCATGTTTTTTATTATGATAGCAGCTAGGAATCAATTTTTTAAAAATATATTATGTATTTAATTTTTTTTTGGATTATACATTATGTATCAAAATGTTAGGATATAATCTAGTATATATTATTATTTATAAATGGGTCCTAATGGAATGTAAGGGAACTATATCAATTCATATACTTCATATAGGGATTTCACTTCTATGAAATATAATCAAAATAGAGATATAAATTAAGATAGAAGTGATCAAATGATAACTATATTAATGAAGATAAATCAGTTTATTTGCAATACCCATTCCTATATAGAGAATCATGTTTATCCCCCATGATGTGTAACATTGATATACTTTTTTATTCATTAGATTCATCCATCATTCCATTGTAATAAAAATCAAATATTTGGTGTCAAGTTGTTAAGTTTCATAGAAAAGATATTTCTCACACCCGGTATTAGTAAATTGGAGGAAATTTTCATGAATAATTATCATATCTCTTGTGGTGTGGATTAATCATGGTCATTTATTCAAAATAGTAATAATGAGGATGAAATAAAATACATGGAGTGGAAATATTTCAAGTTATTGTTTTTGGAATATTCATTCCTCATGAGTAATTTGATAATATGGATATAATGTTATTTAATATATGATAAAATTAAGAGGAAAATGAATATATGTATGAATAAATAATTACATTATTATCATGTAATGTTGTAGACTACATACATAATACAATAATAAATGATGATCATTTCTTTTTTGGTATTAAGCCAATCCAAAAAGGGGATCTGGTCTCCCAAAAGTTCAGTTTCTTTGGGGACATAATATCTTGTTTTATCAATATATAAAAAGTATTCTCCATGTCTTGTGACATAAATAAGAATAAAAGAAAAAAATAAGAGATATAAATATATAGATAAAGGTAAAAATAGAAATAAATATTTTCCAATATGTGATACTGGGGGAAGGAAACCCATTGGTATGTATTTAAATGAAAAAATATATTGCTTCAAGTGTGGGTAAAGTAGTACCCATTACAATGATTTTAATGAAAATAAATAATATTCCAATGTTCTATGATTTAACTATATAGATATGGGTAACTATACAAATTAATTCCCCTTTAAACAATGGAATATACCTCAGAAGAAGCTAGGATATCAGGTAAAAATATATTCTATTACCAAAAATGTTGTTTAATTATAAATATTATTTTGTTTAGATTCATGAATTATTTAAATTGGATATTTTATCAATGATATCCTAGTTCTAATAGTAATGATATTTATTATGATTTTACTGTAGTTTTTTTCAATATAGATTTAAAATCTTATATTGAAGAGTGTTGATGAAAAAATAAAATGATTCGGTGGAAAGATGAACTTCAAGGGAGACACGTGATTTATTGAATGATAACCATTAATATGTTCTTGACATTGAAATAATGATGTTTGTATTTATATATATATATATATAATTGTTATAGATAATTTAAATTGTATATTACTTACTACCATTGAAATAATTAATGATATTATCATTTTTAAAATTCAGTGACCTCTTTTCTAATGTAATCGATCTAAATATTTTTATGTCATATATGGCTAACCATTAATAAAATTGTTTATCTTAAATTTTGATGAGTCTTCATTGTTTGATGTGTTACATAACTATACGTAGATTTTTGAAAATTGGATAACATGAGAAACCCATATTTTCTAAATTTCTTATAACATATCAATGGAATGATTTAACTTTATATTATGGATATTATGTTACATTAAATTTGAATATTAGTGTTTTAGGTAAAAATATATCTTTTGGATTTTAATTTCTTGTAGTAAGTGATAAAGTGGAAATTGACTAAAGAATAATAAAATAATGTAATTATGGTCATGAAATTAAAATATATCATGTATGTATGTTGCATTATATTCTTATATAGTGGAATGTTTCCCCAAATCTAGGAAAATGGTATTAAAACAAAATTATTTTCATATTACCAACATTTTTCTGATATTAATTTTTGTTATAAAAAATCTTAGTTATTCTTTTTTTATTTGTTATCTTCCACATGACCCCATTTTCTATCACAATCTATCATAATTAAGATGTTATTTTTGTCTTATATGTCTATATTTTCACTTCCCACCTATGTTCTCTTATTTAGAAATATAATATATATCAATCCATATAACCTTTGTAAATCACACTCTATCTTATTAATAAAAATTTTTGTTAACACATCTCATGATATAGAATTTCATGAAGGGGGGTTTTTAGGTGATGATCACTTGATTTTTTAGATCATGTTCAAATTGTGAGTAAATGATTTATTTAGTGAGCGGATAATGTAATACCCAAAAATTCTAAAATAAGGACTTTTTTATTTGACAACTTATGTGAAACACACCACAAATATTTCCAGAAAATATAATACCCTCATACATTTATATATAATTAAATTTTAATACTTTCAATTGCATCAATAACTTTCATTACATGCAACAATTAGTTTAGCATTTTTTCATGCAACACTTAGTTTATCATGCATTGGATGCAACACTGAGCTTAAATGAAACATGGTATATTATTAAAATAATATTATTTAATGTGATAATTATCACCATTATGGTATAATGGTGGGTATGAATATGATTAAAAAATTTATTATAATATATATTTAACACATGTTCATTTTTTAACTAACTATAATAAAAATAATATTTATTTAAGAGAAAAATTATTTTTCTTTGAAAAAGAATATTTTTATAAATGTTTGTTTAGTCTTACATTGCATAGATAATTTAAAATTAATTTTTTTTTAAAATAAGAAAAATTCTATTAAAAAAATATCATCAATTTTAAAATTAACATTTAAAAAATTATCTTAATTATAATTTATGGTAATTTTGAAAAAAACGTTTAATTTGTTAATTAATATTGAAAAATAATAAATTGTAATTTAAAACATCTTTTTCATTTAAAAAAAATATAATGTCAAACTACACGATGAATAAGGTTTACTATAAAATGGGTAAAACTATATATATAATTTTATCAAATTTTATTCATTGGAATAATTTTCAAATTGATGTTTGGTAAAGTTACATATAAAATAATTGGTCAATTTCTCTTAAAAACCATGCATTCTAATCGCGTCTACAGGATTAATTTTAAATTTTATTTTGTAACTTATGTTAATTGAACAAGAAAAAATTGATTTTATATTTTGAAATCACAAATCACATAGAAAATAACCCAATATCATTCTAGAAGCCATAATTTTTTCTCATATCCAACTTAGGAATGCTTTAGCGAAAACCAAAGAAGTATACCTGAAGAATATGTAATGTTCTTCAAAGTGTGACCATTTTATTTCATTCTCCACCACCTTAAATTAATATGAGATGATTATAATATAATTACATTAGTATATTATATATTTTAGGATGTTTTAATAATATTTTCATGACCTACATCCATCTCCTCTTCCATAAATTGGATTACTATATCTTAATTCTTGTGTAAGGAGGACTAATGCTTTCTGAACCAATGTCCATTGTTCATCCATTAACACATTATCGTGGTTGTGTTTGATGATAGATATAAATTAAATTATTTAAACATAAAATATTTTTATACCTTTTTATTAATTATATTGTATATATCTATTTTAAATTTCATTATATAGGAGATAATATAAGGACATAGCAATAAACATTGCATAATCTATTAAAATCAACTTGAATTATCTTCATTACATTAAAAAATATTATTTTGGATTATAGATATATAATTGCCTAGAAATAGTTCAAAAATTTAAATAGACAATCATACAATGTTGGTACCACTAATAAATTATCCATTTCTTCCAAAACATAAACCATAAAAAATTACCAGATTTATTTTACAATTAATCATATCATTTAACAAGACTTCCTTTGTTCTCTGACACATACTTATTTTTTGGGAAATTTTTTAAAAACATGGGATGAGAATAAAAAGATCAGTATGTAATATTAAAATAAAAATTGAAACCATTAGTATATGAATACAAATAAACTTATGAAATCATTTTCAAAAATGACATACTTCACTCCCATACATTATTATATGCATACTCCGTAAAACATGATATTTCCATAAAACATAGACAACATAAAAAACCATAAATTTATATATGGGATTTAACAACAAAATATTATAACCCTCATAATTACCTTATGATTTATAACCCTCAGGGCTACTTATAATTTTACCCTTACTGCTACCTTCTTGTGTAACCATCGTAGTTACACTTCGAGTAACCAAACGGTCTACCTCTAACATACAAATACCAAATGTATTAAAGGGAGATATAGGTACAAACCTTCATCATAAATAGTTCCCAATAACTGGAACAAAATTATAAAATAATACTTTCATTGAAACATCCCTTTTGAATTTTGTAAAATATAAGTTTAAAAAAGGATTTAATAAGAAAATATGCATAGAAATATCATACAATTAAAGTGATAATTAATAGAATGAATGGAATTTGTCTATAAAATATAAAAACATAAAATAAATAATATTTCATTAAATAAATAAATTTTTTACCATTTGAATAATGAATAATAATGTTAACCCAAAAAATGGAAATTGGAATAAGAATTCTATTTTATCATGTTTAGATTACTTCAAATGTGGTTAAACCTACTATATTATTGCTAAAAAACTATTATAAATATTAAAAATAAAAATATACATGTTTATAAAACCATATATTATCATTTTACAACATCATTCCATCAATTTATTAGTAATATTTTGTTCTTTACATTGTTTCAGGTGCATTCATTACATGATTTCCATGGTGCGTTCTTAAAGGATTTTCTTGTTGAATGGAAGAGAAAATCCAGAAGTGAAATGATAAGGCATTAATATGTTTAAATAATATTAAATTATACTATAAATATTTTTATAATATTTGATGATGAATCATTATATAAAATAATAATGATATTAGTTTAGATAATATGGGTAGTTCTATGATAATCACAAACTAGTTTAATTATATAATTTAATATATTTTATATATGTAAATTCAAGAGAATAAAATAGTAATATCATTTAATATTGAATCTGGTTAAACCATTTAATTTTTTTATATCCATATTTGAGGGAAAAAATTGACATTAAAAACATATTGTCCATGATTTCAATAAATCAACACATCAGGGAGGATGTTTTAATTTTCGTAATAATTGGGAGATGAGAAGAAGTTTCATGATGTATTTTTCCCTAACCATGATAAAATTACACGATATATACAATAATATATCATAAAACCATATTTTATAAAGGGATGTTAAGAGGATATTAGGAAATAAAAATATTTGAAATGAAAAAAAAAATAAATTGAAATAGGGTTTTTACCTCTTGATAACTTCCCCTTGAGATCCAAGGCCTTTCGTTTTTCCCTTTTGGTGTTTCAAGTATCTATTGGACTCGGGGAGTAGACATGAGAATATGATTGAGAATAATTTAGTAAATTATCAAATATTTGGAGGTGTGAGAGGATGTGGGGGTGAGGGGTCTTATTTATAGTTGAAGAAGGGGGTTTCCATTATTTTAATCATTATGTTATTATATTTTCTAATAAATTAAAATTTGTTTCTTATTATGACTAAAAATTGTAAATATGTCATTTTATTTCAAACTATGGGTTCTTACATCGACCATCGTGTTTGGAATAGTTTTTTTATCATGTAATATATATATATATGATGACTTACTGTATTTCTCTATTCACAAAAAATTAACATATTTTAGAAAAATCCCAAAAAATCACACCAACCATTTTTCATTCTCTATAATTAAAAAATGAACTAAATTTTATCAAAATAATTATAAATTATTCGAAATTTAATTTTTTTTAAAAATAATAATATCTTTTACAAATAAGAAATTTGAAATTATAACCACTTTTATAAAACCATGAAAAATTAATCATAGTCTCATAAAATAATCATATAACCCTTAAAAAATTATAATTATGATTCAATTTTAGGGAAATAAATTTTCATTTAAATAAGAATTTTAATAAAACAATTGTAATTAAAAATTTTGGACTTTCCAAAATATATACACTTATACTATGTTCATTTGGATCTATTAAAGAGTCCTAAATTTAATTAATACATTCATGGATGAGGTTACTATTTATTTATATGATTTACTATTCACAAGGGTCAAGCTAATATTCTTATGGGTAACAATACTATTCATAAAGTTATGTTAATATTAACCAAAAAATATGTTGATCATATCAGACTCTAAATGTCTTACTGATCACAATTGTGTATGTCTATTTTTAGAAATTCAAATCATAGAAGAAAAAAATTATGTTTAACAGCTAGGGTATAACTATATTCTTTAAAAAATCATTATGTATAGATTCAATGAATGAGTCATTTAATTATATATTAAAATTTATTTTTCAATTATTGGGGTGTTATATTTTCCCCACCTTTTTGAAATTACATCCTTGAAATTTTATAACTCGCTAAACAGGTTATCGTACTTTTTGTCATATATTTTTTTGATTCACATGTTTCTTTTTCATTCATGTTTTTTCTACACAAAACCTTAACCCCATAGATTAAATTATTCCTCAATATTTTCTCTCATTGATTTGGAATATGAAAAGTATTATCTTCATAATAATGGTTCTCTTCCATCAGAACTACATCTAGGCTCAAAGCAGGAGATGAGTCTAGCGCATACTTTATAAACATTGAAACATGAAAAACATTTTTTACATGAGACAAACTCAATTTTAATGATACTTCATAGGATTCTGGTACAAATATATCTAGGATTTCATAATGTCTAATGAATCATGGACTTATATCTAATTTATTAGAAAAATCCATAATACTTTTCCATTGTGAGATTCTATGTAAAAAAGTTCACCTGCATCGAAATCAAATTCATTCCTCCTATTATTTGCTTAATTTTTCTACTTACTCCTAGTTATCCTAATTTTTTTTTCAGAACATTCACTTTCTCAGCTACATACTCTACTAATTCTTGTCCTATCAACATCCTTTCCTAGACATCATCCAAAAATGATGGAGTTCAACAATTCTTCCCATACAATGATGAAACCATAAACTTCCCTAGTTTTCCATTTGAAAAATATTAAACTATATACTATAGTGTCTCAATTATTCTATAAATTATTTCATCATATATACAATAAAAAGTAGTGATAGAATTTAATTTTGTTCGAAATGACTTCTGAATGCCTTTCCAAATAATAGAAGTTAACCAAGGATCACAATCAGATATAATAGAAATAGGAACTCCATGTATCCTATAAATATCTTGATTTATAGTCAGTAAAGCCAATTTAAATATATAATATCTCAAATAGGATGTAAATGTGAATATTTAGTCAGCAGATCAATAACAACCCAAACCACATTTGTACTTCAGGAAGTCTTCGGTAGTCCCACCAAGAATCCATGAATATATTTTTTCATTATCGAAACCCTTTTTTATTTTTGAGTGATCAGCTTCTCGTTCTAAGCTGTGTGGGTTCGTGTTTGAACCAGGAATGCTGTGTTTGCCTGAAACTTGTAAAGGTGTCAACTGCCTGTACTCAGTTGTGAATAGGTCTGTGGAAACGAGGACCAGATAGTGAAAATCGCCAAGCTCGTGGATTTGAGCGTTGGTGGAGTGGACTAGGGGCCTTCTGTTCCCCGAACCACTATACATCCGTGTGTTCATGCTTTTACTTTTTCCGCTGCATATTTAATCGTGCTAAAGCATAGTGGACAGAATTTGTCTAAATTGAAGAGATTGTAATATTTTTGAAAAGACACAATTCACCCCCCCTCTTGTGTGTAATCCGTAGATTCAGATCCAACAATTGGTATCAAAGGAGGAGCTTCTTATTTTTAAAGTCTTATCAAGGTAGAAGTATTTAAAGATTATACATAGTGTATCATGGCTGATACAAGAGAGGGAATGTCAATGGTTAGAGCACCTTACTTTAATGGAGATAATTATGGTTGCTGGAAATCACGTATGATTATTTATCTGAAAAATCTTGGTTACAGAGTCTATTCAAAGATTCCGACTCCCTATGAAATTCCTGAAAATCCCGATACATGGAGTGCTGCTACAGAGGCTGAGTATGAAATGAATTCAAAAGCTATGAATGCAATCATCTGTGGTTTAGGACCGGATGAATTTAACAGAGTATCTCAATGCCCGACTGCATATGAAATGTGGCAAACAATAGTTGTTGCTTATGAAGGAACAGATAATGTAAGACAGATGAGATATGCAACTGCTAAATTAAAATTCGATACTTTCAGAATGATTGAAGGAGAAAGCATCACTCAGATGAATGGAAGATTGACAGAAATTGTCAATAATATAACAGCTCTAGGAGAACCAATCAAGCAGGCTGATCAAGCGTTAAAGGTACTGAGAGTACTTCCTACTCGATGGAATGGAATCTCTGCAGCAATCAGACAATCAACTTCTGTTAAAGATCTAACTATGAGAGAGCTGATTGGTACATTGATGATGTACGAGGCTGAAATGCAAGATGAGGTAAATGAGCATAAAGTCTACATAAAAAGGGAAAATATTGCTTTGAAAGTGACTTCTCAACAAAAGGATATAAATATGAAGAACAGAGAAGTAAGTGCTAAATTAGAAATCTCTGATTCTTCAAATTCGGATGAAGAACTGGCTCAGTTAGCAAGAAAATTCAGAAGGTTCTACAGTAAGAAGAAAGACTTCAAGAAATCCTTCAAGAAGGTTAGCAAGGAAGTGAGATGTTATGAATGCAAAAATATGGGACATATCAGACCGGATTGTCCAAAATTGAAAGATGCAAAGAAGAAGAAATTCTTCAAAAGAGATGATTATGAGCAGAAAGACAAGAAAGCTATGAAAGCTACTTGGAGTGTTTCTGAAGACTCAAGTAATTATTATGAATCAAGCTCAGAGAAGGAGGAAGCCAATTTAAAAGAAAATATGTGTTTCATGGCTGAAACTGATTAGGTACACTCATACTACTCCTCTGACTCAAATAATGAATCAAACTCTGAAACAGGTTTCTCAAATAAAAAACTTGCAGCTTACTGCAATATGCTTGAAGAAAGGTATGACTCATTATTTAAAAAATATAAATCTATAAAGAACTTGCATAAAGCTATTTCAGATGAGAGAAATACTTTTCTAAAACAACATAAGGAATTAATTGACAAATACAACTCTGCTGACTCAAATAAAATTAATTTTGAATCAAAAATAAAAACTCTACAGGATGAAGTAGAATCTTATAAAAAGGCTTCATTAGTTTTTACAAAAGGAGAAAACGCCTTAAATGAGATACTTGGAAAAACTTTAATTAAAAAGGAAAGGTTTGGAATTGGAAGTAAAGGAGAAAAACCTAAGTTATACAAAAATTATTTTGTTCCTAGCACTAAACAGGTTATTTGTAACTTCTGTGGAACAAAAGGTCATATAGCTAAAAACTGTTTTCTAAGACAACCTCAAATATGTGGAATTAAGAAAGCTTATATTTCCAATGATCTATATGATTCAATCAATTTTAAGAAAACAAAGCAAATCTGGATACCCAGATCACTGCTTGCTAACACTCCTGGACCCAACAAAATATGGGTACCAAAGCAATTTGTTTGAATGACTTTGCAGGTAACAGGTCATCAAAGAAAGAAAGAAATATGGTATATGGACAGTGGCTGCTCAAGGCACATGAGTGGAACTTCAGCTAATTTCTCTTCTCTTACTCGAAAGGAAGGAGGACTTGTCACCTTTGGTGACAATGCCAAAGGAAAGATTATTGGTATTGGAACAGTTGGAGATCCAGAGACAGTCTCAATCAACAAAGTACTTTATGTACAAGGGTTAAAACACAATCTGATAAGTATCTCTCAACTCTGTGATGATGGATACATTGTTGATTTTACTAACAATAGTTGTACTGTTTCTAAAGATAAACTGTTTAAGTTTAGAGCACCCAGAACTGATAATGTTTATACTTTGGATTTGTATTCCTTGTGTAAACAACAAGTAAACTTCTTAACTGCTAATATAAGTGAATCCTGGATCTGGCATAGAAGACTTGGTCATTGCAATATATATGCTTTACATAAATTATCTAAGAAACATCTAGTTTCTGATTTGCCTAGTCTCAAATTTGAAAATGACAGATTCTGTGATGCATGTCAGCTTGGCAAGCAACACAAATCATCATTCAAATCTGTTAATAAAGTTTCTACAACTAAACCTCTAGAACTTATCCATATGGATTTGTTTGGACCTTCAAGAGTAGCAAGTTTAGCTGGTAAATTATATGTTTATGTATTAGTTGATGATTATTCTAGATTTACTTGGATTTTCTTTTTGAAATTTAAAAGTGAAGCTTTTAGTTTATTTGAATGTTTTTGTAAATCTATTCAAAATGAAAAAGGTTTTAATATAATCTCATTTAGAAGTGATCATGGTGGAGAATTTGAGAACCAGGAATTTAATTCCTTTTGCTCAAACATGGGTATTAAACACACCTTCTCTGCTCCAAGAAACACCTCAACAGAATGGGATTGTAGAAAGAAGAAATAGAACTATTCAAGAAATGGCTAGAACTTTGTTAAATGAATATGGCCTACCTATATATTTCTGGTCAGAATCTGTTAATACAGCTTGTTATATAATGAATAGAATTTTAATAAGGCCAATTTTGAAAAAGACACCCTATGAACTATGGAATAACAGAAAACCTAAAGTAAATTAATTTAAAGTTTTTGGATGCAAGGTTTACATCTTGAATACCAAAGATAATCTTGGTAAATTTGATCCAAAATCTGATAAAGGTATTTTCTTAGGATATTCTGCAACCTCCAAAGCTTATAGAGTGTATAATAAAAAGTCAAGGATTGTTGAAGAATCAGTTCATGTGAAATTTGATGAATCTGATCCTTTTGAGAAAAGGATAGAACAAATAGATGAACCTGATTCTAATGAAAACATGAGACTTGAAAATTTAAAGAATGATTTTGAAAATGATATAAAAGAAATTCAGTCCAGTTCAGAAGAACATGACACTGAAGAACCCTTGAATGTAATGCCTAGACAGTCTAGAACCTTAAAGAATCACCCTTTAGAATCTGTGATAGGTTACTTAGAGACTGGTATTCAAACTAGAAGAAACCTTAGAAACATAGTTGAATTCTCTGCTTTCCTATCCCAACAAGAAACTAAGACCATAGAAGAAGCCTTAGATGATGAGAGCTGGGTAATAGCAATGCAGGATGAATTGAACCAGGTCAAGAGAAATAAGGTTTGGGAATTAGTTGAAAGACCACATGATTATCCAGTAATAGGAACTAAATGGGTCTTTAGGAATAAACAGGATGATCAAGGGATAATAACTAGAAATAAAGCAAGATTAGTAGCTAAAGGATATAATCAAGAAGAAGGAATAGATTATGATGAGACCTTTGCACCTGTAGCCAGGCTAGAAGCCATTAGAATCCTTTTAGCCTATGCATCTTATATGAATTTTAAATTATTTCAGATGGATGTTAAATCTGCCTTTTTAAATGGTTATTTAATGGAGGAAGTTTATGTTGAGCAACCTCCTGGTTTTGAAAATTCTCAAAAACCAGATTCTGTTTTCAAACTTACTAAAGCTCTTTATGGCCTTAAACAAGCACCTAGAGCTTGGTATGAAAGACTAAGTTATTTTCTTTTGAAAAATGATTTTACTGTTGGACTGGCAGATCCAACACTCTTTAAGAAAACTGTGAAAAATAATGTTTTGTTGGTACAAATTTATGTTGATGATGTAATTTTTGGATCAACCAATAAAATTCTTTGTCATGAATTTTCAGAATTAATGCAAAAAGAATTTGAAATGAGTATGATGGGAGAATTAAATTTCTTTTTTGGTCTTCAAATATTTCAAAAAGATTTTGGAAATGTTTTAAATCAATGCAAATACATTACTGATTTAATTAAGAAATTTGGACTTGAAAACAGCAAGCCATTTACAACTCCTATGTGTACTAATATAAAACTTGATTTGGATGAAACTGGAAAATCAGTGGACAACAAGTTATATAGAGGTATGATTGGTAGTTTGTTATATCTTACTGCTAGTAGACCAGATATAATGTATTCAGTATGTCTTTGTGCTCGATTTCAATCAAATCCCAAAGAATCCCATTTAACTGTTGTTAAAAGAATTTTTAGATATTTAAAAGGTACTATTTATCAATCTCCGCTTTATCCAAAAACCTCTGACATTAATTTAATTTCATATTCAGATGCTGACTTTGGAAGCTGTAGATTAGATAGGAAGAGTACTTCAGGAACATGTCATTTTTTGGAAAGTCTTTAGTATCATGGTCTAGTAAGAAACAACACTCAGTTGCCCTGTCAACAGCCGAGGCAGAATATGTGTCTGCAGGTAGTTGCTGTGCACAGGTGTTGTGGATGAAAAACACTCTTATGGACTTTGGATTAATTTTCAATAATACACCTATTTTATGTGATAATACTAGTGCAATTAATATTTCAAAAAATCCTATTAGTCATTCTAGAACTAAGCACATTGATATAAGACATCACTTTTTAAGAGATCATGTATTTAAAAAGAATATATTTTTAGAATTTGTAAATACAGAAAATCAATTAGCAGATATTTTTACTAAACCACTTCCCACGGCAAGGTTTGAATTTATTAAGGGGGAGTTAGGTTTATTTAATTTTAAATAATTTCTGTTTTCGAATTCTGCTTAATTTCTGTTTTCTACTATAAGTAATTTTATTTTGTTTTAAATAAAAGTAATGATTAGTGATTACATGGGAATCAAGGCTGTCAGAACCGTTTCTTCTTCTAAACTGCTTCACCTTTTTCGGAAACCCTTTCGAAAACCTAAAACCGCACATCTGCTCCAAAACCCTTTTCTGAATCTTCAAACCCTAAACTTACGAACCTTCAGAAATCATCGTTGGAATGGCAAAGACTAAGCGTCTAGATGAAGCCGAGAGCAGTGCTGCAAAGAAACCTAAGGTAGTAGGTCGGAAAATACTGCAAGGTAAAGTCATAGATTTAGAGTGGCTGTTTGAAACTAATTTACTGTTGAAGCAAGAGTTGTCGTTTCAAAGCCTTGAGCAAGCTTTTAATAGTGCAAATTATGAGTTTCTATATGAGGCAGAAATGAGACATTTCTTTAGAACTGTTCAGTTTAGCCTTGGAGATACGGAGGATAGTTTATTGGCTCAAATAGAGGATAAGGACTTTTCAATATCATCTGTAGAGATAAGTCAAATTCTTAACTGCCCTCATGAAGGAGTTTTTCATTTCGATTTACGGAATATTGGAGATTCTGTACATAAGTCTGAAGACATTATGTCTTTTCTGTTTGGAACCAGAGTGATAAAGAAGATGTTTATTAAGGATTTGGAGCCCGATCAGAAAATTTTGGTAAAATTTGTTCAGACTGGTTTAGCACCAAGAATGGCTGAGATGGAGAAAATCCTATACCCAGACATGTACATAATGTATCTTCTGATGTGTGATATTAAGTTTAATTTTCCTCGGTTTATGATAAGATATCTGAGTTACTGCTGTCAGAGTGAAGCAAGAATGACCTTTTTCCCTTATGGAAGGTTCATTTCTTTGTTTTTGTTTAAAAGAGGAATGATCAGATTGGTAGATGCTGGGGTGAAATGTCACCACAGTAATGTTTTCAATGCTGGAACTTTAAGGAAAGTAGGATACTTCTGGAGCACAATTAAAGGAAAACTCTTACCTGTTGGAGCTGAAGAAAACTCGGAGAGTGCTCAGGCTCAACCGGCTAAGTCCAAGGAGGGACAAGCAGAATCAAGAGTTAGTACAGTGGCAAGAAGAATTCGTTTTGAGATGGAGGAAGTTGAGGAAGAGAGAATTCAAGAAGGACTTCAATCTAGAAGGAAGAGGTCAATTGATGAAGAAGTTATCTCTCCTGCCTTGAAATCCTCTGAACCGGTAATTTATTATTCATTTGTGAGAGAAGCTGTTGTGGAGCAGACTGCACCGATAGAGGAACCAGCAGCTCAAACAGAATCTCAAGAAGAACCTCAATCTGCTGCTGTGGCTGTTGAAAAAGTAATTCAACAAGAACAACTTATGGAGGCAGTGCCTGGTGAAGAAGTGGCCAGACCTCAAGAATCAGTAGAAGTCAGAGAGACTACTGTTCATGATGAGCATACTTCTGAAGCTCATACAGAGGTACTTCAAGAAGATTTTTCAGTGGAAGAGTTACAGGCTTCAAAAGATAGTTCAGTGGATCAACCTTGTCAGGACAAGGACAAAGAACAGTCGGATGCAGATTCCTTACCACTTGACCTGCTTCATCAACCTACTTCTGAACATGAGAATCGAGCACAGGGTGCCCCTGATTCGAGAAAAGAAGAAGTTGTTGAGTTGTACAAGCGTATCTCTCAGTTAGAATCTGAGAATGTTAGTCTCAGAAATTCTCTGGACTTAGAGCAGTTGAAGTTTCAGAAACTGAAAGAATGTACTGTTTCAAGACAGGAAGTAGATTTGTTTAAGACTGATATGATGCATGCTGTTGATCAGTTAAAATCAGAGATGGTAAAGAAATACGATTTGTCTGAGTTGAATATTTACATGGAGAATAAATTTGAGTTTATTGCAAACAGTGCTGTGAGTGGATCAGGCTCTTCACCTGATTTGATTCGGAGATTTCAAGCAATTACTGGAGCAATGAGCAATATGAGTGACATATTACACGATCTTCAGTGTAATAGTGCCCCTTTGTCAGTTTTTCTAGATAATCAGAAATTTTTAGTGGATCAGTTGACATCTGGAGAGCAACCGATTAGGATTCTTTTGAATCAGTTATCAGAAAAACTGGCTCTTTTTGTTGAAAAAGAAGAAAGAATGCATGAGTTTTTCAGAGTTAATTTGATTGAAGATATTCATATGACTCAAGAGAACAGAGATCTTATCATCAAGTTAGGATATGGGATGATGAAGAGACTCAGAGAACAGTTTACAGAGATAAAGACCGCGTTTCAAAGGAAATAGACACCTTTTTCCCTGTCTTATCTATGAACCTTGATTCCTCTGTATATCACAATCGTTTATATATAACAGCTTGTGAATGAAAATTCTTTTCTTATTTATTTTGTTTTGTTTATTGATTTATGATTAAGTTATCCAGTATAACAAATTCACTTATTCATACACAGTTAACTATAGCATTTACTTATAGTTCAGTGCAATATTGAATGTGTTCAAATCCGTAATTTTATCATTCTTTTTGATATCACAAAAAGGGGGAGAATTTGGATAAACACAACATTTAAATTCATTTGTTTCCTATGAAGAAATTTGGATATATGGAGAATTTGGATATATACGATATTTATATGGAGAATATGGATATATACGATATTTATCTTTTATCTATTTTTAGCTGAAAATTTATTTTTATGGGGGAGAAATTTTATTATAGTTAAATATTGTTTTAATCCTTTCAAAATTCTAAAATTTTATAAAACTAATTTTTCAATAAAGATTGCAATTAAATTAGTTCTATTATTTTTATGGGTTTTGTGATCATCAAAAAGGGGGAGATTGTTGAGCAATGTATTGTTTTCAAACAATTCAAAATAATGTTTTTTAAAGGGGGAGATTATTTTAAATAATACTCTGTCTCTTTATGATGGTATTGATGCTCACAAATACCCTTAATTATTTACTAATTATTTTGTTGAGTATTTTGCAGGAATTTATTTTATTTATTTATTTCATATAACGAGATTTCATACTTCATTTATTCCGAGATCAATTTTAGCGCGTTCTGGAATCACTGTAGCGCGAGATCAATTTTAGCGCGTTCTGGAATCACTGTAGCGCGAGATCAATTTTAGCGCGTTCTGGAATCACTGTAGTGCGAGATCAGTTTTAGCACGTACTGGAATCACTGTTCATACCCTACGTTGATGAACGTACCGTATGGATGAAAAAGTTTACTTTTTATGTTAAAAGAAACGTATGGTTAAGGAACCTTACGTTATTTTGAAACGTATGGTTAATGAACCTTACGTTGTTGAAAAGTATGGAAGAAGAACATTACGTTTGGAAGGAACCTTACGTTTTTGTTGTTAGACAAGTATGGAAGAGAAACCGTACGTTAGTTTTCAGAGTGGAGTTTGTTTCTCAAAAGTATGGATCATCAACCTTACTTTTATAATCAACCGTACGTTCTTTGGAGAGTTGAAGCAAGACAAAGTATGGATGATCAACCCTACGTTTGAATGCTGAAGAGAAAATATGTATGTTCAACCTTACGTTTGTGAACCTTACATTTGTAAACCTTACGTTTGTGAACCCTACATTTGGAGCCACGTCATCAACCCTACGTTTGGCGTCGGGATATTTTTTGACAGACGATATTTCCTTTTGCATTGGTCAAACAGGCAGATTATTAAGCGGATTTCGAGCCGATTCTTAAGTACGACTTTGACGGAATCAAAGACGATTTTCAACGGATTAATGATTGATTTAAAACGGAGCTTTTTATGCCGATTCTTCAGGGAAGTTACAACGGCTCTGTTATTTAATATCGCGAATCTAAAGGAGATTTTCATGGATCTATTTATGCGGAAGATTTTCTTAGATTTGAATATATATGTTCTATCTTGGAAACTTCGGATATATATATACACAGGAAAGTGTATGAAATATACAGATTGATCTTTTAACGAGCAAGAAACAGAGACTGTGTGAAGGCGTTCTTTTCTGGTGATCGAGAAGAAGTGTAAAACCTTTATTATCAAAGGAAGATCTTGATAACAGATTCACGTGTTCTTCATCGACTATCTATTGTGAATCTACTGCTGCTGAAGTTGTGAAGTTTCTTGTAATATCTATTGCAACTGGATCGACTCAGAACTGTTTTTGATTACAGATCTTTATTTTCTGAAGACGACGATCTATCTACTGTCAATTGCATTCTGTTGTAATTGTGAAGAACAACTGGAGAAGTGTTTTCTTTATCGAAACCCTTTTTATTTTTGAGTGATCAGCTTCTCGTTCTAAGCTGTGTGGGTTCGTGTTTGAACCAGGAAGGCTGTGTTTGCCTGAAACTTGTAAAGGTGTCAACTGCCTGTACTCAGTTGTGAATAGGTCTGTGGAAACGAGGACCAGATAGTGAAAATCGCCAAGCTCGTGGATTTGAGCGTTGGTGGAGTGGACTAGGGGCCTTCTGTTCCTCGAACCACTATACATCCGTGTGTTCATGCTTTTACTTTTTCCGCTGCATATTTAATCATGCTAAAGCATAGTGGACAGAATTTGTCTAAATTGAAGAGATTGTAATATTTTTGAAAAGACACAATTCACCCCCCCCCTCTTGTGTGTAATCCGTAGATTCAGATCCAACATATATACCTATGGATTTTATGGTCAGTATATATTTCATACTTGGATCCATATAAATGATTCCTATAATTTGGTAAAGAAAATCCCACAATTTCTAATTGAAAATCTTGTGAGGGGAAATTTAACTCAACAGGATTCTGTTATCATAAATTATAAGCAATTATTGGATCATTCTGCATTTGAACACCACCATGTCCCATCAACGAAGAATCATTGTTGATGACAAATTCACTATTTATAGAGGGCATGGGCATTTCTCAAAACATAAAGAATAACAACAAACACATTATTCCCATACCTAGAAAAAAACATATTTTTAGTACATCATCCTCCTTCACCTTAAACACATGGTATCCAAGATTTCATTTCAATCAGGGGAAAATAATGACACCCCTAGAGCTGATCAAATAGGTTATTGATTCTAGGAAAAGGAAAGTTATTCTTAACAGTATTCTTATTTAAATAATTATAATTAATATAGTGTCTCATAGAACAATCATTCATTTTATAAAAGAAACATGAGAACCTCATAGTGATGTTCTAGGAAGAATAAAGCCTTTATCAAGAACCTCCTGCAACAGATTTTTTTATTCAAGAAGTTACAATTCATCCATTCAATAAAGGAATATTAAAATTGCCTTTGCCTCAAGAACTAGTTCAATAGTAAATTAAACATTCTGGTCACGTATGAAACTAAATAGATCTTTAGAGAAAACATCATGGTTTTCAATTAGCAACGATACACCAACAATCTTAAGTATTCCATTATTTTAAAAAACATGAGAATGATATGTTTCATTTACCTATTTTAATATTTTCTCATAATCCCAATTTGATATAAATTTTATAGGCTAATAAATTTATACATTATGAAACTCATTTTTAGAACAACTTCTTTAGAACTACAATCAATGTTAGCAGAATACATAGAAATCCAATCCATACACAGAATGACGTAAAACTCTTCTAAGGGAAAAACAATGAGCTTCTTAGGTAATGAAATTTCAAATATAGCAACTAGAAGATTATAATAATTCCAATTTATGCTAACATTTCCCCCCATTTGTTTTAACTAAATATTTTGGTCTCATTTTTTAAGATGAAATTTACAATTTACCAGAACATTCCATCTAAATAATGGAATGTTTATACTTTGTATCAAACAAAACATCAAAAAAATATGAATAATCAAAACAAGTACAAGATACCATATCATTAAATGTCCCAACCACTACTGATGTAGCATTAAAATATCTCACTAAATCTTTCTTCTTATAATCTGGTTGCATCCCATCATTCCAATCATTGTCTGGGATGTTATTTGCATATAGACCCATCTCACCGCATTTGAAACTATTTAATGATTTATTATCCTTATTGATCTTAAGATAATTTTCATTACAATATCGAGTTATTTGTATAAATTTTCATGATCTAAAACACTTCCCAATTTCAGTAAATAATTCCCCTGGGTTTTTTACCGTACTTCTCACAAAATAGAAACTAAACTCTCTAACCATCGTATTTCATTGATTGATTATTACCCATAATTTATCACCTTAACCTCTTATTCTTATGGTTTTCAAAGAACACATGATCATAAAAACCTTTTTATACCCTCTTAGCACACTAGACATGTTTCAAATAACTTTTAAATTATCTTAAGGTCAATCCCTTATGGTATCTTATCTTCAATCCCGGGTAAAAACATATGATTTTTCTAACAATATTGTGAATAAGATGTGCATTATACCATTTAAATCGGGTGATTCATTTTTCATACACATCCACATAGTTTTCCTCATTTTAATTCAATTCATGTAAATTCTCCTCCATCCTAATTTGAACCACATTAGAAAATTATTTTTCATGGAAAACATTATTAAATTCATCTCATTCAATGGAATCAATATCATCACTATCCCTAATATTTCTGACCATTTACCATCAATAGTGAGATTCACCTTCAAAACAATAAATGAAATAACTATCCATCATATTATTTGAACACCACATGAAGTCGAATATATTTTCAATAGATTTAATGCATCCTTCATCCACCACTAGTTTATAAGATCCATTAATGGAAGTAGGGAGGTTCTTCCTAAAATGTCCAACTATCATCATGTTTCTCTTTAGTATCTCTATTTTTTCCCTTTCATTGATTTCACATACATTTATATAAAGTTTAAACTGATACATTACTGTCATAAACTATTATGTTGAAATTCCCACTATTCTAGATTACTGATATCGAAATATATCATCCTCTCGGTTCCATCATACTTCATATCCTCAGATTCATCTGTAGAAAATCATTCTGAACAAACCTATCATATATGATGAAACTGGGTAATCATTAAATTTTATATAATTTCAAAATCAATATAATATTGAATTCATTTATGGTATTCTATTTTGATCATCTTAACCCCACAAATTATCCAAATCATGCTCTAATACACCCTATAATGACCTGACCAGAAACATTACAAAATAAAGTTAAATCCACTATATTTCACTTCATTACATCCAAAAATATCTATTAAATTATTAATTTCTGAACGGTAGGACATAATTCATATATACAAACCCATAATAATACAATGTGTTTACCACTAAAATAGTATCCATTTCATCCAAAACATAAAACATAAAAAAAAATATAACATTATTTCATTGGAAAATCATCATAACTTTTAACATGACTTACTTATTTCTATTTACCATCCTTATAAACAATAAGAACATTTAAGAACATTTTATGAGAATAATAAGATCAATAAGGGATATAAAAAGAAAGAGTGAAACCATTAGTCCATGAATACCAATAAACATATGAAAATAATTTCACAGATACATATTTCTCGCCAAAAATGTATCATATACTTACTTTGTGAAACATGATATTTCCATAAAGCAAAAGAAACTTAATGGTATCATGGGTAAATAATTAATTAATAATTTGACCCTCATCTCTACAATATTATATTTAACCCTTAATGATACCTTAAAATGTAACCCTCATGGCTACCATATATTGTAACCACCATAGTTACTCTTGGAGTAACCATATGACCAACCTCCAAATTACACATATCCAATGCATTAAAGGTGGATATAGGTCCCATCCATCATCTAAAATAATTCTCAAGATCCGGAATATAATCATAAAACAATAATAAATGAATCAAAACATTCCCTTTTTAATTTTATAAAATAGAATATTAGAACATGATTTTTGATGAAAAGTATCTTACAAATATCATATAAATGAATTGAAATTTAATATAATGAATAAAATCTATATATACGCTATAAATAAATATTATATATCATAATATAATCAAAATGGTTTAAAAATAATAATCTCATAACCATATAATAAATGAAGACTAAGGGTGATCCAAATAATGGAAAATAGGTTAATAATTTACATACCTTAGGTTCGTTTTAATTAAAATGTGTTTAAACCTCATTTATAACGGTTAAAAGTGAGTTATTAATATTTTAAAGAAATAGATTCATGTTTACAAATCATTATATGATAACTTTACCAAATAATTACATCTATTTATTAATAATATTTTTTCTTTTTAATTGCTTTGGGTGAGATAATTACATGATTTCCATTGTTGGTTCATAAAGGATTTTCTTGTCGGATGGAAGATAAAGTCGACAGGTTAAATGAAATTGTATTAAAATGTTTCCATAATATTAAATTATTCCATTACTCATTTATTCATATACGATGATGAATCATAAGATAATTCATTAAGGATATTCATTTAGATCATTTTTGGGGTTCTTCGATAATCATGAACTAGTTCCATTATATAACATAATATTATTTATATATGATAGTTATTGAATATAAAACGGGTTATATCACACAAATAATAATATTTTAAACCATTAAAACTATTTTATATCTATATTTTAAAGATTTTATTTAAATTGAAAACACTTCATACACGTTGTCAGTAAATCAACACATCACAAATAGTTTTTTTAGAATTAGAGGTATTTGAGAAGAAGTATAATGATCAATGTTTTCATGAAAATTATAAATTTAAATTATATATATGATACTTGAGTTTTAATTCCTTTTATATATGGGTAGTTTAAGAGAGTTTATGAATATAAAATGGATTGTAATGAGAATGAATGAAAACGAATGTTGATTTTTACCTCTTGATATCTTATCATTGAGATCCTCTTAATGGAATTTGATTTTGGCCATTTTTGTGAGACCCATAGGTCTCAGAAAAGGTAAATATATTTTTGAAGAAGGTTGGGTATAATTTATACATTTTTTAAAGTTTTATAGGTGTGATATGATTCATTTTTTAGGGGTGGTATTTAAAGTGGAAGAGGGGGGGTTTTGTTATTCGATTCATTATTTTAATATTTTTCTCATGAAAGGTAATATAATTTTTTATTATATAGAAAAATAGTATATAGAGAATTTGAGGTCCAAAAAAAGTGATCTCATATCATCCAATATTTTTGGAACGATGTATATAACATATAATGTATATATGCTATAAATTACCATATTTTACAATTCACAAAAAATTTATGTATTTCAAAAAAATACCAAAAAATCACCCAAACCATTTATTGACGTTTATAATTTTAAAATGAAAATCATTTTGTCAGATTAATTTTCTAAATATGAGAATTTTTTGTAAATAAATAAAAATTAATTAGAAAAATAATAAATTTAAAACTACAGCTTTAAGGAACTGGCCTTAAACCTTACATAATATCGAATTAAATGAATAATTCACATTGAGGTTCTTTTTAGGTTTAGAGTTTTAGAGAATTGGGACATAACTATTACATCTCAAAATATTACAAAGTAGACACTTCTTCTCAATTTCCATTTTTTCATAAAACATGAACTCTAAAAAAAGTGCAAGGTCTAGTTCCATGTTTAAGACAGCATGACTTTTCCATGATCCCATCGTTGAGCCTATTCTACATTATGTCCTGTGAAAAAAATTTCAAATACTTGGGATGAGAAGAAAAAGATCAGTAAGGGATACAAAAAGAATGAAAATTTTTTGTTTTTCAAATCAATAAGTAAACAATTAATACCTTAACATAAGTAATAATTTTCACCTTTATGAATTAGTAAATACTCTTCAATGAATAAAAGATCATTCCTTACCCTTTTTTAACCAAAATATTACCATAAAACCCATATTAAGAACACATAACATATAAATGTAACTTGGGACATAAACATACATAAATAGAATAACGATACAATCGACTTCTACACATATCACGAAATAGAATAGCCATACGTCCGACTTCCACACCCAATGCATTGGATGTTATAACGTAACCACTCATCTTTGTATTCACAACACCACCTTTCATTTGGTTTATCACGTAACCACCCGTCAAATGCCCAAGTACCATTATAAAATCATAATACATAAAACAAATATGACGGAAAGAAAACATTTCCACATTTCAATCACAATATATCACATAAATATATTGACATAAAAAATCCATTATCAAAACAATTTTCAATACCAAAATAAATAAAAGAGTATATGGTATTT
Source organism: Viscum album (assembly GCA_963277665.1). NCBI lineage: Eukaryota > Viridiplantae > Streptophyta > Magnoliopsida > Santalales > Viscaceae > Viscum > Viscum album. The sequence continues at coordinate 411,768,127 of OY728156.1, forward strand.
ATTTTCTTTTAAAAACATTACGGATTTTTGAGGAAGCCAAAGATCAAAAAATACTCGTGGTGGTGAAAAAGTCGTTGGCACTGCTTACATTAAAAGAAAAATTAATTTTTTTCATTTTATAAAATGCTTCGTAGAAAAATTTTCCCTTTGAAAAGTCAAGGGTGTTAATACAGCTTATAAAAGAAAGTTATGTATTAAAACAAAATATGCCTCAATGAAAGAAGATTGAGATGAAGTCCTTACCTCATGTCCGACTTGACTAGATCATTCATTAATCTCCTGAATAATAAACTAAAGTTTATTTCAACATTATTAATAACCTTTTTCAAGTTTATTATTCCTTTTATATCACTTATTACCATGTTATAAACATTATGTACTCATTTTAGTTAATAATGTTCCTATTGTCGATATTTTGTACTTGAGTCAAAAATGGATTTCTTATAATTACATGTTGTTCATATGGTCAATGGTTCATTATATAAAGAATGATATTTATGATTTTGATATCATATATACCATATATATCCAGCATATACATGTATTTATAATAGTACATAACATTTATAGGTAAGAAATGAAATGCATCGTTCATGGAGACTGTAAGTCGTACGTACACATGAACACTACTTCTATTTTTATTTTATATTTTAATGGAATTAAAACCTAATGATACATAGGTATATTTTAATTACAGTATTATATAATATATAATATCATTAAGTCCATCTTTTATACATCCCACATAAGGCATTAATGAGTCACACCACTTTGAGGGGGTGGTAGTCTACAATTCCTCTAATGAGATTATCGCGTTTACCCATAAATGAAACCATAAAGGCATGATATAAATGGAAATTACAGAAGAATAAAGAAAAAATAAACATAATATATATTATATATTAAGATAGTTTCATCATAATGGCCACCGTGAGAGGCGGTAAGAGATAATCGAACAATCATCGTTTCGTGAGGCTTTAATTTCCATCCACAGAAACGTTATGTTTTTCATCAATTATATGGAGGTGTGTGTAATTGTAGTTTGAATCAGTCTCATAAAAGAATCCTAGTATATTTAGGATATTGGTTTTCTTATTAATGAAAGGAATAAAAAGAGTTTAGGGGTTGGAGAAGTAAAATAAAAGAAAAAATTTAAGAGAATTGTTACCTTTAATTTGGGTAACTTCCTTTGGTTTGAACCAAAAGGACATCATGAAGTTCCTTATGCCTAACTTTAAAAATCTAGGAGGAGGAGACATATGTAGAGAGCTTAATTGGGTAGAGGTTCGATGATCCAAATGGCTTGAGAGATGTGAGGAATTTGTTAGAAGTGGTCTTTTTTTATAAGGGAGAGGAGGGGATCTTTAGGAAAGTGTGAAAATGTTATTTTATTATATAATGATATTCAATTTTAAAATGTCCAAAAATAATTAATGACGAATATAAGATGACTAATTGTAGAAATAAAATCATCCAATCTGAATTGGACATGTTTTGGATAATATTCTCATCATTATAATCTTATTTTGTTAAATGATTTATTAATGAGGAAAATACTACATCGTTATTATGTCATAAATAATTTAATTTATTTGATGTCTAGAAATTATGAAAATATACCATTATGTAGGAAATGTATTTAAATTTACAATGAATATTTATAGACGAAAATAGGACTTATATAATTCAAAATAAATATTAATTAATTAATGATTTTTGTTAATGTTAATTTTTTCTTTACATTATTTTAATAAATCTAAATTGTCATTATCACTCTCATGTGGCTCAAATGGGTCCCAAAATCGACCCAAAGATGCCCATGGTCGTTAATGACTCATCAAATAAGGTTTGGAAAAGTTTTACGGTAATTTTGAAATATTATAATATTCTTTTTACCTTGAATTAACCTATTTACATTTAACTGTGTTAAATAAAAGTCAAAAGTTATTATTCACCAAAAATTATTTTTATCTTATTGAACCAAATTTTAGTTCTTGATAACAACCTTGTTTGTCGGATTTTTTAAATTCAATTCACAGATGTGGAAAATTTTTATTTAAATCCAAAATTCATTTTTTTAACTACTACTATGTAATTTCACTATTCATCAACAATTGATGTTTTTCAGAAAAATACCAAAAATTCTACCAAATATTTATTGATATTCCAAATTTAAAAATGATTCTTATTTTTCAAAATTCAAAACATAAAATGTTATTAATTAATTTTAAAATTAAATCTTGTTGTTAAAACAAATAGCGTGTTTTTAAGAAACAATAACTATCGAAAGATCGAAATTTTTTATGTCCAATTTCATAGTGAAATTAATTATAATGACCAAGATTGGATGAAATGGATAATATATTTTAATTTATCTTTAAAACCAATTAAAAATATAATGTAACCATATAAATAAATTAGATTAAAAGGCACATTTGAATTAAAATACATTTTTTCTCACTATTCATTAAAAATGAACTTTATCGGAAAAATTCAAAAAAATTACACAAAGTAAATTTTAATGTCACCATTAAAAATAAGTATTTTATTTGGTCAAATAGAATTTATTAATTTTTCAAAAACTAGATTTAAAGAGGGTATGCCATTAAAAGGCAGTAAATCGACCTTTTAATGTAAACTAAGCTTGAAATGATATTCATTTACATTTTAAGCCTCCAAATTTTTTATTGGATAAAAGTAAATATATTTAACAAAAATTTATAATCATATTTAGTTAGTTTTGTTCATTCCGGCCAATACAACGACTAGGAGTTAACATCCATTTAAAACAATAATATTATATTATTAGTGTGCAACGTAAGATTTCAAAGAAACCCATTGTTGCGTATCGGGTATATTATCGAACATAGCAACCCTTTTAAAGTAAAATTAAGATTTAATTCTCAAATATTAATAAATATTAAAATATATTATTCTTTATTTACATGGGATGCTACAACAGATGATTTTATAACACCTTGAAAACAAAATCCAGGTTTCATAAAATTATATTATACTAATAAAAAACAAAATATTAATTTATGAATAACATTTATTAATATAATTTTTCAAATAAAATTTTAAAATTAACAAAAAATGAAATTAAATAATTATGAATTTCCAAAATATGAACACATCTACTATGATAATATTGGTGTTTTAAATATTCCTTATTATTATTTATACATTCATAGGTGGGGTAATAATTTATTTGGAATATATAATACTCCTAAAATTTATATAACTATTCATAAGTTTAAAAATAATATTAATAAGGGTAATTTACTATTAAAAAATATGAATTTGATCTTATCGGACACTAAATATCTTTCAGATTGCAACTATGTGAGTCTGTTTTTTGAAATTCCAATCACAGAAGCTGAATAATTATGTTTAATGGCTGGGTTATAAAAATATTATTAAAAAAGATACATTACATTGACTAAATGATTCGTTCCTTTTTTTATATTTTAAAATTTATTTTTTAATTCATGGGGTGTTATAGATATAATAACATTGATCATGTATTAAGAAGACTATTGTCTTAGGAAGTGATGTGATTCATCTTTCACTGACGCTCCACATGGAAGGTGATAAAGATAATAAAATTGATTATATTTCATATAAATAACATAATAATGATATTAATTAGTTATTTATCATTATAGAGAGATAATATATCATTTTATAAATTACATTTCCACTCACACAATGATGGTATCTTTGTTCATGAACGTGTGGGCTACAGCTTTCAGAAATCGATGTAACTACACTTTCATTTCCACCCCACATCGGTGATATAAATATAATTATATATTATGATATAAATAATTTTATTATCCTTCTAAAAATATTATGTATTATTTACCTTCATTCTATAATGATCATTGTAAAATGAAAAATAACTCTTGTGTACATACAATAAACCATATTTAGGATCTTAACATACATCAATTTTCATAACCATAATTCATCATAGGTTGTAAAACTAAAATATATGAAAAATATGATAATTATGTCATTATTATTTTTATGGAGATGATTAGGCTATGTAACATGTGAAAGAACAATATCTTGTAATGAAAACACACTTAAGAAAACAAGGCAATTAACACAAAAAACAATGAAAATAAATAATTATTATTAATGAATGTGGGATAATATCTTATAAAAGGATTACATATGAAACAATAATCATTAATATGGTTATTTTTTAGGTTAATAACATGTTTAATCATACTTTGCATGAGGCTAAATAGTATTCATTCAAAAGGAAGCATGAGGTATGGGATTTTATAACTAAATTTATATTCATTAGGTGAAACATATTCTTCATTGGTGTTGTCATTCTATGATTACGGGTAAAATGAATTTTAATAACCCAATATTTTAATTAAAAATTAATTATGTGTGTTTATTGTTGAAAAAAATAATTTATTTATTTATTTATTTTCCCATAAATGTTTTGATCATTATAATGGTTTATTTCAAAATATCATTCTAATCGAGATTGTTCACCCTTTATTTTTGGTTGAGGGACATTATTGGGCCTTTTCCAAAGAGAACTATTTTAATTTTTTGTTCTATGGTTATTTAGGATATCTTAATGTAAAATTACCACTTCTCTAATCTTTGTTAGTTAAAATAATTGAGTGTTTTATTTAATATAATCCAACATCATTTCTCTCTTCGGTAGTAAGTATATTTTCATTGATAACCGTGTTTTCTAAATATTTATTCAAAAATATTTTATAATTTCCATAATGATTTATTAATAACATTAATACTAATTTAAGAGTTTTTTTAAAACATGTCTTGAATGGAATCTTCTAGGTTACTTTTGAATAATAAATTTTTTTCCATTCTTAAAGGGATAATAAATGTACTTTTTTACATAAACAACATGTAAGAATTTACCTAACATCAATGTATTCATTCAACAAAAAAATAATCAAATGTTTATATGTTTCTATTTAAGATTTTTTTCTAATATTATATATATTATTAGTTTTTAAAAAACTAATTTATAGATAAAAAAGGTACTTTCCTTATGAAATTTTTTAATGTTATTTTTAGTGATTTTATATTCATCAATGTTCACAAACATTTAATGTACTTATGATCTAATAGGTATATGCTGTAATGATAAAATCATTATAATTTTGTTGTGTGATTTATGAATAGTTTAATTGATGATTCATATTTTAATTATAATTATCTATTTTACTCATAATGGTTTATGATTATTTTTATTGTTTGGGGTAACTGTTAAAATTTAATATATTAGGTTTTTTAAATGAGAATGTTTATTTTATTTATGTTCTTCCCATTTTTTATGATGAATGAATCTGATTTTTTATGTGATAGGTGGGGCTGAAAATATCCCCTTTATACATTCATAGTTCTATCAGAATAAATAAGATATGGTTTTTGGAGAGGCCATATCCATTTATATGTATGTTTTGGAATGAGGCCTAAAAGATATTAAATATCATGGAAATATGACATTATGATGTTAGAATTATTATAATAGGACTCTGTGAAATTTTTTAGATTCCCATCACTACACATTCTATAACAAGGAATTTGGTAATTGATTTTTTTATTTGAGTAATTGAAATTTTAGATTAACCACGAAAATGTTTCATGATCATGTGATTACTAATATCAAATTATTTTATTATCATTTATTACCACAATATTATGCACAATTTCATAATTAAATTACAGATGTTTTAGTTATTTACCTGTATATATTTATTATGCATTATTTATTCATATCATCCATTGTATGACTGCCCTTACTAAGCATCTGATCTCATCCTTTTCATTTGTTTTATTTTTTCCATTGGTTTTAGGTTTTATTTTGTGACTAATATGTTGGGATATGTTAAGGGGGATAATTATGTCATTAAGAAAAGAGTTTTTTTATTCGGCATTTACAAATATAAAATCGATTCATGAATACTACATGATTTCTATGTCTGAAAAACTATTTTATCCGTCTGGATGTGATTCGTTATACCATATGAAAATTTAATAAATAATACACCACTTTGATATTCTAGGGATAGGGTTACTCTAAAATACCCTTTACAGGATATTACATTATATAGGAGTAAAATAGAAAAGTATATAACTATCATTGGTTGAGACATTCCAAGACTCTCAGAAATGATGTCTACAATTTAATATTTTAATAATATCCATTAATATAAAAACTAATATATTGTTGGCATGAATAGTTGGATAATTTATATAGATAAATATATTATATTATTAGAAAAATAAGTAATCCTTTCTTCGAAAAATTGTTTTTACACTAATTTTATTTCCAAAAAAGATTATATTTTAATGAAAATTTTTGAAAAATATTATAATAACCCCACCCATATAACTGATACAAAATTCATACTTTACTACAGTGGTACTAGAGATAAGGGGTCAAATATGTGATGATCAATCATTTTTAGTCATGTAATACATGAAGCATATATGATTCTAATATAACATTCAAATTATTAATACATTGTATTAGAAACATTCACAAATCATTGAAAATAATTTAAATAATTATTTTTCTCATCCTAGGTAAAGGGAAAAATTATAGGTTGTATTAGATTTCCTATAAAGGATATATACAATTGATGGTGTAATTTGTAAATAATGCATAATCAATATGGAATAGTTGATAATAAATACCTATTCCATTTAGTTATCAACATCACTTCCATGTACATCCATAGTTTATATCATGATTTCCATCACAAGTATAATTGAAATTCAAATCTCAACAATGGAATTGTTTAATTTTAGACATTTAGAATACTACCATCATGGTCGAGGCCATGATATCACCAATCATATATTCACAACCCCTTCCAATAAATGTTTTTGTGTTACTATTTATATACTCACTATAAATAAAATATTTCATTCGTGTCATTTTGTCTCATGCGACCTACTGATGAATCGATGACCTATCTATAATGAGTCTCCAACCACCACATTTATATAAAATTCATTCCACCTATAGATCCTGGCCCACAAAATTCATTTTCAAAATACCATAAAAATATATATGTTTCAATATTGAATCAAGAATTAGTAATATTTCAACAATTTGAAATATTAAATTCTTTATAAGATTCATTATACTAATGATGTATATAGAAATTGTATATGTTTAATAAAAATTTTTTTTTTGGAAATTATACAATATAAATAAATGTTTCTTAAAATATGGAAAATTAAGCTCAGATAATTTCAAATTAAATAATATAGGTTTATTGGGATTGTGACCATGATAGTGTTAAAAACATAAAACTATAAATTAATTAATGATGAAAAGGGACTACAAAATCATAATGAATTAATTTTTTATGTTAAAAACCACTTCAAAGGTGAAAAAATAGATGAAAAAAATTTAATATAACTTTGTAGTAAATATTTTTATGAAAAATTTCATAAATCACTTTCAAATTTCTTTTTTTCCTATGGGAATGCCATTTTATTTAATCTAAAATAATAAACTAATAAAATATATTTTAATTTGATGATCCATTGAAACATGTAGAGGAAGACAAATATATAATAATAGTTATACAGTAATTAAAATTATCCAATGTTATATTTTTTCAAAAGATGGCATTTCACAGTATGTTAAAAAAATATACTTTTCAAATAATAGAAAGAGGAATCCTTGTTAATCCATTGAAGAAATGTAAAATATAGATTAAAATTATAGGAAAAAAATAATTTTTCGGTAAATAATTTTTTTTAAACAATATGAAGAACCTAGATATGGAGTAAGAACAATCCCATCTAAAAATAAGAGATATAGTCTGTATTTTTTACATTTAACATAATTATTTTTTCTATCTCGACAAGGATATGAAATTGGACATTTATACTATAATGAACCATTTGTTTGTAAATAAAATTACATTTGTTATTGAATTTAATAACACCATATGGTTATAAAAAACACGTTGAATTTTTTAGTTTTATCATATCATTTTATATTCAAAATTCCATTAATCATCATACCTAGTGAAAATGTATACATTTAAAAGCAATCATATGATTATTAAAAAAATTGGGTTTTGATAAATCCAATTGATAGATAAAAAGGATGTGATAACCTCAACCTATAATATAATACTATATGAAGACTATTTATATGATATTTGGAGGGAGATATAACCACTAGTCATTTCCCTTAAGAAATCCAATTCTAAGACACAAAAATTAAATAACAAGTCAAACCATTTAATTGATAAGTTAAAGACTCATGAGGTCATTACCCAAAAAATGTACATAGAACTAACAGATAAATATCACACTATTATAGACCATAACCATAATGAATTTATTAGATTAATAAAGTCGTATTTATCCAGACCCTAATAATATGAATATTTATATTGTTTACATTAATTAATATATTTACTTCTTATATTAATTGCACTATATATTATTTTCTTTGGTTGTGTTAAAACACAAATAGTTTTTATATGAAATTTAATCTATGATATTATATTATGGTGAAGTAATGAATTTTTAAAATAAATGATTTTTAAATAAATTAAATATCATCTAATATTTATTAAAAATTGATGGTAATAAAGTTTTGATTATGTAATATGTGATTTTATGAGGGTTCAAAAACTCCCTTTTTCAAAAAAGTTTCATTTATCAAATAATGTCAATTCATGATTTCATAGTGAAAATTAACATATATATAAAATAATGTTATTTTTGAATCATCAAATTCAAATTTTCCAATAGTTATTTTTTCATAATTTTTTCATTCTATCATATTTTTTGGTAAAAATAAAATATTCTATAAATATAAAGTGTGTATTATGACATCTTAATAGACCAAAAGAAGTGTTGTAAATGATATAAATGGTAAACCTAACCAAATATATATTTCCAATGAAAATATTGTGTTTTTAGGTATTTGGTTAATTTTATAATTCAATTATGATTTCTATAAAATCAATATTATATTATATGTTTTTTAATCAATTCTGTATGATCCCAATTTTGATTCACATCAACAGGTGTGATCTACTATTTATTATGAATGATTTAATTATTAATTTTAGAAAAACACTCTTATTTGATTGAAAACATGTCCAAAACCCATTGTAAGCTTTTGTTTTTTATTACAATGTTATATAGATTCTATATTATATTTTGGCTAAATAATAAATAATTCTATTCAGTTTTACTATATAAAGATAAAAATGATCACATTCCACATAATTAAAATACTATGGTGTATTTAAAATTCCCCACCCCTTATGTCATCCTTCTAAAGTGTCCCTATGATCTCAAAAATCTCCTCACATGTATTTGGAATCACCCTCTTAAGGTAAGGTATCTTCATCTTTTCTTTTATCTTCATGCACATTTTTTGTATTATGATTTTTGAATCAAAATTGGTTATTTTTTTCATTACATTATAAGTATATATGAACAATATGATTTATGTTATAATAATGATAGATCATTTATCCCCTCTTTTTATTGAATTTACCTAATCAATTGTATTTTGTAAATTTAGTAAGGTAACCCTCTATCACCATTTCAATTCAAGAAACTTATTTGTATTTAGAATTTTGATTCTTAATTGATTATGTTGTCATTAATTTATAATGATTTTTCTACATTAATATATATTTACATATAATAAAAGATAATTTATTATCCCACAAAATAGAATTTACATAAGCCATTAAAATTCCATAATTTAGTAATGGGTTCTCCCTTTCTCCTTTTCATTTAACAATCTTATATAGTTTATTAATTTTATTTCCAATTCATAATGATTGGATATGTTTTTACTCCAAAATAATGGTATAATTTTTATTTAAAAATGACAATATTCTACTTTATCTATCATTAAACCATTTTATTAATATTTATTTACTACTTATATATTGTTGAAATATCATTTCTATTTTTCTATGCCAAAATTTTTTATTGTAAATAGAATCTCTATTTCCACTCAAGGGTCTTCACCAATACCTTCCAATAATTATTTCATTATATAAATTCGTATATTTAAAGAAAATAAAGAAATTTGGAACTCAATGTCATGAAATTTTATCCTTTATTGAATGATCAATACAATAAACCTATGCATGTAAATTATAATAAAGTGACTGTTGCAGCTGAAATTATACACCACTCCAATGAATTAGTAAATGTTATAGTCTCAGAGGATGTAATATATGGTATTAGAGATAAATAAAAATCCATTATGGTAAATTATAAGCCATGTTATTATGACTTTTCTATTATCATTGACCTATGTTTTGAAGCCTTGTTTAAAGTTATTTCCACATTTTCCATTTTTCTATGGTGTTATCATACTGTATCATTTGTCTTTTTTCATGTTTATGATTATCACATATTTTATTTCCCATTTATATAATCAATAGATAATATTTAATGGTTTTATTATGTTGATTTTTGTTTATTCACTTATTTTTGTTTTTTATATCACTCATTTTTTATTTATGTTACTAGGTAATCCCATGTAATTATGATCATGTTAATGATATTTTATATAATTTATATGTACCTCAAATATTATGTTTCAAGTGATGTGGTAAATTACTAAAATACACTATATTTATCTACATTCTTGTTTTTATTAATCGTATTCTTATATAATAAATCATTAATTAATGTGTAATAAAGTCAAGGGTTTTTATAGTTATTATTAAATTAATGTTTAGTTATTTTTTTCTATTGGGGATTGTAAACTCTATAGAAATGATTATCAATATGGATAAATATAAAATACGATAAATACTTTTTTTTAATTTATGTAATACGTAGTTTCCATTAAAATAAATCCCTTTCTAGGTACTACATGTGGATTTGTAAATGGAATAGAGGTACATAGGTGTAATAATCCGGAAAATGGAGCATTGAGATGGACTGAATCATCACATGTGTAGAAAAATTGTTCTTTATACACATATATTTTCACACTCCTCAAGGATATTCATTTGTATATTAACAAGTTCATTATGAGCCATTATTAAGGGAAAAATGACCTCAGAAGTTGTGGTAAGAAATGGATCATGGATAACATAGATTGACGCCATGATATTTTTATGTCAATGAAATTCAACTCTTTTATTAATTTTACCATCAATGTTATTTGATTAATTTTATTTTAAAATATTTTAAAATAAATCATATGTAATTATCCATATATTCTAGAAAATGGAATGAAATTGAAGGGTCTTAATGAATGACCAATGTTAGGGGAAACTTGATAAAGGCCCAAAAAATATGCCCACCTCGATGAGAGTAGCATTCCAGAAAATTGTGACCATAATCTATGAATTAATCTATTTTATGATTATAAGACTAAATAATTAGGAACACCAAGATAAACCTAATAAAGAACAAGTTAAATTAAGACTTTTATAAGGAAAAATCTAATGAAATTAATTTAATCATTTGATCCCTTAATCACGAAACAATGAATCAACTTTATTGAAAATAACATCATTATAAATTAATGTTTGTTTCAACGGAAATATGTATTATATTTTTAAATAATGTTTGATGACGCTGATATGTGCTGGTCATTGATAAAAAATACAATTATTGAGGATGTGATAAAGAAATAATGTTGAATAAATTCTAGATAAAAAAATCGTTAAATAGATTCCTCACACTCTGTAACATAAAATATAATGGTATTCCATTTTCCTCAATATAAATAAGATAAATCCATTGATTCATATGGGTAATAATTCACACAATCTTCATGATATTCTTCCAAATTGTTTTATGCACATATAATATGTTGACCAATTATTTTTTGGTTTGAAAAACATTTTATGATAATCTATGGTGATCCGGCACTTTGATGGCTATAAGTAATTTCTTAGATGGTATTACAAATTCAATGTGTATATCACCAAATCATAAGGGTATCAGATGGTCAGGAAATAGAAAGTTGAGATTAATTCTGTTTTTGTGAGGGATTAATATATTGTGGGTAAAAACTTTCAATATCACACTATTTAAATGTGTGGAAATAAGAACACAAGATCATTCCAAAAGTGGGTGAGGAACTTATTTAGTTGTGAGAAGGAAGGTCACCAAGTAGTGATTTTTTACGGGAGAACCCCACCTTGTAATGGAAAATAGGAATGATTTAGTCAACCCTAAACCTATTGTGAGTTTTCTACTACAAAGTACAAGGAATTTTTTATATCAATGAATAAAGACAAGGGTATTTAGAGAAAATCAATTCCAACAACCTCTAAGGAAGAATGTGATAGCATATTTCATTATAACAGCAGAGGTGGATCCTGATAATGAATTAGTGATGGGTACTCTAGTTATTTTTTTATAGAATATAGAATAAACTTTTTGATTTTTTTTTTGTATGCATTAATTCATATCAGACCTATTTAGTGGAACAATTCAAACCCCACTACAATGAATAGATGTAAATATATTGTTGAAAACAAAACATAGGGAATCTATTTCATCCCAAATATATAAATCTTCCCCATTTTAAATTTTATTATTGAAATTCCTTGTAAAAAAATTATTACTTCCTTTTAAGGATTTATATTCAAGCTATGGTATAGATGACTTTGCTTATATATATCCACTATTAATTACTATAAGAAAGAAATCCCTCTCCAAATAATTAATCATCCCAAAATTTTGTACAATTTTAATTATGATGATGAATCTTATTTTTCCAAAACAATATAAAAAAATAATATTAATGAATTTTGACGATGAATATCTAGCACGAATAATTGAGTTTAAGGAAATGATAATCCTTGAAATATTTTCCATTGTGAGGTAATACACTAACGCATTTGGTAAAAGTTTTCATGGGTCTTCCTCCAATTTTGGAGTTCGAAATTTAAATAGATTTTATAACTATAGAATTTACATTATCTAGTCTCTATATAGTATTGTTTTCGGGGACATTAAAGAGCTCAAGAAAAAAATATTGGATAATTTAGAAGGGTTTATATGACCATGTTCTTTACCTTGGATCCACTGGTCCACATCATCCAGAAGAATGATGGTTTAATGTGAATTTTATATGATTTTTATGATGCTAATAATATAAATATACAGAACAGGTGAACTCATACCTATATTAATAACTTTTTTGATTAAATACATAGATCTATAATTTTATCAAAGGAGGGTCTTTGATAGGGGAATTTTATTGTATGTGTGAATAAATAGGATATCCCCAATACTTCATTCCAGACATGTTACGAGGAATATGAGTTCACAGTAATTCTATTTGGACTCACTAATCCTCAAACTACAATTTTTGGAATTAAGGAATAGTGTTTTTAGATATTATAATCAAAATAATTTTGAAGTCATGATGGATGATATTCCAATATAATTAAAAGATAATAGGATCATTTAGATTATTTTTATACAGTTCTAAACACCTCACAAAAATTTATTTTCTAAAAAAATTATTGAAAATGTGAACTTTGGGTGAAAGAAGTATAATTAATGGGGAATGTTATCACCAAAAATGTATATCTATGGACTCTTACAATAGAGGATATTAAAGGATGGCTGAGGGAACCATATGTGATAAATATCCACTGTTTACTAGGACTAGTAGGTTATTATCATTGATTTGATGGAAAATTATCATGAAGTCCAACCCCTATTAATATGATAACTCAGAAGGGAGACAATTTTTTTTTGAATAATAAATATAAAGAGAGTATCAATGAGTTAAAAATTAGTCTTATCACTATAAATGTATTTATACTTCACAGAAGTGGGGAACATTTAATGGTATATATTGTTACATTAAAGAAGGGACCGGGATTTGTAATAATTTAAAATGAAAAATTGATAGCCTATGCCTAAATTAAATAGAATATTAAGGAACAAAACTACCCCACACCAAATATAGAGTTGGATACTTCAATTTTTTTCATTTATAATCCATCTTATTTATCTATTCCAGAAAATTATGAATATATATATATATATATATATATATCATAAGAGCTTAAGGTATATATTATTATAGAAAGAGATAAATATTATATAGTGAATATTGATATAGTTTACTAAGGACTATGATTTATCAATCCATTTATATCCTGAGAAATAAAATTTATCGGAATACTATCAATGTATGAAGGATTTTATAATTTTCTCAGAGATGTGAATTTAGAAGGATCTGATCATCATATAATTGAAACAGGTTAACAAAGGAATAATAAAGGATGAATAATCATTATTCCTTTTATAATTGATTTCTTAGCCATCCATTCTAGTGAAATTAATGGATACTTGAATAAATGATGTTAAAATTTAGAAGAAGGTGGATTCTTTAAGAAAGGTAAATCATTGATGTTCAAAATTAATAGATAATGGGTGGTAATATTTGGATCATAAATATAGGAACCACAATATCCCATGTTAAATAAGGTGTTGATTGATTTTTCACATAGCTCACCTTCTCCATCCATCCAGGGAGCACAATGACGTATCAAGATATCTAAGAGAACTATTAGTTAGAAAATTTGATGAAGGAGGTCAAAAAATATAAATCATGGTTGCTTGTATGTTATCCAACGAATGATGAACGGAAACATTCCAATTTTATGATGAAACCATTACCCATATCGATATAGTAATATGAAACCAAAACAGTGGACATTTTCAATGGTCTTCCAAAGAAATATAGAATAAATAATTATGTATGGGTTGTTGTGGATATTCTAACAAATACTCCTCAAATCATAGAAATATAATAGGACTTCACACTTTATCAAAATTACTGGATAAATTTATAGGGTACATAGAACACCACAAACTATTTTATCTGATTGAGATCAAAGATTTTCCTCCATGTTTAGGATGAGTCTCTAACATGATCTAAATACACAATTGACCCTCATCGAGGATTAACCCCATCAAACAAATGAAATATATGAGTAGAATATACACCTACATGAGTACATGATGATAGGATTGATTATGGAATTAAAAATAGGATTGGATAAACATCATACTTTGGTCACGTTCTAATTCAACAATAGTTTCTACTCAAGATTAAAAATGGAATCCTATGATAAATTTTATGGGAAGAGGTGTATAATATCTGTATGATAGGTAAAATATGATGAACACAAAATTTTGGGGTCCTAAAATGGTCTAGGAAATGGTGGAAAGGAACAAGACCATTCCAATTCACATTAGGGATACACAAATTTTAAAAATAGTTATGCAAAAAATAAAAAATGAGTCATAGAGTTTGATGTAATATATATTTTTTTCCACCACATATATCCATGGATTAATTTCCCGATCTTTGGTAAGAAGGGAAAGTTTAGTCCAAGATACATTAGTCTATTTGATATGCTTGATTGCATCGGAGTGATGGTCTATCAACTATCACTCCCATATAACAAATCTCAATTACATATTACATTCCATGAATCTCTATTGAGAAAGTATATATCAAGACCCTATCATGTGGTGAATCTCAAGGTGTTACCATTAAAGAATGTTCATTTATATGAAGAGAAGGAAGTGAAGATATTAGATAATATTGGAAATGTTCTATGAAATATGACAATGTACCTTCGTAAATGGATATGAAAAAATAATATGTATGAAAAAGTGACATCAGAACATGAGTAGTTGATGAAACAATTACCACCATCTGATTTAGTGTGTGAAACTAAAATTTATTTGGACAATGTTTTGAAGGGGGAAGATTGTAAAGACCCAAAAATTTAAAAATAAATTTATCTTTATGATTAAATTAAATTTTGTATTATAGTTATAAAAAAACAATAACTTATTTGTTATTATTATATCCCCATAGATTTAAATGTTCTTTAAGAATCATAACCATTGATAAAATTTTAGTTGAAAATTGATCAAATGATTAGAATAAATATAGGGGTTTGATAAAATTTATTAACACATGAAATTAATATGATGTCACATAATAGTATGATCATACCCTTTGAATCCCATTTATAAGATATCTTTTGGGTTGTAGTATCTTTGATATTTTCACACGACTAGTCCTAAGCTGAGATCCATTAACTACATCATAGATAATATCATTTATGGGAGAAATGATTTCCCATTATTATCATGACCCAAATCATGTACAGTGAACCACCACTTAAAACATTTCCATCGTGCACATTACCCATAGGGTATTTTCATATGTAACCAAGGGATATATATCAGGATGCTGAAAATATGGATTTTTATATTTATTTGAAAATGATTATATTTTTTTCTTATATTTATTAAATAGTAAATGAATTTTTTTATATGATAAAACCCAAATTTTATTTTGTCCTAATATTAAATTTCAATTAAGATACATCTTTCCGGTGAAATAAAAAAATTTAGAAATAAAATTATTATTAATAAAATAATAAAATTATATAATATTTAATCAATATAAAGGATAATATAATTTTGATGATGTAAAATGTAATCATTATAAGGGTTCAATAAAAATTATTCCCTAAAAATAGCATTTCTCGATAATGATGATTTTTTTATTTACATGTGAAAATTACCATATTTAAAAATTTATTTAATAAAATAAATATTATAATTGGAATTAGTGGATTGAAATTATACAATAAGAAATTATTCATAATTTAATAAGGATTTTTATTTCCAAATAATGAATAAATATAGAATAAATATGTCATCTGTATTATAAAAGAAAAATTATCTAAAACATCTGTAATAAATACTATAAGGGTATCCATGAACAAATCCATATTTACCCATTAAAATAATGTATTTTAGTTTGTTTTAAAAAATTTATAAATCATTTTTGAAAACCTCAAAAACAAAATTATATTTTAATTTTTTAAAATCAATTCGTATAAATATGTATGTCTTCCACATCACCAACATTAATATTTATTTTATTTAGGCTCATGGAATAAAAAAATAACAAAGGAAACTCTTATTTAGTAGAAAAAATTGGAAAACCTACAGAAGGTGTGAAATTTTGATAACTTTTTTATATAGATTAAAAAACCTAGGTTTGGAAGTTATTTACGAACCCCCCTCTCTTTTCTTATATTATCACACCCATTTTCATTTTCCTTTTTCACTCAAAATGCATCATAAAAATCTGTACTCTTCCCAAAACTCTCTAGATTCCTCTCATGTTTTAAAAAAAACTCTCTTGAACATCCTCACATCAATCCGACTTCATATTATTATTCATCGAAATGAGGTACAAAGAAAAATGGTCACACCAGGGCTTAAGGAGGACTAATGTATTGTAAACTGAGGGAATACCCACTTATCAAGTTAATCACCCTATGGATAATGTAATTGATGTTAGCGAATAATGTTTTGTTTTATCCCCATTAATACAAGGAAGAAATATGGTTCGAAACCTTGTTACCCTCTCACCATGCATGGACAACATGAATACTATTGTTGAGGAGGGATCTACATTTATCCATTAAATTCTCAATTTATTTTGTTTTCATAAAAATATAAACATGCCTCTGCAATCCAATTTACTTTTTAATAGTCATTGATCATTCAACCAATCTCACCAATACATTTAAATAAGCCATTACTATTTCAAAATTTGGTAAGGGACCACTCTCTTATTTTCAATTCATTCACTTTATTTTTATTTATTCTTTTTATTCACAGTTTTATATATTTTCATTAATTTTTAATGATCCCAATACTATCCTATTTATTTTATAATATTAATAGATAATTTATTCCCTATTATTATATAGTTTAGCTAAATTGTTACTGTGATGAAATTTAGTAAGGTATCTTCCCCTTATCATCTTTATTCAAGAGTATTACCTATTTTATGCCTTCTATTTAAAATTTTTAATGTTTTAATATGTTTTTATAGATCTGTATAAATATATATTTGTGGTCTAAATAAAGATATACGTCTTTCCCTATCATTAATCTATATTTGGAATCCTTATGTACTCCCATATGCTTATGAAATTTCACATTGATTTTTTCATGCTTAAAAATTGTATTGTGAATAACATTAGTTCTCTCACTCAATGGTATTAACATAGAAATAACTATTTTTTTTGATTGGGGACTTTTATGTATTTATTCAACAATAATTGATCACAGAATTAAACATGTTTAAATATGTTCATAAGTTGAATGATTTATATGGGACAATGATACAAGTACATGATATAAAAGTAATTGGTGCACCCTGAATTATATATCAATCGCCAAAATAGGGCAATTATTTAGTATCCCGAGACATCATGTATGGGATTAATGAGTGAACCTAATCTATTATTGGACTTTTTTACACTATCTTATGAAGCCTTTGTCGTTAGCTTTGGAAAAATTTATAATGTAATGTTTAATGATTTTTCCAAACATCCATTGTTTCCTTTGTGTTATAATGTTATATCATACATTTTTCCATGTTTATGATTATCAACCATTTTATTTCCCATTTAAAAGCCTATTTTATAACCCGTAATACATGATTCATATTATCATTTTTATTCACTAATAATGATATATATATATAGCCTGATTATTTTTTATATCCCTATGCTATCCAATGAATTTTTAAGAACGTTGGAAAATTATTACTATGGTAAGGACGTTTTCAATAATGCAGATCTAGAACATGTTTTATGTAATGATGTTATGTAACTAATTACCCAAATACACTAGACGTATTGATTTTTAAGTTTATATTTATTGTATCTCTATGTAATTAATCACGAATTAATGTGCAATAAAAACATTTTTTGATATATAAACCCAAAAAATAACAAAATAAATTAAAATTTATGAGGATTAATCTATTATTATTTCGTAATAATACAAAAGGAAATAATTATACCAATAATCCTGAAATTAATTGAGACTCTAAAATAACACCTTACTGATTTGGATACTTTTGAATTATAAAACTGTAAAAATAAATTGCCTCAAAATGAAAATTATTTAAAATGAAAATCATATTATTAAATATATTATATATTAATGGTTTGATATATTCACCATAGAGAAATATATGGTTTCATATTGTGAATCATTCCTAAACTAAAAAATATTGTGATTATATTACATTAACATAGATCTATGATTTGTTGTAGGTGTGTGATCCCAAATTAACTATATATTATAATTTTAACTATATAAAGTAGAAACATGTCAATACATATCATACCATATATAATTGACATAATATATATCATTGACTGATAATTTATAATTATTCATTAATATCATCATTTTAGGGGTTAAATATTTTTTTCCATGTATCTTTTAGTTTTTAAGTCTGAATTCATATATCATGGAAATGGTTTCATATTTTAAAAAATAAAAATCATTATGTAAATAGAATATTCATTCAGTATATATCATTTTATAACCATAAAGTAAATTTTATCATAGAGAAAAATACATCATTCATGGGTAATGTGGTTCTTACATATTCATAGACATTGTGATAATTCTCTAATAAAATAAAAAAACAAGGATAAATAGTATTTCCTTATTATTGAATAATATTTATATCATAATTATCATACATGATCAGTATATTCATTACTATTTCTAGTCATGAGAGGTAATGATGGAAATTATACTGCATAGAAATGATTAGATGGTAGTCCATATATACAACCAAGTGGCTCTTTTAAATTCAATTGGTTGTAAAACTAAAAAAATAGAATATATATTATAATAAAATAAGAAGAAATATATCATAAATATCTTTAATAAAAATTATAATACCTAATGAGTTATAGGTTCACCTTATTTGATCAATATTCTGTCACTTTTAATGGTTTGTGATTATCTATAGAATCAGATGTTGAAACCATTTAATTTTTATAGGAAATTGAATCGTACACATTTATGTCCCATAATAAATTTATCCGTGTAAAAACCATTTGGAATGCCTCTTTGAGGTTCTAGTGATGATTCTCAGGGTTTTGGTCTAGCTTAGTCAAACAGTGTGACATTCCTAGTGAATCCTTGTGAGGTGTATGTTGGTTTCATATGGTTGTCTCACAGTCTCAGCATGGTTTTTCAAAACCCTGAATCCCTCTAATAAAAAATGTTTACAGCTGGACAGAATGTACTGTAGGGGTATTTGTTTAAGGATAGTTGTCTATTTAATTGTATGACATCCACCATGAAACTGTGCGACCTACTTCTGAACTCTTAAGAATATTTCTTTAACCCCTTTCTCATAGTTTATTTGAATCCTAAGAAATCCATCATCACCTTTTGTCTCATATTATCAAATTTCATTTTCTTTAGATGGCTCTACCCTTGGAATCTTGGTTTAAATCCTTCATTCTATATGGATAACATCGAAGTATGTTGCCTTTTTTACCAGGTTTCCCCACTTCATTATAGATCTATGCTACATATCTTATTCTATCATCTTGTTGTAACCCAATTGGGATGTGATACTAGATATAATGGGTTTTTTGGTGGATTTATGTTTTCTCTCACAGATCATAGATCATCAAGACCTGATCTACTCTTCTATAGACTCTGTTATCAAAGGTGATTTGTTTACCTTCTTTTTTTGGATAGTGTTTATAAATAATGGGCTAATTATCTGTATCTATCTTAATTATTTTAATATATATATTAGTATTCATTGATTTGATGTGATATTTGGTATTATGTGATATAATGAAAATATCCATGTTTTTTATTTAGATATTCTTTTAAAATGGATTCTTCACCCGAAGTGATTGATTAAATGCACCAATCGTGGTTTTGATTTATAAATGGGGTTTCAAACAATGAGTTGGTTTAGATTGGATTTGAGAATGTTTTTAATGGTGGTAATTATTTTGAAATTTCTTTCGAAAAACATGGATCCATGGGAACCTTAGGCGCATCATAAAATAGACATAGTTGACTTGAGTGTGTGTTGAACCACTAGAGGATACTTTAGAGATATATATGGAGTTTTTAAGGACAATATATTAGTTGGTACCAGTGCATGGATATATAAAATATTTTATATCTTCTACATATTATCATTTTTGGGTCCAAATATAGTGTGATTTCTAGTTTATAGTTTATTAACCACATGATAAATTTTATCATGTTGTATCTCTCACATGATTTCACATGAGGTTGTATTACATGGATTATCCTGATACATTCTTTCTTCGATGTGTGTTTCTATTCTTACATTATGGTGAATATATATTCTTTCCATATTTTTCACTTATTAATGTCATATTACTATATTTTTGAATATAAAAGGATTCTATAAAAACAAAAGGTAAATTATGTACAAATTGGTTTGTATTTATGAAAATTATTTGAAAAACTAGTTTTTATTAAATACTTGAAAAAATGCATTATGTTCATTAGACATTGTATAGACTATATAGTTGTATCCTACTTGGCATTTTGGTAACAATAATTTTCTTTATGCGGTTATAGAATTTTTTTTACGAGGCTATGGAAAAATGAGATCTAATATATATCATTTTGACATCTCTTTTCATCATTTCATTTATTGTGTGATGGTTTAGAGGTGGGAGTTGGCACATATGTCACAAACAAAAAAGACATGAGTCTACCCTGAGCAGTCTCCCATGGAAAATAGTGGCATGGCCGAAAGGGAATTCTTGAATGCCATGTGTGAGAAACTATTGTTAATAATCAATTGAGATGTAAGAGGTAATGATTTCACCCAAGATAAATAATAAAATAAAATATGGGAAACTAAAGAGATTATCCCAAATATAAATAAAACAACTAAAATTTCCAATCTGGACATATTTTACACAACGTAGAAAAATTATAAAATCTAACAACAAATCCCAATTGAACATGATTCCCATAATGAAATCTCCATGTGACTACTAGGGTCACTCACTGATACCGAGACCATCCACCACCCACGGTGATCAAGATAATAGCGAGACATGTACCAAAAGCTAAAAATAAGAGGATACTATAGATGTGAATATTAAAACTCAGAATAAAATCCTGAAAAAATAAATTCCCATTGAAAATCCTTTTAAATAAAATAACATAAATATCATTTTTCATATACAATATTTGAATATTATATATTAACTCATTTTTTCAAAGAATTCCAAACTCTATCCATTTCCATTTTTACCATTTAAATCCATACATTATTGTCAAGAAGGAACCATATGTATTTAAAATTAAATAACATGACATTCCATTTATGAGGGATGGAAGCCGTGTTATACATTTCCACAAACATTTTATACAAACATATAATTTTTTTTATTTTAACATAATTATATACTACTCAATGAGTAAGAATATGAATAATACAACTACGGAAATGGAAATGAACATACAATATTAACCAACTAATAGGAATCAAAATCATCCAGTACATGTAACAAAGTGCCAATAGATATGGATGAACAAATTATATCTTGTATAATACCGAACATAATAATACATGAGATCCATCCTTAGAATCATTCCTCATATGATGAAATAAAATTTACCCTAAATACACTCGTCCATAATAACTCAGGCCAGACTGAGGGGAAACCCTATAGAAATAAACCCAACATATCCACCACCTATGGGCCACCAGTAGGTGAATATTATAGCCAGTGGATTAGTCATTATCATAAAATTATTTAACTATGGTAAGTTCCCTTGTCTCACTTATAAAGTGGTAAGACAACTGATTCTAACTAATCATCCAATCACATATATATTTAATAATAATTCCCCAACAAGCATCTCCATGAGCCACTAGAAGGATCCATATATTAACCTAAAACTCATATATCACAATATATTTTGTACATAAGACATATAGTTCTATTCTATATTAATATATACACAAGACATGATGATTTTCCAAGGATAATATTAATTTTAAGAGCTTTATCACTTTATTCAATGTGCCAAATGGCCCTCCATCTCTTTTCACAAGATAAAAATTTATCGAAGAAATAAATATCATTTTTAAAATAGTTCTAAACTGTCCATTTATGATTTTAAAACCCTTTTATAAAATTAAATTTTGAGTAGACACACCATAATTTCTACTCTGTTCATTTTCATTAAAACGCCAAATGTTCCATTAAACACTATAAATACCAAAATATAGAATTACTAGAAATACAAAAAAAATATTTGAGAACCTATTTAAGGTAATAAATTCATCATTTCATATATAAAAATATATTCAAAAAATCCAATCTATGATTTATATGTCACAAAAGACATGAAAAGTCTAGTATGACTTTTCATCAAAAACATAGTGTTTAATATGTAGAAAACAATCCTATTATTTAAAAAATAATGGTTCAATAACCATTTTTCCCAACAAAAAATTATTTTATGGATCATATTTTAATTTATAATATTCATGGATGGTTAGAGATTCATGAAAGAAATCAGTCTTAAGTTATTATGTCATGTGAAAGGGAAACCAACATCAAATCTACAACACATTAACAACACATTCCTGGAAGCACATCACAAAGGCTCTTAGATCTGATATCTACGAAGGGAAACCAAAGACACCCGAAACCCCCAACATAAATCATGGGTAAAAACTAAATCTAGGTCAAAATAACCATGGGAAAAGGGAAACTCAATGAGAAATTGATGAAAGAATGAGATTCATAAGAGAGGTTGGGTAATACAAAGAAATATCTAGACCTAACATGAAGAAACCCCAAGATCCAGACCAAGGGAGAGAAGTAGAGGCTTGAGACACCCACATTTGAGCCTCGATAGGGATGAAATAACCAGTTTAAAAGAGAAATTGGTGGATTTTCTGTTAAATTCACAAGAGGGTAGTTATTGAAATTTCACAAATTTTAGGATCTAGGAATCTCAAATGTTTTGGCTAAATGGTTTACCATACCGTTTGTCAACTATTCACCCCTTACTAAACACACCTGGTTACCCGGAAATGTTTGGCTGCATGGTTTTAAAACCATACACCCACTATGCATAATGGTTCTTCTATGTGATACTGGCTTCCAATATGTATTATGAATAGCTTTACTAACCATGTGTGGGTTTACTCCATCAACAATGATCACTCTAAGGATTTCACTATTTCCTAGACAACGCTTCATGGTTTTCCAAAACTATGCACAAACTGATCCCAAGCTACTTTCAATCTCAATAAACCAAAATTCATGAAAGAACACCTGAATAAATAGTGGAATTACTATGAGGTCAAAATTAAAAAAAAATACACCCCAAAATATAAACAACATCATTCCTGGAACATGAGAGAAAAACCTAGATGCCAAAATAAAAAAAATATGATGAAAATGCATAACCAGGTGTGATAATTATCCCCACCATTAATGCTTTCTACCCCCATAAATCCACTAAAACTTCCACTTCATTGACCAATGACTAAGGATTTCTCATCTTCATAATCAAAACTCTTCAAATCAAGACATTTCAACACAGCTAAGGAAAAATAATACCTCTTAATTAGAATGGAAAAAATTGAAACCACAACCCAAAAATCAATTGGAAAACTCAATATATAACTTTTACACGCCTCTTTAAAACAAAACCCTTTCTAACACTCAAAAAACCCACCATTTACCCAAGAAAAAGGAACTCGAAATATAGGTAGACTCAAACAGAATAATGCATCTTCTAGAAAACATAAAAAACCTCACCGAACTATTAACATTGGATGCCTTAATGGACTCTACACTAATTTGAGAAGATTGGAATTACTCAATTCCCAGAATAATTCTATGAGATACCTACGTTGGGTCTCCCAACCATAAAAAAACTATAAAATATCAATAAAATATTCAAAATGATCCAAAAAGGCCTTTACTACATATTCCAACCTAAAATCCTCCACATCAGCCTACCAACAAAGATTAACAAGAACAAAACAACCACATTTATACCTCACACTCCCAAATGGAGGGGAGAAAATTGAGCCAAAACTCCCCTCACCCCTAGAGATTTAACTGACTGCATGAAGATCTCCACTTAGAGACCTATGACTAGATATCTGATGTTTGAATCATCTACTGTCCCACATCTAAGAGCTTGGAACCTCAAAACTAAACTCATTCTATGAACCTCCACAAGAATAGAGATTCAAAATATGCACATTCATTATCCACCTATATCAAATATGGAAACTAGAGATTCCAAAAAGATTAAACAGCCTTCCATAAAAAACAGGAATTCTTTGAAAGACACATATCATTACTATTATTATAGAACAAAATAAAACACCACCATATTAACAACCATAATAAATTAATCATTACACAAGTAAGGACACCTAAAATAGAGAGACAATAAATTATTCCTAAAAAATATCAAATCTCTGAGTTTTCTCAATAAAAATTTCTAAAAGAACCCTGATAAAACTATTATAGTTAACCTAAACATCATCATGAATTGTAGAGGCTTGGGGAACATGACATTATAAATTTTTATGACCCACTTAGCCACCCAGATAGCACACTAAGATCTCATGCCTAGAATAGGTTGATGAAAAATTCAGATGCCATTTGAGTCCATGAACCAGACCAACAACTTCATGTCACTTCCTTATTTTCTTAAAAAAAACACACATGACCACTCACATGGACTAGAGTAAGTAAAATGAATCCAATAATCCTGATAACACAACTTTCTCAGGGAGATATAGTTTTTTCAAATCGTAGAAAGAATCTAGTTTGAACTCTGACACCTTTGACCATTGGTTTGGAGAATTCCCACAATAAAAATATTGAGTGTTTGGTGAATTGTTCATGATATTTCTCTAATCATACATAATTATGTTTACATAATGATGTTTTAATTCCATCACAGATCAATCACCCTACCATAGATATCACATATCAATTCTATTTCTCACCATATACATCTTAGAGAAATACTAATGGGTGAACAAGTCCTTGAAGAACTCCCAATTGTGTTCTTCTAGGAAATTGTTTTGAGACAACATATTCCACCATTTACATTGATAACCATTAAGAATAATGGTTTCAATATTTACCATTAATGAATCCTAAACTAAAGAGATTTAATGAACCCATCCATTTTCCACAGCCACTCTTCTGCTTTGATAGTTTCTTTTGGACCACAAAATGGAGGTGGACTCATCATCCAAAACTCTAGAATGAAATCATTATCTTTAATAACTAGAAATCCTACTAATGGGGAACCAAATATAGATAAATCACAAATATATATTGAATTTATATGGGAGTGGACACATGGAAAAAAATAAAACCATAAGGTCAAACAAAATCAACCCATCATCAAGAGTTTTCAAACTCAAAATATTGCATAAACAAAACTCTGTAAATCACGGGGAAAACTGCACAACATTCATTTTCAACAAATAAAAATTTTCTTCTTAAAAAAAATAGAAATAAAATTGAAATGGTTTATCACCCACCTTCCGAAGATATTTCTTAGATTCACACACGCATGCATATTCCCATTTCACTTTGTTAACCCATTAAATCAATCTAATTGGTGTAATCATCCACATTTCCAAACCTAACGATGCATGTGAGATGTATTTGGAATTATAAGATCCATATCACAGTATTACATTTCAAATTTCACCAATCATTTAAAATTACACCAACCACCAAGCTGAAAATCATTTTCATTTTCAATAATTAAATCCATTTGTTCATGATAAAAAAATTAAATCACGTTTATTTCCATAAAAATTCATTTTTTCTGAAAATATTCTTCAAAATGAAATTGTATAGTCATTTTCCATCATCCCAAAAACTAAACGTTTCCAATTTGATAAAATTGTGTTCAAAATTAGAATATAAGATTTCCTAAAAAAGTATCATAACTAAAAGGAACACAGAGAATCCAACAATGTGAACTGGTGTTGGTGGGTTAGTTGGCCATATGGTTGGAGGCCACATGCCAATCACACCACCTCTACATAGAGTATTCAAAGATCATATCCCTTGCTCCAAAAGGCATCCAGGTCCCATGACCCATAATATAATTCACATCTTTAGAATAACACTCATTTTTTATCATACACCCAAAATAATCCATAAGAATCAATGAAAATCAATAAAAATACACTTTCTATTGAATACCTAGGATTAGAATGAGCTAGTGTTCTTGAAAACCTCAATGTTCCTACCTCTAGAGTCTCATAAATTCTACTCTATCTACCATGGAATTCCCATGTAACAAAGGGATCTATGAAAATCAAGGTCCTCTAATGATACCTTCCTCTGATTTCATTTTTTCACCAAACATCCCTGCTATACCCTGAAGTAGTCACCTGAGCTGGATATGTGACATGGCCTGAAGGGTGTTCCTGATCCCCATGGGAAGGCTACTAGTTCTCATCATCAACAAAGATTCATGATTGAACAATATCTCACATTATAAGACAAAAAATTTCAAAAAAATGTATCTCAAATATAAATAAATCTTTCACAATAGCCAAAATGAACCTCTATTACACAATGTGGGAAAATATAAAAAACATAAAAACAAATCCCAACTAAACCATAAAACAATAAATAAAACTATATGTGACCCTGAGGATCAATCATCGATACCATGAACAACCATCTCCCATTGTGATCAACAGCAATATCAAACCTACACCATAGGCTAAAATAGGAAAAAACTATCAGCATGAGTATTAAGACTTAATAGGTATGCAAGAAATAATCTATTCCCAATGCAATTATTTTAAAATAAAAGAAAAAACAAAAGATATTTTGTGAAAAAATTATATGAATATATTATTTTAATATATATATATCCAATGAAAACAAAATAAGGTCAATTTCCCTTTTTACTCTTTAATACCACTCTTTATTATCATGAAAAAACTATATGTCTTCTAAAACAAAAATGGTGACATTTCATTTATAAGGGATAGATGGAGGGGTAAAAATTTCAAAAAACATTGTCCAAAAAAACAGATATGTTTTGAAATTTTAACATAATTCTACACTACTCACAGAGTAAGCATACAAATCATATTATAAGGGAGATGGTAATAGAAATAAAAGAGTAAACAACCAACAATGGATCATCCCAGCACTCATTGGTACCTAACAGGTCTTTTGATGCTTAGTATATTCCAATTATGATCATAAAATCATATCTAATATATTATCTCAATAAATATACACCTAAACATATATATATATATATACTTGGTGATGTGGTTATGAATAAATATTCATATCACTTCATGAAGGAGGTAGTGGACATGTACAAAAATGATGTTTTCATTTTCATTATGAGAAATAAAATGATATATTGTCATTTATTAAAGATAAATGATCCATTAATATAATTAGTATTTCATTTATAACACATATATTTATTATAATTAACCATATTACCTTCCAAGTAAAGAGTTACTGAAAAACTAATCACATCGCTTGTGATGAGGTAGACTTCCATACACACATGTGACATTACTATATTCCCAACAAAAAGCAATGTAAAAATGGTATATATAATATTATATATATATATATATTTAATTTTAAAAATTATATAAAATATATATATATACATTAAATCAAAATTTATAACAATCAGTGAGGGGTAATGATAAAAAATTGATGACTTCTATCTCAGAGGTTGTGATCCATAACAAAAAAATGATGATTTTGTATCCCATTTGATGAAATAGGATGTATATTTAGCCTATGAAATTTATATAACAAAATATAAATATATATTATATACTAGTTATATCATATTATAAAATAAGAATAATATTTACAAGATGTGGAAGATGATGTAAAAAAATATGTATACTTAGAAATTTTACCTCCATCGAACCACCCCTTTAGGATTATACATAATCTATTCATAGAATGGGTTCCTAAAAAATAAAGCTTTTTATGATGGGGTTGTGGAAGATAGGAAATTAATTTGGTATGTATTTATCGATATAAATTTTTTTCAAGGTTTAATGAATAGATGAGAGAGTTTTCTTCTTTTAAGTGAGGTGAGTGGAACACATGTAATTTTAATAAATAAAAATGTGTACCCATATTTTTTACAATCCAAAAGTATATGAAACGTATAATTTTCAAGGAATAGAAATTATAATGTGTAAATATTTCTATAAAATAATTTTTAGACAATTTTTAGGTAATTTTTACCCTTGAACTTTTAGTATAACCCTCAATAAACATGTTTTAACACTATTCATGGTATTTTATTATTGTTTTTACTATTAATATAACACATATATTAATATTACATTACTAGATAATATAAATTATGAAGATTAAAAATAGGTAATCTAATTTACCAATTTATATTCACTAAAATGAAAAATTTTATTTAAAATTATACTCATAGAAACAATGAAAAAAATAGGTTTTTAGGAAGGGTGTTTTTCAAGGATACAAAGACATTTTTTTAACTCTATGACTAATAATTGTTAATTTATGAATATAAATTAATATTTTCAGATATATATTCTCTAAATTTCATTTAAATTATTCTTATTTAGTTATATTTTTTATTAATTAAATATGACAATGTTTATTCACATTAAAGCTATTTTTAAAATATATTATTTTTAAAAACAAATGAAATATTTTAGTATTATCCAATTTCATACTGATTCAAGAGAAATTAAATAGTTTAGATATAAAAATATGAAAATTTTATTAATCTAAATCGTCGTAAAAACATAATGGGACTTCTATATTTCTAAATTTTATTCAATATAAATGAAATTTTTTGAAAAAATTATATCTTAAACTATTCACCGAAAAAATAATTATTTTCTGAATAATCAGAAAAATTACACATATTAAATATTAATAATAATATTTATTAAATTAAATTAATTTTATAAAATAAATTTTATAAAATGTCAAAAAATTAAATATAATATTTTTCTCTTGAAAATAATATAATATTATAAAACAAAAATATTTTTGAGGAATAATTTGTTTTGAATGACTGATTACAAAGTAAAAATTTATAAAAAATTTAAATTCATTTTAATATATATATATATATATATTATTTTGTTTAATACTATTTATATACACAAATTTAATTGTTTAGTTTTAATGATTATATGTATCTTGGGTACTTTATGTTTGGTGATGTGTGTCGAATATGCAATCGAACGTAGTTTTATATTCTAAATTATTAAGGCAGTACGTCCTCCCAACATAAGTAAATTTCATCCTAAAATTTCTACCTTTATCTCAGTAATAATTTTTTATACATTTTAAATTACAATGTTTTCTAAAAACACAATTCATAAAAAAGGTTAATAAAACAACATATTTATAAAATAGAAAAGAATGTACAAAGTTTATAATGAATAAAACATACTACATTTCCATATAGAATGAAATAAGTCATTTGTGAATATTTGGAAATGGATGAAATGAATAAATAATTATTGATATTCATTGAGATTAAATATCACAAGAAACTTAATGATCATTAAAAGGTTAACAACAACAAATTCATATACCAGAGAGGTGTGAAAAAGGTTATAGATTTAATTAAAAATGACTATATTATGAATTTTTTATTCATGATCATTTTCATTGATTTGTAGAACTATTTTACATTTATACTATGTTGATAATGAAAAATAATTACGTGATGTGTATAATTTCATCATTTTGTTGATTTGCAAGAAAATTAACAATTTTTTTCAATACAATGAGTATTCAGGATGAATTATTGATTAATAGAAAAAAAAAATTTAAATACCACATATCCATTAGAAGGATAAAAATCTATTCATCTTGTCAATCGACATTGACAAAAGACATTGTTTACCAATATCATAATAAAATTATCGAAATGATTAAACCATTATATGGTACATTAATGATATGAATTACATACTAATACGCACATATGAAATTGAATTATTCAATAATCCTATATCATAAATACCATTAATGTATATTTCTAAACATTCATCTTAAAAGAAAAAAATTATTATGGTCTCTTTTTGAAATAAAATATATCAAATTTTAATCCCATGATTATCTACATTATAGAAAATAGGTTCCCTCAATTACAATGACATATAAGATCATAAAAACACTATTTATAATCAAGAAACTGACACATATTTTATAAAAATATAATTAGATAATCCATATTAATCATAGTCATTATTTATAATTCAACCAATTATAAATCCCCCTTAAATGACATTACTTACATTAAGATTTCATCACATAAAAACTCATTGGATGTCTATGAAATTAATCTTATACTCATTTGAAATCTTAAAAACCTATGACATTTCCCAAAAAAACTTATTACAACATTACATGAAAATATCCTAATATTTAATGCAATGATTACATATCTAATGATACCCATTAGAAAAGCATTGAAGCTGTACTCCAAGATCTAATGCATAAAACATGATCATTACATTTCTAAATTTGATATTGATAAAAGTGACCAAAAATTTTCCATACAAACAAAAAAATGTCAAAAGTTAAAATTTGATAATATACACTCTCAAAGGATGCTTATGTTTGGTGTTTTATATAATTAGTAAAAACTCATATTCAACCAATTATCATGTCAATAAATTAGCATATTTCCATCCAATCCTATATTTTTTAATTTCATATTAATTCATCATCAACATAATACATAAAAAACAATTTCCTGGCATTATTGTTTAAACCACAATATTCATAACATGAGAAAATGAAACATAATATTGGGGATCTTCAATTCCTAGTAATGGTAAATGTAAGCATTAATATTTGAGTGTCATTATTGAGCATAATAATTGAAAAATGGTATAATGGAATAATCAAAGTGCATGATTATTGTTAAATAACCTCCATACCCATTAATACATAGATCATTAAATAATAAAACATTGAATAAGGATCTAAAAATTTAAACAATAATCAAAATAAATAATCATGTCCCATGTGATATCAATCTTTATTAAAAGAAATACTAGAAACCCATAACCATCATGTATTAAATGTATTCATTCCTTTACAATATTATCATTATATATCACTTACAAATGGAATGGACAATATGGAGGACCTCCATTTCTAGAGTACCCAATGCATTAGAGGGTTATAAAAGACCCAACCATCCTTTAATTATCATAGAATCACCCATCCTTGGTGAAAATGGTAACCACCTCAACAGGGTCTATAACAGAACCTCTCATCACAATAAAAGTAATTCCAAGAAATATATGATTAATAATGTAATGTTATTATGTATTTCATTATAAATACATATAAACAATCCATATTCCATTTATAACATGATTGAACCATAGAAAAGATACAAGTTCAACCAAAACATATTTGAATCTCAATTAACCCATAGAAATTAAATTGGATCCATAATAATAAAATTAAAACTCTATTAAAAATTTGAAAAAAGAATACATTGATATCTCCTTGGAACATTATTGACATGTGGAAAAGAAATTGATTCACTAACAATCAATTTATAACTCGATTAACCAATAAAAAAATGGTTTCTATAAAAATCTATATGATATAATCATAATAAATCTAGAGAAATAACTAGTTTGGTGTCATTACATAATACCCCAATGGGATCATAAGTAAAAATATTGATTGGGGACATTAATGAATCTAATAATAGTAAAAAATAATTAATTTTTTTTGATGTGAATAAACTATTCAATATAAAAATAATTTCTAAAAACAAATAATTCATAAAATTTTGGGAAATAACTATTAATTGAGAAGTCCTTGGAATCATAAAATAGAAATATTAAATAAAATAAATGAAAATATGGCTGTAAAATCAGTTCATGTTATAAATGTAAAAAGTAAACATTCATTCAAAAAATTAAAAAAAATGAGGCCAAAGTGATCCATTTGGAAGATATTGATAAATTAATATTTTAATGATTTTAAAATAAACAAAATATTATAAAATGAATTTTGGAAATAATATATTTTAATAAAAATAATTTACTAAATTTCAGAAAATATTTTTAAAAAATAAGGATATGTAAGAGAACGAAACCCAATCTAAAATAAAATAAATGATCATTATCACTAAAAAACAAATTTATTGATGTTTCATTAATTAATAATAAATAAAATGAAAATTTTTCATTTTAACCACATTCATAACCACATTATACTAAATGTTATGTGTTTTATGAAAATAATAATACATTATTTCCTCCATCATATCGTTGAACATAAACAATCCAGAATGAAATGAGATTGTAACATAAACACTTTTCCACATTTTTATCATTTCACTAATAATCTCTATGAAATAATAATATTAAATGATACATTAAATATCATGTACAAAATTATTTTCAAAATATATCATCTCAATGGAAAGTATATATTCCTCACAAATTATTTAGGTGTATATCATAAATATATGTCCAAATGAAAGAGAATTTGAGATGAATAAACCTCAAAGACGTCAAATAACTGAATATGAGATTTAATCACTGAATAAATTGTTTGTTTAAAAATAAAATAAAATAAATGTGGAAATAAATCATATTATAATCAAAATAAATCACCAAAATAATCATATAATATCAAATAAATTGAATATGTAATATTACTCAATAGAAATAAATGGACTTATGAAATTCTTTACCAAAGAGTAACATTAATTTAAGATCCTTTTGAAGAAATAATAAAAAATGAAAAATAAAATATCATGATTTATGAATGATTCATGATATTACATATGAAAGGGGAATTATATATACCAAAACATGTATACAATTGTTGAATATGAAAAATGTATTGTACAAATAAATGTGAGAGGATAAAACTGTTACCTCGAGTCCATGCATTCCTTGTGTGTTCCATAACTCTTGTATAATATTATTATATCCACATTTTTATTTTTTAAGTTAATTTCTTTATCTTAACACCTTATACTGAACTAATTTATTTTCTATTAATTATTAAATATTTTAAAACTTAATCAGATAAGTTCACTTTGGGTGCTTTGTGGAAGATCAGTTTATCGTTTCAAAATAGATTTTGTGTGTTGAATATAGTCAAATAGGTAATTATTTAAACGTATAAAAAATAATAATGAAATAATTATCATACATATTAATCAATTATTTTTATAAATAAAATATATAATAATGGTAATGAAAAATGAATTTTTTACGATCATTGAGATGGTAGGATGTATATAGGAATAAATAATATTTTCTTTCTTTAATCATCATTATGGAAAGAAAAAGTATATTATGTTATCATTATATATTATCATAATATCATATAAACTATATTTTCTCTTTAAATATAATTATATATATCATTCTTTTTTGTGGTGACGAAAAAAGATTTACATCAATTCGTGGTAGTGGAAGTCCATAAAAACATGAACAACATTATAATTTATTAGTGTAATAAAGAAAAAAACATATTATAGTTTTATGAGGATAACTATTTTTTTATTATAAGTATTAATACATTTATATCATATATATTCATTAAAATTGTTTTTAATAACATATATGTAATGTTTTATTGAAAAAATAATCACATCTATTCACACGGGGGTAGTCAGATGTACCCACGATCGATGCGATCATATCCCCAGTGTAATGGAAATTTAAATGGAATATGTTATATCATAAGTCTATATGTATAAATATGTTTGAATAATATATTTATAGTTTTAATCAACCATTAAAATAGTTTATGAGAAGGGATGATGGAAAATGAATGACATCAATTTGTGATGCGGGAGTCTATCGTTCAGACAAATTATGATTTTAGATCCCATTTAATGGAATATGAGATGTATTTAGGATTAAAAAATAATATAATAAAATCTTATTTTATAAGAGATACAAGTGATATCATATAATATTATTTTAAGATGATTTTAGATAGGTGGAAGAAGAAATAATATAAAAATTCATAGTTGAGAATCTTACAACTCCTTGAACCACTTCTTTAGGATTATACATAATGTTTTCATAGAGTTAATATCAAAAAATCTATATACTATAGGATTATGGGCTGAAATTTTTGAATTTATTATGAACTAAATTTTATTAAAAGGGTATTTATCATGTAAAGAAGAGAGAAGCAGGATTTCCCTTCTTTAAGTGATCTAACTATCAGACATGAAATTTTTGAAACAAAATTTGTACCCATATTTTTCACATGAAATAAGCATAAAAATTAGTTAATTTCTATTATCCAATATTATAAAGTTGATTTATGGTAATTAATAGGTTTTAGAAATGTTTTTATGTCATTATTACACTTATCTTATTAGCTTAACATGTCAGAAAGCTCATTTTCACCTTCATCACATTAACATATTTTTACTATTTTCATTATTCATTACAGTCAAAATTTAACATTGTCGTTTGATAAAATATAAATTTTTCTTGTTATAAATAAAAATATATTTTATCAAATAAAATTAATATAATTTAAAAAAATTTAAAAAAATTTAAAAATAAACTCCCAAACATGATGAAAAAAAGGTTTTTGAAAAATCTATTTTTCTAGGTAAATTAGATTTTATATTTAATAAATGAATAATATTAATTTTTTTTTGAATTTAAATTTTTATTTATAGATATATAATCTATAAAAATTAATTAAAAGTATCATAATTTGGTATTCATTAATTAACTAAAAATGATAAACATTATGTACATTAATTTTTTTTAACAAAAATCCTAATTTAACACCGAAAAAAGTATATTATACTATACTCTAATATGAATTTGATTATAAAATCAAGGTTATTATATATAACTAAATAAAACTAAGGAAACATTACATAATTATTAAAATTTAATGATGCTTTAAAAAAATTATTTATTTAAAATAAATGAAATTTAATGGAAATTTGTTATTTTAACTATTCAATGAAAAATAAATATGTTCAAAAAAAATAACAATTTTTTATAAATAAAGTATATTTTTATAATAGGATACCCAAAATCATTTTTATTTTAACAAATAAATATTCTATAAGTAAATTATATTAATTATAATTTGTTTTCATGAAACGAAATAAAAATCATTTTTCAATAAAACATATTATTGAAGCATAAAATATCATTACCAAAATAGATTTTTTTATATTCATAATGTAGATAACAATATTCAAACATTCCAATTTTCAATTAGGTTTCTGATATTTATATATTACATGGTTCATGTAATTTTATTATTTCTTATAAATTGTTATATCGAATGTATTTTTCATATATGAAATAACAAGGTCTTACAACATATCTTAATAGATGAAAGTTAGTTAAATTAAAAAAATACATTCTAAATAACATTAATAGTTTATTGACATTATAAACTAATTACACAATCATATTATTTAGTAAAATATATTCATCATCTCCCAGAATGATCTTCCACATTTTTAATTGTTAAAACATAACCTAAGTAAACCCATAATTCATAATCTAGTAAATGAAACATAAGATTGGGTTACATGAGTTTCAAAATAATGGTAAATATGTGAAATCGGTAACCATGATATGAGAATATTGTTATAATAACATTACCTTAATATATAAAAATTATACCATTCCATTCATATTCCAGAATCTTTTGTCATAGAAAACATAGTGGTTGTTCAAATACATGAATCATAATGGAATAATTAACATGATCCATCAGAACATAAAATTGTAAAAAGGAATATATTGGTTTAATATATACAATCATTTAAAATCTTATATCAATCCTACACACAAAGACATTCATAACATGTTTTTCTTTGAATAACCACATATGTACCTTCTTCGAGATTCTGATAACCTCTCTTACACCCTCTTTTTGTTTTATGATAACCGTATATGTACTATATTTTTTTTATTAGGATAGACTATGATATAACCTCTTTTTGTCTTGGAAGAACATCACATTTACCCTTCAAGATCATTTTAGTCAAATGGACTGAAGGCCTTCAATTGTTTTATTATTGATAAAGCCCCCTTTTAAGGGAAGAAGGGGAACCCAAATAGACATCATAAACATAGAAAAACATATTCTATGTAAAAAAAGAGTACACAAAGACTGTAAAAATGTAGCTACCCCTCCCCAACAATTGAACAAACTAAAGCTTCCACTATTGCATGATAGTTCGGAAAGCATGTGTCCTATGTCAAAGAACATGCTTTATTTGAAGGCTGACACCATAACCTCTAAAACAACCAAATATGAAATGCTCTAAAAATATAAACTATCACCTCTCGATCCTCCTATGGGGAATGTTCCAAGTATATGAGTTTGAGTTTAATGACTTCCCAACATTGGGGTCAAAATATCCATACAAACCCCTACCAATATTAACATTACAATTCATCGATATACCGAAAATCATAACTCCCATTTACCAGGGATTCCAATCAACTATAGACCTTATGTATCCTACTAAACTATTTATTCTATAACAAATAGAAGATGATAAAGGTCTCAAAGCCATCCCATCATCACCTTGGATTGGATAGCCCACCACCACTCTAAAAGAACAACACTAATGAGTAGATCTGAACTACTCTACACTATAAAACCCACTTTTGGCATGAATATTCTTATAATAACATCACCAAAACCACCTCACATGATTCCAGTATAATATATTACAAGATATGGGGGATACAAATGAGAAGTGACTAAGATAGACTTTGTAAACTAGAAGAATGGAAAAATTGACACTCGGCAAAACCAATAGAACTACCAAATCAACAAAATCAACAAGAAACAACCATGAATCATTGAGATCAGACCTATGCTTAGACTACATGATTGCAAGATACCCAAATCAAGTGACCTCCCCCACCCATGACACACTGGGGCCAATGCTAAGCCATACCTGAGTAGACATGGAAAATACCCCGCCTACTAAATATGATATGTGGATCTAACACTGAGACACCTCCATCCACCCAGATTTGAGGTCATCACCTATCAAATCCATCACCCACCTAGAAAGACCAGGTGTTGAAGACATTGTAATTTCTGATCCAACAGAGACGAGCCAGGATCTAATGTCAAGAAAACTCCATCCACCCAGGTCCGAGGTCATCACATTTTGAAGCTTCTACCCTCAAAGCATGACCAGATGATGAAAATGATGCCACTCATGAGTTGAAGAAGTTGGGATCCTCCTCAATGAACCATGCTGACATCGAGGTGGAGAATTTTGTAGTTGGGCCATTCGAGGAATTCTATAGGAGGTACAGAAAGTCTTTGAAAAGGAAACTATATCCTCTATGAGTTAGAGTTTTCCGCCTCTCAGAGGCCGACGGGAAGGTCTCAAGGAAATATTAAATTTAACATTACCCAATGCATTTTAAGGAGATATAGGTCCCATCAATCACAAATTCCATGCATATGTGGTCTAAAATATCATAAAACATTCTTATTTCCATAAAACATGAAAAGATATGGGATTTATAATTATTTTATCATTTCATAACCCCTGTAAAAATAAATAGGTTTCCTAATAATTTTGTTATGGTAAAACTCATAGATGAGAATAGGGTTTTATAATAATCTTGTGATCATAAACATAAACCATTCAGAAATATTAATATGAATGGTATCCTTAGAATATATCCCCATTAAATAATTATTATTATCATGTTATTTCATATTAGATGTAAATTGATTTCAAAAGATAAATTTATTCTTTTTGTTATGAAAATTTAATATACTATTTGATAAAAAAATTAAATTATAAATTTTTTTAATAATATGTTTTTTCAATAAATTTTTAATTTATAATATATTCTTCAAATAAAATAGATTATTTCATGTTGGGAAATTAAGTACATGTCATACATATTAAGATGAAGATTATATTAACAATTTAAATAAAAGACAAATAAGAATTGTTTGAAAAAATACTAAATGATTCCCAAAACAAAAATATTAAAATGTAAAAAATGGTAAAAACAACTTTAATAAATAATTTGGATATTTTAAAAAAATGAAATTATTTTCAAAACATGATTTTAAAAAAAATTCCTTTCGACCAAAGAGATAGATCATGTATGTTTTATTTAAAAACATAAATTTATTTTCATGAAAATATAAATAGATGAAAATTATTAGATAAATTTATTATCATAGTATAACACAAGATTATTAAAATTAGTTATTTTTTAGAGATGAATTATAATATTTCCCCATTAGAAACATATTTTCAATATATACCGATAAAAATTGAGATTGTATCATAAAACCATTCCCACATTGGTAACATTGAATCATAAGCAACATAAAACAATAAAAGTAATAAAAAATAAAATATCATGAGAATATATAAATTTTATATCTTTTATATGTTAGGGTATTTATATAAACCCTGTAACATTATATAGTTTAATTACATAATATAAATATAAAAGATGGTAGATTTGGGAAAATAATACCTTAAAACATTAGTAGCATTTTAATTGTAACACATGAAATGGAGATACTAATATTGATATATAAATATAAAAAAAATTGAGACATAAAAAACATTCATGGGAAAAATATACACCACATAAATAAATGGGTCGTGAATATGTAATGTGTCTCATAGAAGTAATTTTTTTTTACTAAAATCCCATATCTTAAGACTTAATATATGTCACAAATGATAAGACACAGTATATATTTTATATAATTTTGTTATATT
The DNA here is from genome assembly GCA_963277665.1 of Viscum album. NCBI lineage: Eukaryota > Viridiplantae > Streptophyta > Magnoliopsida > Santalales > Viscaceae > Viscum > Viscum album. Next base: position 411,807,850 of record OY728156.1, read on the forward strand.
TTTATGAAATTTCCATAACTATATATATATAATATCACATATTATTTTTTTATAACCAATTATTTCCATTTTACAAAACAATTCCATGTTAATGTCTACTTTTTGGAAATAATTTCTTTGTTTTTCTTGTATGTTTTGATGTGTTATATTTGAGGTTATTAATTTGATCAGGGTTACAACATCTTGAAAATTTTATCCATTAAATAAATATCATTTATATCATTTATATATGTATTTATAGTAATCCATTAAATTTATATATATATAACCAAATACACTATTTTTGGAGACGGTATGCCATACATACACATGAACACTAATTCTGTTTTTTAAAAGTATTAAAATTTACGGAATTTAAATAATATATTAACATTTTAGAATGATTTTTATTTTATATATATCATATATTTTCATTAAACGCATCATTTTTACCAATTGTGTAATTAAAGAATGAATAAGATCCCTTCATGAGGTTATAGTCTGTTATACTCATAAGGGACTTTATTTAATTACAATAGATTGAAAATTATAGAGTTGTATGTGATATCTTAACTAAATAAGTATAAATGTTATACAAATATCATATATATTTACTTAATTTATCATTATACCCATCCTTGTGAACTAAAAAGAAAAAACACATCACATTGGTTTGTGAGGCGGTAGTCCACTGTACATACATGTGATGTTCTTATTTTACAAATGGATTGTATGTAAGAATATATATGTGGTATTATAATTTTATAGGTACAAAAATAAAATATATATCATGTATATACATTAAATCCATCATTATATCCATCTATTAGAGGTTTTAGTGGAAAATGAGAAATATTTTTTCTTGAGGGGTAATTTTTTGTTACACGCACAATGATTTTGAATCCCATTTGATGGAAGAGGATAATGATTTAGGTTATTACATTAATAAAATATTATATTTATTTTTAATGGGTTTATTATATCATCATGATTTATTAATATCATATGGGGGTGGAGGAAGGGAAAAAATAAAAAGCTCACCTAGGTTTGTTACCTATTCGTCGGAAAGCATCATTTGATTTGCAGCAAAATCATTCCTAAGTTAGATTCCAAACAAAATAAGATAATGATATTAATATATGGAATTGATGAATATATTTAGGTAGGGATTGGATGAAAAAAAAAGTTTCTGGATGTGTGAAGTTTATATGACAGGCGGTGGCTTCTATATATTAGGTGAGTGGCAGACATGTAATTTCTGAAAAGAAAAAGGTTTACCCAATTTTTATACATTTAAAAAGGTTAAAAAAAATTCTATTATAGATTATTAATGGTCATAAGGTTGAAATATTTCCACAAAATTGGATCTATATATTTTTTTATTTAAATGCCCTAACACCAATTACCAAGATCTCGTACCTTACTTCATTACATTGGTATAATAAACATGGAAGTCACATCCTAAAGGACCAAAGAGTTTTGTATCATTGGAAAATAGATTCAAATATAAGTTTTACATTAAAACATAAAATGATATATAACATATAATATACATTGTAAAAACCCATTAACTCTTACATTATTCTGGTATATATATCATAAAATATATATTCACATCTTAGAAAAAACAAAACATTAAAAATTGGTGAGCTCATTTACTTAGAAAGGGTAAAAAATAAAGTGGAAGATATATAAAATAAACATAAACTATATGGTGTGGTTGATGAATAAAAATTTCCATTAAAACATAATCTTGATCATAGTATGGAATAAATAAATGCAAAATAAATAATTACATACATGTAATCACATTATAGTGAAACATGACCATGGATATTCTATTAGTCAAAAAATCACATGAATTATCAGTTACTAATATCATAACTAGGGAATACAAAACTACATTGAACATAAACATAACATCATGGTCATGGCCAATAAGTGGATATAATTTGGTAAGGCCTCCACTAAAACACTATCTAGTTTCTCTTATAAGACCTACTAATGCATAGTAACGATGTTACGGGATTCGCTCATCACATAATAAGTCCAATGAATTCATCATTTGTAAACTAATTAATTTTAAAAAAAATATTTACATCAATGTGTCTTGAAATACTTTTAAATATTTGAACCATTAAAATAGATGAAAAAAATCTAAAAATTGTTGGTATATTTTCAGAGAAATGCCCATTTAAATTTGAAAGAAGGTTCCAAATGGAAATTCCATGGTAGTTTTAATAAAATAAGATTGTATAAGTGAATATCAAAAAAACAAAAAAGGGAAAACAATGAAATTATTTTTATGAAATAATTTATGTCTAACTAAAGTGAACTCATGTAAAAATTCTGTTTAATAATCATTATAGGTGAAACATTTTAGTGAGGTTTATAGAAACTATTAAAGATATTTTAAATTGGAAAAGGAACAATCATTTGTATAAAAACAAAATTAAACCAGATTATTTTTAATGAAATTATTGGTGATATTTGAAAAATAATTAATGCTTAAAAATAATATGATGTTCCCATGAAAATAGGAAAAAATTGGGAAATTCCCATCAATCCAGCTTGCTGATATGGAGGAATTGAAAAGGAATATTTATAAAACCATTGTTTCCACAAAAAATAAATATTATTTGATCTGAATAATTTATTTTTTAACATATAAATAGAATGTGTAATAAATATATTAATATGAAGAAGAATTATGTTTGTTTAAAAAGAGAGAGTAAGTTTAGCCCATAAAATTGATTTTTGGGGAGAATTACATACCAATTTGAAATCAATTGAATCATATTCCCCATAAAATTAATAACCACAAAATGAGACATTTAATAACATTAAAATAAATTTATTATTTAAATTACACAAAAAATGTTAGTATAAATACTATTTACACAATAAATTGTGGTGAATAAGTCATGTCTCATAAAAATAAAAGTGAGATGTGAAAACCCATTCCTTGTGTCTGAATATGTTCTACAAATGAACAAAATTAAACAGATAATTTGATTAAATACATTAATTAATTAATTAATATCATTTTCTACATAAGTTTTATTTATTTTAATATTATTGTGTTCATTTGTGAACTTTTTGATGTGTTATAAAATTCAAATTCATCATTCTGAAGTGTCTGTTTCCTTGGTTTCCATGATCATTTCACTTTTATTTTGATAAGGACGATCATGTTAAATGAAAATAGTTTCCCTGATTTGAAAATATATTATATTAATTATCATGAATAATATTAATTGATTATATAAATTGGTTGGTTATTTGGGTTGAGGATGAATCATTATGTAGGATGTTAGTGATAATCGTTTAGAATATTTTGGCTATTTTTTGAATATCACTTGTTAGTTTTGTGTTATAAGTAAATATAATGTATATTTAATGTTAACAGAATATTAAGAAAATTTTATTGTACATATTAAGTTCTATTTTCACCATAAATATTTTTATGTCCATTCATGAAGGGGGAATTTAAAACTAAATCCATGTCTTCCACGAAAGAGTTAAATCTAGACCTCATAGATGATGATTTTTTTAAATAAAAGAAAAAGAAGAATAGATGTGATGTTGGATTTTCCACTGACATAATAAAAATATAGTATATATGTGATAATATAGTTATAAATCAAGTTTGGATAGAAGAGGTGACAAGATAATTATAAGAAAAAGGATAGAGAAAGGAAAATTAATAAAGCGAAAAAGGATTTTATATCATGAATTATTCATCTTGAGAACCTCTTTAGAGCCATTGATTTTGGTTATTTTTTATACCAGAACCTCATGTAAGTGGGTAATATTATTATAAATAGTGTTTTGAAGAAATTGGGAATGATTCAAGGATTAGGATGTGTGTGGGGAATACGTGGTGTGGAATAGTATTTATAGTTGGAGGAGATGAGAGTTTTTGAATATTTTATTCATTTGTTTATTATTTTAGATCAAGACTATGAAGAATTTAGTCATTATAACAAAATATTTTAAAATATGTTACTATTTATTTAAATTATGGCCTTACATCAGATATAAATTATTTATAACTCACTAGTTCATGTATTTATTAAACATAGTGAAAATCCGTACTTCACTATTCACCAATGATTCGACTATTTTAGAAAAACACCAAAAATATACCCAAAACATTTTATAAATGGTGAATTCTAAAATTAACTCAATTTTAGGAATTTTATTTTTCAATATGAGAGATTTTTTTTATAAAAAAATAATCATTTATTCAAAGAAGTAAAAATTTTAAATCATAAATGATTTTGTAACATGTTCAAAAATTAATTAAGGTCTCATAAAATTATCATATTTCTATTATTTAAAAAATATTAATTTATGAATATATTTAGGAAAATTTCTTTTATTTTATATATTTATTTTTGTTAAAATATTTTGAACAGATATTAATGTTTCACAAAACTAACAATACATAATTCATTATTTTCTGAATAAATATTTATTTATTCCATGATAAAAATATATCATATATTAAATCATAAGATACCTAAATTTTATATATTTATTCATATTTCAAATTATTATCCAAATAATATATTGGCTATTAATAAAAGGAAAATTATATTTTTAAGGAAATTAGGATTCTTCACTATTGAAGGGATAACAAATCTTTTGACAAAAATATAAAAAGTTCACCCAAAAATAATATCAAAATTAATATTTTAAAAATAATGTTTATTTTCTTCTATATAATTTCTAAATGTTTCAAAATATAGTTCTCAAACAAAATATTTTAAAAGGTGGTAAAACTTCCTTTAGAAAAATATAGTCTTTTATGGGAAAAGTTTTATTTATTTTTATCTAATATCTCTAAAACTATCTTGGATGAATGAAGTTTTTTTAATATATAATATATAAATTTATTTAATATAATTAAATAATTTTATTTAATTAATATCACTAATATGAAATTTCAATTTGGGTATATAAATAGTTTTTAAAAAAATACATCCTTTATGATCAATTGGTTTTCATTTCTAATTAATCGCTATCTAATGAATTAATTTTATAAACATGTGTAATCAAAATTTTCCAAGTATACATAATATCATTCATTCTATCAATTCCCAAAATCTAGGATATAAATATAATAATTAAATAATAATATTTAATCATTTATAAGATCATAAGTTATCGATAATGTTAAATTAAAAATAGGCATAACATAAAATCTAGGGTTGTTACATTCTCCCCGCTTTAAATATATTTTATCCTTACAGTATGAAATTGTACATAAAAATAAATGGTTGATGATTGAAATTTTCAATGTTCTATACCAACATAAAAGTTGGTTTAATAAAATAGCCTCTAAATAAGTGAGAAAGGGGAAAGTGATGGTTATCAAAATACTAAAAATTTTGGTAGGATATAATTAGTGGAAAGTGAAACATGTACATGTAAGAGGAATATAAATATAATTTTATGAAAGAGAGTGATAGAAAACATGGTCATTAAAATTTTAACTAACAAAACACCATAAATCTATGAGAAGATAAAATACCTCTGATTTCTTAGAATGAAAAATAAACATATAATGTTTTCATTCAAAAATGTTTTTCCTAGAGTTGAGGGATTCCTATAATTTTCATATAATAACTTCCTAAAATAAACATACTTGATTAATTTACATTTCATACAAATTATATCATCTTTTGTTTGTGCTTCTATCTATATTCACATCATCCCTTACACATAGAAATGAATGTTCAAGAATTAATTTTAATTCCTAGAGAAATTTAAATTAATACTATGGTACCAATATCATTCGTTCAACCTTTAAATGCTTACTATAAAAAATATAGTAAACATTTGTTTTTAATAAAAAATAATTTCCAAATTTTCACTGGATCCATTCCAAAAATAATTAATCTTAAGACTTGTATAGAACATGATTTTCAATAATCAATTACCAAATATTTAAAAAGAATGCCACTAAAATTTTAAAATCAACTTAACATAAGATTCCACAAATAAATTATATTTTATTGTCACATACTAAATATATTAATTCCTTAATATTCTTTAAAGCATTATTAAATTTTAATTATTCTAATAGTAAAGTATCATGTTTATAAATATCTTTTTAAAATCAAAACTTTTGATAATTCCATCATAACATAAACCATAAAAACACTATCCACCTTCACGGCCATTAATAATATCATGTAACCATATTTTTATTATTATCTCAACAATAATAACATATTATTTGATTTCTTTCCCTATTATTTTGACTTCAAGAAGATCAAAATTCAACAGAATCACTTCTCTTGATTACTAGTGTTATTCATCACATGCTTCAAATTCCATAAAAAATATTTAATGCATTATAATATTTATATATCCAATGATTCTTATAACCAAATCATTATTGATGAAAAAACCAAAAAACATAATAATTGAATATAAACTGAATAATATTAATAATTGATATAATTCTATATTATTAGCATCCATTTTCCTATTTTTATATATTCCATTAATGCTTTAAACATTAATTTTCATCGTTTCCTATATCCATGCAGTTGAAAAAGTGATTATTGGAAAATTATTTTCTTTCCGAATAATTATAAATCCCCCATCCCCACTAACCATGATTTGTAAACATACATAATAAAATTGGAAAAATGAACAAGTAATTCCCATCCTGAAGGACTAAATAATTTATTAGTTTTAGAAAAAAACACATACATAAGTTTTTCATTACAACTTTAAAGTAAAAAAATTAGATATAAACATAATTAGAAACAACTTAAAATCCATTATTATCTACTCATGTAATTAAAAAAAATATACTCCTATATTATCCATATATTTCATTCATTATATATATATTAAAATCATGTGGAAAAAATAAAACATAATAAATTTTGTGAGATTAGATTCTCAATGAGGATAATAAATACAACAGAATCTATCACGGACATAATAATGAAGGTTTAATTACTAAAACGCATTCCATTTAAACATAATATTGATAAAAATATGATTGGAATAAAATCTGAATAGTTAATTCCAAATAAATAATCACAGGGGAATGAATCTTTTTCATGGATATTTTACTTGTTTTATAATCACGTGGATTATCAATTATTATTATTATAATGACGGAAATCAAAATGTCGAACATCATAGATATATCATCAAGGCATCATCCAAGAAATCTACATAAATGGTTAAGGCCTCAGGCCAATACCTAGTCTAGTTTGTATCATGAGATCTACTGATGCACATAGGTGCTATAAAGGGCCCTACATTTCACATAATTATTCCAATAGATTTATAATTTCAATAGGGTGAAACATAAATAATACAAACATTTAGATTGAAAAGTTAGCATACAAAAATTGAATACATTAACTATAAACCTTAAATGGTGTGATATAGAACATGAATAGTAAAAATAATTATAGACTATTCAACAACATATGGTATTTTTTATAATAAAATTTTCAAATAATTGGAGTAAAAGATTCAAGAAATTATGTTGAACTATATGAATATCCTATTGAAATTTTATTGTGGAAAATAATTTTTGATTATTTAAATGTGTCCCATTGCACTTTAAAACATATAAATTATAATCCATATGTAGAAATAAAAAAATGAAAAATATAATATCATTATAATAAGATGAATCATGATATGATATGTCAATGAAAATGAAGACACCAAAAAAAAGGAATATATTTTAAACCAGGAGAGGAAAATAATCTTTAAACCTTTAAATATTCCCCATTACACTTTGAAACATTTAAATCATAGTCCCAATGAAATTATTATTATGTGAAAAATTGAATATAATGGTAATAAAAAGACTAATGATATTATATACAAAATATAATTAAATAAACCACAAACTCATGTTATAAGTGGTGACTAAGGAATATATCTCATATATGAACAAGTAAGATGAGAAAAACATTTTTTAACATGGGATGAAATGTTATTTAGAAAAATATTTTTAATTGGTCAAAAAATAATATCGTAAAAATTTATATCCCAAAAAATAAAATGGAAGGATGATGATATTATTTTTCATGAATAAATGATGTCCTTTTGAAGTTATAGCATATAAAACTTGTTTATTTGGAACATTAGAAATAAAAAATTTTAGTGAGGTTTAAAGAAAATATTAAGGAAATTCTAAAAAATATTGAATAATATGTTTTCAGAAAATAAAAAACTATACAGGATAGTTTTTCAAGATAAATTTTTTTATTCTAGACAAATAATTATGTCTTAAAATATAATATGTTTTGAAAATGAAAATGGTTATAAAATTGGGAAGTTCCATTTAATCGGGTGTTCTTACTGGGATGAATTGAAATGGGAACCTTATTAAAACATTTATTTCACCATCAATGAAGGATGAAATGATATAAAAACATTATTTTGGATCATTATATTGATTTTAAAAAAAATTGTTAAATTTAAAAAATAATTAAGTTGTGGTAAAGAGAGAGAAATAAAAACCACAATGAAAATTGGAGGTTCTTGGAAAATCCCTTACAACTCAGTAATGGAGTGAATTTTATGCCCATTAAAATTAATAATCATCAATTAAAATATTTAATACCAATAATATTACAATATTAATGATATTATACATCAATTTAATGTGTAAATACACCGTACATAATAAATAGAGGTGAATAAGGATGATCTCAAAGAAATAAAAACGAGATGAAAAAACTCTTACCCTATGTAAAATTGTCTTCTTCACTTGATCTTAATATCATAGATAATCAGATAAAATCCCTTAGATAATTAATTCAAAAATTTATTTACATTTATTAAATTTATTATAATTTTATTATGTTTATTTATGGCATATTTTATTAATTATAAAATATAATTTTATCGTTAAAGAGCATTCACTTCCATGGGTTTCAGGATTAATTTACTTGTATATAGGTATTTAAGATCATGTAAAATGGAAATGGATATTTAGAATAGGAGTTATATGTTATTAACTAAAATACGTAATATTTAATGTTATTATGTATATATTTTTCATATAATATTTTGATTCATTATATATAACAATAATGATAAATGTTAAGACTATTTCGGTTGGATTCCCATCGCCATGAACTAGTTTTTTCATATTAATTAATATCATTTAAATATTCCAGTTAAAAAATATTAAATAACATATAATATTTATAATAAAATATTTTTCAGCATAATTATTTTTTTATAACCATCCTGGAACCATATAACATAATAAGAATTCACATCTTCCACGATGGTGGTAAATCGACACATCACGGATGATGTTTTAATTTTACGAATAAAAGATGTAGGAAAAATGAGATTCTGAGGGTTTCCCATTAGTGTAACAATATTATAGTGTATATAATTATCTAGATTTATCGTAATGAATTTTGTACTTGATGTATGGATAAAATAAGTATAAAATAAATTAATTTAAATTGAATGAGAAAAAAATGGATTTACCTCTTGAATAAGTCTCCATGAGAACCAGTTTAAGGAACACTGATCTAGTATTTTTGTGAAACTATAATAAACAAAACATGGGGGATAGGATAGAAATATTATACAGGAAGAATATAATAATTTTTTATGTCTTCAAAAATGTGATGAGAATGGGCGGTGAGGGGCGGTATTTATAATGGATTAGAGGGTTGTTTTGGATTAATTAATTCATTTGTTTATTATATTTTCTCATGTCTATAAATAGTGATAAATTATATTTATAAATATATTAAATTTTTATTCCGAGTTAGAACACGTGGTTATTATATCATTCATGACTAATGTAATAGTGTATTTATCTTATAATGTATATATACCGTATATTAATTTGTCACACTATTTACTAAAAATTCAACAATTTCAAAAAAATCCATAAAATAAAATGATAACCATTTTTATAAGTGTAGAATTAAAAAATTAAATCTATATTTTTTTAAAAAATTCTATATATGAGAAATTTAATTTTTTCTTAAAATCATTATTTACTCAAAAAATACAGATTTTAAAATTTTAACTTTTTTATGACAGATTCAAAATTTTATTATGGCCTCGTAAGAATATCAAATAATCATAACGAAAAAATATATACTTATGAATTTTTTTAATGATTTTTTTAAATAAATATATTAATTATTAAATTTTAAATAAATGTTCATTTTTCAAAAAGAAAGTACGAAAACAAAAATTATCATTTTGAAAAAATTTATTTACTTTTTTCGTGATATAAATATACTATATTTTCATTTATAATGTAAAACATTTTTATTTATACTTTTATTGGTGAAGTTACTATTCTATTGGTGATATTACTCTTCTTAATGGTCACATTATTATTCCAACAGTCACATTACAGTTCATTAGTAATTAATTTTACCAGAAAAATAATAAAAACATAACCAAAGTAAATTTTTTACAATAACCATTCAAAATTACTATTTATTTTGTAAAATAAAATTTTTAAAAGTGTAAAAATTTTGATTGAAACTAACTGGTATAATAAAGGGAAATAAAACATTCATTGGTAAAATATTTTCTTTAATTTATAAAATTGGGTCCATTCTTTTCTTATTCCTATAAATTCTTTTTATGAAAAAAAAACATTTTGATTAAATATTTTTTATATTTATTTTTCATTATTCTGATAATACTTTTCATTCCCTATAATTTAATTTCTAGGCTACAATAATCATTTTAAAACAATGATATTAAATTTTATATCATTGTTCTATTAAGCATGATGTTGTCTGGTACCAATTTTGTTGAAGAAATTAAATTTATAAAGAGGCATATGATAACATATTGTAGTGTTACACTCTACCTCCCCCAATATATTTCATCTTCACAATTTTAATTTTTACTTTTAAAATCAATGGTTTATACATAAAATTTTCTTTTGTGGGAAACCAACAATGGAAATATGGTTATTAAATTACCTCTTAATAAGTGCGAAATGGAAAAGTTAAGGTCACTACAAAACTATGATTCCGGGTAGGTAATCATTACTAGAAAGTGAAAAATTGGCATGCAAAAGGAATCAAACTAACATTTTTTTATGGAGGGTGATATAAAACATGTTAAGTAAAATGCTAACCATCAAAAACCCATAAATATGTTATCTATTAAAATACAATTCATTTAACAAAGAAATAGGAAACGAATAATATTTTTGTCCAATAATATTTTTCCTAGAGTTTAGGGATGATTTTAATATACATAATTGAACATGAGAAAATAAAAATAGTACCTTATTTTGGTTATTTTTTTATCTATTTTCACTTTAACCATTATACCTATAAATTTATGTTCAAGATTAATTTTTCACATCTGAATTTTTCAAATCACCAGATATTTATCACAAAATACAAAAAGGTATAATTATTTTCTCCTCCTGTCTTTATACATTATCCAAAAACAATTTTTTTAAAAAAAGTTAATATAATTAACCAAAAAGAATAACACATTATATGATGAAAACAACTTAAGCCTCTAAAATTAAACATTAATGCCCAAAGATCTATATAGTTTATTTGATAAATATAAAAAATTTATAAAAATATTGTAGACTATGATTTTTACCCAAAAGTTTGATGGATTTGATCACATTGTTTCCAAAATAACATCATAAAATATTAATATATAATACTAAATATCTAATTTCATAAATCACTTAATCTCTAACATATTCTAATATATTTCATGTGTAACTTGAATAAACATCACTCTAAAATATTATTCCAGTTGCCTCAAAAAATAAAATTCAACATTCATTCCGTAAAATATTCAATGTATGTCGAAATAACATTAATCACTTAATAAAAATATCATTTTCAATTCACATAGTCATGTATTTGATTAAAAAAATCCCATAAAAATATTATTTATCCATAAGATATAAAACATTTCCTGCTAATTAGGACATCATGTAGGTGATTGGTTGGTGATGCACCTTGTCACCTTTCAGTTTTGGGTTCAAAAACTATGGAATTTCTAGACATGATGGGTTTTCACCAGGCCTATGAGTTTTTTTTCAAAACCATATTAATATAACCTATTTTTTTATGGAAATCCATGAAATATGATAATTTACTAAATAGGATATTTTATTTTATTTTTAATTCAACACAGATACAAAAATAATTCATTTATTTATATCAACATAGTTTCTTCTATGGCCTATTGATTATTCAAAAAAAGAGGTTATTGACATGGGTAATGACTAGGTTCCCAAAATTTAAGTCAATTATCTAGAAATGGATCATTTTGGATGAATATTATGTCCTTTCATCGTACTCTTCATTTTTTCTTTTTAATTCTTTTTATTATGTAGTTATTTTTTACTAATAAATAATTTATCTTTTCTGTTGTGACACCTTATTGGGTTTTCCCTACAATACTTCTTGCATAATGGAAATCAATCCTTTTTTCCTCCATGATCTCCACTACTATATCTATTACCAAACTTCATTATCCTCTAATTTTTTGAGTTCGAGAGTTTGTTAAGGTATATGTTGTTAATCATATTTCGAGAGAATAATGTATGCATGAACATGATATGTTACACACAGATCAGTATCCCATTTGGTGTCTCGATTTCCACCACCTTGTCAATCATTTTCAATATTTACATGACAAAAAATAATTCCATCCATTAACTAAAACAAAAAAAGAATAGTGTGACTAGAACTACTCATAGTGAGAATATTGTATAATAAATTATAAAATATAATGACACATTATTTTCAATATAAACCGACATAGATTTAACCTAGGTTATATGTTCAAATCCTTCATAATGGTTTGAAAAGAATATATGAATTACACTATATATATACCTCAGGAGTTCAAAAATAGGTTTGCAATAAGGGTCATTGTAATGTACTGGGTTGTGCTGAGTCATGACTGACACACCTTTTTAGAGTCGTTACCACTATGTAAATTTATTCTAGAAACACATCTATTACTGGTATCTAGATAGGGTTGTATTACTAGGATGACACACATATTCTCCACCTTATCAAAATTATAATATGCTATTCTATTCTTATTCTCATATTCTATCTTAGGGTAATGTTCCCTGCATCATGTTTTCTTAATAATTTTTCTAAAGATTCTACTAAATATCATTTGATAACACCAATAAAACCATGACCCTAGTATCCCATATATTGTTTCATATATAATAACATTTTTTTAATGATTAAGGATGTCACATCCAAAATGGCTGAATATTATAACAGCTTTAGAAATTCAATTTCCAATATAAGTTATACATTACAACATGAATGGAGAAAATAGACAAACATCAATGAAAATGTTCATAAACACTTAGATTATCTCAATTCCTCATAAATAATATATATCATTCGATCATAGTAAAAAAACATATAAAGTGGGGTGTTCTTAAAAGATCAGTAAATGAATGAAATGTATAAAAATCTATCATGTTTATAATATGGAAAGGTGAATAACTAAAACTCATGCCATTGAACATAATATTGATAAAAATATGAAGGGAATAAATGAATAATTGATATTGATATATAAACAATCAGAGGATAATGATACTTATACATGATAATTCTACTTCTCAAAGAACCGAATGGAATATCAATTGCTAATATTATAATGTGGTAAGGAATAATATTGGACATCACAAACATACCATAAAATCCTTGTCCATGAAGACTACATAAATGGGTAAGGCCTCGACCAAAAATAGGTCTACATTGTATCCTGAGGCGTACAAATTCATAAAGGTGATATAGATGGACCCAACCATCACTTACTAAGTCAAATACATTCCTTATATTAAAGGGTGAAACATAAAAAACATAAACATTTGTTTTGAGATCTTGTATTTAAAATGTGAATATGCTAACCATAATCCATGAATGGTATCCTCTAGTTCATCCAAATTCAATCTAATTATAAATCAATCAACAATACATGTATATGTTATCATAATATAAAATATTCAATGTAGTAAAATATTCAATAAAGTATATTTATAGGGATGAATAAACCATTGAATCATTTTTTAGGAAAATAATATTTAAACAATATAATGTATACCATACAACTTTAAAAAATATGAATAGTAATCCCTATAAAGGTATCATTAAATGAAACATAAAATATCATGATAATAACATGAAACATTTTATGATATGTCACATTACAGTACATACACAACACATAAGGTATATGTGGTGAAGAAGGTGAGGAAAATAATCTTTAAACATTCCAATGTGTCCCATACCACATAGTAAAATTTAAATCATAGTGTCTATAAAACAAATATGAAGTGGATCATAGAATATAATGAGAATAAAAAGACTAATTATATTATATATCAAAACCATGTATAAACACAACACACACAATGAATATGTGGTGAATAATTCATATATCTCACAAAAGTAAAAGTGAGATGAGAAAAACTATTTTTTTACTTTAATAAGAAAATTTCATTTCAATAATAATTTGTATTTGTCATAAAATCATATTATGAACAATTATGTCACTGAAAATAAATTTTTTTCAAAATGAGAATTTATTATATTCATAAATCATATCCCACTAAAGTGAAATCGTGTAAATAATATTTTTAAGAAACATAATAAATAAAAGATTTTAGTATAGTGTATGGAAAATAATAAAGAAAATATAAACCAAAAAGGAATGATTTTTTAATAAAACTATAAATGGAAAAAAGTTATATGATTTCTTTTTTTGATTTTATAAAGAAAGTTGTCCTAAAATATAATATAGAGTGCACTTGAAAATCGGTTATAAATTGAGAAGTTCCCTTTAATTGGGCATCAATTCTAGAAACAGATAAGAAGGGAACCATAATAAAACTAGTATCTAACAACAAAATATGGATGAAATGATATGGGAACATGTTTTTGGAATATATAAAAATAATTTAGAAAAACTTCATGAAAACAAAAAAGAATTATATTAAGGTAAATAGAGAGAATGTCTTATATGAATGAAAATTTTATGTTTGGGGAGAGTCCCATACAACTTAATAATCAATCGAATTGCATGCCCCATAAAATTAATAATTATCAAATTATAAATTTAATTGTTGGAAAATATATATATTCATGATATTATACATAAATGGTTAGTATACAAACACCACACACAATAAATAGTTGTGAATAAGTAATACCTCAAAGAATTACAGGTGAGATGAAGAAACCCTTACCATATTTTCGAATGTATTCTACATTTGACCATAATTTCCTAGATAATCAGATTAATCCCATTAGTTAATAAATTATGATCATTTTATTTATGTATTTTTTTTAGTCTAATTTTATTATGTACTTTTATGGACTATTTTATGAGTTATAAAATACAATCATATCATTCTGAAGAATTCATTTCCTTCATTTTAATAATCGATTAACTTGTATATATGTAAAAAAGATCATGTAAAATGGAAATGGATTTCTATAATTGAATTTATATTTCATTCATGAAAATAAATATGATTTAATGATATTATTTTTTTTGTTTTTAGATATGTGGGTGATTCATCTGATATATCCTTAATAATAAATATTCAAATTATTTTGGTTGTTTTTCAATCATCGTGAACTAGTTTTTTCTTATTTATTTCATATATATATATATGAATATACTAGTTACAGAACACAAAATAACTTATAATACATATAATAAAATATTTTTTAACCATAATTATTTTTTTATAACCATCCATGAATGTAGTAATGTAAATTTATGTTTCATCGTCCGTGATGGAATTAAATCGGCACATCACAGATGATTCTTTAATTTTAAAACTAAAAGATGGTGGATAAATAGTTTGATTATGTATTTTACATTAACATAATAAAATTAAATCATATATAAGAAATTGTATTTATCATGAATTTTTTGACATAAGAGATAATTATATAATAAAAATAAATGAAATTAAATTAAATTGAATGATAATGTATAAGATTTAACTTTTGAATTCTTCTCAATGAAAACATCCCATTAAGAACATTGAAATAATATTTTTGTGATACTAGAAATACAAGAATTTGGGGGTCAGTTTTTTAGAATAAATAGTTAGAATGTAATATATATCCAATGCTTTAGAGTTATGAGGAGAAGATATGGTATAAATAGAGGAGGAGAGGGTTGTTTATTGATTATTTAATTCAATTATTATTTTTATATAAAGACTATGAATAGTTATGGATATTAGGAATAAATACATAAAATAGTTCATTTTATTCCAATACAATGGTTCTTATAATATTCATGGTGGAAGGAATAGATTATTTATCTTAAAATTTATATATAGCCTGAATTGTCGTATTTCAGAATTCCTCAAAAATTCCACTATTTTATAAAAATTCAAAAACATCACCATAACCAATTATTATGTTTATAGTTCATAAATTAACTCTAATATTTGAAAATAATTTTATATATGTGAGAAATTAAATATTTACATAAAATCATTATTTAGTCAAAAATACCAATTTTAAAATTTTAACTGGTTTTATGATACTTTCAAAATTTGATTAATGCATCATAATATTATATTATAATCATAATAAAACAAAATATAAATTTATGAATCTATGTTATGATAATAAATTTTTATATATTGTTGTAATAATTATAAAATTTAAAATAAATATTTTTGTTTCACATAAAATACCAAAACATAATTTATCATTTTAAAAACATTTTTTTCTTGTCACACGATATAAATATAACATATATTCATTTATAAGATACCCAAATACTATTTACACATTCATCGGTGATGTTACTATTCTATTATTAATATTACTATTATAAATGGTCAAATTATTATTCCAGTGGTCAGATTAAAATTCATCAAGAATGAATGTTATCAAAAAAATATCAAAAATTTAACCAAGGTAAACATTGAAATTATGGTTTAAAAAATATTGTTTATTTTCTAAAATATAATTTATTAATGTGTAAAATTTTAGTTTTAAAGAAATTCCAACACTAAAAGGTTGTAATACAGGAGTAAAAATGTAGACTTTTAATCCATAAACATGGATTCATTCTTATCATATAACTCATATATCATTGGGATGAATATAAAACCATTCGATTAAATTTATAATATTTATAAAATTAATAATTGGGTTATTACTATTACTTCATCCCAATTTAATGTCTGTAATATAGTTGTCATCTTAAAATATTGACATTTAATTGTATATCATTGTTTGTTTAAGCTTGGTGTTGGGTGAATCCTATGTGGTTGAATATATTTAATATAAAATGATGCATAAAATAAATTCATGGGGTTTTAAAAAATCATGATCATTTTGGCCCTTTTTCTCCCCACATGAAACAATCTTATCTTCCTTTTTATCATATACCATGATGTTTCCTCCCATAATTATGACTTATGGAAAAATAATTCTCTAACATCTTCCCTATATCTATATTCTCCCCAAAATTTCTCTTCTTCTCATACTTACATTCTAAGACATAAGACATGAATAATTCATTCACAATCTTGTTAGAAAAAGATATTATTTCCTCATATGATGAGAATATTCGGTAGATTACTTTCCTTTGAAAGGATTGATTAAACCCATCGTAGAAATGATCATTCATATTCTTTGGTTTTTTTGCATTGATGTGTTTCCCATTTCTTTTCCTAGGTTTCAGTTTTTTTAAAAAAAAATAACTAGAATAGATCAATAAATTATGAAACATAATGTATAATACCAAAACAAGTCATATAAATAAAATAAATTGAAAAATTTATGCACATCCAGTCTCATAATAATAAACATGTGCTTATTACAGTCATATTTACTATTAAATCATTTATAATGGGTTTTAAATAAAATATGAATTTTCATAATCCTATACCCTAAGAGTGTGAAACCAGGTACGCATTAAAGACAATTTTTTGATTACTATATTACGCTGAGTAAGGTTGGGCATGCTTTGTTGGATTTTTTACCCCTAGAAACACCTAATCTAGAACCACATCTACTAGTATTATCTAGATAGCGATGTATTGAAAGGATGATCCACAAAATCTATACCTTTAAAAAAATTAGGGTGTTCATCAATGAATATTATAAAGGTATATCTTAGGGTTATGTTTCTAAACATGTATCTCTTAATATTTTTTCAATGGTTTTTAATAATCTTTGTTTGAGTCCAAATGTATAGAACCTGACCCCAGTACCTTGAAGTCGGTGCCTTACATAATTATAGTTGTATAATAAACAAAGAAGTTTCATATAGATTGACCAAATAGTTCAGTATTGTTGAAAAACTGGATTCAAACATATGATTTAGATTATAAATTGAAATTATAGACAACATAGTAAATCCATTAGAAAAATACATAAGATAATAGATTATACATGTATATCATTCATAATGTACATCTTGACAAATGGGGGGAAAATAAAATATAAGAAGTGAGATCAGATTAATAGTAACAGAAAACAATACAATAGATGATATTAAAATTTAACATAAAAAATAAGGCATAGTGATTGAATAAAAAAAATTGTTAGATCATAATCACGAGCCTAAAATTAGAATAATAAAATTTGAATAAATAGTAATATATAAATAATCACTTGAGAATGAAACATAACTATATATATTCTACTAGCCTAAAAATCACATGGATTATAAATTACTAATATCATAATAAATGAATGCATAATGATAGACATCATAATCATATCAGGAAGTCCTCAACCAAAAAATCAAGTCCACATAAATAGGTAATGTCTCATCCAAAACCCAGTCTTGTATGTCTCATTAGACCTACTGAATCATCAAGGGGATATAGTGGGCCCTACCCATCATGTAATAATTAAAATTCAAGCATCATATTTAAAATAATAAATTTTAAAATATATATTTAAACTATTTTTTCTCATACCACTTTGAAATATTTAAATCATAATCATTGCTGAAAGTTCTCTAATTAAATCATTGATAAATTCTTCATAGAAAATACTCTGTTACTTTGGAAGTAATAGTTCTTTTGGAATATCAATTGTACTTGTGAAAAAAATAATATTATAATAATTAATATCAAAAAAAATTAAAGGTAAGTAAAACAAAAACATGTTTTAAGAATAATAGATATCCCACTATTGTAAAAACATGTAAAATGAGTGTTTATGAAACTTTAGAGATGAAAGCTTTTAGTGTAGTTTAAGGAAAATAATAAATATAATTTAAATAAAAAAATTACACATTAATTTATATAAAACCATATATTAAACTTGATATATTTTCATGATTAAATACATGATGTAATAAAAATAACAGGGACTCAAAATATTTTATGCATTGCACTTGACAATGGGAATGAAATTAGAAAAATCCCTTTAATCAGGATTCAATATTCGGAGGAATTGAAATGGGAAACCATATAAAACATTAATTTCTCCATAAATTAAATATGAAATGATCTATATACATTATATTTATAAAAATATAAATAATATTTAAGAGATATAAATAAATTAAAGATGATTTACAATAGGTGAAAAAGATAAAAAGTGTAACATGAAAGAAGAATGGAGCATTGAGGAGAATCTATTACCAATTTGTAATCAATCGAATCTTATTCCCCACAATATAATAATAAAATAAATAAATTCAATACAATTATTATAATGATATTACTAAAATTTAAATTAAAATGGACATATAAATACACTTTATACAAGAAATAGTGTTGAATAAGTAATATATCAAAAAAATAATGGTTAGATGAGAAAACTCTTACCATTTTCACTAATGGGTTGTTCACATGATATAAAATTCAAATATAATCATATAAAATACATTAATTAATTAATTCATAACCATTTATGTATTTATAGATTTTATTATAATGTTTTTATGTTTAATTATGGCCTTTTTTGTGAGTTATGAAATACAATATTTTCATTCGAGAGCATTCGTTTAGTTGGTTTTCATGATCGATTTACTTTTATATTCATATGTAAGATCTTGTAAAACGATATTAGTTGTAAAAAATTATAATTATATTTTATTAATGTTTTTATATAATATTAAATAGTTATATAATTATTTTTTTATTTGGGATAAGGATGAATCATTTGATAAGATGCTAGTGATAATTGTTTAGATTATTTTGGCAGTTTTTCATTTATCACCAGCTATTTTAGTTGTAGTTGTTTATATTAAGTATATAAAATAGTTTCATATCAATAAACTATTTTGATAACATATATTATGGACTTTTTAACCATAGAAATTGGTTTTATAACAATCCTTCAAGAGGAAAATAAAAAAATGAAAACATATCATCCACAAAGGCAGTAAATTGGCACCTTAAAGATGATGTTTTCATCAACAACATTAAAATAAAAAGAAAAGAGTCATGGTATTAGATTTTATATTAAAATAATAGAGTTAAATTTTATAAAATTTACTAGTGTTATAATGATTTATTTTACAGGGGATCTGAGTATAGTAAAAGAATATAAAATATTGTGAAATGAAAATATAGAATGAGAATGACGACCTTTCTGCATGAATACATCTCCTTGCGAACATCTTTTATGTAAAATTGTGTTCGTATCATGTTGATAAAATAACATCATGGTATTGAGGAAGAGGAATGGAAATGTTTTTGGAAATAAAATGGAAATAATTAAAGTATTTGGAGGTGTGTGGGAATCTGGTGGCGACGGGTTGTATTTATAGTGTCATGAAAGGAGTGCATTTGAATATTTAATTTATTTTTTTATTTTGGATAAATAAAATAAATAGTTTGATAATTATCACTAAAATTATTAAAATAATTAATTATATTTTGATATTATTTTCTTACATCAACATTACATTATATATGACTCAATAATTTACATATTTACTAAATATGGTAAATTATCCTATATCATTATTCCCCAAAAATTGGCTATTTTTGAAAAATCACAAAAATTCACCCTAAAAATTCTTTACATGTAGAATTAAAATATTATCCCCATTTTATGAATATAATTTACTAAACATGAGATGGTTAAATTTTATATAAAATCATAATTTATTCAAAAAATACATATTTTAAAACTATAATTGATTTTATAACACATTAAAAAATTAATTTGGGTCTCACAAAATTATATTAACATAATAAGAAAAAGAATATTAATTTTTGAATATATTTCCTCCAAATAAGTTTTACTTAAATTAATTACATTTGTTATATAATTTTTTATAAATATTTATTTTTTATAAAATTACCAATACATAATTTATCTTATTAAAAACTATTGTTTACGTATTATATGAAAAATAAATATCAAATATTCATTAATAAGATACCTAAATATTATGTACACTTTTATAGGTGATGTGAATATTCAAATCATAAATACACTATTAATATAACAAATAAGAAAATTTTAAGAAGTCTATATTTTCACTATTCATTGGAAAATAATTATTTTCTTAAAAATTAAAAAATATCACCCTAAACTAATTTTGAGATTACACTTTTTAAAATATATTTTTTTTGTCAATAAAATTATTAAAAAGGAAAAAATGTATTTTTAAAAAATTTCCTCCATTAAAATATGGTAAAACTGCATTTAAAGAATTGTAGCCTTTTATGTGTAAAATTAGATTTATTATTATATTAAGTCTGTAAAAATATATTTAATGATTTTAAAAAAAATGACTAATCATATAATATATAAATTTCATTAATATATTTTACAAAAACTATTTAATTTTATTTATTAATATAAAATTCCATTATGGAAATAAAAATAGTTTTTTTTAATAAATCTTTTATGTTCAATTGGTTTTAATTTATAATAATTGGTAATCAATTAATTAATTTTACAAACATATGTATAGTAAATATTCAAAATTTACATAATCTCATTCATTTTCTCTATTCCTGGAAACTTTTGGATGACTATAATAATTAAATAATAATATTTATTCAATTTTTAAGATCGTAATATATTGAAGAAATTAAATTATAAAAGTCATACTATAAAATCAGTGGGTTTTACAATCTAGCTCATTTTACTGCTTATCATTTTTGGTTAACTCTAAGTAAACCCATTTTCACCTAAATAATGATAATTATGTTTTACTCATTTTAATATTCATACTTATAAAATTTTAAATTGAACATATTATAAAATAGATATTATAATGATTAAAAATATAGAATCCATATGTCCAAATACTATCAATAATAGTAGAAAATTATAAATTAAAATTAACCCCATAAATGTGATGAAAACAGTTTTTTAAAAGGAAAATGATTCAAATGTAATAAAAAATTGAATCAAAATTATAAATCAATATGATTCCAATATCATAAATTTGTTTAATTCATATATAGTGGAAATAAATTTTATTTCAATCACATAATAAAATGATTAACCTCAAAAACTCTTTAAACAAAAACGTAGTTTTAAATAAAAATGAGAACTTTTCTGTATTTATTTGAAATTTAATCGTTTTATAAAAATAAAACATATTCCCTCTAATAAAATTTTAACAATATTATTTAAAATATTATGTTTATTTTGTAATATTAATTTTATAAAATTTTTAATAATGGTTTTTATTATATATGTGTAAAAAATAATAAAATTAAAATTTTGAAATATATTGCTTTTTTGTTTAAAATTTGGTTTATTATTATCTCTTGTCTGTAAAACACATAAAAGAAATATTATAAAATCTATCAAATATATGATCTATTAATATAATTAAAAAACTCATAATACGGTCTTTGTTTATTTTATTCATTTAAACAGTGTTTCTGTAAAAAAAAATTCCATAAATAATTACCTTTATTTTCCAAGTATTCTTATTTTAATATCTATTTAATTGTTGATTAATTAATTAAATATATATACATGTCTAAAAAATATATTTCCATTATTATTTATCCTTTGTTTATACCTATCATTCGAACGACGTGGTGATTTCAATAATATTAAATAATAATATTTTAATTACCTATCACATTTCATTTATTCTCAGTGTTTCATGTAACTTGAGAGAAACTCAATGTTTCGTGCAATGAAAAAAATTTATATTACATAAAACACAAACTATTATGAGTACTATGTCTAAAATATATAAAATATGTTTTTGGCGTAACACAATATATCTAAATGATTAAATATATTTTAAAAAAATTCCAAAAATCATGTGATATTGCATTATTTTAAGTTTCATGGTTCTATATTAATATATAATCATCAGCTAATTTCTTATTCATCATGAAACTGAAACCCCATGAGTTATACTATTTTACAATAGATCAATAATTAATATAAATTTTTTTTATTTAATAATTATGATTCATGATTTATATGTATCTATGACTGAAATATATACTAATCATAAAATTTTGACGTCTATATTCACTCAGAAAGAGATAAACATGGGAGAAAGAAGTTGGCGGGAATTAATATAGTATTGTGACTGATTATTTCATTACCATCATGGAAAATAAATCAAATTATCTAAATCATTGAATAAAAAATATTCTTTAGTAAACATGTTATATTTAGAACATAACCCTTTAGTTAATTATTTTATGAATTTTTCCAAGAATTTGATGATTCAAGAACTTCTGTCACAACCCATCCTCGGGGCACGTGCCATGACTACCCCAGGCCCGCCTTCCATAGGCCAGGGGCGGGCGATAACCACCAAAGTCATAAATCCCGAAAAAAAGGGAAGGCATTGCCTTTTATAAGTAAACAAACAAAACGGAATATGCAAGCTGAAATAAACACTAAGTAAATTGAGTACAAAAATAAGCTCTGGAATGTAAATGGTCTCGAATACAAACCCAAATTAAAGTAAAATACAACAGTAAATAATGAAAAACTATAGTAATTTAAACCAGCAACCACTGAGTCATCCTCTGGATATCCCACCTGAAGGGTGGGTACATATGGTCTCCTCAGCTCCTCGAGTCCGGCCGTCCGCTCTGTACACATCCTGCCAAGTGGTCCACCTCTAGGTACCATCCCACTCAATTGGACTCCACCTCGATCAGTGTTGTCTTTCATCTCCATCCAACACAATGTAGTGCAGGTATAACCCATGCAGGGGTGAGTATACCATACTCAGTAGGGACTCCAAGACCCCCGATAGTCTCCTAGAATCCACAAAGGATAAACCACAAATGAAAGATAAAAACATTAAGTATCAACTGACTCTAATTAGGTATATGCCCATACATATACCTAAGTCATCAATTCCAGTTTGGCTCCAACTCACAAGCCAAGTACAACCCAGTCTACAGAGGAAAGAAAAACACAGTCCACAGAAGAAAGTAATTCAATCGCATCGATGATAATGATTGAAAATCAAGACTCATCTCACACAGGTATACTACTCATGAAGAGGGGGGGAAATGATAGATATGGCCTCTGAATCATATTCCCTACCTAACCCACGTAGGATCCAAGTACAGAATTCATCGCTGCCGAAGCCAGGTAGAATCCTAGTACAGTAACCATCACTGCAGAACCCACATAGAACCTAGTATAGTCTTCATCACTACCGAACCCACAGAGGATCCAAGTACAATCTTCCTCGCTACTGAACCCACGTTGGATCCATGTACATTCGTCATAGTCATCGGAGTCGCAGCCAGCTCTAGGGTTCTAGCACACAGCATGCTCGATTCCGGGAGGGTCCGCTCCATGAGCCAAGAGGGCCGATACATCAACTGTCACAAATTCCGGTGTTTATGTATCCCAAAGTTCAGTCTTATCAATAAGTACTCAACGTGATAGACAGCGCATCAATCGGGCGCCCGGTCTGAGAGTTATTGGCTTTTCCGTCCCAAGGGCCCAGTTAGTTTTAAGCTAAATCCATCCCGACCATACAACAGTTGCATCCAAACCTATATTGGTGTAATCTAAAAGAACCATCTCACCAGGAGGAATTCAAAATATTTGACGGCACGTCATTCGGACGTACGGTCCTTAAGAAATAAGCATTTCTGCTTCAGGGGCCCGGTTGGCTTAGGGTTTGAACCAACCCGGCTAGACCCAAACTTCGCCGAATCCTCGAGTGTAATATACTGAAATGACCATCTCATACTAAGGAATCCTACACAACTAACGGTGCATCGATCGAAGGTCCTTAGCTCATGATAGGGCCATTTAACTATTAACAGCCTGAAAATAAGGGGTCTGGGCCCAGTCCGACCCAGCCCAACACCCCCTGCGTCGGCCCGAACCGGGTCGACCCGACTCGGGTTCGGGTTCAGCTCGGTTGGGCACGGGCCCGCCCAGCTGGCACGGCCCAGCTTGCGGCCGGCGCGGCCCGACAAGTCTGTGCGTGGCTCGACCCAGGTGGGTGTGCCCAGCCCGACCCGTGCGGCCAGCGACCCAGCTCGGAAGCCGGCAGCGGCTCGGCTGCTGACCGAGCGGGATGCAAAGGGGCGTGGTCCCTTTATTTTGGAAATGGAGGACCCAGTGGGGTCCACCCAAAAAGCTGGTCGGGGGGGTTACACCCCCCGGTTTCCGAGTAACGACCGGCCTTTATGTTTGGCCGATTGTGAGACGTTGTGGGACCCAGAAGGGGTCCCACCTCCTAGAGATGCCGGAGGCCGTCTTGTCAGCCACCCCTGCTGGTCCGCCACAGTCTTAGACCACAGCTCATTTCATCGGTGCAACATACTGGCGCCGCGCCCTACCGCCGCATCCCACTCCAGCTGTGGTCCTCTACCGATCAACGCACAATGCAACGGCACCATGCGCCTTCACCTCCAACATCATCGAAGATCAACAAAGAAGAGGGGAGAAGAATCAGCCGTGTTTGTGATGTCCGATCTTCTCCCGGTACAATGATATCATGCGACTAATCATTGTGCAATGAAGAACGATAATTGAAAATTTAACAAAAATAACCCCTACCTCGTGACGTGATCTCGGAGAGATGGCGTCGTTCATTGACATCGGAAGGTGAAGTCGCTTGTTTGATCATCAGAATAGGAGGTCCCTCGGTGGTGCAACAATGGTGGATGAGGAAGAAGGGGAAGGGAGGAGGATAAGAGAGGGTTTCTCCATTGGATGCCCCCTCATCTAATAAGATCCTCCGTTATTTAATTAAGGGGTAAGTTTCATTGAATTAATGTGGGTGGTGGTTCCCCATATTAATTCAAACAAATTTGAATTCCACAATGGAAGAATAAAAAAAATGTATTTCCTGATGTCTGGAAAACTAACTTCCACACCGTCCCGACTGCTAACGAATGTGATCTAGAGGAATCGACCATCCATATAGGACCTACTCATGTTGATCCTCAACCTCCGCTGGGACCTCCGCAAATGTCACCCCGTCATCGATGTCCAGCTCCCCAGGACCAATCATATGTGTTGGGTCATGCACATATTTCCTCAGCTGAGATACGTGGAAGACGTCGTGCACTCAGTGCAACTGAGGTGGAAGGGCTAGGCGATAAGCCACCTCACCTACTATGCTGAGAACCTGGAATGGTCCAATGAATCCCAGAAATAACATTCCACACCGGCCAAATCTCCTAATCCAAGTCGAGGTGAGACCCGTAAGAAATTGTGGTCATCATCCTCGAACTCCAATGGTCTCCGCCTCCTATTAGCATAGGACTTCTGTCGGCTCTGTGCAGTTCTCATCCACTCCTGGATGATCTGCACCTTTTCCGCTGTATCCTGGACCATCTCCGGCCCCACAAGTGCTGATTCCCCAGGGTCTGTCCAGCACAGAGGTGATCTACAAGGTCAGTCGTACAATGCCTCGTATGGTGCCTTCTCGATGGTGGAGTGGTTTCTATTGTTTTACGCTAACTCCACCGGAGTTAGGTGATCCTCCCAGCTACGAACAAACTCAAGAACACATGCACAGAGCATGTCCTCATGTGCTTGAATGGTCCTCTCTGTCTAGTCATCCATCTGAGGAAGGAAGTCGGTGCTCAGACGTAGCTACATCCCAAATGCCTCCTTCAACTACTTACAATGCTGAGAAGTAAAGTGACTATCTCGATCGAAGATGATAGACGATGGAACAGCATGAAGCCGTACGATATCCTGAACAAAGAGGCGTCCCAAGATCTCTACTAAGCCATGCTCTCTGATCGGTAAGAATTGGACCGACATGGTGAGTTGGTCGACGATCACCCAGATGGATTCATGTCCTCTAGAAGTATGCGGAATCCCCGTCATGAAATCTATTGATATTCCATCCCACTTCCACTATGGGACCTCTAAGGTTTGCACCAAGCCAACCAGTACCTAGTGCTCCTCCTTCACTTGCAGGCAGGTGAGACATCGTGAAATGAACTCTTCCATATCCGTCTTCATACCCAGCCACCAATGCTGTCATCTGAGATCATGGTACATCTTTACTACTCCTGGATGTACCGCCAAAGGGGAATTGTAAAACTTCGTCAGCACCTCCTCTTGTAATGAAACAGGTACCATGGTAAGTCCCCTGAAGTGGATGGTGTGCTCTCCTCCTACATAAAATCCATCAGGTGCTTGTCATGTGGATATCTGTGCACGTCGCGTCACATAGTCAACGTTCCAACGTTGTACCTCTCTAACCTGTTGAAGTAGTGTAGGGGTGACTGTAGAAAAGCTTATTTATCTCTATCCATGAAGGATATCTGTAATGCGGATAGTTGTTCTGTCAGCTCTTTAAGTAGTTGAATGCCTGATCTCCTGCTGAGTGCATCAGCTACCACGTTCCCCTTCCCTGGAGTATAGACTACCTCAAAGTCATATTCATGGAGAAACTCAAACCATCACCACTGTCTCAGGTTCATGTCATTCTGCGAGAAGATGTACATGAGAATCTGGTGGTCAGAGTAGACTATAAAACGTTCTCCCATCAGATAGTACTGCCACATCTTCAAGGTGAAGACCACTGCTGCTAACTCCAGGTCATGGGTAGCGTAGTTCTACTTGTGATGCCTCAACTATTGTGAACTATAAGCAATCACTGCCTGATCTTTTATCGAGACACACCCGAGTCTGGTCCCTGATGCGTCACACTATACTACGTACCATATACCCTCCTCTAGTAGCCTCATGATGGGTGCATTGATCAATCTCTGTCTCATCTCCTGGAATCTCTGCTAACATCTATCTGACCACATGAAGGGTTTCCCCTTAATCTTCAAAGCTGAAAGTGGTGCTTCCACTTTGGAAAATTCTGGCACAAATCTTTGGTAGTATCCATCTAGACCTAGGAAAATCCGCACCTCCATCACACTCCTGGGTGGCTCCCATGAAAGTAATGCCTCGATCTTCGCAGGATCCACCGCAACTCCCACCTCAGAGATGACGTGCCCCAAGAAGTGCACCTCTCGAATCTAGAACTGACACTTGGAGAGCTTTCCCTAAATCTCGTGCTCTCAAAGTGTGTCCAGTACAACCCATAAGTGTTAGGCGTGCCCTCCCCAATAGTCGAGTAAATTAGTATGTCTTTGATTAAGACTATGAAAAATCGATCGAGGTAAGGATGGAAGATCATGTTCATGAGACTCATGAACACTGCTGAAGCATTGGTTACGCCGAAAAGCATAAAAAACTCATAGTGGTCATACCAACACCTGAAGGATCTCTTCTTCACATCCTCGTCTCGAACTCTAAGCTGATGATAGCCTGACCTGAGGTCTATCTTCGAGAAGCATTGTGCTCCCTTGAGTTGATCAAAGAGGTCGTGAATACTCAGGAGTGGATACTTTTTCTTTACGGTCACCTGATTCTAGTGACGGTAGTCTACACATAGTCGTAATCTCCCATTCTCCCTCTTGGTGAATAAAATTGGAGAAGCCCAGGGTGAAACACTGGGTCAGGTGAATCCCTTTCCCTACAAGTCCTCCAGTTGTACCCGCAGCTCACAAAGCTCAGCGAGAGCCATCCGATATGCTGGTGAAGATATCAGTGTTGTCTCGGGGTACATGTAAATATAGAAGTCTACCTCTCTATGAAGAGGTAGTCTTGGAATATCTTCAGGGAAAACATCCGCATATTGATCCACCACAATAAGAAAAATCGGACTCCGCACATCAACCGCTCTGGGGATGAGACTAGCCAACTTATGTGTGATCGACTTCCCTCTCCTCTACGTAAGTCCATCATGTGCTGTAAAGGCTATCTTCTCTCCGGTGATGGTGAACCTGCTCCCATATGTGTGCACACACTACACATTGCACCTAATACAGTCGATTTGAGCATGAATAGTAGATAACCAATCCATGTCCAAGATGACGTTGTAAGGCCTTGATGCTGCTATAAGAAGATCACAGCTGATGCTCTCGCCTCATAGAGTAAGCTCACACTGTCGGCACCAGTGTGTAATCATCATGTTTTCTCCCGTAAGAGTCTCTAGCCATAAGGATCGAGCCAACAGCTCCGTCGGAATCTCCGAGCTCCGAAAAAATCCAGCAGCAATGAATGAATGAATCGCTCTTGTGTCTAAAAGAACAGTAGAAAGGGTGGAGTAGAAATAGATTATACCTCGAATCATCTCAGGTGCACCGTGGTCGTAAGCCTCCACTGCCTAAAGCTGAGCCTGCCTTTGTCTAATAGCTCCCTGTGGTCGGGGTGGACCTCCTAGTGGTGGTGGTGTTAGAGTGTCGAAGCGTCATCCACCAACTGCTGCTCGGCCAGCTTCTCTGCCTCGTCTGCATACTCCCTACGGACCGCCACGGTCGAACCTCCACCTCACTCTGGGTGGTCCCTCAACCGTTTGCTGCTCCTCTGCATGGCGGGTCAGGCAGTCAAGAGCCATGTGGCCCTACCCGCCGCATGCATAGCACTGTCTGCCTCTCGTATTAACGGCTCTCCTGTGTGTGCCCTGCTCATCCAAACCAGTATCCTGAGGTCTCCCACCGGATGTCCTAGTCCGCATGGACCTCTGCGACATCTGTCTGCTACCGGCTGCAGAAGACTCTTCTACATGTCAACCTACAGTAGGCCTCGCTGCTGGTGTAGGCTCAGCAAGAAAGATCTGCACAAGAAGTGCTTGCTCCATTACATCTTCCTGCATCAGAATGCAGAGGGAGATCATTGAAGCCCTGATCTAATGCCTCAATCCCTGCTCAATGGTCCGGGACCAGAAGACTGGGTCCCATGCCATGTCTGTGGAGTAGCCTGAGAGGTCGGTAAACCTCTCCGAGTACTGGGCTACTGTCATGGTTCCCAACCACAGCTATTGTAACTTCTGGATGCGCACCGCACGGAGGGTGGCTGGAACAAACTCTGAGCGGAAGAGGCTCTCGAAGTCCATCCAAAGTAGAGATGCCTCGTCATGCACTCGGAGCATCAGGCTCCACCAATTACCTACTTCTGTGGGCTAGAGGCTCACTACAAGGATCACCATAAGGTCAGCTGGTGTCCCTACTAATCTGAAGACGTGGACAATAGCCTCCATCCAATCCTTGGATTCCTGAGAGTTCATCTCTCCGTGGATCCTTGGTGGCGCCTGTTGCTGAAACTCATGCTGCACATTTAGGTGGTGTGCACTCTCTGCTGCTGGGGCTGGGGGTATCAGTGGCCCAGCGGGTAGAGGTACCTCTGGTGCCTCTGCTGTAATGGGGCCCTACACCAAGGCCTCGTCACTCAGTGGGATGTCATCTCGCATGTAACTAGGAACCCTAGCTGGCTACCATCGTGGGGTCATCCTAAAAGGAAACAGGTGTTCCATGGTTAATATAGTATACCTGGTGAGCTGACTCAAAGTAATCACTAAGAAAACATTTGAAAGACACCTGGAATCAATGTTTTCATGCACTGAGTCGGAAATCAGATGTCAGGATCCTGGTGTATGGATTCGTCAGCCGCCGCACCAACACTGGACTTCTTGGACTGATAACCACACTAAATACCCTTAAAACTATTGATTCACATAATCAAATTATCAGAGTCTCAAGTTCTTTCCGTAGAACCTCCCTCTGATACCAATTTTTCACGACCCATCCTCGGGGCCCATGTTGTGACTACCCCAAGCCCGCCTTCCATAGGCCAGGGGCTAGCGACTACCACCAAAGGTGTAAATCCTAAAAAAAGGTAAGGAATTGAATTTATATAAGTAAACAAACACAACAGAATACACAAGAAGAATTAAACACTCAGTAAACTGAGTACTAAAGTAAGTGCTGGAAAGTTAATGGGCCAGAATACAAACCCAAATGAAAGTACATTACAATAGTAAAGAAAGAACAACTACATTAAATTAAACCAGCAACCACTGAGTCGTCCTCTGAATATCCCACCTGAAGGGTGGGTACATATGGTCTCTTCATCTCCTCGGTTCTGGCCATCTGCTCCGTGCACGTCCTGCAAAGTGGTCCACCTCCAGGTACCATCCCACTCCACTAGACTCCACCTTGATCAGTGTTGTTTTTCATCTTCATCCAACACAATGTAGTGCAAGTATATCCCGTGCAGGGGTGAGTATACGATACTCATTAGGGACCCCGAGAACCCAGAAGGTCTCCAAGAATCCACAAATGATAAACCACAAAGGAAGGATACAAACACGAAGTATCAACCAACTCTACTTAGGTATATTCCCATACATATACCTAAGTCATCAATTCCAGTTCGGCTCCAACTCAAGAGCCCAAGTACAACCTAGTCCACACAGGAAAGCACAACCCAGTCCACATAGGAAAGAAAGTCAATCACAGCAATGATAATGATTGAAAATCAAGACTCATCTCACACAGTTATAATACTCACGAAGAGGGGTGGAGATGATAGAAGTAGCCTCTAAATCATCTTCCCTGCCGAACCCACGTAGGATCCAAGTATAGAAGTCATCGCTGCCAAACCCACGTAGGATCCTAGTACAGTAACCATCGCTATCAAAACCACGTAGGATCCAAGTACAGTTGTCATCGCTACCGAACCCATGGAGGATCCAAGTACAGTCATCCTTGTTGCTGAACCCACGTAGGATCCATGAATAGTCATCATCATCATTGCAGTCGCAGCCAGCTCTAGGGTTCCCGCACACAGCACGCTCGATTCTGAGAGGGTCCGCTCCACGATCCAAGAGGGCTGATACTTCATATTTCATAGAGTCCACTGTTGATGTATCCCAATGTTCTGTCTCATCAATAGGATCTCAACGCGATATACGGTCCATCAATCGGATGCCCGGTCTAAGAGTTATTGGCTTTTCCATCCCAGGTGCCCAGTTAGTTTTAAGCTAAATACAACATGACCGTACTCCGGCTGCATCCAAATCTCTAGTGGATTAAGCAAAAAGAACCTTCTCACCATGATAAATTCAACGTATTTGACGGCACATCATTCAGATGACCAGTCCTTAAGTTATAATAATTTCCGCTCCAAGGGCCCGGTTGGTTTTGGGTTCGAACCAACCCGGCCTTACCCAAACATCGCCGAAACCTCGAGTGTAATATACCGAAATGATCGCATAGTTCCAAGGAATCCAACTCAATGAATGTTGCATTGATTGGAGGTCCTTAACTCACGATATGGGTGTTTAACTTTTAACAGCTCGAAAATAGGGGGTCTGGGCCCTGTCCGACCCAGCCCAACACCCCCTGGGTCGACCCGAACCGGGTCGACCCAACTCGGGTCTGGGTCCAGCCTTGTTGGGCGTAGCCTGACCGGGCTAGTGTGGTGTGGCCCGCGGCTGGCGCGGCCCGGCCCGTGCGGCCTGCGACCCGGTTCGGAAGCCGGTCGTGGCTCGACTGCTGGCCGAGCGGGACGCAAAGGGGTGCGGCCCCTTTATTTTGGAAATGGAGGACATAGTGGGGTTCACCCTAAAAGCTGGTCGAGGGGGGGGGTACGCCCCCCCCCCCCCACCCCCCCAGTTTCTGGGTGACGGCCAGCCTTTATAGCCAGCCGGCTGTGAGCCACTGCGGGACCCAGTAGGGGTCCCGCCTCCTGGAGTCACCGGCGGCCGGCTTGGCCGGCCGCCCCTTCTGGACCGTCGTTGCCTTGGGTCACGGCTCATCTCACCAGCGCGGCACGATGGCGCCATGCACCACCACCGAAGTCCGCTCCAGCCGTGGTCCTCTACCGATCACCGCACGGTGCAATGGCATTGTGCGCCTCCGCCTCCAACATCATCGAAGATCAACAAAGAAGAGGGGAGGAGAATCAGCCATGTTTGTGCGGTGTGATATCCTGCGGTTACGACGATATCATGCGGCCAATCCTTAATCAACAAAGAACAATAATTAAAAAATGAACAAAATAACCCCTACCTTGTGGCGTGATCTGCGGATAGGTGGTGTCATTCGTTGACGTCGGAAGGTGACCTCTCTTGTTCGATCATCGGAAGAGGAGGTCCCTTGGTGGTGCAAGAATGGTGGAAGAGGAAGAAGAGGAATGGAGGATGAGAAGAGGGGGTTTCTCCAGAAGGATTCCCCCACATCTAATAAGCTCCTCCCTTGTTTAATTAAGGGGGGTGTTTCATTGAATTAATTTGGGTGGTGGTTCCCCACATTAATTCAAACAAATTTGAATTCCACAAAGGAAGAATAAAAAAATTATTTTTATTTCACGAAGTCCAGAAAACTAACTTCCGCACTATCCTGACTGTATTTGAGGTGAAGGTCCCCTTAAGAAATAGTCGATGCTACGATTTCAACAGTGCCCTCGGAATCTGATTCCAAGCACCGGTTCAGATGTTACCAAAACCCACTCATTCGTTCACTGAACGTACCCGAGCTAAACTTCGGAAATTGATTCCGTGCACATTGGGCCTCAAAATCAAGTGCTGTCAGAAACTGCGTACTCGTAAAATCCCAAAGAATTTAAGAAAAAATATTACTTGAAATTTACGGTTCTTTACAACTTCCCCTATATTTATGGAAATGATTATATAGTCATTTATATAAAAAATAATTATGTAGGCTCTCATAGAATACTATGAGTTATTGGAAAATCAAAAACTACATTAGAAGGCTATGTTTATTAAATTTTACACTGAAAATGATTGTGTTATTAAATTTTGAAAGTTGTTATATGGGACCTGTGATTTTTAGATAAAGAGGAAATTATTGAGTAAACATCATAGTTCCCCATTTTTTTGTTCATAATTTATGTTCTAATATGTAAAGTTACTATTGAAGTACTACATGTTTAAGAGAATGAAAATAGATGTAAATGACACTACCATGAAATGTTTGAATTTTCAATAGGTTAAATAATATTGAAAATTAATAATGTAAATGATTCTTTATTTTCTTTTGTTGTAGTATAAATGGTAAAATATTTCTACTATTTTAATAGTGTTATTTTAAAATTCATATTGTGGTGAAAATGTAATTTGTTTTTTATAATCAAAATTTATTTATAATGTTCTTCCCCTTCAAGATACCTAGTATTTATATCATTTTTCTTGACTATATTTTAAGGATTCATTCCTATTATATGGAGATACTCCCTTGATTGTATCCAATAATGATCTATGGATGATGTCAACTATTTGTAAAGGTCATTTGAAATAATTTTTATTGAATTTAATTGAACTATATCTTTTCCAGGTAAATATGATAGATTTCTTAGTGGAATAATTCAGAACTTGGAAGATTCACTTCGTGCTTGTTCAGTTGATTTCTAGTGAATTTGGGATCATAATATTTCTTCAGTTGATTTTTCTTATAATAAAAGTATTCATTATAGTATAGAGAGTAATCCTTTTGAGTAATTATATGTAAAGCGATGTTTATCACAAACATTTTAGGATGATGTGGGTGAATGTATATTTATGGGTCAATAATTGGTAATGGTAATGGTTGGGAAGGATATGATAATTCAATAATATATGATGATATATTAGAGAGGGAAGAATCATTTGGTGGATAATTTGAGAAAGTATATTTATTTCAATAGAGTAAATCATGTTTTTTTATAAATTATCTTCATAGAAAATTATTATTATTTGGGTAAAAAGGGAAGTTTATTTCCATGGTTATTTGGACTGTATTAAATCCTTTATATTGATGCGTCATTTTATTATTGTGGATCCTTATCTTTGTTATTATGTAATGTGAACATTAGTATTCATTTTTCAATGTTAAGAAAGTAAGTATCAGATTTATATCATGTGTTGATCACGGATGTAGTTTAGTTGGATGATAAAATTCTTACAGAGAACAATGTATTCTGATTATTGACCATAGATATCCTGCACTGTGGAAAATGGTAATTCTCTAGGTTATGGTTTTTTGGAAAACCCATATGGTTAATGAATAAAGATGGAATTTTAAAAAAATTGAGGTAAATTACTCCCTTTTTGTTTAATAAGTGAATGAATTTAAAGGGACATATCTTCTCAAAGGAATTAAGAATGTGGAATCCCATGTAATGATCGAATAAATTAATTCATATTTATTATTATTGAATAGATAAATATTAACATAAATTATTGTTGTTTTAAATGGAAAATTATTATTAAAGTCTTTTATTATGTGGTTTTAATTAAATGTTCAATTTTCAAATACATTTATTTTAATATGAAAAAATTAATATTTTTTTTGAATTCAACATGTAAACATTATATTTGGATAAATTTTTGATAAATTTTTGAAGTGATTTATTTTTCTATAAAAGGTGAAATTACTAATTTTTAATGAAATAAATATATAATTTCAAAGTATATATAAAGTTATATTCTATTTTAGATTCGTTTTGAAAAATCATTTTCTATATTTTATTTATAATGATTTATCTATGGTTTTTTAAATTAAATTAATAATATATTTTATCTTGATATTATTTCGTATTGAAAAATTTTATCTCCTATCTCATTGAAATTAACTCAATGGTTTCAAAAAGTAATATTTTCACTTAATTTTTTGTCATTTTTTATGAAAAAAGACAAAAATAATTTTCAATTTTTATATAAATAGTGATAATAACATTTCCAAAAACCATAGCAGTTATTTCATATTTGGATTCCTATATAAGATTTCTTATTCTCTTAAAGAAAAAGAATATTTACTTATGTTCTAGTTTTTTCAAAAGTTTTTTGAAAAGTGAATAGATATTTTAATATTTTTACTTTATTAATTTTGTTATACAGAATATTTTTATGATGAAATGTTTTATATGTTATGATTATGTTATTTTTTATAGGTATTATTTAAGGGGATTTGTATGTCTCGAATAAACTATGAACGGGCGAGCCCATTATAGATCTCTAGTTCATTGTTCAAATAGACTGAGGTAATCCAATAAATTTTACTTAAGATGTTATGGAAATATAATATTATGGTTATTCCGTGTATAATTATGATGATTATTACTTGTGTAACCATGATGGTTACTCAAAATATTACATCGATGGGTATTCCATGTGTGAGTGAGAATGATATTAAAATGATGATTTGAGCTACATACCTGATTTATCTTTTATTTTTATATTTTTTATTAAAATATTATGATAACAAAATGAAAATGAAAATATATTATATATTTTATTCTTGGAAATTAAATCATGTTGAAAATTTTCTTATGAGTTATTCATGATTTCAAACAAAAGATTATGATTTTTTCCTTAAAAGATTGTTATGAAATTTATTATGAATATATTTGAGCATAGAATATGATTTATATTGTCAAAAACCAGCCTAAATACCCTAGTATGCCAATACCCAATCATACATTGACTTAGCCTAAATGGAATTTAGGATCTCCGTGGAATGATCACTAGATCCTGACATCATATAACAGTACAAATAGAGTGAATATTCCAAAAAAGCAGTGAAACATAAAGATACATATCAGTATTCTCACAAACAAAAAAGGGGCTAGTAGCAAAAACAAAAACTACTATATAAACAAACAAAATATTACATAACCAATTTACTGAATGTCAGAAAATGAAATATTAATGTCTCGTTGGGAAATTCCCTCTAATCCCCATTAGATAAATATCAACGAGGTCCTCCATGAGGTGTTTTCCCCATACTCTAACTTGGAAATATAATTTGTAAAAACCTATAATGTAAAAGGTATGGTTTCAGCTAAATATACTTATATGTTTTCACCATGTTTTCCATAATAAGGTTCCATAAAAATAAATAAATCATGTTTTAAATTTTAATCAGAACAAGCATGGATGTACATATTCATATTTTAGAATAAAACATGCTTTTCATTTCAAATTATGGAAGAAATTCAAAACCGGGATTAAATTAAAATATTGTATAATTTTTATATATAAATCACTATGAATGAGTAAATACTATTCTATAATATTTACTATTAAATAACTTCAAAAATAAATATTTTCATCTTCCTAGCGGTATGATCATTTATAGTTTTTGGATCCACACACATCTCATATCAGTGATCATAAAGAATTATATAGATAACCCATAGGTTCATGAAAAATTGTTCGCATCAACATCCCATTGGAGATAAGATCTATTGAAATAGGATTTTATAGTATTTACCAGCAATAAAATTTTAGGTAATTAAAATCCTAGCATTCATGTGAATCCAAAAACCCACTAACTAACCCAGATCGAGTTTTCACAATCAATCAATTAGTACTGAATAAGTATATTCAAATTAGTTAAAAAAGAAAATGTCTCCATTTTTATTTTGAGGGAAGATATTTCATTCAAATATCAAAAGAAATGTTTTTTTATCATTTCTTTTCTTTTCAAACCAAAACCAATCATTGTTTTGTATAATTTTAATTTAAACAATTTTTTATAGAATCCACTTAAAAATTATTTCACAATTTCCATCAATATCAAAATATGACCCAATATCTTTTTTCATAAGGATTGGTGGGTCCATCCAAAAATTGATAACATATAAGTTTCAATACCAATTAGTATCAAATTAGTATTTTCCTAATTTATTTGAATAAAATATCAAACATAATTAAATAAAAGGTTTATTAAATTGGTAATCCTTGAAAGTAACAACATACATTTTCATGGAAACGCAATTCCCGCTATGGGACTTCAGAATGAATGATGATTTAATTTATGATCTTGGAAATAAAAATATATTCAATATTCAACAAAACATAGTTTATATCCATCAATTTAAAGATAATCCACAATTCTCCAATAATGTAAAGAGAGTGCAATGTAAGAGGCAATAATATAACATAGCTAGATAGATTCATCGCAACAAACATGCTGACCAATCGTAAAACGAATGATCTAGAGGTATTAGAGATCTCTAAAATCACCTAGGAAGAGTTTCTATGTCGAGAGAAATGAATTTTTTATTAGTTAAATAATAATTTTTTCTACAAATTTTTTTGGAAATCAATACATAAGAATTTGTACTCAATCTAAAATTTTTACACGTTGTGTAGTTTTTGAGTCCCATACATTCAAAACACCTTACATCCTTTTATAGAAAAATATTATTATTATTATTTGAATAGTGTGTAAAGTATACACATTGTGTAGTAATGAATGATGTGTACACATATTATAGTATCTTCTAGGAGATGTCTATACTTCATGTAAACCCATTAAAGAGTATGTGAATCCCCATCTGACTGTAAGAACTGTATGTTTCATGCTAAAAACTCAAAATAAATCACTAAATACACCATTAAAAGTGTAAAACAAATTATTTCTCAAAATTATTTCAAACAATGAAAAGGTAAAAAAAATGTTATAGAATAAATTTTATAAAGTTAACATAGAGTTACAACATCCCCACCATAAAAGCATTC
Organism: Viscum album; assembly: GCA_963277665.1. Lineage (NCBI taxonomy): Eukaryota > Viridiplantae > Streptophyta > Magnoliopsida > Santalales > Viscaceae > Viscum > Viscum album. The sequence continues at coordinate 411,846,586 of OY728156.1, forward strand.
TATCCCCAAGAATCCAATCAAGAAGCTTCCCTACCAAATAGGTGAGTCTACTTCTCCATCATTAGTTCCCCATTCTCTCATGATTGAATTGAATCCTAATCATGTAGACATAGTACAATCACTAATGGTATAATCCTTCCATGAAGTACCATTCTCTCAGAATCAACTATCTTGACTATAGGATCATTCACCCAAAATTCAGTCCAAACCGCTAGGCAACTGCAACTGAAATGATTAGATGGAAAAAAAATAAAAAATGCAGATGATAAACATATAACACATCATGTGTTGATTTCATCTAGGTTGGATGTTATAAATTATTAGATTCATTCCCAACATACTCAAAAACAACAATTGTTTCCATAATATGGGGAGAACACTTCGCTAACTCCCATGAAATTGGTGACCCAACTGTGGTGAAATATTCAAGAACACCTGATCATTAACTAAAAACTAGAATTTCCTCTATTTATAATTTGCATATGATTAATACTTGATCTATTATTTCAAAATTCATTGGCAATTCAAATTAATTCATGATGTCATCTCTTGGATTAAACTAGGTCTAACCATGGAAGTTTCAACAATATCCAAAAAAATTGAAAATATAATTACAAGGTTGGACATAAAAGGACACAAAAGGAGACATTATGATCAAGAATAAGTAACTATTCCCATAATAAAACTCCACCGTCAACATATGGTAATCCCATGATCCACCAACACTGAGGAGGTAGACACAACTAATATCCTTAAGAATATGTATAGCCCACACTCTATAGATATCTATCTACAGATGGTATTCCATACATAAATGAATTGAAGATTCTAGTGCCTTGTGAATGCCTCTATAAATATGAGATGTAATATAAGGATCCTTATCAGAAGCTATATATTATAGGACATTATTCATATGAAAAATCTCTCACACTTAGAAATTTCCCTCCTCCATAATTTTGGTTGCATCACGAATGTGTGTAATATTGGAAGATTTGGGTAGCGTATATATCACAACCAATGTAATATTCTTATCTCTATTTTTATGAAAAGACCAAATAAAAAAGTATATAGACATATCATACCACATAAATGTCAGAGTTGGTAGTGGATGAGGAATACACAATGTTCTCTAATGCTCAGCCTTGACCTATTAGATTGTATAGAAGTATTAAACAAATTCATAGTTATATCCAACCATAATAATCATTCCAAAATATCATAAAAAATATTTTTATAGGGGTAACATCCCACTAATAATTTGTAAAATTACTAATCCTAGATTTTTCCACAGATAACATCAAAGAAAACTTATTCTATAAACTTATAACACCATCTATGGAGAAAACAATCTGACGAGGTCTCCTCATGATAAAGACAGTCACTAATTATATGGAATATATTATCATTATGATATTTTTAAGGTATTATCTCAAGAAGAGAAGCGGTTAACAGAAACAATCCAAGACAACTTCACCCCTTGTTTCCTAAACACTAATATGAATCTATTGAAAATGATTCTTCATATTCAAATCTTCTAACGATTGTTCACATCTTGGGATTTCCTTCCCAAATATTATTAAATGAATATTAATTTCCTTGTGGAATAGAATCTTTTAAATCTAAATAATAGAGTCCCTACACCTAATACCTCTAGTAGAGATTAAAATAATTTTTAGATAATATTTAACTCTTGCTCTAATGTTTAGAATAAATGGTAATACTTTCTCAAAATGTTTAATGTTGCGAACACTTAAGTGAAAATAGAACCATTGTAATTACTTGTCTATGGGTAGTAAAAAAACTATAGTGTGTCCTATGATTCCAATATACATTTTCTACCATTTGATCATATTACATAAGAACACAACCTAAACCAGAACATGATGTTTCATCGAAGACCACATAGCCATTCCTAACATCTAAAAGATTCAATACTTGTGAAAAATAAAAAATATGTTTCACTATATCACAAGAACTTAGACATTTCTTCTCCAAAAATAACCTCACCCCTTATAATTTAGAGTCATGAAAGGAGAAACCATATTTTATAAATACTTTATAAACCAACTGTAATATCCCAAAAAACATAAGAATCATAGAATCTAAAATACATTTTGTGGTGGCTCCAATATGACAACATATTGCACCTATTTAGGATCTGATGAAATTATATGTTCTAAGACCATGTGACCTAGGAAAATCTCTTCCCTAATCTAAAAATCACATATTCATAACTTGAAATAAAGTTATAACTTTCTAAAAAATTCCATAACTACTCTCAAGTAACATAACTGATCCTCCTAGGAGATAGAGTAAATGAGTATGTTATCCATAAAGAAAAATATGAAAGAATAAATATAACCATGGAAGATAATTTTCATAAAATATATATGTATATAATACATGATAAATGGGTATACCAAATTCCATGACATGGTACTCATAATTTATATACCTACTCCCAATGTCCATTTTCTGTATGCCATATTCTTATATTATCAACTAGTGATAACCCAATCGAAGATCAGTCTTTTAAAACCACGTATCACATATCAACTGGTCAAATAAGTAATAAATCCCTGGTAATGGGTAATTTATCTTTAATATATCTCAATTTATTTTTTGATCATCAACACATTTGTGAAGTGGTTCCATTATCTTTATTAGAAAAAAGAACAGACACCTCCCAAGATGACATGACCTAGCGTATAATTAATTTCACTAATAGATCATCATAATGAGTCTTCAAATAATTAACTTTATCTTCTTCCATATGTTACATAGTAATAGATATCTACTAATTATCATGTAATAAATAATTATAAAACACTACCTCCCATACAAATGGAAAACAAGATATATCAGAAGGAAAAAATTGTGAAACTCGATGAAAACTAGCAGGAGAACACCACTCAAATACACTAAATCTAGATCAAAATAAAAAATTGATATTAATTTTTTGAACACTGGATAATATAGTCCATATCTACTCGACCTCGGGTCCTATTATCTATGATAGGTCTGGCTTACCCCATTAAGAATAGTGAAAAAGGCTTGTCGAAGATAAAAGTCATCATGGGTTTTATTTTAAATGAACTAATCCATCATGAAAATGAAATTAATAGGTTTCATGTCATAACCCAAAAAATACAATGTATGTTCAATACTGGATAATGTTAATACTCAAGTAGGACAATGAAGACCCTTCTCTATCTTCATTCAGATAGGTTAGTAATATCTTCCACGTTAGACAAAATATCCTTAAGAATATTTAACACATTCCAAATATGAATATATATATATATAAGTGATATAAAATAGTAATTAATAAAGTAATAACTAAGAATGAAACTTTAGTGATGGTTCATATTGTAGTCACTAGACACAATTATATTTCCTCTCATGACTCCTCCAATATGTAAATAAGCTTCAATCTGAATTCATGCGGCTAAACCCCCTTAGATCTCAATGAATATGATTTCACTATTGTACCTTTTGGTGATGATGATCCCATACCACTATGTGGAAAAAAATAATTATAATAGAATTTTTTAAATTGATCTAAATGACCATATTAACCACATATCTTTGGTGCCTATATAAAAACCCATTTTTGATGCCCATGATTTCCACTATGTAGGAACATCAAGGGGACTCTTTTAGGAACATTAAGAGAACACTTCTATTGAGAAGAACCATAAGGCTCATCATGTCTTATATTCCCATTATGGGAACTCACAGAAATAACATTTATAGAAAACGTAAATTTCATCAACACTGATTTACCATCAAGATCATGTTTGACCATTAATGCCCAATATAGCACATTATCCACAGAAGAATTAAACTATAATAAATCTTGAGAACAAATATAAAATCGATGTCACATCTCTATCCATTGAGACTTTATATTATCTATAAATAAAATCTCAGGTTAAAACTATATAAGGCCATTCACTTGGTTCTCAAACACTATTTGAGTCATTTTATCTAACTCAAATTTGGAAATAAATCATAGCCTTAGTAGATACTTGGTATAGAACATTTCATTGAAAATAATATTAATGCACTTCCACCCATCAGTCACTGCGTTATTCACTATCACCATTGATTCCCACCATATCCTTATTCACCCATCCAAAATAAAGGATGTACACTTTATCTTAATATATTTTGGAGTATCCATGAAATAAATTTGAAGATAAATATTTCTCAATAAACAAATAACCTCTTAATGATCCTTAGATCCTTGGTACACTGGTGGATTCTGACGAAGAAAATCATAATTGTGATTCTACGATTCATCTTTATGAAGTTCCATAGTTAGAAATTGGATATAAATTAGTTCATGAGCCTATAAAAGGGCATGGATAGCATACCCAACAACCTCAACATGATTATGGTCCACAATAGGATTCCCTCATTTTTTACCATTAGATGCTTCCAAATGGATCAAATTCACATGACTCATCATGGGAATTGTGCTACCAAATAAATATAAATCTGTGTTGAAGGTGGTATAATATTACACGAATCTATAGTAAATAAGAGAAATATAGAAATTAATACCTTCATATAAGAAAAAGAGAATTGGATTTCTAGATATATAAATTTAAAATAGGGTAAACATGATAATTGATACTCAATATACCTTCCACAAACCACCCATGTTTAGTTATGGATTATTATAATGAGCCAGAGATAGATAATAACTCACAAATTCCTCTTAATCCTCAACATGAATTTCTAATTTCATAGAGACGTCATAGAAAAACGCTCAACTAGATACATTGATGTCACTATTTTAGGAACCATCATGGATACCATGTTACTCTAATACCTGATTAATAATACATATATAAAAAGGATATTTCTCGATCCCCATGGGTTGATGGCTAGCACAATGCATCAGAGAAGAGTCTTTTGGGAACAAATTTTCAACAAAAAAGAATATTAAAATGTTACATATAAATATGCTCAAAAACTATAAAAGGGGGTAGTATCAGAAACTAAATAGGTATATCAAAAACCTAAATACTACATCATCAATGTACTCAATGTATAACATGAAAATCTCAAATTTTTAAACAAAGTATCACACTAGGCCCCAGGGAATCAAGACAAGCCACCTCCCCTAATATGAACTTTACCTTTAATTGGTCTTAGTAGGAGAAAATATACAACAACAAAAGGAATAAGGTGTATGTGATCAAAAATACCATTAGGGTCTCCCCAAGTGTTTCAAAAATATAATTCATAACAACAAACAAATCATTCATTCAATTTTAATCTAAATTTTTATGGAAGTGCAACTAAGTATTTTAGAAAAAAACTAGGTTTTAATTTTAAATGATAGAAAACATATCAAAAATGTCTTAAGTAAAATTTTATATAAATCTCTTGTCATAAGTAAACAATTTCCCAAAAATTGGATTTATAATAAAATCATCCCAATATCAAACATGGTCACTTTCCATGAGAAATTATATTTTATAGTATGGGATCCTCACACATTTGATATTATTTATCACAACAAATATTTATACAATAATCTCTTAGTCCCATTAAAAAAGACTCATCAAAATCCCATCATTGATAGCGTATGATTAAGTATGTGTTTCTACAGTTTCCATCATTAAACCATTTCAATGGAATTAGCATACTGGGGTTTTTATCACAAATAATCCACTAATTACCCATGGTACAAAATGATATATAAATCTACTAGAAATGTGAAATCAATTCATACCAATTCAAAGTATAATTTCTTCATTTCTAGAATCTAAATTAGAATTTCATTCAAAACCTAAATAAAATGTTTTTCATCATTTGATACCATTAATAAAGATATAATAGGTTTTTATCATTATAATCTAATCAATATTTCTCAAAATAAATTGATAAATTATTTCACAATTTCCATGAATTTCATAATATACTAAAAAATACAATTCAATTGGAATTGGGGAATTTCCCCAAAATCCATAACATATAAATTTTAATCCTTGTTCAAATCAATTTTTTTTATAAATCAGTTGAATGAAATTTAATAAAATTATCTTTTCATTATATTTTCATTTTGACAATAATAAACCAAGCCTCCTACCTATTCAAGTAATCACAATTCCCACAATGAGACTCCCTAATAAAGGATTAAAGATCAAAATATCTAAGAAATCTACATAGAATAATGATTAAAAACATGACATCTAGATCTATAAATTTTATCATGATCCATGAAAATTTACGGAGGGATAGAGATCGATATATAAGAGGCATGAATATCTCTTACCAATAAATATGAACCCCATCTAGAATGAAAATCAATCACCGAACAAGATATCTAGAGGGATTGGAGATCTCCAAAATCACCTAGGAAGATCCACTAGGTCGAGGAAAGGAAGTCTATAAAATGGAATTAATAATTTAATGAGGAAATGATTAATAAAACAAACACTTAGTTTTTTACAAGTTTTGTAACCTCATGAAATTTTATGTAATTTTTAGGTCCCATTTATGATAATAAATACTCCATTTATTAACAATATCATTTTTAACATTTTCAGGACGTTTAACCTATACAAAATGTGTAAGCATGAAAACTGTGTACAAGTTTTACATAATCTTCTTGGTGATGACTAAATGTCTTTTAATCCCATTACACGACATGTTAATCCCTAGATGGCTGAAGAAACTTTAGTTTTTATGTTGAAAATTCTAACAAATTCATGAAATCAACATAACACATATCCTCCCAAACCCTTCTTAACCTTACTCATCCTATGAAAACGGTAAACCAATAAAAATATTATAGAATTTTGGATAAAATGGTAATTGGGTGTTACATATTGGGTTAAAAAAATTATTTCTATCAAAAAGATAAATTTCCAAAATGTAATATTTTTATATTTTTTCAGGGGCTAATAGTTAATTTATTTATTTTTATTTACTTTATTAAGTGTTTTCTCTCATCCCATGTTACAAATTGTTTTCCATAGGATATAAGAATGGTTAAGGGAAATAAATAATTAAATTTTATGTTTGTGAAAATTTAATAAGACATAAACTTTTTATTTTAATTATTTGGTTTTGTTGGATAATAGATACTGGATTAATGTTTTTTCTTTGTATAGTTGGGTTTTGTTATGTTGTAGCTATGAATTAACATTATTAAAATATAACAATAAAAGATATTTTGGAATTTATAAAATTAAAATATTGTTTATTTTTAGTAAAATCTATAATGTTTAAGGCTGGGACATTAGATTATACACACCATACAATGTATATATTTGGTGAATATGTCCTATGACCCACAGAAGATAAATTAATATAGGAAACCCATATGTTAGGTACATTTTCCTTCATACATGCTTGAATTATTTATATAAAAAATAATTACATTTTTTAAATATATTATAAATCCATAATCAAATATATCATACTTTATATGAATTACCTATAGTTTTTAATCCCCATTTATAAACAATTGTTTATTATAAAAACTATTCATGGTGATGAGTGATTAGTTTTTTATTTATGTTTTAGTATCATAGTTTTGGAATACATAAATTAATCATGGATAAATAATCCATAGAATATTTTCCAATATATAAACATCAAGTATATTACACTTATATGTATTTATAGTTATCCATAAAATTTATATAAAAATGAATTACTTCATTCATAGAGATGGTAGGTGGTGTATACATGTGAAGGTATTTTCAATTTTTCAAATTATGAAACAAAATAATAGAAAATTATATTTTATATTTATTAATTTTTTTATTATATTATAATATTAATACATATTAATTAAATATATCATTATTATAATCCATGAAAATATAAAATAAAAATCATATAACATCAATTTTTGGAGACAGTAGTCTTCAACTACACACGAGCGACAATATCCTTTTCAACTGATTGGATTATACGAAGTTATATAGTGTATTTTTATTATATATGTATAATTATTTCAAAAATATTATATATATATACCTTAAATTTACCATTAAATCAATCAATGTGATATGGTAATGAAAAATGAATGACAACCGTTCATGAAGTTGTAGTCTGTCGTACACATGAATGATAGTTTCATTTACCATATAATGGAATTGTTTATGGATATTGGTTAATTAATTATCATAATAATATCTCATTATATGGAATATAATTTCCTTTTTATTTAACCATAAGTGTAGTGGATTAAATGGAGTTATAATATGAAATAATAGGAAAATGAATGATTAAGAACTCTAACTCTTCTTCGGCCAACCTCTATAACTATTTTCCAAAATCCATCAAAGAATTGTTATCTAGTCAAACAAGGAAATATAGTTCATAGGTAGAAATATAATGAATGTATTTTGTTATGTGTTCTAATATTCAAATGGATCATGTTCTATGGAGAGGATATTAAAGGGCTTTCTAGTTTATAAATATGGAGAGGACACACATAGAATTTTTTTAATTAATTATTTATACCCTGGTTTTATGATTTAAAAATGTCCCAAAATGAAAAATTAATAATACATGGATTAGGTAAAATAAAACTAGGCCAAAAATATAAATTACATATTTTTTTAGGTCACTTTAAACTTTTTCTGTTTATTTTATCCAACAATTAACCCATTTTATCCTTAATCACTGTAATAAATTTTTACTATTTGTAAAATTACTTTATACTAAACCATTATCTAATATTATTAGATAATATTAATTATTCAAAATAAAAAAATTTAATAAAATTTTTAAAATGAAAATCATAGATGTTTTTTAAATTAATTTAAAATTAAAACCATATGCATGTCGAAAAAAAAATTCCAAATGAAAAGTATTATTAAGTATTAAATGATTTTATATCATTAATAAATGAAAAATTCACTCCAATAACCAAAATAAAATTAATTATAAAATATTTTTTCTAATTTATCTTTTAGAAAATTATAAAAACATTTTTCTTTTAAAATTATTCAGAAAAAATTAAGATTCTGATAAAAAACATAATTTTTTTACTTTTCATGGAAAAAATAAACATTTAAATAAATTATTAGAAATGCATTAAAAGATAAAAATAACATAATGGTATAAAAATAGTTTATTTTTTAAAAAAATAATAATAAATTGTTAAAAATTAACTTTACAACATGTGTGGAAAAATAAAAAAACCATCATTTTCGAAAAAAATATTTTTAGCATACAACTAGATTTGGTCTTATCTTAGTCCTAGAAAATTAATATATTAATTTGAAAAAACATATCTAAAATATAATTTATAAATTTAATTAACATCTTAAAAAAATAGTGATTAATTTAATTTATTAAGACAAAAACACACTCCATTCATAAAATCCATTTTTCAATTACAAAATCAGTTTCTAATAATTATAACTTTAAATTATTATAAATTGAAAACCAATGAATATATTTAATAAGTTTTTATACCATATAGTTATCATATATTAGTTAGAACCATATACTCCCACTAATTTAATTTTTATGTTATAAGGGTATAATATATTATAGTTCACTTAGATTTGAAGTATGTGTGTGTCATAAGCTATTAAAGAGATTGAATTTAATTAAAAGTACCTATATATTAAATCAAAAGGTTGTTAAACTATTCCCTCCACTGAAAAAAAATTTCCTCTATGATTCCAAAATGTAACGTCAGTAAATGATTTTGGTATTTCATCATCATAATTTCATTAGGTTCGCATATTTCCTCTTTTATCATATGATTTGTCTAATATACCTTGACCATATGTGTTGTTTGGTTCCTCAAAACTTTTTATCTATTGTACATAATATTTATTCTATCATCACTATAAGATAGATAAGGTTCTAATTCTATTTACTTCATGGTGAGAATATGGGTTGTGTTTAACTTATACTTCCTTAACAATGATATATGGAACAAATAATTCTATTTAGATTGTCTTGTTATATCTGATTGATAAGAAACTTATCCTATTCATTATAGAATTTCGAATGGCCCAACACACATGAGGTAAATTTTGTTTTCTAAAAGAACCTTATAAAACCCTTCCATAGTGACACATTAATGAATACATGATTTCAAAATTGAAATTCAATTTTTTTCATATGGTTATTTTCATAACTCATTTTCCTTCATTGAGATGGTTATACCGTTGTTTCAATGTTTATTACCATTGTCATTGTATCCTCCAAAATATCTAGTCAAATAATCTTCATTTTACCTATTTCATCCCAAAATTTGTAGTATAAATATGATTCCATATAATGATTCATATAATTCAATTTTATTTCTATCATGGAAGATTTTGTTATAGTAAAAATCTATCCAAGATAAATAATAATCCCTCATACCATAAAATTCATTGGTTAATGTCCTGAACTTTTATTATAATGTATGAAAATTCCTTCTAGACATTCCATTAGTTTGGGGATGATAAGTGGTTCTCAAATGATGATCAGTATTAAGATCATTCTGAATAATTTTTGATAATTTCTCTTTAAATTATGCATCAAAATTTATTATAATTGAAATATGTTTCCCATGAAGTCTTAAAAAACTAATATAGATCCCTTTAAGGAGTTCAGGATGAAAGCCTTCTCTAATAGATGTGGAATATCTAGATTTGGGGATGTGATAATAAATAAACCATATTATATCATTCATTCTAGGACTTTTTTTAATAAAATGATAAAGTATATAAAAATTTCCCCTCAATTAAATATAGTAAGGGGTTGAGTTTTCATTACTCCTTTCAAATTTTATCTCTCAACCTTCACCTAACAAAAAACCAAATATGATGACACATAATCCCGAATTTATGTCTTCATATTATCCCACAAAAAATGATACTTTGAATATATATACAACTTGTTTCTACAAGTTTGTATCTAGAAATTAGTTTTATGAGCATCATCCAATAATTCCATCTCAAGATTAGGTATATATTGGCCACATATCCTCTTTCGAATTTTTATAATTCCATCTTCATATATGAAGTAATATAATTTCACATCATTAATAGTTGTAATTTTTTTGGAAAATTATCATCATCATGATTAATATGTTTTATCGATCCCAAAAATGATTTTATTGATATAATATTAATATATAGTTTATGTATCCCATTCTTTGATAAATATCATATCATTATTTAATATATCCATGGTCATAGAATCACTATCGAACATCAATTTGGCGATAACATCATGATAATTCATTATCAATGCATCCAATACCTTATTTGCATTCCTAAGTTAGTCATGTATTGGGAAATCATAATCATTTAGTAGTCCAATCGATCACTATTTCCTTTTGTTGAACACTTTCTCTGAAAAGATATATATCAATATATTATGATCTGTGTATATATATCTAATTTTCCAATAGATTAATGTATCTAGATATTCAAACTAAATATTATAGTATTCCAGAGAATTTCATGGGTTTGATAGATTTCATCATGATTTATTAACTACCAAGATGCTTAGTAAATAATATTTTGACTTTACATAAGGAAAAACTCATGTCCCTTCTTCTATGAATGACATTCTATTACAAATCATTCATTATCTTATGGTATAGAAAAAATCAAATAATTCAACAATATATTATTTAATTACTCATAAAAATATTCAAATTACTTTGCCAATATAAATTTATCCCCTTTATGATTATGACTATTTAATGGTTTATCCAGTACGTTTTTGTTTCCGAAAAAACATAGTGAGTATACTATCAAATAGATGAAACTGTATACCATTATTTTTTTGTTGGTATAGGTCATTCATAGGCCACCATTTTTTTGGGGCCAACTAATATCCCATGCTTATAGAATATAAGTCCAATAATAGAATAATTCTAATGTTGTACTTCACACATTAAATATTTCCAATATAACTTTTTTGTTATATTTTTTGTAATAATGATCTGATATTTATTTACATGGTCCACACATCACTTAAGGTATGCCAAGATATCATCAATAAATACCAAAAAAAATTATAATGATATTATTTGAACACTTATCACATTATATCCATGAATATAGATGGTTAATTAGTCAATCCATGTGGAACTATTTTAATTATGTAATATCTATTCACCATTATAAATATGGTATTTTTTATATCATCTTTAATTACATGAAATTAATGATATTGTTGGCACTGAATTCAAAATGAAGCTGGAAATGGACTTCTTTGAGTAAACTGAAACCATTAATAAATTCAACGGATCATTCTGGGGGTCCATGGATGGTTCACACAAGGTTCAATGCATGCATGCAATATGGAATCGACATCCACGACTCTTTCAATACCATTGTGACATCAATATTCTCATTACATGAATGATGCTAAAAAGGATTAAGATAATTGGGCAAGATATCTATGTTTTGTGCATGAATCTCTATATGAGCATAATCATCTTGTTCACCCAATACGATGTCATACCACACATTGAATACTCGATTGGCACAATTAAGGGAAAAGATTCGTGGAATGCCTCTAATGTGACATAAATATTCTGTTCTATCAGCATAAAATTCTACAATAATGAAAAGATCACCCCCCATGTTTAGGGTGATCTTATAGAAGTCGAACCTCCTCCATGATAAACGAACGACATATATTTCGTTACATCGAAAATGGATGTAATCTTCATGGTGAATATATTTTTTGATAGTTTCCCTTTTGATATTCCCTCATGTAGGCCTATATTCATTTAATAATCACCCAACTTTTTTCAACACGAGTTAGGTGCATGAAAAGACCCTTTTTACATTCACCTTAGACCCTACACACAGACTCCAATCCTATGTGAAACCTCAACCTTTTCATCAATGCATCCATTCTTGCTTGAAAACCCTATTTGAGATCCATGGATTTACTTTATACTAATGAACCTTGTCTGAGTGTCCATTTTACACAAGCCTCATTCCTTGTGAATACCTCTCATGTAGAACCCTCTAAACATGCGCACATCAACTTCTTGGTCCCTCAAGAGATATCCTTTATGACTATTGTGTATGTGTTTTAATACCTTTTTATTCTAAATATATGTACTCTAATTCATTTTTTCTTCTTAGAATAGGAACACTAAAATGGATATCATAATTCAAAACTCCTCCAAACAATTCAAACATGTAATTTATAAATTTATTCCCCACCCAGTGGTGCATGAGAGGTGGGTATGTAAACCCAAGGGGTATAGGGTGAGTCTCACATATCCACACTACATGAAATAAAAATTCCCAGAACCAACATCCTTAACACCTTAATTAAAACTATAGTATTTCCTCATTGAATATACATGAGATTTTCCATGTATACTGATCATGGGTTTCTATATCCTCCCACCAAAGGTCACATACCTCCAAAAACATGCTACTTCAAATCACAAGACCTACACATCATTCATAGGATGCTCTATGAATGAATCATAGGGAATGAGATCCTACCTACAAGGAAGAAGTTCCCCCTCCTGTAGGATGGCATCATCTTCAAGAACCTTACATTCAATTGGCCTCCTTTGAGGAAGATACAAGTAACCAATTTTCTCAATGTCTAGACATATCAGTGATTCCCAATGGGATTAATCTTCTTACAGAAGGATTACTCCCTATCAAGAACCTTTGGAATTTACAAACATATGTAGTGTAATTCATTAGTGTTCACAAAGATATGGATCTATATATGTTTTTCTTAGAGATCACATAATCAACGAGGGAGACATATATTAGATGATTACTTCCAAGGATGAATCCATTGGGGGATGTACTAAAATATTGTCACCCAATTTCAATAAATCGGTAGATATCACCAATAAAAGTGATGAACGCTACCTGTATTTGGAAACAAATAATATATGTATAGACATAATGTGATTCCAATGCTCTACATAATGTGGAGAAGTGTGTTCCCTAGTGAAAGCATCAGAAATATAAATGTTGAAGTTATATTGAACCCATTTTCTTTCCTTTTTAGGGATTATCCATGCCGACCATCAGATAAGGGAATTTGGTATGACATGGAATTATTATACTAAATAAAAAAAATTATATTTTAGAAATCAACATATTATCATGCTTCTTGATCCACCTGACCAGTAATAAGATCCAAATAGAAAATATTGGGCCTGATATGAGACTCACTAGAAATTGTGGCAGTTCAATTTTGTGTATTCCTATCTGTGATGTCTTCAACATGAATCTATCTCTACTATAATGGAATAATGTACTCCACTTAGTAATTGGGAATATATTTGCGTCAATCCATGCTAATGGATGATTCATACAACTTTTTAGGGCCCATGAATCTTGAAACTAACAACCCAAAGCCCACAGAAATAGGGGTAGGAAAAATGTCAACCCAGAAATAATACACGACACCACATACACTAGGAATTCAGCCACATTAATGGTTACTAGAACCCCACACCCCATCTCACCCTTGGATATAATTAATAGATGGGTGATGAATGGACTTTCTGATGGTAAGAACAACAGATGTTATTTTCTCCACGGAAAATGGAATTCTAGGAAATGGAGAATTCTATTCTACATTGAAAATGTTACCCCATGGGCTATATAAGGGGTCACATCTCCCCACTCCAATAGTGAGATTTTTCAGAAGACATTCTCTAGAAATATTCTATGACTCTCTCCCTTATGTTGAGGCGGTGGGGGATTCCCAAGTCACCATAGATATTAATACTTCCTAGGATACACCAAGGAGGGCTTCCACATGGTCTTGTCAGCAGTAGTAGTCATAAGTTCTCTAGGATGATAAATAGGTGGATTATTCCCCTAATATTTTTATTATAGTATGAATGATCTGATGCCAGTGTCTGGGGTAGGATCTGGTGGATTCATGAAAATGGGAATCATCTTCTACTGCTCCAACGGCCCCTATCACTACCAGTGTATTCTGCCAAATCTTGTCCACCACTAAGTAGAGACCGATCAATTCCCATTTCCGATTCAGACGTATGCTTCCATACCGGAAAGATGGGTCCACTCTTATAATCACTAGAACCACTATAAAAAGTTTTGTGACATGCTATGAAGATGACATTCAATATGAAGTCCCTCCTCATACCATATCCAATAAGACTGGAGGTCCTCTCCACTCTCACCCTCATCATGGAGGTCTTCCCCATTTTAACATAATCAGTCATAGATTAGGTCCTCCCTAGTTCATCTAAGTCATGTGTGGAATTAATCCGTGTAATTATTGTTCCCACCATTTCGATACACCCCATGCCACATTCCATCAACATGAATGTTCTCTTAACATAGTTCCCAGATCAAGAAGATTCCCTCACCAATATATCATCGACTAATGTAGAGTCCCTCCATGATTCATCAATTGTTAGTATGAAAGTCCTCCAAATTCTATCACCACTAGAAAATAGGGAGGTCCTACGCATCAAATATACAAGAATAGTAGATTCCGTACATACATATTTGATGGTTGACATGGAGAACCACATCATGTTTCAACCATCCATAGTGTAGGTCATTCTTAAAGATCCAATAATCTGTATAGAGTCCCTCCATGTACTCATGCTTCTCATCATGGAGGTCCTACGCATGTTCTCAGTGAATAAAGAAGAGGTCCTCCCTACTAAATCAACAAACAGAGTGGGTTTCTTCCCTAATGCTATAGTAGTCAACGTAGTGGACCTCCCTGATCAAAAAAATAACTAATATGGTTGACCCCCTAATATACTAATTGATCAATGTGGTTTTCCTCCTCACACCATAACCCACCAGAATTAAGTTACACCCTAAAAAATTCCATTCCTTGATGAAATATCCCCAGGAAGGAGGAAGATGAGTGCCACCCAATGAAAAATTATGGGAACTTCCAAGTTGTTGTCAATACCAATCACTTCGTAGTCTATAAAGTATAATTCGATTCATTGGGGGATACTTCACCCCATTAATCTACATCAATGTCTGGTGTAGGATACCATGAGGTAAATCTAATCATTATAGAAATTTATATCCCAAAAATTACCAATATCATTATAGGTATATTTAGGTGGAGGAATATCTCCCTCTCTTATATGGTAAAATGGAGTAATTATCCTTATCATAGATAGTCTCATTATCTACCTCTACAAGAGATCACAAATAGTTCTTTTGTACTTTAAGAGATGAAAATAATCTATTAAACACATAGATGAATGACACTTCCATTGAAAATGAGGTAGTGGAGACTATCTTGTCCTAGAAAAGTGTAATTATATCATTGGAACCAACTTCAAAATATAACCTACTGTTAAGCAACCAGTCATCTCGTGCAACGGCCCATCTATCATCCGCCCCACTTCTAAAGAGACCCTCATCAATGCCACTATTGTTTTTCCTCTTGTTTCTGTCTAAATCATGGAATTACCAAGATCTAGGACACTCTTTTGTCCAATATGATTTATGGTATACTCATGTTGGTTAGTAGTAGTAAGGGGTATTATGGTCAAATGTGTCTTGTAACTTCAACATTATAGATTCCCTCACCAAGGACCAAGACACATCTTTTTTCAACCTTATAGATGATGTTTTTTCACCTCCATGAACATCATTGGATCTACCAATTCAGCCATGAGCACTTCTATAGAATCGTTCGGTAGTGGGGAATATTTGAGTTGGTAGCACTCTTGATAGCTCGACACCCCATATCACTCATGCACTATCGGGACATCTAACATAGATGTGTTCAAAGGATCATTCTAAACCCTATAATAATTGGAGAGGCATATTCACATGTACAGATCTATGTCATGGGATAGTGCGATAGTCTCTATTTAATCCCTATCTAGCATCAGCTGAACCTATATACTGATATTGATGATATTCCTCCTGGTATTTTTACGGTAAATATAGATGATATTGGTTTGTCTAAATTAGGGGACACCATCATAGTGTTCAAAAAAGATAAACCTCCCCATAGGTAAGCACAATTCCAAGTGGACCCTCACACAAGTATCTTCACTCACTAAAAAGATTATTGATTGGCTGTAGGGAACCCTATACATCATTTTCCACTGCTCAAAACATCAACATGGGTAAATATCCGATTAGCGACTCCAAGGTATCTTATCCATCAGATGTTGTAAAAAATACAGAGTTTAATTCCACTATCCAAACCATTCTATAACATACCATATATTAGAATTGGGTCATTGATGAGATCTTTGCTAAGAGGATCGTGGGCTATGGAACTCCTAAGATAGATAATTTCCCTCCTCTAATGGGGTTGTTGGGGCCGTCACAATTCTTTTGTCACAAGTTTCTCTCATAAAAACATGGAAATACTAGGCATCCTAATATGAAAGAGACTAATGTTTATAGAAAGATACCAAGGTATACATCACATACTCCACCCATTAATCATTATAAAATTTCCCTAGACGCAAATAAAATATTTTTTGATCGTGATTACCATGTTGATGATCCTATAAAAATCTTGGTGTTCAGTGATCCTCATCCAGAAAGGAACCCCTTCTATAGTGATTTGATATCTGCTCTCACCGCTGACATTCAAGGCTTGGAGATATAAAACGTGGAAATCCAACATGAAGGTAAGCTCTATCCATCTTTGGTATATTACTTGTGAGAACCCATAGATTTAAGTAATCCTATCTTAACACCCTTAGATGGATGGAAAACCTAATGTAGCATATGGTCCACATCATATTAAGGTGAAGGCCCATGTTGGAATCCACAGAGTATCTGGAGGCGGCCATGCTTCGATGTTTTATATATACATTAAAAGAGCCAGTTATTTTCTTGTACAACCAAACACCCATAAGGATAATCACATGTTGAAAAGAACCCAGTATAAAGTTTCTCAACTAGTTCAGTTACACCTTGTTAGGGAAAATAATTATTGACACCATTATGTGAAATTAGTTTCCAATCAAGTGCATCATAGGCATTATTGTCAGGTAGAAGTTCTACTCATGTTTGCTTGATATGCCATTAACTCAAGAAAAGTTGTTGAATATGTGTGTGGGGAACATCAATACCAATATTTTATCCACTCTCATAACATAGAACATATGCTGAAGGTTTATATACTTCTCTGACAAAGACCATTTCCTAGATTAACCCTAGCCGAATGTCAAGAAGCCACGCCCATTTTCTATTTTAACTCTTATAAGAATAAATTATAAGGAATATACTACCAAAATAATATAAATTTGGGACCATATAAGCTATATCTATTTCCATCATAACCCCACCATTTGAAGCCTCATCAAGGGAAGTAACCTCATCATGCTCAGCCTCACTAAGTGAAAAATCGCAAGGCACTACCTCACAAATCATACCCACCCTAGAGAGAAAAAATGGATCCCTCCCCTCGTCAGGATACATCCCATAATTATGGATAAAATCCTAGAGTTCTCGTGAAACTAGTAAAACAAATTTTATAAATCAATTGTGCCATGTTATTCCTAAAATTCCATGGAACAAGTGGCTTTGATGCTGCCATAGTGAATGAGTCCCCATCATGTTGAGCTCATTTATTTCCCTAAACAACATTCATATCAAAAAATCATTGTAAATACCATCATGAAATGATATGTACTCAAGGATTGTATTTTTCACCAGTTGTAAAATGGTTATTTCATGTTGAGACATGTATTGGAAGAGGTGGAACACATCTCTACTTAGCTCAAAAATGTAAATGAAGGTTCTGATGAATGGAAATATGTTTCCTACTATGAGAATCTGTTTTATGGTGGTTGGTTGGAACATAGAGACGTTTCTCACACACATGGTTTCATCTATACAGCCATAGACTAACCTAATCCTCTTGAATTCACCACTCATACCCTGGTTACAAATTTTGTGTCCATGTTATCGCCTTATATATCCCATAAGAGTAGGTAGTGACAACAAAAAGGAAGAAAAATTCCCCCTATAGTGAAATATCTGTCAAACACCCTCACTGATTTGATGTACATTGAGTTGGGAATCACACTAGTTTCCTCAAAAAATTGAAAGACCTCCCCTCTAACAATGATCGATAGGATTCCTCCATTAATATTGTCAAATTTATGGATTCATTCATAGCCCAAAATAATGAGTAATGTCAAGAACTCTCTTCGTGTTCCTCTGTCTGAGGACTTTGGAGAAGTGGTCGATGATATGATAAATAAAAGAGTACTCCAATTTGTTTCATTCATTATACTAAAAACTGGATATTGGTTATGTGTAGAGAGCATTAGGAATAGTTCTCGCATCCCACTCCATTAGATACACTACCACAGTTGATAGTTCCAATTGAACAGGCTGAACATCCAAATCCACACCATGATCGATCATGTCTAACTAAATTCATTCCTCATCTATCCAGATTTCATCCATTAGTTGTTTAGGGGGAGTGATATAATGTTCATCATGACATCTCTAGCTTCTTTTAAAATCCAATGACTCGGCCAATAGTGTCGTTATTTCTTCCTTGAAAAGTAAAATCCCATGTGGAAAACTTTTTTATATGTCACGAAAGTATATTGTTTTGATGTACCTCTCATGTATCAGTCAGATATATCAAACCACAAGGCCCTTTTCCTATCATAATAAATTAATGAGTACCTCAAAAAATCACTGAGAATCCCCCTTAAGATAATAATATATGTATGATCCATATCAACATTATACAAAGAGTAATTCAAGCATGGTGAATGTAAATCCATCGTCTCATTCTCTGAATAATATGATGGAACCCTCATTGTGGGTCACATATATTGGATATATATCACTAGCCATATCAATGTACAATATTTCTACCATTTTATAGTTGAAATTAGTTCAATGATCAATATCACACCTACCTAAAATCTATAAATTATGGGACAGACTAAAACATATCTATGTCCCTCTAACCAGAAGATTCATATTTATGACATAACTGATCTGAGACCATGTAAAAGAATAAATTTGAAGACACAGTTTGATGGTGTGGTATAAAATTCTTAATTCATGTTCATCTCATGGGAAACATCCTTAAATGCACTGATGTGTAGGTCTTAGATCCATCTACATGCACCAGTTCACTCCTCGTACCCTCAATGAATCACGTACTCCCTTAACAGTCGAGTGGGTGTACTCCATGTTGATGAATCTCCATTCATCTACAATTAATAAAACTATCTAAATGCTGACTATTATAAGATAATAGACAAGTTAGTGTAGACCATTGTGTTTGATCAAGAAACTATTAAAGATAATCTCTAGATAGACTTGAATAATGATTTCATCCTCCTATTTCAATATTTTGGACTCTACAATGCCACACATAAAAATTTTAATTTCCATTTCTGGGTGGAATGGGAAGTCATCCCAAGGTATAAAAAATATGTAAGATTACCTCATACTCCTACACAAGCTAGGATTGTGTGATTCCATAACACCCAAACCCTAGAAGGTACCATGATGTTCTCCCCACGACTATAATTGTACTTTAAACATTCTCATTATTCTAGAACTATTTAAACCAAAACACATTGACTCTTCACCATTTCATTGACATAAATTATTTCCCCTTCGATTGAATTCATAATGGAATTAGTTAAAATGGTTCTTTCACCATGGTCTCAGCTGAATGGGAGTCACCCAATGATGATTTCATAGCCGCACAAGCCGGCACAAGTGTCCCCATAGAATCAGTCAACCTGGATGACCTATCTACTCCCACAGATTCCCCAACCCTGTATGATAAATAATATTGAGAATATTATACTCTTACATTTTAACAAGACATCTTATCCATTGTTGACGATCTGGTTTAGGTGATACTTGGAAATGAGATAGATCAAAGGCCAACACTGGTCATTGAATCTATTCCTATAAAGGATCAGACACTAAAGGTGGAACTACCAAAGAATAATCATGATTTATTTGATTAGATTTATGATTATATTCTAGAAATATAACCACATTACATCATCAATAATCTTTTCCTATTGGTATGTCACCATGGGTTCAAGAAACCTCCAAGGAAAATGCACGATTCTAATGGTGCAATGGTCAAGGTCCCAATTGATATTATTATATGAGTTACCTTCATCAAGGGAATTTATTTCCCATGTGGTAACCAAAATCATTATAGTCTATTAGAAGAATGAAATGACCAGATTGTGAGTCAACTTCTATGATCTTAACTGCCACTGTCTAAAGGAAGATTTTCCCCTTTTGGTGACTTGGTTGTTGATCAATGTCACAACTGGGTTCAAGGCTCTCTCTTTCATGGATGGATACTATAGATATAACCAGATCCATGTGGACCCTTATGAGGAGGATTATACATCCTTCAAAGTTCAATACGGTAATTTTCCCTATCAGGTTATTCAATTCAGTTTGAAGAATTTTGGAGCCACTTATCAGTGAGATATGTACCACATTTTCAAACTGATCCTTGGGATGCTAATATATTTTTATGTGGATGAATTCATGGTCAAATATAACCATTTTTCATACCACCTTAGAGATCATGATATAATGTTCACCTTTATCCAATCTAAGCACTTTGATATGCTCCCAATGGCATGTGACATTGAGGATACCTCTGGGAAGTTTCTCTATATCACCCCCAAGTATAGAGGCATCAAAACAGATGTAGAGAAGAACAAGGAAATCATCCATATGTCCACTCCATGAAATCTCGTATTGATCTGATGCCTTCAAGACAGTATGAAATAGATATTTGGACTCCCTAAAAATCGGGCTAGAATGTGTAAGCCCAAATACATAATCATGTTGAATGGTTTTTCCTACCAATTGAATGAAGTGTATCATTCCATCTTCAAGGAAATCAAACATTATCTTCTACATCCTCCAGTAATGATGCCACCAGTCTTTGAAAAGCCTCTATTCCTTTATGTGACCTCCTTGAAGTAGTCTCTTAGCACAATTCTTACTCATAAGAAAAAATAAGGGATAAAGAATATTTTATACTATATTAGTCATAAGCTCCTCGACACGGAGCCAAATACAATCCAATCAAGAAGAGATGTCTAACAAGCCAAAATGTTATCCAAGGAAATCCCATTTTTATAATTATTTCATATATTCTAATCATAAAATCAAATTAATAACACAATAAAAACATTATAAATGAAAAAATAATGAAATAATAATTATTTCTATAAGTTAAGGAACTTATACCGATGAAATTGTAACATGAACATTAGAATAGTAATGGGACACAAATGAATAGTGAACTAGGTAATTGAATCTTAAAATCATGAATGAAATTATAAAAAAACAATTACCCACCTATTAAGATACTATATAATATAATAATATGATATTTTAAGTAAATAATTTTTTTAAATTTAATATTTAAATGCTGGTTAATTTTCATGTCAAAAAATTTAAATTATAATTTAATGATAAATATAATAATTTTAAATTAAATTTTATTATCATAAAAATTATTTAATAGTTAATATTTTTTTCTCGTGCTTATTATATAATATTTTTAGACCTTGGTTAATTTTTCAATCTCTTATATAATGTGATTTAATATTAAAATATTCATTTTCCGTGTAAAAAGTCAATTTGATTAATAATTATTTTTCTCATATTTAAAAATATATATTCATAAAATATAATTCATTTGTAAATTCTACAGGTCAAAAAATTATTATGGTTATGTTTTTGGTATTTTTCTAAAATACAATATATTTTGATGAACAGTAAAATATGATAATTCAAAATGAATGCTAAATACAAGAATAATGGACATGTTAATAATTTATGGTTCATGTAAGACAATAATATAGAAATATATCTCATTATTTTAATATATTTTTATTTATTTCTTAATATATTTTTAGTCTTGATCAAAAATAATAAAATAATTAATTAAATAGTGAGAAAACACCCCTCTCATCGAATTTAAATACCCCCTCACCACCTAATCTCCTCAAACCTTCAAAGCATGGAGCGCTATCCAAATTCTACCCAATATTCATCCCACACCCCTCCCTCATTCCTAATATCTTTTGGTATAATCAAAATTCAAAAAATATTTTCCCTAAGGAGGTTCTTAAGGAGGATAAATTCATGAGGTAAATTCTTCTTTCCTTTTTATTAATTTATTTCTGGTTTTCCTTTTTGTAATATATCCTCACATAACCCCATCAAAATGTAATGATTACTCAATTAAAATAAATTTAATCTAATTTTAATATTCTAAGGTAATAATCAATCATTTATCCCCTTCACCCCTCCATTTTATTATAAAAATGAAACAGTAGTTTGTGAGGTGTTGATTTATCGGCCTTCATGGAAAAAAAGTTTTTATATTCCTTTATCTCGTTCAATTGTGGACTTGAAATCATTATAATGGATGAAAAATATTTTAAAATGTTTTTACCCTTTTATATTATGTAAAAAAACATATATATATATATATATAACACTAAATGATAAAACAAAATGAGTTCTCTGTGATCGAAAACCTCTTAAAAATAATCTAAACGATTATCATTAACATGTTCTCTAATGATTAATCCTCCATTCTGAAAAAATAAGTTTATTTATATTTTTTGATTAATACCACATAATTTCAATTCTGGATAATTATTCCATTTTACATGAGCATTAATACTCATATATAAGTGAACTGATCATTAAAACTAAAAAAATAGACAATCCTAAAAGAAGAAATTAAACATTATAACTCATCAAAAAATCCATTAATGTAATTAATAAAATTATTCTAAAAATTTTCTTTTATAAGAGGAACTATAAGTATTAATTAGTAAATATAATTTTATTATTTTGGACCATAATATCAACCGCATAACCGTTTCAGAAATAATTTTAGGGACTCAACCTGAACCTCTGTATGTTCCTTTGGGTTACTCTTTATCACTGTTTTCCCCAATATAATGCTTCTTTATTTTTATATACATACTATAATATTTTTATGTCTTCAAATCTCATATATAAAAATCATATCATCCCTCTTTTATGTGGAGATACATGTTTTAAAAAGGTTTTATTCTCAATTCTTCTTGATAAGAAAGCATGATTTAAGGGAACATCCATATTTCTTACCCGTTTTTAAGTGCACAACATAATCTATTTTGAAACACCATTATTTTTTAAAAAATAAATAATTTATCATGAAAATATATATTTTTTCATTTATTGTTTTATATAAATAATTATGACTTTCTCTTTTAAAGAATCATTAACATTTTCCCTAAACCACACTAAAATGTTTAATTTATAAAGTTTCTTGAAAATTATTTTTTTCATGTATTCACATCATTTTAATATCACATGATAGGATATATAACTATTTACCTTATTAAGACCCATTTATTATTTTTATCACTTATTTCATGGAAACCATTATGATATTCTATTATTTTATTTCTTTTGACATGATTATGATACCCAATTCTTACCATGGGTAACCCTTATGTTTATGTTTGATTCTTTATGTATGATTTGGCATGTGGGACACATAATTTGAACATGTAATGATGGGATTTACAAGATGGATCTCTAATTCACTGGGTAATGTTTTGTCCCATGTGACCTCAATTTAAATGATCTTGGTGGTTAGACTTTGCGTGTTCTCCATGTGCACCAGTCTTGTTGGTTAGTCTTGACATATAGTCCATGTGAAACAATTATGGACTCATTATTATGTCATGTAGTATTTTTTTTGAAATATTTCTATGATACCATGTTTACAAGATTACTCATTGTAAATTTTATGCATCATAATGTTAATTCATGTTCCTTGTTTTTTATGACATCTTGTTATGCTTTCTCACCCATGTGTTATTCTATATTCATATGAAAATTCCCTTATTGGGTATTTTAGCTCATCCATTTTTTTATGTATTCCCTAGGGTATCCTATGTAGATATATGGGCTCAAAATTATTCAGGATATCATTTTGATGAATAAATTCAAGATGTTTTAGTTTGGTTTCATGTTGTTAAATTGTACATCTAATCTTACAGGTACACTAGAATTTATGATCCTTGGTCTTTATTAATGTGTTAGGTATGCATAAAACCATGTAATAATATGTGTAAATTTATAGGGTCATTATAATATTCCTTGTACATGTTTTTGCAGTGCAAGAGTTGTGGAATTATATTCACTATCACAATATACATCAGTTGTCATGTGTGGATCTGAAAATGTATATCCTAAAATGCCTCATATTGATAGGATAGTTGACGCAATGGGATGTGGCCCTCTAGAAGTTCTACACAATGTCATTTAAAAATAAATCTATTAATGGTTAGGCACTAGCTAGTAGATTTCCAAGCTGACTATCTTGCTGCTGAAGAATTTCATATTGAAGTATATTTTCTAGATGAAGATATCATCTCAGTGGATCAGGATGTGTCATGTTGGAAGCTGCATTTCGATGGTTCCTCTAGGACCAAAAGTGGTATAATGATCAATTATTCCAAGATTAATATATTAGATATTTGGATCATCTTCATCACTTCAATATATGATGTGCTTTCCAATTCATTCCTGGTATCAAAAGGATACTCCAATATTGAGGGAGAGTATCATGCACTCATTATTAATCTCAAGCTAGACCTCACGATTAAATTCCCCAACATGCATGTTGAGGGAGACTCTGAATTTGTAATCAAGAATATATATAGTGATAATATCACCAGAAAGACTGTGATTTTTACCTTGCTGGGGAACACTCAAAAGAATATGTCATGTTTCCCTTCTAGTTCAGAGTTGAATCATGATCCAAGCTCACAAAAAGGTCGACATGATTCCTTGGTTATTTTGGCTAACAGACTTACAGATCCTAACTAGTATGATCTATTCATCCATGTGGCACAGAGAATTGGCATCTCCCCCTTTATTATAGATGATGATGATATATAGTAGGTAAACCACCTAGTTTTCAGTACCTCTTCATCAGGATATCCACCCCCCCCCCCCCTCAGTAGAAGAAATATCTCAATGGATGACTCCTTTAATCATGTATCTCTAACACATCATTCTACCTATAGATAGATCCTAAAACTAGTGAATCTACAAGAAAACAGCATATATTTCCCTCTAGTATGGTCATATCCTTTAGAATACCCTCAATAGATATGTATTTAATTGGATTATACGTCGTTTTATTCTAAAATATGGGATTCCCTAGGTCATTCATGATGATCAATTTTCATCATGTGATGCTCATTAGGTAGGATTGAATCCATCCCACCTAATTAAAATTTTGATATAATTCATTCTCATAATTATCAACGACTACATCAAATTAAATAATTTGTCTACCAGATGTCATATTCATTCCAACTTTTTACATTGACCATGGAATCACCTCGACAACAAAATGTAAAAATTTCCCATTATAGTCTAGGCCATGATGTAACTGGATTTTATCATATAGAAAAAATACCCCAGTGTTGGTTCATTATATAAATAATGGATTTAATTTCCATGTGGAGATAATGGATTACTCTTATGGAAGTCAGTTACTAGTAAGTGATTGAATTTTTTATCCACCATATCATCCATCAATTCATAGTTTCTCAAACCATTCTTAAATAGATGAAAACACTATTTTGGGATGCTAAGCTAAAGATTTTTTATGAAAATTATATTTCCCTGTACAATCATACTTATTAGTACATAAGATGGAAAATGGATATATTTATGAATTAAAAATACCCCTACATAAAACTCTATAGAAGATGGTGGGACATAGCACAATAATTTGGACATAACATATTTCCAATTCTCTCAGTGATTATTTGAGGAGGACTTGAAATTCCATCCAAGTGACTCTATATTAACTAGTCTACATTGAATAGGTAGTACTTCCCATAAAGATTAGTTTTTAATCACTATAATGATCTATATCTGAATAGAAGATTCCAAAAAGAGAGGAAGAAGCTCATATAATTGAGATGAAATCCATCAAAGACAATATGATCTATGAGTTTTCTAATTTAGGGATGTAATATAATAAGATAGTGATATTGTTTGATAATAAGGTTGTATTTTTCTCCCTCCTCATGGGTGATACGGTACTATCTCTCAGGATGCTAATGATACCCAATGGGAGGCCTCCAAACTTGGAGACCAATTGGGAAGAAGCTTATATCATTCACAACGTCTACCCCAGTAGAGAATATGCTTTCATCACTATGGGTGAAGAGTGCATAAATCCTCCAACCAATTACATGTATCTAAGAAGTACATCACATGTGGAGGAAACATCTCATGCACATAATGTTAAAATGGGAAACTATCCCAAGATTTATGACATTAAAAAATAGCCATCATAGGGTCTGAACCCTAGGACCTTAATCTAAGAGCCTAATTCTGAAGCTCTGGATTTTAAAAAATGTATGGATATTAATAGGTAATATTTTTTGAAGTGAAGTGGTCCATAGACCCACTTTTACATAATATTACTATTTCTAGGCCACAGATAACATTTTTTGGAAAACCATAACCCATAGTCTGATTTTTAGAGCATTAAACCGCACAGCCATAGTTTAAGCATCATGACCTTAAACTACATGAATCATTATTTTAGAATTCTTACTATCGTTTTTGAGAACCCTAGACCTCATTCATGTAATATTATCTTATTCCACTACCTTTGACACATTTTTTTGAAGAATGTACCCTCTTCAGTTAGAACTCTATGACATTAAACAATGATCCTCCAGTCCAAGCATCATGACTATAAACTATGTTCAAGCCTTCTTGTAAATGTGTGGTTTGACATTGGGACCCATTATCGATTATTCATGTAAGGTTTGTCAATTTGTAATTCCACCATACCAATTTTGGGAAGCCCTAATACCATAGTCCATACTCTCTTACCTAAAGCTAATATCCCATAGACCAGGAGGCATGACCTCAATTTGTTTATAGTCTGTTTAAGGATTATGACATTAATCTATATTCATCCGCTATTGTTCGAGCTGTTTGATAAAGAAAATGCATTGTGTTAGTGTCTTCAATACACATCTTTAACTTTTATTTCATTGGAAACCCTTCCTGTATGAACCTAAAAGGAACATATCAAAATCCTAGATGAATAATATTATATTGGGTACCAACCTATGTCCCAGACATACAGTGTTAAACTCATCACTTTTTGTGATCTCTATGACATTAAAATAAAAGTTAAATTGTTGAATCTTGACATAAATATGTGTAAAAGTCATCCATGGGAGTGTATTTTGAGGCATGTTATCCTAGGTCTCCATTCACTTCAGGATTGAGATGACATGCCATGGACATCCCCCCTTGGAATTCATTCCCACCATCCTCGCAAAAAATGATGTTAAACTATTCTTCTAACATCATATCAACATTAAAATAAACATCATTTGACCATAATCCTAGTTGAAGGATGATAAACTACATAAAAACTCTCATCCTAGATGTATAATGATAAAATACACAATATCATATTGTTCTCATATGGGATGACATTTCCCTCAACATTGGTTATCTACCATGCCACATTCAAGAGCTATGTACTACTTGATTCTATACACAGAATATACACAATGATGATGGTATTATATTTCTTGGTCTAGACACCCCAAAACAAAAATTCTCCCTCTCTTTGAGCATACCATCCCTACAGAAATATATCTTTATAACAAACAATGTAAAAATTTATTCTCATTCTTATGAGATATGTAGTAAATTTGGCATCTTAAATATCATGCCCAATAATGTCATTTACACTAATTCACCACTTTCTATCATCATCTTACCACATGAAATTAAAGAAAATTTCATTTTAAGAACTAATTGTTGTCTGATTCCTATCCTTTTATAGTATGTAGCGGCATCTAGACATTTTTTTCAAGTCCATCTACAAGATTTTCAAACCTTTGGATATTTCTCTTAACAATAGTCCAAGAATCATGATCAGAAACTGTATGTATGCCTCATCAAGAATGTGTATTTGGTGTTGGAAACCTTTTTCCATATTCATGTAGATAATGTTATGCCACTTTATTACACATATCCCATTTGTAATACTATACTGTATGATCCAAACACTATGACCTTAAACTGGGAGTTAATTTCATCAATGCATGGCATTAAACTACAAACCCACCATGAATAAGATCAAGTTGTCTCATGATAATCATGGGATGATCTAGTTTTCTCATTTGATAGTATTACTCTAAGAGGTGTTGCCCACTTTCCCCATTTTTTCTGAGAACTGTGTATGTCTTGAATACCATCTATATGGGATATATAGTGATGCCGAAATATTTTTCGGACTTAGATATAATTCTATCAGACTATAATCCCCTTGGCCTCAGTTATGATCCAAGATTCATGAACATAAACAACATCTATTTAATCTTAAAAAGTGTATGTGGTACGTGAGCTTCTTTGGCCTCATTCAAATCATGTTTTACCGCATGTCTTTAACATACATACCCATGGAGTGAAAATCATCCCAATATTACAAGAAGAATGAAATTTAAATATTTAATATAGTCCAAACTATGGGTACTAATACTATATGAGTTACATTACAGATGGTCTGTGAAATATGATAGTAAATTGTATGTTGAACCCCAATTTGAGTCTAACTTTTCCATTCACCCCAATCCATAATTCAGTTCCTTGTTATTCAATATTTACATCACCTTTCAAATCTAGATGAGGCCCATAATGGTGATATTCTCGTGCCATTATTTTCTAAACTCCTATTTTTGGAATATTCCATAATGGATATTTGGGAAAAACAGTAGATCTTGTCTTTCGAACATGGTATCATTTGAACACTCAATCTCTCACCTCATTCTTCCCAAGTACAGTTGTGGTCCTTGTGTATTGAACATGGTCAATAGTCGATCCATACTAAACCATCACCCCTTCATCTAGATCATGAATGTCTCTTGTTACCTCTTTTTCACCCTCGATATTATAGTGGAATTCTAAACAATTGGTGTCACTATTTGCGTGCACACCCACGTTTCAGGAATACCCCCTGTACCACTCCTTGTTTCCCACAAATATCATGGTTCAAATAGGATTACGAGTCCTAGGGGGTGTACTAATGTTTTAAACATGAAAAAGGGACTCTAAATCCATAATATATGACCTTAAACTAAGAGGCTCACTAGGAATTTGTGGTGTGTAATTGGGCCTCATAATCCCTCATTCACACTTTGTTTGTCACCCCACCACAACACATATGCCCATATTGGGAATCCCCCTTTTCTAGTTCAAAAATATCTATACTTAAATTAAGATCATATACTCCATTCATCAGGGATTTAATCTATTTTTTGTGGTGCATTAATTATGAATTTAAATTACATGCAACGTCACTGTCGACTAGCACTAAACTGTGAGACACGTCTTAAGAACATGATGTTATAACATGCAATGATTTTTCCTTACAATATGTTATTAAAATATTTTTCTATTTTCTTCACCATACAATGAAAAACTGGGTGTTTATCATCATATATTTCATGATATAAAACTACAAAATAAGATAGGCCCTCACCAGAGACGTCGTCTTCCCAAGTGCTAGTTACATATCAAATTATTCACCTATTTTCGCTATCATTCAACATTCAAGATAGAACTCCCCTTGAAGATGATTTTAATCTATATTCATACCAATAAGATTTTACTAATGGGTTCTATGCCACAATTTCATAGTTTCAGGAGTTTTTAAATTGTTTTTAACGTTACATCACTTGTTTTTTCCACATCATATGTCCCTCAATTGGATCATCATCCTCTTCCAAGTCTGAAGTCATCCCCTAATAGATTGATCTAATTACGTTTTGTCACAAAATTTCATGTTCCCACATTCCTGAATAATTTGGATAAAATTTTGGGAAATGTTCCACATTCTCTAAATGATTAGATGTTAACCGTCATATTTTTGTCCCCATTATATGATAATAATACATAAACTTTGCTTCAAACATTCTAAGTAGTTTTCTTGTATCTTCATAAAAATATCCTTTTGTTCTGAATATTGGGAATCAGGCTTCATAATTCACATTCCCCATTTTAATATATATTCCAATGCCCATGGTGTTATCCTATTATGGGTTATCAAACATTGTAAAATCATTTTGGTTATTCCAATAGGCTTTTACTATAGGAACATCATTCTCTAGACCAAGAACTCTCATTGGATAGTAAACAATAATAGACCCCATATGTTCAATTAATATTTGACATTGTCATATTGATGGTAAATCGTGTGATATTCCACTATTTCTCACCACGAGAATGATCCACACAAGCATATGGATTGGTCATTTCTTTTCTTACAATGATCGAGGTATAATAATTAAATTTACTAAAGTAATGTGTCGAGAAAAAAATGAATTTTTTAATGAAGGAAATATGGTTTAGGATGTATCATGGGATATCTACATGTTATATCCCCTTATAATCCTTGTAAGAATATCATATATATCTCTACTCTAGTGATCGAATGTCATAGCTCCACCAAAATTTGGGGTGTCGCCTCTAGGGTTTACTGTCGCTTTTTGATCTTTGTTTCCTCCTCGATAGCTTTTATTTAAAGTTCAATGGAACTTATCAGTGATTTGTCCCACTGAGATTGTAGATTGGAATCATGATGTGTCAATTTCATTATCTTCTCCTCCACCACCACTAGTTAAGAACTCTCTTGAATGATGATTACAAATTATGTTTCCATTAAGAAAGTACAATCATTCTTTTTTACATCCAGGAACTAGGTCTTCGGGTTGACATCCAAAAGCTTGTAAATTTTGTGGGAATTATCTTGAAACAATGATCCATCCATTTGTAGGATTCCTTCATGAAATCTCCTAAATATAATGTCATGTATCATCCCATGAAAAATAAAAACATATAACCATCTCTTGAATAAGTTGTATATTCAATTATGAATTGACCCCATATGGTCGACTAATTACGATTATAGAGTCTAGTTGATGATGATTTGTTTTAATTTCCATTCCATATGAATGATAATGTAGTTATCTTTATCCGCATCAGGGATAGAGTATTACATATCTTCATGATATACAGGATTATACTAAATAATGGTCATAACAAGTTTGGATGTTGGATCATCATATGGTATCCTCTGTGATAGGTAGTGATCTAGATAGTGAGTCTAGTAATCTCATGTAAATTCTTCCTCAGTAGCTTTTCCCCTACCAGGTTTGAGTCATGCACCTATAGTGGAATCACTCATAGCCACAACCAAATATTAAACTGGAGACAGAAAAATCAGATCATATTGGATGATTGGATTGTACATACCTGAAGCATGATGTACATGGACATTACATTACTTTTGTGGAATACTTAATACATAACAAAAACAGACACACAATAATCGTAATAGTTTAGTGTCTTTGAAAATTTGGAACGTAATCTTCTAATCATGGTGAAAGATCATCAACATCTCCCATAATGATCTTCCACTTTTTGTTTCCTTACCTAAAACCTTTATTTTGATCCTGAGGGAAAATAAAACATAAAAAAGGTTGAGCTAAAATGCTCAGTAAGGGTAAGCATGGATAAAATAAAACATATCATATACATTTGAACTTAAAAACATGAACATAATGTTTAAACATCAAAATCTTGAGCAACGACATAAAACATGGAAGTACATAAGGCATAGATAATAATGGAACATAAACCATGATAAAATAGCATGGGAATAAAACATGTAATTGTGGCATCCATTAAGAACATGTAATGATTTCCATAGTAGCCAAGGCATTGCAGCCAAGACCATCTTAGTGGAAAAAGTCCTATTCCGAATCGAGTTCACTCCTTGTTTCAGTCCTGTAACACTGAACCGGATTAACATACCATTCCAGCCATGTCTATCTCATGAGATATAAAATCTTTACCCAATTCATTGGAGGGAGATATAGGTCCCACCCATCTCATAATGAGATCATTCTTTCTTGTGACACAAAATAAACATACATCATTCATAAGAACCCAATAAATAAAATGGGTTTCATAAACATCATCTTATCATTACATAATCCATATAAAAGAAATGGATATCATTTCATAATAAGAGAAGAGAAAACATGTAAATCATAGAGACATTATACTTGAAACATACACATATGAAATAATGTCATCTTAGATGAATAATGGTTTTGATAAAACACATGAAATGAATTCTTGAGGAAAATATCCTTTTTTCTTCAAAATCATTTTCTTTTCACAAAATGTCATGTAATTTTAATAGAAAAGGATTTTGTTGAAAATATTCATGAAGTCTTTTGGAGGAAGATTCATGACAACAAGGCTTTATAAAACTGTAAACATCCTTTCATGCCGTATAAGTTAAAGAAAATCATTCTTCTCGTACTTTTGTCAGAAAATACAACAAGTACCTCGTACGAAAAACGATAAAAGATTCCTTTCATATCTTTTACTAAATACTCACCTAAGGGTAAAATTGGATTTTAAAAAAAATGTGGGTGGATGGAAATAATATTACATTTTGAAAAAACATGGATGTGGATGATAAAATACACCCCATTAATTACAAAAGTATAAACAATCTCGGATAAAAATGAGATTGTGATATTTCCCTTACCTTAGGTCGGATTTGCTTCATAAGTGTCCGAACCTACTGTATAATGATATAAATAATGTCATTGACTTATTCCAGAATAATACTCATTGTTATGATATCATATATGGTTTACTTATGAATTAATTTTATCTGTTCTTTTGTAAATTCCATGTTAAAGAGCATTTTGGGTAAAATCGTTTCATTTGTTGTCTGTGTTTTGACTTGTAATTATTCGTATGATTACTTAGATCATGATTACATAATTCCAGAATATAAAACATGATTTATATATAATATATATTCAGAATATACATATATATATATATAATAGATCAGTAAATGGAAAGAAATACACCGTTCATGGAGACGGTGGGCTGTACGTACGCATGAACGCTATTTTCGTTTCCTTATTGAGTTGAATAAAATTAAGTAGATGACATAAATACATATACCCATAAATACAGTATCATTATTATGTCATATATTTCATGATTACTTATTATATATACTTTATAATCATTCATGAATGGTTAACGTGGAGAATGAATCTCATCGCGTTGTGGAGACGGTAGTCTGTACGTACGCACGAGTGATGATATCGTTCTCATGATCGTGGAATTGTATTGGATTGTATGTATACTATTTCATAATATATATAACTTTACAATAATCATATATAGTTATTATGTACACCATTATACCCATCTAAGTAAGGTGGTGATGGAAAATAGATTACACCACGGCGTGGAGACGGTATTCCGTACGTACGCACGCGCGGTGATTTCGTTTTCCATAGGATGAATAGATGGTGAAATAGGGTTGTTTCATACTTATAATAAAATATCAGTATATGAGGGATACTGATGTTATTACTTCATAATTAAACAACCTAAGAAGAAGATGTGGAAAAAGAAATAAAGTTGAAAGAATCGGTAACAGACATTACCTCTTCTTTGAAGTGCATCTTTGAGATCTCTTTTTAGGGCACTAAAATTGGTCTATGAGGAATACCAGAACCTCTAGGATGTTTGTAGGAAAGTGGATAAGAGAATTATTCAGGGTTTGTCCGAGCATGAAGGCTCAAAGTGGTGTGAGGAAGAGAGGGAGGAGGTTCCCTTTTATAAGGGAGGAGAGGGGCTCTTTTGGAAAAACTAAAAATATTATTTTATTATAAAGCCAAATTCGGTTTTAAATAGCTCCAAATTGATTTATTTAGAATATAAGGTGGGTATGGGTCGAAATACTCTCATCAAATAGAATTTAGACATGTTTAGGTTCCTATTTTAACCTTATCATTTATATTTAACTTTAAGTTAGATAATTTTACTTTTACCGTGTCTTCTTGTGTTCTTATACTATAACGTTAATAAACGTACTATAAGAAGCCAAAAGAACCCCAAGTTGTTTATTATTAATATATATAACATTATCTAAGTCATTTGGCAGGACCTTATACTTTTATGAATAAAATAACAATTAATAATATAATATTTGTTTTAAAAACTATTTTATGTCAATTTTTACACTATTTAGTAATTGATTTTTGTGAAACTCATAACAGAATTATTAGTTCGAAATAAGTTAATTAAATCACTAATACCATGTCATATTAACCTATAAAATTAGTGTAATTTATAAAAAGTCTCAAATTACATTTATTTGGGTATTTATAACATCAATTATGTCAATATTTCATTAATAAGATAATTACTGCATCATCATTTTGTCATAAATAAATTAACTTATTTAAAGTCTAAAAATTACAAATAAAATATCATTATGTAGGAAATCCTTTTAGATTTCTAATGAATATTTTTAGTCTAATTTATCCTATGTATAAGCCTATATTAAAAATTATTTTCTTATTAAACTTCGATTTTAACTATTTTAACCCTTCTTTAAATAAATTAATAATAAATGTCCTAATCTAATCCAAGTGGGGCTAAATGGTCATAATTTATTCCTAAGGTTGTTTTTGGTCGAATTACACTTTTCCAATAGAATTAGGACATGTGTTAGGGTAATAATAATATCATTTTTACCCTTAATTACCCTATTTACTTTTAACCGTGGTATATAAAAGTAAAAAGTTACTATTCACCAAAAATTATTTTGTTCACATTGAACCACATTTTAAATACTGACATCAACCGGGTCTCTCAGATTTTTGAAATTCCACTCATAGAAGCGGTAAAATTAAGTTTTATGAAAAAATTCAGTTTTTAACTACCACTTAGTGGTTTCACTATTCATCAAAAAATGAAAGTTTCCAAAAAAATACCAAAAATTACGCCTAAGCTATATTTGATATTATGAATTCAAAAATGATTTTTATTTTACAAAATTCAAAACATATGAGTTACATTAACTAATTTAAAAATTAATTTCCGTTGTCAAAACAAATAGCGTGTTTTTAAGAGATAATAACTATCAAAAGAATGACACTTGTTTATGTCTGGTTTAAATGTGAAATTACATCCAATGAACAGAATTGTATTAAATTGTAAAAATAGATTCTAAATATAATTTAAAACCACTCAAATTAATAATTTATCACTATTAATTATTTCGATTAAAAAAGTTGTTTTTAATTAAAATTTAGTAATTTTCACTATTCTTCAGAATATGAAAGTTATCTGAAAAGTACCAAAATTTCTCCCTAAGCTAATTTAAATATTCCAAATCCAAAAATGAATTCCATTTTGAAAAATAAAATTTCAAAAATTTCAAAAATTGGTTATTACTATTCATAACGACTAGTTATAATAATATTTTAATAGCATATCGTTGTTGAGTGAAACTCGGTATTGCGTACTACACACGCTATTGATGAAGGTCGCGATTTGTGTGTAATGAAAGGCATGTCAAGGATGTGTGTTGTGCAAGCTCCTTTTGGTGTAGTGTACAACACAAGACATTAATGAAATTAAAAAGAATATTTTTCATAAAATCTCAGGGTGTTACATTCTACCCCCCTTAAAATGAATTTCACCCTCAAAATTCATCGGGGTTATAAATGGTTTACTACCCGAAAGTTTCTTTAATAGAAATTCACATCGTAAAAAGGAATACCAGAACCAATCTTTAAAAACAAAATCATGAAACGTAACAGTTACCCAAATAAACTAATCACTAGGTTTCCACATAGGTGAAAATATGGAT
This sequence comes from Viscum album, assembly GCA_963277665.1. Taxonomy (NCBI): domain Eukaryota; kingdom Viridiplantae; phylum Streptophyta; class Magnoliopsida; order Santalales; family Viscaceae; genus Viscum; species Viscum album. The sequence goes on from OY728156.1 coordinate 411,883,360, forward strand.
ATTGAAGAGAAATCTAACCATCATGTTCTGATGGAGAGTGGTAGAGAACATGGCTATGGAAAATCCAGCAATAAAAAAGCCATAAATTTGTGATGATCTAAGGTACCATCTGATTCATCAGATATAAGAGCACTAGGACAACATTTTTGGTTTTCAATATCATTTCCCTAAAGTTGATGAAATTGGAATTAGAAGAAATACTTTCTGGATTTTGGTATAGTCTCACCGTTGGTCGTTCTTTGGACAATTTACACTTCATCTCTTAATGAAATGAAGTCGAATTTTTCATTCATGATGTGTTAGCAGATCATGTGACAGAATTATGGGTCATTCCAACTGTCTCAAACAAAAGGTTATAAAAGTTATCAAAACATACATAAGTCCATCTATAGTGAGATTAATCATATATAGTTCCTAAAATGGACTTATACGTCATATATCATACTGCTTAATATAATAAAACTAGTTTCTACTAAACAGGGACTTCCTGTAGGCCAGTGGTAGGCGATAAAGGCCAGTCGCACTTCAGTTGTGGGTTCGATTCCCACAGCCTTGTCCGACGTGATGGGCTGTCACCCGTCCTGCAGGTTGTCCTTTTTCTAAAACTACATTACTATAACATCACATAAATAATATCAAAAAAAGTTCTATCCTTAAACAATACTAACTTATGGTTAACATAATCCATTCCAATCTTTAGGCTTATCTAAAATTCTTCGGTCCAAGCTCATAGTATAAAGAAAACGATTACTTGAAATGTCGTCATCCAAGCATGTCAAAAGTTAACTCTTTCCACATACCAAAATCCAAAAATTCTATATACTCAAACCATGATATAGCCTTCTCCTTATATCAGTCATGTCCTCATGAATACTATGAAACATTGTATTTTCTCCTTATCCCTTCATTATGCGCATATCATCTACATTTCAAAAATATATGAATAACCTTTCATGGATACTGGTACCATAAATCATACACTTTCAAAACTTAAGGAAAGAGAACAGTGTAACAATCCTTAGATGTCTATTTATTCCATAGTACCATGATATTACTTATAAAACATTACACATGATAAACATGTAATCCTTCCACTACATTCTTAAACCATTGACCGAGCATCAACAATTCTTTCATCTCACATATCATTTGTAGTCTCTTCATCATCATCAACATAAATACTACCCATACGACCATAATGATTCTCTTTATGAGACTTTCCCTTAGGGAATTGGTTTGTATAATGCCCGTACATTCCACATTTAAAACATTTAACCATTGTTGATGTCGTAGCAATACCATTATCCTCATCCCTGGTGTTAACTGAACCTTTTCCTTCGCACTTACTGGCTTTGTGTCCTTCTTTTCCACACCCAAAGCATCTTCCAGTTCCTTTGAAACATTCTCCTTGATGCCTCTTCCCACATGATTTACATAGGGGAAATTAAACTTTCTTTCCTCTATGATCATCATGAAACTCAATATTTCTCGTATTAGCCGAGTCAGGAAACTTACCAAATTTTACTTTATTGATCATATTATGTGATTTCTGATTCGGCATAATAATGATGCTTGGACTTCAAAATCCCATTTCATTTGGTTTCTCATGAAGAATATCATTCCATTGTCCATCATATCCTCCATTATCGTGAATCATCTTGTTTCCAGCCATTTTCTAAAACCCAAAAAGAATAGTGTGAGAGGCAAAAAAGATAATAAAGGGGGAGTAACTTCAATATCTAACATCTTTGGTTTAATCTAATATCGTTAGCATAGTTCTAGGACTATATCCTATACGTTTACTTATCCTTAGGTACATCCCTAGACATACCTTAGAAATATCTCTAGGGATCTCACCAACGTTTTCGCATCCTAGTTTCCAAAGGTTGACTAAACATTTCCTCTGATATCAACTGTAGAGACCCGAATCTTGACGTACATGGACATTACATTACTTTTATGGAATACTTAATATATAACAAAAATAGACACACAAGGATCGTAATAGTTTAGTGTCTTTGGAAACTTGGAACGTAATCTTCTAATCGTGGTGAAAGATCTTCAACATCTCCCATAAAGATCTTCCACTTTTTGTTTCCCTACCTAAAACCTTTCTTTTGATCCTGAGGTAAAATAAAACATAAAAAAGGGTGAGCTCAAATGCTCAGTAAGGGTAAGCATGGATAAAATAAAACATACCATATACATTTTAATTTAAGAACATGAACATAATGTTTAAACATCAAAATCTTGAGCAACGACAAAAAACATGGAAGTACATAAGGCATAGATCATAATGGAACATAAACGATGATAAAATAGCATGGGAATAAAACATGTCATTGTGGCATCCATTAAGAAAATGTAATGATTTCCATAGTAGCCAAGGCATTGCTCCCAAGACCATCTTAGTGGACAAAGTCCCATTTGGAATCGTGTTCACTCCTCATTTCAATCCTGTAACACTGAACCGGATTAACTTACTATTCCAGTCATGTCTATCTCATGAGATATAAAATCTTTACCCAATGCATTGGAGGGAGATATAGGTCCCACCCATCTCATAATGAAATCATTCTTACTTGTGCCACAAAATAAACATACATCATTCATAATAACCCAATAAATAAAATGGGTTTCATAAACATCATCTTATCATTACATAATCCATATAAAAGAAATGGATATCATTTCATAATAAGAGAAGTGAAACCATGTAAATCATAGAGACATTATACTTGAAACATAAACATTTGAAACAATGTCATCTTATATAAAAAATGGTTTTGGTAAAACACTTGAAATGAATTCTTGAGGAAAATATCCTTTTTTCTTTAAAATCATTTTCTTTTCAAAAAATGTCATGAAATTTTAAAAGAAAAGGATTTTGTTGAAAATATTCATGAAGTCTTTTGGAGGAAGCTTCATGAAAACAAGGCTTTATAAAACCGTAAACATCCTTTCATGCCGTATAAGTTAAAGAAAAACATTCTTCTTGTACTTTTGTCGGAAAAGTCGAAAGGTACCTCGTACGAAAAACGACAAAAGATTACTTTCATATATTTTACTAAAAACTCACCTAAGGGTAAAATTGGATTTTAAAAAAAATTTGGGTGGATGGAAATAATATTAAATTTTGAAAAAACATGGATGTGGATGATAAAATACACCCCAGTAATTACGAAAGTGTAAACAATCTCGGATAAAAATGAGATTGTGATATTTCCCTTACCTTAGGTCTGATTTACTTCGTAAGTGTCCGAACCTCCTGTATAATGATTTAAATAATTTCATTGACTTATTCCAGAATCATACTCATTGTTATGGTATCATATATGGTTCACTTATGACTTTATTTTACCCGTTCTTTTGTAAATTCCATGTTAAAGAGCGTTTTGGGTAAAATCGTTTCATTTGTCGTCCGTGTTTTGACTTGTAATTATTCATATGATTACTTAGATCATGATTAAATAATTCCAGAATATAAAACATGATTTATATATAATATATATTCATAATATACATATATATAATAGATCAGTAAATGGAAAGAAATACACCGTTCATGGAGACGGTAGGCCGTACGTACGCATGAACGTTGTTTTCGTTTCCTTATTGAGTTGAATGGAATTAAGTACATGACATACATATATATACACATAAATCCAGTATTATTATTATGTCATATATTTCAGTATTACTTATTATATATACTTTATAATCATTCATGAATGGTTAACATGGAGAATGAATCTCATCGCGTCGTGGAGACGGTAGTCCGTACATACGCACGAGCGATGATATCATTCTACTGATCGTGGAATTGTATTGGATTGTATGTATACTTTTTCATAATCTATATCTCTTTACAATAATCATATATAGTTATTATGTACACCATTATACCCATCCAAGTAAGGTGGTGATGGAAAATATATTACACCACGGCGTGGAGACGGTATTTCGTACATACGCACGCGCGGTGATTTCATTTTCCGTAGGATGTATAGATGGTGAAATAGGGTTTTCTCATACATATAATAACATATAAGTATATTAGGGAAACTTATTTTATTACTTCATAATGAAACAACCTAAGAAGAAGAAGTGGAAGAATAAATAAAGGTGAAAGAATCGGTAACGGACATTACCTCTTCTTTGAAGCGCCTCTTTGAGATCTCCTTTTAGGGCACTAAAATTGGTGTTTGAGGAAGACAAGAACCTATAGGATGTTTCTAGGGAAGTGTAGAAGAGAATTTGTCAGAGTTTGGCCGAGCTTGAAGGCTCAAAGTGGTTTGAGGAAGAGAGGGAGGAGGTTCCCTTTTATAAGGGAGGAGAGGGGCTGTTTTGGAAAAACTAAAAATATTATTTTATAATAAAGACAAATTCGGTTTTAAATAGCTCCAAATTGATTTATTTTGAATCTAAAGTGGGGATGGGTAGAAATCCTATCATTCAATAAAATTTAGATAAGTTTAGGTTTCTATTGTAACCTTATCATTAATATTTAACTTTAAGTTAGATAATTTTACTTTTACCGTGTCTTTTTTTGTTCATACACTATAAGGTTAATAAACATAATACAAGAAGCCAAACGAACCCCAAGTTGTTTATTATTAATATATATAACCTTATCTATGTCATTTGGCCGAACCTAAGAATTTTTGGAATAAAATAACAATTAATAATATAATATTTGTTTTAAAAACTATTTTATGTCAATTTTGACACTATTTAGTAATTGATTTTTTATGAAACTAATAAAAGAATGATTAGTTCGAAAAAAGATAATTAAATAAATAATAACATGTCATATTAACCTAGAAAATCAGTGTAATTCATCAAAAGTCTCAAATTACATTTATTTGGGTATTTATAACATCAATTATATCAATATTTCATTAATAAGATAATTACTGCATCATCTTTGTTTCATAAATAAATTAACTTATTTAAAGTATAAAAATTAAAAATAAAATATCATTATGTAGGAAAGCTTTTTATCTTTCTAATGAATATTTATAGTTGAATATATCCTATTTAAAACCCTATATTAAAAAAAATTTCTTATTAAACATTGATTTTAACTATTTTAACCCTTCTTTAAATAAATTAATAATAAATGTCCTAATCTAATCCAAGTGGGCCTAAATGGTCATATTTTATTCCTAATGTTTTTTTGGTCGAAGTAAACTTATCCAATAGAATTAGGACATGTATTAGGGTAATAATAATATCATTTTTACCCTTAATTACCCTATTTAATTTTAACCATGGTAAATAAAAGTAAAAAGTTACCATTCACCAAAAAATATTTTCATCTCATTGAACCAAATTTTACTTACTGACATCAACCGTGTCTTTCGGATTTTTGAAATTACACTCACAGAAGCGGTAAATTTAAGTTTTATGAAAAAATTCAGTTTTTTAACTACAACTTAGTGGTTTCACTATTCATCAAAAAATGCAAGTTTCCAGAAAAATACCAAAAATTAGGCCTAATAAATATTTGATATTATGAATTCAAAAATGATGTTTATTTTACCAAATTCAAAACATATCAGTTACATTAACTAATTTAAAAATTAATTTCCGTCTTCAAAACAAATAGGGTGTTTTTAAGAGATAATAACTATCAAAATATTGACACTTGTTTATGTCTGGTTTAAATGTGAAATTACATCCAATGAACAGCATTGTATTAAATTGTAAAAATATATTCTAAACATAATTTAAAACCACTCAAATTGATAATTTATCACTATTAATTATTTCGATTAAAAAAGTTGTTTTTAATTAAAATTTAGTAATTTTCACTATTCATCAGAATATGAAAGTTATCCAAAAAGTACCAAAATTTCACCCTAAGCTAATTTCAATATTCCGAATCCAAAAATGAAGTCCATTTTGAAAAATAAAATTTACAAAATTTCAAAAAGTGGTTATTACTATTCATAACGACTAGTTTTAATAATATTTTAATAGCATATCGTTGTTTAGTGAAACTCGGTATTGCGTACTACACACGCTATCGAGGAAGGTTGCGATTGTGTGTAATGAAAGGCAAGTCAAGGATGCGTGTTGTGCAAGATCCTTTTGGTGTAGCGTACAAAAAAATACATTAATGAAATTAAAAAGAATATTTTTCATAAAATCTCGGGGTGTTACATGGATCATTATGAATGAGAACATCCATGAGAAGAGATTCACCAAATACACGAGCTTTATCCACTCCCTGGTCAAAAACCCAATCGGGCACTTCTTGGAATGAGGATTCCTCAGTCAGTCTATTTAGAAAATGCAAGGACTGAATTTGTGGGATGAGAGACATACTAGAGATGGTCATCAATATATATATCTTGTAATTTACTACAGTGTATTACACCATGGAATACCCATAAACAGTAGTCATTTCATTGACTAGAACTAGTTCCCCTCACATCATTCGGAATGAAGTAGCATGTAACAGGCATTCACATATATTCTAATGATCTATTAGAATATGATAACAAATGAATGATTTGTAATATTCTATTACCTTGAGGGGGGATTTTATGATAAGTCGACTCATGTGTGTCAGATCCCCAGTAGTGGGTGTTTTGTGGGTAAACTATAGATCAATCCCACATGGATTAATGAGAGAACCTAGGGGTTTGAAGATGTCTCTCTATCTGCATAAACCCTGATCATCTAGCCACCAAACTCTTCTGCAGTTGTTGTCCATAATGAATTCTCCTTCTAACCCATTACAACATATTCCCCCTATAGTAGGATCCCCTGGATCACTATCTTGCATATCCAGTACATGATATGTATTTTAAAGTGGATACATGTAGTGAAAGGGAAGGATAAAAGAATGATATGTGTATCTTAATCTTATAATGAGATACTCAGACATCCCTTCCACCGAGTCCATAGTATCTCCCATTTTGGGGGGATTCCCTTCATAATAAGAAGTCTCCAAAGATTCCCTATCACCAAAATCCATAACTTCATTTTTTCAGCTTCTTCCTTAGGCGTAGTCTTCTCTTGATCTGATCCTTGATAGAGAAAAACATTTACCAAGGTGGGGTGATTCATACTCCCTCCACTAGGAATGTTAACCATCCTTACATGTCAGGTATGTGTGTCTTTGATGGAATTCCACCCATTATGAAACACAAATGTTCCCAAAATCCATCATTATAATTCCATTCCACGTCATGTAATTCCATAAGTCCTATTTTGATGGTGACATCAATAATGTCCTTTATGAAGACAATAGGGATGGAATAGTTGAGTCATCAGCTAGTTGATAATGGTACCTCAACTGCATGCCATGAGCCTTCTTTTTTTGACATCAAGGTAACTTCCTAGACATGTCCCCTCCTTGAGGAGGGGGTGTTGCCACACCTTTATGACTTCCCTGCCACTACAGTTCATTCATGTGCTACCCCGGATGTTTGGATTTCCTATTAGAGGGTAGACCATCAACTTCCTCATTTCTCTATCTCCTAGTTTTATTGTTTTATTGGCCATATATTCTTCCACATTATTTAATTCTAATATGTGGCCACCCATTTCCTAAAAATTTGGTCAACAGAACACCCTAACATTCTTTTCCAGCATAATTATGGTTACAAAGATCCTGTAGTCACTATAATTCATCATAGTTATCAAAGGATACATTGTTTTTTCTCTTCATAAACTCCCATGTAGACCCTATTCTCCACTCGTGAATGGAACCCAAACATCCTGTAGAAAAATGGTGGTGTTTTTGACATGTTGATGACTTTTCCATCTATCCAAGTCACCGAAACTCCTCCTGTGAATCTTTTTAGGTACTACCATTGATTCAATTACCATTATGTGTTTTCCACCATCAGTCCAACTAATGATTCAAAGGGTTGGAAGATGAAATTTTCATGGTTGTGGATCCGAATTTTGATCTCATCCTCATCCGAAATCATTGGACTAACCCAATTAATTTTCAACATAGATTGATATATGTTGGATTTCATATGTCAGGTGTAATTTGGGTGTTCCTATCACATATGGTGTGCTACAATCTAACTATTCAAAAACAATAACGACCCGCTAATCCTTCTTGGCACATACCCCTTGTGACACAGCCTAGTATTCAATAGAGTCTAGCCAACACATGTACCCCTAGTTGACCCTATTTCTAAATTTTGGGGTCACCACCATCACCAATATCCCTAGATATATTCCCATCCTTGAATCCATCAATTGAAATAACTAACATCTTAGGAAAGTGGTAAGGAATAAAGAATACATAACCCTATGATCCTATCCTTCTTCAATATTTTACCCCAATTTTTGATATTTTCATTTTTCTATGATGAACCATATGATCCTACCATTCCCATCTAAACTTTTATAGGATATTATTTTTGTTAACTCAAAATCCCTACTCATAGGTTGTTCTTTAGGAATAGATCAAACCATGCCTTGAACAGAATATCCTTCTAGAGAATGAGAATGAATATTAGATTCTTATTCACCACCTAGATGAGATGTTACAATTTTATGGGAGACCACACACTCTTCCTATACATATTTTTCAGTTGTAGGAATGCATCATATTGGATTCACTCAAGTGAAATTTCACCGATGCATTGGATGTCACATAGACATATTTTGACTTCCCCATGATGGAGGTTGAATGCTTCAGTATCTAAGGACCATCAGTAGAGGATCTATGGCACCAAATCCTATTGATGGTAAATATGTAATTGTGACATTAATACCTATTTGAAAAAACTAATTTTTTTTTGCTCTGCACCATACTCCAATAAAATGTGATGCACCCAATATGCACACTCCCACTCATTTGGGAAGTTTCTGCTAGACCTAAAGTCTCATTCCTTATACCAACCCAATATATTTTCTAATAAACTACTATGTAATGTAGTCTCATAATGGGTAGGGAACTCTTCTTCATTGGTAAGATCCCCTATGATCATCCTGGTTAGACCTTTCAATGCATATATAGATATGTCCAATGATCAGTGAAAGAAAAACTATAAATAGTGATGTTTTGACAATGGAGATCATCTTCTCATGTGAACCATGACTGTGGTGAATCAACCCCAAATGCGGGGATGGTCCCTTTTATTTGAATCCTAATGTTCCAAAAGGGGATAAATTCAGTCATAGGATAATTCATCTACAATTTTATCAACAAGAATAGAATCATTTTTTTCCTAATACAACCCTCCTGTATTGAATAATCTAATGAGTTCTCATCATTTTAGCTCTCTGAGAGGTAGCATCATATTCAATCTGAGTATCATCCTATTGATCATCCATTTTGAATGTATTTTTAAAGTTATAAGGGTAATGAAAAGATTATTTAAGGATCATCATAAAATGTACAACGTTTTATGCATTATCATGCAACGATGGTGCAAAATGCCAATTTATTTCAAAAACCTAATCACATGATAAGAAGAAGTTGTGTGAAAGAATCATCTAAAACATAGTTTTTCACTGAGAATGATTGAACTTACATGAATAAGGTAATGTTTTGTATGTTGTGGAATGTCATGGTGTCATAAAAAGGGACCCTCTCCACATATCTATTAGCGTGGAACTAGGATTCTATGCCCTCACAATAATATTTTTCACCAACTTATGAGTTTTGTGCACACCTAAGAGAACCAACCCTATTATTTGGAATTTCATTCTAAACATGACCTTCGGGTCTATATTCAACACATATTGTGAGGAAGGAATTTCTTGGTTTCAAATACCACACTATGCTACAAATGGACATCTTTGGAAAAATTGAATCCATCTTCTTACATGATAATGCATTTTGGGATACAAATATATGGTCTATACAGGTTTCAAGGAATGACCGCAAGAAAGAAATACATGTTCAAGAAACATGCATGAAGAATGTGACTTCAATCATCCACTTCTTCACATTTATGTGAAAATTTATATTAAACATGCACACATGATGTCCCCATTGTGATAATAAATCCACATATGTGGGTAATCCCATTTCACGCCTACTGAAACATCAAACCACCCTTTTCAGGACTGATCGGAGCAGGTGAGGATGGAGTTACAAGGATAACCACACCCATGAATAAAACATTATGTGCCATCTCTATAATATTTTTATATAAGGAGATGGTCATCCTACCACCATTACTCAGGGATATCTTCTAGATGTCGGGCCACCACTCTACTGTATGTATGACCAATATGCAGAAAAAACTTGAAAGAATGGAACCATACAGGTAGGGATGGTTCATGGAAGTTCCACGTGGGACTTACCTCAAGTGGGACAACATATTTGTAATCCTCCCTCAAATTATTTCATCTTAGGACAAGTGTGCAAAATGACCCTTCTTACATGCACTAGGGATCATGCAAGTAGAACCAAATCTAATGTGAAAAATTAGGCTTTGGACACATGACTCCAATATTTCACACCTAACCTCTTTGAATCTCCATGGATTTCATTTGTACAAAATTACCATATTTAATTGATATTTGGATAGAATTTCTGTTTATTGCATACACATATTACATTGAACCCTCCAAACATGCATGAATAGACATCTTAGTCCCACATGAGACGTCCCATATGCCCTAAGCACTTGAGTTTCTATACATATTTCATCTCAGAAAATGTACATTAATTCTTTAACATTCTTATAATTTTCATTCTAACATAGACCTCGTGATCAACAACTCCTCCCCACCAGTACAATAGGGATTTCCAAAATCCATGGACATACCATAGGTGCAAGAGAGATTGTTATGTAATCCTAAGGGTTAACGGGTGACTCAGCCACATCCACGATACAAGACATTAAACTACCTAGAACAAATGTTTTCAGTAAAATACATTAAACAATAGTCTTACCTAGTGAAATTTACATGGTATTCCCCATGTATAATCATCATGAGTTTCCACCTCCTCTCATAATAGAACAAAGTCATCCCAAAAATTGAATCATCCATGTATAATACCCCCCCCCACACACACACGCATTATAGGATGATCCATATATGAATCACGTGGAAATATAGCCTCCTTATATGGAATGACATCCTACAAACATGGAATAAAATTATATTTGGGTGGATTATATGCATAATCCCCACACTATCTTTCATTAGTTAATACTTCATGACACAGGTGTTAGTTATACTTCTTCCTCTTATTTCTCACACTGAACCTTAATCAGGGGATCATAAAATTTAATAATGACCATGATACCCATCCAAATCCCCTATATGGGAATCATATTTAGTATACAACCAAAAAAGTAATAATTTCCCTCCAAATGGGAAGATTACACATGTATACCCCAACAGACAAGCATCCCTCCCGTAGTATGCCCTAATAATAAAAAAACACTAGGGTGATTCTATAAGTAAGACCCAACCATGTGATCCCCCAAAAAATGTGCATCCTCTTTAGTTATAAACTTCAATACCTCTATCTAAAATATGTGGGATTTTATTACCAAAAAACTAGGATATGAAGGAATCCACCCTAAGGTCCAAACCAAATATTTCATTCATTACATCCATTCCAAACACTCCCATAATTCCACCCACATCCATCCCAATTTTTCCTAGCTCCCCACATCTCTTAAATATCATGTATCTCTCATAGTATACTTCTACGAATACGCCCTATCCATACCATCGTTGTTCCTATCTGTACCATGGTAGCTTCCCTGCGTAATCTCTAAAAAATCCAACAAAGAGTGATCTACTAATGAAAGGCATATCCCATGTGTGATAACCACACCACCTCATCAAACTTTACTGGTTTTGATCCATGTAATATAAAAATGTCTGTATTAATCCATTGTCAGGTTTAAACCCAACCAATAGTAGTCCTTCATTCCCTCTTTTAAGGGTGCACTTCCCTAGTTCACTCTCACATGACTTTCATATCAACAATCATGGTGTGACATCATCAGTTTATGGGAAACACACCCTAGATCCTCCCCCATGGGGTGTTCTGATATATAAATTAGGTAAAACATAGTTCTACCTCCTAGGGATGCATGATCATGGTGTGGAATCTTCCATTTAAGTGAAACATCTCCTAGATATGCCTCTATGGGGTGTTCAAACCAGGCCACTGGTAAACCTTTCTAGTTATCCCTTCTAGTGATATACCTCTATGATACACCTCTACTAAGTGTCCATATCAGCCTTATCTATAGGATTTTAAACCACAGATCTGCCTCAATGGGGTTTCATGATCCATCCATCTAGTAGAATATCACAGTGCTCCCTCTTAAGGATATACCTTCTTGATCCACCACCACGAGACATCCTGATCTTCTTTATCTCTAGGGTGTAAATCCTAGGATCCTCCTCCATTGGGAGTATTTAACCATCAATTAGTAAAATATAAAATAGATCCCTCATTTGAATGTACCTCCTTATTCCACCTCCATAGGGTGTACCGATCATACGTCTCAATAGATGTTAATCCCTCGAACATCCTTAATTGGGAATTCTGATCCATCCTTCAAGTAAACCTCAACTTTGATCCCTCTTATAGTTTTTTCTCCTTAATCCACCATTTTGTAGGGTTGTGATCCATTTTCTTCATTATGCACTATATGTTAAACTTTTGACCTATCTCCTATACTACCTCATTCAAATGATTGGATGCATGAGTTGGAATACATTGACGATATTTCTATGGAATGATATACCTTATGATCGACATGGTATGGATTATGTTTCATGCCAAATATTCCTCCATATGATTACCTCATAGGAGGAAGATACAAGATACTAATGTTCCCTATGTCTAGATAAGCCAGTGATTCCAAATTTGAGTACTTTATATATTGAAAGTTTCTACTTTACCAAGACCCTTTGGAATATCTAGACCGATGTAGTGTAATTAAATACCAACCACAATGAAATATAACTAGGAATGAGTTTCATGAAAAATACCTAATCAATGAGGGAGACCAAGAGTAGTAGAGGATTTCCAAATATGAATCCATGGAAGGAGTAACTGATATCCCATATTACCATTTTGATCATGTATAAGACATCAATGATGAATGTGATTAATGTTTACCACCTTCGGAAAGAGTTAATGCAAGTAAAAATAGAATGTGACACCAACATTCATCAGCACGTGGTGGTGGAAACATCCTTCTGAAATCATTATAAAAATATACCAAGAATTATGTCCAGTTATTGATAAATATTTACCTTCATGAAGTTGATAAAAAAAATAATTAATTCATGGTAGATGGTACTTGTTCTTTTTTTAATAAAATTTATTTCCCTATAATCAATACATAACTTCATATATCCATATTTATTCTTATGAAAAGAAAATCAGCCCCAAGTTTGAAACACTTGTGAATATATCTAACATGTCACATAATCCCACTAGTGGTTAATTAAAAACCACAAATCCCATAGTGGAATTATATAGGGAGTCTTTTTTATTATCTATCATAAGGGAATAAATCAATGGAAAAAACAACATCACAATATGGAGTATATCCAAGTAATTATATAGGAAATACATAATTTTTTTAAAATATTATAGTTATATCCACAATTTGAAAATTACTTTTTCCATTTATAGATTGGGACATCTCTTCTTCCCTATGAACCTGATTTAGAAGTTCCACTAGGGGTGACTATAGACATGAATCTACGTTATGGTATAACCTATAATGAAAAGTAATTATAAATCTCCAACATGAATTGCAAATTCAATATATTTACAATAAATTTTTTCACCATGTTTTCAATGATAGTCCTTACAAAAAAAATTATATTGAAATAAACAATATCTATAATAATTAATATTGAAAATGTGACATGGTTTTGTGTGATTATAATAACTGAATGACTCATCCTTATTGTAGTGAAACATCTACTCAGACTATTGGATGATAAATAAAATTTTATTGTTAAAGGAAAACATCATATTTCCATGAAAAAAAATCAATGATTCTAAGGAGTGCACCGATATAGAATCAAATTATGATTTATTTAAATTTTAGGTTATAAATAATTTACATGCCGCAACATAATTTTTGAATTCAAACCCAACTATTGTGATTGTTTAATAATTTTAATACCCCAAGATTTTGAAAATAAATTTAATATTGAATGAATGAAACACTGAGTCTCTAAAAACACAATATTTTTATAACCTAGCTACTAATCATAGTTTTTCCACCTAAGTGATTTAAATTTTGAAAAACTGACAGGAATAGTTTCTTTCTGTAAGATATTTGGTGATTTATAAGACAAACTGAATTTTTGGTGAATAGTAACATACCCTAATGAAATATAATATGAATAGAAATATTACCATTATTAATAGTAAATCATATTATTATTATATTCTCTTAAGGTTGTAATATAATCAGATATTCATTAATTTTTTATGGTGACATATAATAAATTATAGTTTTACAATTGTTATTTTTAAAATAAAATTTGATTTTATTTAAAAATTAAATTAATAATATTTGTATAATTATTCTCAAAAAATGGATTTCATTTTTTAATTATAATTATTGAAAAATGGTTATGGTTATTTTTTGATATTTTTCTGAAACACTCGAATTTTTAAAGAATATTAAAATATAGTAATTTACCATATATATACATTATCTGTTAAATTCACTATTTATTGAATCATAGATGATATAAAAATAGTTGGTTAGAATTAAAAATCACATTTTACTATTCTTGGTCACAATAATCAATACTATTTTTTTATTTGGAAAAATAATAAAATAACAAGTAAATAATGGGAATACCCTCCTATCCATCATTATAAACCCTCTCTCACTCTTACATCCCTTCACTACTCTCAAGCCTCGTTAATTGTGTATGTTTTTATCAAATATCCTTCCAAGATCTTACCCCATGTCAAGTAGCCATTTTTCCACAAAATTCTAAAACCTCTCACCTAAAGCGGCTCTCAAGGAAGATTACTTCAAGAGGTAAATTTCTCTTTTCATTTATTTTGTTTTAAATTTCATTATTTTATTTATATTTCCTCAAATCCATTAATCCAAATGTTTTGATGACTCCTAAACCTTACATGTAGTGGAATATTTTTACCAAAAATTAATAATTCTTCATCATCTCTCCTTTCCCATTATTTTATACTATAAATGAAAACACCATCCGAGATGTGTTAATTTATAACATTCAAGGACAATGACTTTCCGATTTCCATTACCATCTTCAATTATTATAATGACACCATTTTTATGGATGAAAAGGACTATAATATATGTATTATATCTTATTTAAGGTTTTTGAATCCTTTCCTACACATAATATTAATTTATAAATCAAAATATGTTCATTGTTATCAAGAACAACCAATTAACCCAACCAATTATCATTAATGTTTTACATAATGATTCACCAACATTCCCAAGAAATTTTTTTTTATAAAAATGTAATGATCTATATTTAAAATAATATCATACAACTTTTATTCAGTACAACCACTCTCATTATACATGTTTATCTCTACATGTATATAAGTAAACTGATCATGGAAACCAAGGAAGAAAAGAATCCCAAATAATGAAATTAGATATCTTAACCCATCAAAATGCCATGAACCAACCTAATAATATTATCAAAAATAAATTAAACATAGATTATTTTCTATAATAATTAATTTATGAACCTAAAAATTATTATTCAGGACATTAATATAAATTGATGAACACCAACAGACTTAAGGTAAGGGTTTTCTACCTGAACCTCAATTTTCATTCAGGTTATTCTTATTGTATACATACATAAATTAAATTATTATTTATTAAAATTTACTCATATTATATTCTATGATAATTTTCTATATATCTGTACTGACAATAATCAAACTTTAATATATGGGGAGTTATATGTTTTCAATGGATTATACAAAAATTCTTCCTGAAATATAGGCCTAATTCAAGGGAATTTCTCAATTTCTCAACTATTTTCAAGGGAACACAATAATATGTTTTTGGAAACCATTATCTATATAAAAATATAATTTTCTAATTAAAATAATAACCTAATTATCTTCTGGTTTTATACAATGATTTTTTCAAAAGAACTATTCAATTCAAAGTAAAAAAGATTTTATCTAAAGAACTACTACATGATTTTATAAGAGAATCTTCATATATTTCAACACCCTTGTTGATTCTTAAGTATTATTGGGATTAAAATTTTATGATATCATCTAATATATTTTATTTAAGGGTTTATGATTATTTTAACTATGGATTTTCTATCTTAAAACCATTCACCAATTTACTCCGAATGGTTAGAGTTAATGCTTAATGTTTGAGGAATGTTATTTACATTTCATATATTAGTTTAAATATGAATATATATATATATTGTTTATTTTTATCCCAAATCATATGTGGAATTTATCGGACTTAATAAGTGTTGGGTACGGCCCAATATATCCAATATGTGCATTGGTAGGCCTCATGAGATAATCTATGGTCTTGGTACAAGGCCTAGACAAAATTGATATTTATGGTTTTGGCACGAGACCATGACAGAGTGGTTATGATTTCATGTATTATGTATTTACTTCTTATGAAACTATTAAATGATATTTAATGATGTTATTAAACTATTATAATACCCCTAATTATGTTTTAATATGGAATTATTTATTCATCTCTTCTTCCATCCATAATGTGTTCAGGTCCGTTTTTAATAGAATGCTTATCTAATTTATTCACCATTCCAAATGATTATGTCTTTGATATCTTGTGCTATATTTCATACCATTAATGAGCATTTTATATCACCCCATTATTATATTTCATTTTCCCAGGACATGAAGAGATATATTATGAATGACATTCAGAAATATCCTATGGGTTATGGATGTTGTAAAATCAGTTTCTATGTTGTATTTCTTTTCAAGTTGTAATGTTGATCTTATGTATGTATCTTGTTTCAAAAGCTTATAAACTACTCAATCCATGAGGATGCATATTCCTTGTTTATATTCCAATATAACAAAATAAGTCACATGCTCTTGGAAACTGGGGTCGAATCCATATAATTGGTAGCAAAGGGAATTTAGTAGAAAACATAAAAACTAGGTTTAGAAAAAGTAGATTAGGGGAAAACCCTATAGTAGTAATTTAGGATAAACATTCAATAACATCCTAGATTTTTTGGTAATGAATTATGTTATGGGGATATTTCTATAAAATACATCCATGTCTAGATACTACAATTTTTGTGGTTCTGGTACAGATGTACCTAAGAGTGAAAACTCCGTCAAGGAGTATCAGGCTTCTTTGCTGGAAAAACTACTTATACCCACGATTCAAAACCATTGGTATAGCCCCCAAAATCATGGGTATAGCCTATACCCACAGTTTTGGGAACCATGGGTTGTAATAGCGTCGGTATGGGGTCTCAACCTATACCCACGATTTTGGAGAACCGTGGGTATAGGGGAGTCAAAGTTTTCCACACCGTTGTTCCAGCGTGGCACACAACAGACCCCACGGTATTCAAACTATGGGGTATTTATTTTTCAAAAATAAAGCGCATGAGGGAGGATTCGAACCCCCACCTCGCGCTAAGCCTCAAAGGCACACCCAACCCTGCGACCAACCGAGCCACATTTATTACATGTAATATATGCAGGTATCTTTATATATATATTAATATTATCCACGCCTGTTAATTAAATTCCAAAAAGGCGCCGTAGGGTGATTCGAAACCGGTTATCGCGAGGGATACAAACCAGTGCCTCAGCAAATGACCAACCAAGCTATACATTTCATTTGATATACGTATATATATTTAAAAATATATATATTAATATTATCCGTGTTTCAAAAAATGCTAATAGCAAATATTAAACCCGCGACCTACAAATCTCGCATAAAAAGGATTTCCAACTAAGATACAGAATTTTTTAAAGTATTTGTTTTTATTAAGGTAAATATATTTATTTAAACTGTGAAAAAATGTCTCCCGCCTAGAATTTTTCATGACCCGCTTAATTTTATTTCCCCGCCATAATGCGGGAAATCTATACCCACGGTTCTGAAGAACTGTGGGTATAGGTCTTGAAAAAAAAAACCACCAATACCCATGGTTATGAATAACTATCAGTATATATCTTTGAAAAATACCCTATACCCACGGTTATCTCCAAAACCGTGGGTATAGGTCTTAAAAGAAAACTATACCCATTGTTTTTGGCACAACTGTGGGTATAGGTTCACATACGACCCATATACCCACGAGTTTCAAAACCGTGGGTATACGGTACCCCTATACCCATGGTTTTTTGCAAAACCCTGGGTATAGACCTATTTTCCAGTAGTTCTTGACCTTGGGTATCTTTATACATGACAATGGACCTTACTATGCACCTTGTCTTGAACTCCTTAGGGATATGCTTAGGATAATTCACATTTTCTTTGCAATATATTATGAAATATTTAAATGTAAATTTCTCTTCCATGAATCCATGTTTGTGATTATGGGATTATCCATTCATAGGATATGAATTTATCTTATGTATTTTTCTAAGTTGAGATTATACATTATGACTCATAAACTAATATAGGGTATGAAGTTATCAAGAAATGGCGCCTAGTGGATGAAATGGATAATGAATGATCACGCGTATCTGATTTAGGGATAGCCATCTCATGTAAGATAATGATGCTGGCTCTAGAGATATGACTGGTGTTGTGAAACTTATTACTAGACTTGGATAATTGTCTATGGTTTTGAATAACAATCGTACTTGTATAAAGAATCCTGATCCATAATGCGGAGGATAAATGTTGGATCACTTTATGAGACAACAGCCTCCATCATTTAATGGTAAAAAACCAATTCATAGCAGATTGGTGGGTAAGGTTACGAGAAAAAATATTTGTCCCATTGGGATGTAATGAAAGAGAGAGTGTTGTCATTGATGTTTATCTACTATTGGGAGGTAATGATTAGTGGTGGTATTTAATCCCAAACCCAATGTATGAAGAATAAAAAGATGAAATGGAATATAAGAATTTAAAGAAAATATTCATAGAAAAATACTCTCCTCATGTTCAGTGAGATGATATGGAAATGATGTTTCAAAATCTAAAGAAAAAAGAGGATGTGAATTTTGAAAAGTATGTTGAAAACATCCCAAGTAGTTCTATTTAATTCAATTATTGGGGATAAATGGAATGTAATAAATATTTATGAGGAAAATAATGTTCAAAAAGAGGGTGTACCTATTATGCATGAAAATTTTGATGTCTTTCTAGAGAATTTTCCTAGACATCCTTCAGAGTAAGAAATTGAGATTTTCATGGACACAATTCCTAATTCAAGTCCTATATAGAAGACTTCTTTTATAATAGGCAATGTGGAATTAGTATAACTAAAGAAAAAACATGTGTAATTATGTGATAACTTATTTTTTCACCCAAGTGTTTCCCCATGGGGAGAACCTATTATTCATTTCAAGAATAATGATGGATCTATGAGGTTGTGCATTTACTATAGGGTGATAAATGCTATAAAAATCATCTATCCCCTACATTATATTGTCAATTTATATAATCAACTTCATTGAGACCAATATTTTTCAAAGATTCACCTTAAATCTGGATATCATCAGTTTCTAGTATGGATGATGACATTTCAAATACAATGTTTCAAACCATGTATGAGCATTATGAGTTTATAGTAATGCCTTTTGGACTGACTAATTCACCCTCAGTACTCATGGTTCTATTGAGTAGAGTTTTCATTAGAATCTTGATTAATTTTTGGTTGTATTTATTGATGATATCATGGATTACTCCAAAACCTATGAAGATCGTGAAAATAACTTTTTCAATATTCTGAAGACTCTAATAAGAAATGATTTATATGGGATGTTTAGAAAGGGTGATTTTTTTCTTCATTCAATTTCCTTTCTTGGATTCATTTTCTCTATGTATGGAATATCTATTTATACTATGAAGACAAATGCTATTCATGATTGGACTAATCAACAAACATAAATAAGGTTCACAGTTTTATTGGTTTTGATGGTTATTATCAGCCTTTATTTCAGAAAATTACCCATTTATCAAACCCAAGGGACAATATTACATGTAAAGGGGTTATCTTAATATGTAAAAATGAATGTGAGGAATGTTTGGATGAATTTAATAAGATATTAGTGAATTCTATGATCATGACTCTACCATCGGTGAATGATGGGTTTTTGATCCATAGTGATTCATCAAATAAATGACTTGGTTGTGTCCTTTTACTAAATGAAAGAGTTATTGACTATTGATCAAGGAAGTAAAAAATTCATGAACAAAAATATGTTACTCATGATCTTGAGTTAGTAGAGGTAATCATTACACTGAAGATATGGAGGAATTAATAGTATGGTGTAAATGTGAGATATATATAGATTATATGATTTTGAAGTATATTTTATCATAAGAAGAACATAATGTGAGCAAAAGGTGATGTCTCTAACTATTCAAGGGTTATGATTGTTCTATACAATACCACCCATAAACGGGAAACAAGATAGCTAATGAATTGAGTGGGATGGGTATGGGAATTATCAAAGAAGTTGAATCATCATTAATTTTTGAAATGGTGTCCTAACCTGTTTTATTAGAATGGACTAATGCTTTTTAGTTTGATGATGAGAATCTTCAAAAGAAAATTAATGCTGTGAAAGATGGGATGTTGGCTGAATTCCTATGTGAAGATGGAATTTTAAAATGTTAGAAGAGGATATGTTTTCCCTCTCTACCAATGAAAAAAATGGAGTTATTTACATAGGTAAAATTTCTCTATAAATAGGGTTATAACTATTATGTATATAGATTTGAAAAAACATTTTTTGTTGGACAACATGAAGAGGGAAATTGGTGATTATGTGTCAAGATATTTAGTCTGTATATGAAAACCATGCTCTTTATTAAACACATAAACATGATTTATTACATAAACTTCACTTGATACAATGTAGAATATCGTGATTTATAGTGCCTTTGGGGATGAGGATCATTACATAACAACATACAACATGAAACAGAATATCTTTATATAAAACATCCTTTACATAACCACTACATTCCCTCGTACTTAGTATTGCATAGGATAACCTAAGGACACAAATGAGAAAAGGGTGAGCTATAAATCCCAGTAAGGGAATAAACATGGAATAAAATGAGTAATATATTAAATGTAATATAATAGGAATATCATTGGATCACAAGATAAAAAATAATTTAAAGTCATGATAAATAATGATAATCTTAATATGGAAATGTGGAAACAACATTTAACATGATTTTAGCAAGAGACAAGCCTCATTTCCCCTGAAGCATGAGTAAACCCACATTGAACTTAAATTATCATGCGTAAAACCTCATTTCACTTGACGTATAACGATACTAATCTTTACCCAATGCATTTGAGCACTATCAGGGCAGACCCTTCTTAAACATTTCATTTCATGCATAAATGTGCCACATGGATCATATAACATGGATTCATTAATCCTTATCATTTATTCCATGATAAAGGTAATTTTGAATTAATTAATTAATCACTATAATAAATAAGTAAATGTTCTTAAAGGCGAATACCCTTTATAGGGAAATGGGTAGGGTATTCACTACACAATGACATTGGCTTGAAAAAACTTCGTTCAATTTCGACAGCATAATGGTGTGACATAAGAATTCATAAAAATGGTGGATGAGAGGGAAATGGGTGTATCATCATATGTACATGAAATGTAAACTAATGGGGTCATATATATACATGTCCCAACATATGTAATGGAATTTATATTCATAATACAATAGAATTTATTGAATGTAAATAAAGAGAGAGAGAGATTTCTTACGGAATTTCGGGATGGTAACAGGTGTACATGAGGATAATTTAATGAGAGATAAAGGGTTATATAATCATTTAAACATATATAGGTCAGTATGGGGGATGTTTGAAATCATACCCCAACATTTATTATTGAGAAAAATAACTTAAAAATATAATTAAATTGAGACAATAATGAGAAAAGAGGAAATCCCTTACTTGGAAGTGTGATCCCAAAGGATTGAGAGAGGGTTGAGAGAGGCTTCTTGGGAGTTTAGGGCACCTTAGGAGGATTATTGAGAGATTACGGAAGGGTTTGGTCTTACTCAAAAAGCATTGAGTGAAGAGGAAGTGGGTGCTTGGGTTGTTTTATATAGGAAAGGAGAGGAAATTCTTTAATATTTATGTCTGGGTCACCACACATTCAACTAATCAACACCACAAACTAGACCATTGTTTTTCCAATTTTTTTTGCCAAAGGGGAGTGGAAAAAAATATTTTTTTAAGGCCATTTATGTAACTACTTAAAATATTGGGGGAGAATATGTGGAGGTGAGTCACACTCTCAAGGAAAACAATTTAAAAAGACAAAATGTTTTATATATCTTGAAGGGTCCACTGAAGCTTTGTAAAATAGATAAAACAAACCTAATATCTCATTATTTTAATGTTAAACCATATATTTGATGGAAATATCATTTATAGTATTTTATTACATCACAATTGGTTCATTATGATGTTATAAAACACATTATATATTTAAAGGGTATTTAATTTTTACCTAAAAATTCGACTGTCTCAGAAAATTATGAAAACTTCACCATTTGATAATTTTAAAATCTTGATTCCAAAAATAATATTCATTTTATTTAGATAATTTTCTAAATATGTGAATTTTTTCGTTCAAAATAAAAACTGAAATTTATCTAATATTCATGGGTTTTGACAAAATCGTCTTTCAAACCATAATAAAAATCACAATTGCATTCATCAAATTATATAATCATTTATATTTAATAAAAATTAATTTAATTATAATAATATTTTATTAAAAAAAATTTAATTAAAAAATCCATTAATTCATCAAAATATATTTATTAGTTGAATATTAACTAAAAATTCTATTTTTGCTTTAAAAACTATTTACAATGTAACAATAATATATTGAATGCATATTATTTATAAAAAAATAATGTACATATTAATAGTGCTAGGGTCTTGTTACATAATCCTCTTATAACACTCGCATAAGACCGAAAGGTAAGGTGAGCAATGGTCACCGGCTCTTGGGGTACCTCGGATAACATTGCTTGGGTGGTAATTTCTATTAACATCCATTTCTCCCATAGTCAGTTCCACTAAAGGTTAATGTGTTTAAGCTCGACTTGGGCTTGGTCAAGAGAAAATTCTAATGATACCACCTCTTTTCTAAGCTCCGAAAAATGGGTTTCATATAGGGAAAGTCTAGTGGATGAGGTCATCACATCCTTTTTCTGAGTAAATTAGATTTGTTAAAGTCATATATTTATACTAATCATGTGATCACTTTTTAATGGTTGTATTAACAATTGACACATTTCTTAATGGTATTTTAAAAATCCAAATGACAAAACCAAAGATGTTGAAAACACATTTTACATAATGATACATTTAATTATATCGAGAGGGATTTCCATTAATGAAATTTTGGTTCATTACAATCTTCCCCCCTTAAAAAATTTCACCCTCAAAATTTCCTTTTCCCACACTAAAACATATGTGGGTAACTGTAACGACCTGAAAATTTGAATAAATTTTGTTTCCTGATTTTATGTGTTATTTTATTTTATATTTACACTTAACAAAAATGTTTCATTTGATAACATGAGTATAATTAAAATGTGACCATTGGGTTTTGACTGTTATATGACCATTGGTCAATATGACCGCTGTAAACTAAACGTTTCGATTATTGTATCTAAATACAAGTAATCTTGGTTAATTATTATAGAAAAAATATTCGATGGCCTCACCCAGTAGTCTTGGACCGATCAAAGCCCATCTAACAGAACTTGGGAAGGAGCTAGCACCACAGGGCTTTGCTCTGGGCCAAACCCAAGCCGAACTTCATCGTGTGAAGCTAGAACGGAATCAACATTGCGAGAAGTTCAAACTAATAGAAATTACTACTCGTGTAATGTTGGCCGAGCCTCCCTCAGATTCTCTCACCTTAGCACACCTTACACTTAGGTCCTATGCTGGTGTGATAAGGGGGTATGTAAGGAGACCGTAACTGCCTTGTGTAATCCTTTATTTTAAATAATAATTGGGATTTCTTCTTATGATGAAGTTTATAAATTTTTAAATGACCGGATAAATATAGTATGCATATTTTTGATGAATTTTAGAAAAAGGATATTTTAAAAATGTTTATGTAAACCTTAAATAATTAAAAATGTGTAATTATTTTTGAAAAATGGTCTTCTACAATTATGTTCAGTACAAAATTTAGAGTCTAATAAGATCAACTTGATATTTGATTAATAGTAAATTATGAATATTGATTTTATTCTTAGGATTATTAATGTGACCAAATGTATTAGTAATCTCACTTAATGAAAGTATTAATATAATCTAGGCACGTTGATTAAGTAATGTGATTCAATAAAATGGTTAAATAACGATTTCATAAATTATTATTCAAGTATTAGTTTTTTTCAAGTGAATAGTGTTTTTTAATTAAAAATTAAATTAAAATTATTTAGAAAATTATTTTTATAAAATGGATTTCATTTTTGAACTCAGAGCACCGATATTATGTTTTGGTAATTTTTGGGTTTTTTTCTGAAAAAATGATTTTTCAGTGAATAGAGTTTTTAATTAAAAATTAAATTAAAAATATTTAGAAAATTATTTTTATAAAATGGTGTTCATATATGTAATTATATCATAGATATTTTTTTAAGGTGAAATTTTGGGTTTTTTATGAGAAAGATGAATTTTCAGTGAATAGTAAAAAAAGAAGTTTTAGGGTTTCGGTATGTTTAATGACATCATAACTGTGTCATGGTGATTTCATGAGATATTTTAAGGGTTGGACGACCAAAGGAGATTAATTACTGTATTTGGGGCCTCATGTGGCCTAACTTCATGGGAAATATCATGAGAGAGTACATGGTTTTGAGAAAACCACTTGTGAGGTGTCCCTTGGCCATTAATGCCTTGTCCCCTCACTTTCCCTATAATTACCAAGACATTCTCTCATCCTTTGGACTCAAAAATCATTCTCAACGAAGTTATGGTCTCTTTACCTCCCAAGGAGTCCTCACAAGGTTACCTCAAGCCTCTCAAGGTCCCAACCATTGAGTTTTAAGAGTTATGTTTAAGGTAAGGGATCCGACCTCTCTCTTCTTTTCAAGTAATCTCTTTTATGTCATTTATTTTATAATCCATGTTCTTATGTTGGTGGATGTTCTTATATATTCATATTACTTCCCTTTTCATGTTCATATGATGAGAGACCCCATCTTTCTCTCATCAATTCTTTTTTATAATGTTTAAGTGGCACCGTTAGGCTGCCGAAATTTTAAGGGGATTCTTTCACCCTTCTCATTCTTTTGAAAGTTCTACTTTCATGTCAAGTCTTTCAAGTTCCTTTTTAATTATTCTGGGGAATGATCTATATTTATATCATACTGAACTCTTGTGTTCATATGATGAGGGACCCTATTTTATCTTTTCAATTCATTTTTGTTGAAGTTTAAGTGACGCCGTTAGGCTGGCAAATTTTCATAAGAGAAATCTAATTTTTGTCTCCCTTCCATGTTTTAATTTCAAATGGTATGTCCTTTAAATTTCATTACCATGTTCATATATCCTTTTTATTCATTCCCTATACTGTTTTATGGGTCATTTATTATTTTTTGACCCATGTCCCCTCTCTTTTTAATGTTTTCTAAAACCCCGAAACATAGCCGTTATGCTGCAAAATTTTCATCTCAAAATGCCTCTCTCTTTTCTCAAAATTACTTTATGTTATAATGTAAATAATCAAAGCTCTTATTTATACAGGGGTATTCACATATATATCAAAATTTTCCATTTTAAATTCTGGGATTTACATACATGAAACCCGCTCTCCCCCTCCGTGGGTTTAAAGTGACGTAAAGATCATGTCTTTAAAGCAGTTTTTAAAACGTTATGATTATGAAATAAAACCCATTTATTTTATGCTATATGGGTTATTTATAATATTTTTGATTATTATATATGTGTATCACATGATAATAAAGTCAAATTTAAGGGTGCTCCCTGATAGCACTCGAATTCATTGGGTAATGATCTAACCACTAGAGATTACAATTTTCACGATATATTGGTGAGTAACCTTGGTAATTTTCAAATGACACCTTGGGGATGGACCATGGTGATATGTTAATGATTTTATTTGTTAAATTATGTATACACAACTTCAATTTATGAAAAAATTTATGTTTATTATGATATATCTCATGATTTTTGTCTCATTCCTTAAAGTTCTTTTCATGTCCCTATTGAAGTATCTCAAGTTCACATTTAAAATGTTTCTTTTGTTTCCCTTACTGGGCCTTCTGCTCACCCTTTCTTTTGATGTATGTCCCCAAGTTATGAGATGCAGTAATGAACCTAGGATGAATATGAGGAGAATCCATTCAATTTTTTAAGAAGAATGTTTTATGTTTTCCTGTTTTATGTTCCTGGTTTCCGAGACACTAAACCTTAAAGATCCTAGGTTTTGTAAAATGTAATGAAAGATTATGTGATAAAAAGGTACGATGCTATAGTTGGTATCAAAGGATGGTTTAATTATTTGTGGAAATTTGGATATTAAAACTTTAGGAATAAGCCTATAGAAATTTTTATATATGGGAAATCTTCCTGGTATTTTGTTGAGTATTGAGTAATGGGTTGCCAAGAAAATACATCCCTGTCTGGATACGAGCAGGTAGAGGTGGCTCTGAAATAGATGTACATAGGGGTAAAACCTGAAAACACCGCATTAAGCTAGACTCAAATGGGAACTAGTACACGAAAATGGGTCTTGCTGCACTCTTGGTTACGACACTCCCGGGGGATATGCTTTGGTAAATTCATAATCTTAGTATGAACCATTCTTAAAGGAACAAAGATAAAATAAACTAAAGATTCACATAAGAATATATGATCATGGATAACCTAGATGGGAACCTATGGGATCACAAGTCAGGGTATACTTTTCTTCTACAAGTTATCCTTATATGCTTTATGTTCCTTTTCATGATTATTGGCTAAATATTCAATCCCCTAATTGTACTTTCTTCTATTAGTTAATGGCGGGAAATGGAAGAACATTTCCCAACAACAAATGTGATAGGAAATGTGATGATTGCCATATTAATATGACAGAGATGATTAGGGGATTAAAAGATGATTATTATTTTGGAAGATGTTTACTATTTTGGGGACCCTATATTATTGAGGTAAATAGATTACTACGGTATTTTCATTGAGGAGTAAGGTTGACTTATATTTTGAAGAATTGAGGAATTTAAGGTGGACTTATAGTAATTTAGGTTACTTATGGGAATGATTAGACTATATTGGGTAAAATATGTTTAGGTTAGATACTTTTGTCATAAGATGTTAGGAGTGGTTGATGTTGTTTGGAGATGAACAATGAAGTTTATTTTGGATGACTATGTTTTCAAATCCTTCTTGTATTTGGGTTTCAATCTTAGTTTGGTTTATTTTGATGAATCTTAAGGACAGTTATTTATGGAGTGGACTATGATGAACTTTGGGTAGTACCATGGAACTTTGAAGATTTAAAATTATTTTCCATTCCTATGGGATTCTTTATTTTTGAAGAGTTGTTTTACCTTAACCTTTCTGTTTTTGGGATAATGTTTAAAGATAGAAGAAATAGATAGTTAATATTTTGTGGATTATGTGATTCTCTAGAAGATGATTCTTGTGATTTGATGAGACCATGTAGTTTTGAATGCTCATCGTTTGGAGAAAAGATTATTTTTGGTAGAAACTTATTAAAGGATGAAACTCTACATGAAGGTAGGTATATTTTCTTATGTTTTTGTTCTATGTAGTAAATGAATTCCTTAAAATTATGAAAAGGAACGTAAAAAGAATGTTGTTGGTTTATGTTTCCTACTAGGTAATCAATGTCTGTTTACACACATCATAAGTTTGGGATTTTCTTATGGTTAACTTTCTCCTAATCATATTTTCTATCACTCTCCCTCATAACTTGACCCTTTGTTTTCTCCTCCATGTCCATGTTTTCCTACATGGAATCCTAGTGTGTGTTACCTCGGGTGACCTTTATACTTCCCTTTATTACTTTTAAAGTAATAGTTTTATTGACTCCTTTTCCGATGTGGGACTTTCAATTAAATTTCGAAACCTAATTTTAAAAAATGCGAGGATGCAATTTCTTAAGGGGGGAAGATTGTAACGACCAGAAATTTTGAATAAATCTTGTTTCCTAATTTTATGTATTATTTTATTTTATTTTTATACTCAACAAAAATGTTTCATTTGATAACATGAGTATATTTAAATGAGACCGTTGGGTTTTGACTGTTATATAACCATTGGTCAATATGACCACTGTAAACTAAACGTTTCGATTATTGTCTCTAAATATAAGTAATCTTGGTTAATTATTATAGAAACAAGATTCGATAGCCTCACCCATTAGTCTTGGACCGATCAAAACCCATCTAACAGAACTTGGGAAGGAGGTAGCACCACTGGGCTTTGCTCTGGACCAAACCCAATCCGAACTTCATCGTGTGAAGCTAGAACGAAATCGCCTTTGCGAGAAGTTCAAACTGAGAGAAATTACTAATTGTGCGATGTTGTTCGAGCCTCCCTCAGATTCTTTCACCCTAGCAGACCTTACACTTAGGTCCTATGCAGGTGTGATAAGGGGTTATGTAAGGATACCGTAACTGCCTTGTGTAATCCTTTGTTTTAAATAAAAATTGGGATTTCTTCTTATAACGAGGTTTATGAATTTTTAAATAACCGGATAAATATAGTATGCATGTTTTTAATGAATTTTAGAAAAAGGATATTTTAAACATGTTTATGTAAACCTTAAATAATTAAAAATGTGTAATGATTTTCAAAAAATGGTCTTCTATAATTATGTTCAGTACGAAATTTAGAGTCTAATAAGATCAACTTTATTTTTGATGAACAGTAAATTATGAATAGTAATTTTATGCTTAGGATTATTAATGTGACCAAATGGATTAGTAATCTCACTTAAAGAAAGTATTAATATAAACTGGCCACCTTGATTAAGTAATGTGATTCAATAAAATAGTTAAATAACGGTTTCATAAATTATTATTAAAGTATTAGTTTTTTTAAAGTGAATAGTGTTTTTTAATTAAAAATTAAATTAAAAATATTTAGAAAATAATTTTTATAAAATGGATTTCATTTTTGAACTCAGAGGACCGATATTATGTTATGCTAATTTTTGGGGTTTTTTCTGAAAAAATGAATTTTCGGTGAATAGTGTGTTTATTTAAAAATTAAATTAAAAATATTTAGAAAATTATTTTTATAAAATGGAGTTCATATTTTTAATTAGAGCATCGATATTTGGTTAAGGTGGAATTTCGGGTTTTTTCTAAGAAAGATGAATTTTCAGTGAATAGTAAAAAAATAAGTTTTAGGGTTTCGGTATGTTTAATGAAATCATAACTGTGTCATGGTTATGTTATGATATATTTTAAGGGTTGGCCAACCAAAGGTGATGAATTATTGTATTGGGTCCCCATGTGGCCTATCTTCATGGGAAATATCATGGGAGAGTACATGGTTTTGAGAAAACCACTTGTGAGCTGTCCCTTGGAAATTAATGCCTTGTCCCTTCACTTTCCCAATAAATACCAAGCCATTATCTCATCCTTTGGACTCCAAAATAAATCTCAACAAATTTATGGTATCTTTACCTCCCAAGGAGTCCTCCCAAGGTGCCCTAAATACTCTCAAGGTACCAACCTCTGAGTTTTAAGAGTTACGTTTAAGGTAATGGATCCGACCTCTCTCTTCTTTTCAAGTAATCTCTTTTATGTCATTTCTTTTATAATATATGTTCTTATGTTGGAGGATGTTATTCTATATTTATATTACTTCCCTTTTCATGTTCATATTATTATATAACCCACATTTCTCTCATCAATTCGTTTTAAGAATGTTTAAGTGGCGCCGTTAGGCTGCCGAAATTTTAAGGGGATTTTTTCACCCTTCTCATTCTTTTCAAAGTTCTACTTTCATGTCAAGTCTTTCAAGTTCCTTTTTAATTATGTTTGGGTATTATCTCTATATCTATAATACGTAACTCTTATTTTCATATGATGAGGGACCCTATTTGATCTTTTCAATTCATTTTTTTTGAAGTTTAAGTTACGC
This sequence comes from Viscum album, assembly GCA_963277665.1. Classification (NCBI taxonomy): domain Eukaryota; kingdom Viridiplantae; phylum Streptophyta; class Magnoliopsida; order Santalales; family Viscaceae; genus Viscum; species Viscum album. The sequence continues at coordinate 411,913,687 of OY728156.1, forward strand.
GGTTAGGCTGCTGAATTTTCATAAGTGAAATCTAATTTTTGTCTTCCTTCCATGTTTTCATTTCAAATGGAATGTCCTTGAAATTTCATTACAATTTTCATATATCCTTCTTATTCTTTCCCTCTACTGTTTTATGGGTCATTTATTATTTTTTGACCCATGTCCCTTCTCTTTTCAATTTTTTCTGAAACCCCGAAACATAGTCGTTATGCTGCAGAATTTTCATCTCAAAATGACTCACCCTTTTCTCAAAATTATTTTATGTTATAAAGTGAATACTCAATGCTATTATTTCTACACGGGTATTCACATAAATAACAAAATATTCTATTTTAAATTATGGGGTTTACATACATGAAACCCGCTCTCCCCCTCCGTTGGTTTAAAGTGATGTAATGATCATGTCTTTAAAGCAGTTTTTAAGACGTTATGATTATGAAATGAAAACCATTTATTTTATGCTATATGGGTTATTTATGAAATTTTTTATGATGATATATTTGGCTCACATGATAATAAAGGCAAATTTAAGGGTGTTCCCTGATAGCGCTCCAATGCATTGGGTAATGATGTAACCACTAGAGATTACAATTTTCACGATATCTTGGTGAATAACCTTGGTAAATTTCAAATGACACCTTGGGGATGGACCTTGGTGATATTTTCATGATTTTCTATGTTAAATGATGTATCCACATCTTCATGTTATGAAAAATTTTATTTTTATTATGATATATCTCATGATTTCTTTCTCATGCCTTAAAGTTATTTTCATGACCTTATTGAAGTATCTCAAGTTCACATGTAAAATGTTTCTCTTGTTTCCCTTACTGGGCCTTCTACTCACCCTTTCTTTTGATGTATGTCCCCAGGTTATGAGATGCAGTAATGAAACTAGGATGAACATGAGGAGAAGTCGTTCTAGTGGTTAAGAAGAATGTTTTACATTTTCATGTTATAAGTTCCTGGTTTCCAAGACACTAAACCTTAAAGATCCTCAGTTTTGTAAAATGTAATGAAAGATTATGTGATAAAAAGGTGAGATGCTACAGTAACTCTGCTTCATTACTTCCTCTGATTCCTACTTCTCTTCTTCAAACATGTGGTTTAGCTACAACACCTTGATGAGGGGAATTGTCTTATTTCGTAGAACATTATCTCTATGATATAAGATCTCCAATAGTTACTCCTTGTATGAAAGATCATCCACCAACTGTATCACCTATAAAGAGAGTACATTTTAAGGGTCTAGTATGTACGTCCTTAATTGGGATACATAAATGAAATCATGTATTTTGGTCATGGTAGGTGGAAGTGCTAGTCGATAGGCCAAAACCCCAACGTGATCAAGAATTTCAAAGGGGTCGATGAACCTATGACTTATTATCCCTTTCTTTCTATACCCATAACCTTTTTTCACAAAGATATGCATAGAAATACCAAATCTCAAACTTTAAAATCAAGGTCCCACTGACGGTTATCTGCATAATATTTCTATTGACTATGGGATGCCTTGATATACTGATGATATTTTTCTCCTTCTCCACCATCTCTTCAACCATTTACGGTCTTAGCGTCTTATGCTCAGTGACTTCATCCCAACACACCTGCGTTTTGCACCTTTTCTCATAAAGGTCTTTATATTGTGCCATTTGGATGCTCGAGTGGAAACTATTGTTATAAGAAATTCAACCAGTGGAAGATGTTGGTCCCATCCTCCTTTGAAGTCCATTGAGCTAGCTCTCAACATGTCCTCTTTTTTTTTGGAACGTCCACTAAGATTGGCCATTGGTTTGAGGATAATAGGTCTTACTGGAGTTTAGTTCAGTATCCAGTGTTGTTGAAGACTCTTCCAAAACATAGAGGTGGATCTTGGATCATGATCAAATAAAATAGATTGTGATACTCCAAGTGTAACACCCCGACCCCAAAAGCCTAGAGTTAGTGCATTATTACATAACATTGGAATGATCACAAAGAAATCATGTCTTGAGAGACTGCTCAGTTTAGTATTATTGGAAACAAGATTCATACATAATTTCAACATTACAACATGAAAAGAAATACATGACGAATTTATTCCATTAGAAACATCCAAGCCTCATAGATTATGCATGTAATTCACTCATAACTAACATATTCATATCCTGGGAAAATGAAAAATATGAAAGGGGTGAGCTTAAGTGCTTAGTAAGGGTAAGAAATACGGTAGAAGATAACATAAATATTACGTATAGTGAATAATTAAAACCTCAATCCTTTAACAATAACAAACATGAATACATTTATGGAAAGAATATGAGTTGAGTAAATAATTCCATAATAAAACATAATCGTGGGTATTCTACATGTCGAATGACAACTCTAACCATCAATATTATTTTCATAGTGAGGGAATGTATAATGTTGGAAATTCTGAAACATTTTTTCATGGCCATGTCTAAGACGTCTAAAAAATTTTAAGGCCTCGGCAAAACCCATTTATCAAATTGGTAAAGGCCTCGGCCAATTCCACGTCTAGTTGTATCATGAGACCTACATATGCATCGAGGAGCTATAGCGGGATCCACCCGTCACTTACTAAGTCCAATACATTCCTCATATGAAATTTTTGAAACATAACATAAACATTCATATTAAAACTAGCATATGAAATGTCAATACATTATCCATAAACCATTAATGTTATAAAAATAACACATCAACTTTCAAAAGTATCAAAAAACCTTCAATACAGTATAAAATATTTGTATCATAATAAATCAATTTCAAACAAGATTAAAATCCATCAAAGGATCTTGACATAGATGAATATGATCAGTAAAATGCATTTAGAGAAATACCCATTTTTCATGAATCATTTGTATGTCTCAAAATTTATAAAGTAAGTCATTTAAAAGATATTTTTTAACTAAAGTGTTCTATACCACTTTCAAACTTTTGAAAACAATTATCATTTCAAAACATTCATGTCCTTAAAAATAATTACTTAAAATCAATTTGATAATATAGACATTAATTAAAAGGGTATATAAAGATAAATCATTAATACATTTAAATTGATGATATGGTTAAATAGAACTTCCCATAAAACCTTAAAAGACTCATTTTGAAATCATTTTTAGGAAATGTGGGTTTCTATGATATGTATGTCCCAGAAAATACTTACACATAAAAAATCTCTGATAATAATGAGATTGAGGAAATAACCATTACCTTGTACATTTCTTTGGTCGAGGGTAGGTTAAAATCCTTTATAATGGTGAAATAATTGTTATTAAATTATACAAGAATCACATACATTAATATGATATCATATATGATCTTTTAACATTGCTTTGTTAATAATATCTTAGTATTATCGTTATTTCAGGTGTTAATGAATTCTTTTTCCATTATATTAATTATTACGTGAATCATATTTGTTATGTAAGGGATATATATTATTCATATCTAGAATGATATCAAGTCTTTAAACATTATTTTTAGTCATCAAATGAAAATCAGTCTTGAATGGATATGATGGGAAATAAATCTCATCGCGTTAGTCGAGACGGTAATCCGTATGCATGCACGAGTGAAAATATTATTGTTTGGATATTAAAATGATATATAATTGGATGTTATATCATATATATAGAATAATTATAATTTACTATTTATTATTTACATCAATTACACATCATTATTATACACATCCAAATAGTAATGTATTGAATGACGTGGAGACAACAAGTCATACGTACGCACGTATGGTGACATGTAATTAGATGGATTGATAGAATAATGAATATGGTTGTTCCATATTTATAATAACATAAATTTATGTATAATATACTAGAGTTATCATTTTAGAATGGAAACAACAAAGAAAGAGGAAGTGAAAGAATAAAGAAACTTGAAAGAGGGTGGTGAAATCATTACCTCTTCTTCGGGTTCTTCCTTTTGATTTGATCAAAAGATATCCTTATGTTGTATTTATGACTAAAGTAAGGCCTCTAAAATGAAGGTATGATAGTTTAGAGGGTATTTGGGAAGGGTTTGTCTGAGCCAAAAGGCTTTGAAGGAGTTAATTAGAGAGATGTGGGAGTTCCCTTTTATAAGAGGAGTGAGGGGCACCTTAGGAAAAGCTAGAAATATTATTTTATAATAAAATAATTCTCGGTTTCTAATGAATAAAAAGTCGATTATTTAAAATATAAGGTGGTTATTTCTCTAAAACCACTCAACCAATAATTTTTAGATAGGTTTGGGTCACTATATTACCCTTATCTTTTAGATTTAACTCTTAGTTAAATAATTTGACTTTTACCATGTCTCTTTGTAGTTTTCTATTATATGGTTAATAAACATAACATACAATTCCAAGAGAAACCCAATAGGTTCATTAATGACACATATAATATTATTTAGGTCATTTTCAAAAACCATAGACTTTTAGGAATTTTATATCAACCAATAATATTGTATTTTTTTTAAAAACTCATTTATGTCAATATTCAGATTATTTAATAATTTATATTTGATAAAGTCATAACAACATTATTAATTCAAACTAAATACATTTAATCAACCCTAATATGTCAAATTAACCGAGGAAATTTTTGGATGGCATCAAAACATTCAAATTATTTTTATTTTAGTATTTATAATTACATTTATTTTACTCTTTCATTAATATAGAAAATACTACATCATCATTATGTCCTAAATAAATTTAATTATTTAATGTCTGAAAAATATAAATAAAATACCATTATGTATTAAATGTTTTTATATTTCTAATGAATATTTATAGTCTAAGATATAACCTGTATAACCCTGTGTAAATTTTTTTTTACTAAAAGATATATGCTTATGTCAATTTTGAATTTACACTAACTTAATTAATATAAAGTGTCATTATCACTTACAAGTGGCTCCATGGGGTCCCAAAATCACCCCAAAGAAGCCTATGGTCGGAAAAGTTTCCGTAAATAGGGTTAAGACACATGTTATGGTAATTTAGTATTATTATAATATTATTTTTTACCCTTATTTAACGGATTTATCCTTTAACCATGGTAAATAAAATATTTACCGAAGTAATTATTCAAAATGTCTAAAAATAAAAGTTACCTTTTTAAAAAATTTGTACCTCCTGACTTGAAATATGAAATCCATTTTTCTAAATTCAAAACATATAAGTGTCATAAATTAATTTAAAATTATTTCTCGTTGTCAAAATAAAAAGCGTGTTTTTAAGAAATAATAACTATCAAAAGATTGACACTTGCTTATATCTAGTTTAAATTTGTAATTACATACAATGACCAAGATTGGATTAAATTGTAAAAATATAATCTAATTAAACTTTAAAACCACACAATATTATAATTTATCACTATAAATTATTTTTAGTAAAAAATTTGTTTTTAATTAAAATTTAGTATTGTTCATTATTCATCAAAAACTAAATGTTTTTAGAAAAATACCAAAAATTCACCCATAGCTAATTTTGATAATCCGAATCCAAAATTGAATTCCATTTTGAATGATAAAATTTATAAAATTTCAAAATGTGTGTATTACTATTCATAACTGCTAGTTTGATTGGTTGTGGTGTGTAAGAACTTAAAGTTCCATACAACACATGCTATTGTATAATTCAAAGTGAAGTGTACCATGGAAGCTTGGGGTGTAACATTATACCGTCCTTCAAATAATTTCATCCTTGAAATTTCTAGAATATCACTACATAAAAATACTCGGGTGGTTCTTCATCATAAGTTCATCAGGTTCCCACATTGCCTCTTCCATCTTATGGTTTCTCCATAGAACTTTTACCAGATGAGTCGTCCAGTTTCTCAACCCCTTTTCTCTTGTTTCAATCATCTTGATAGAATCTTCGCAATAAGACAAATTGAGTTCCATCAGTTTGGGGTTGGTAGGCACTGCTTAAATGAAGTTCAGTATTCAGGGCTTTCTGAAGACTTTTCTAGAATCTTGATGTAAAACGTGGATCACGATCAGAAACAATTGATAGGGGTACTCCATGAAGTCTCAAAACATCATTAATATATAGTCTTTATTTACGTTCAAGTGGTAAATCATCTCTTATTGCAAGAAAATGTGCTGAATTGGTAAGATGATCAACAATGACCCATATTGCATTGTTCCTTCTTGGAGTCTTTGGTAGTCCCATGATAAATTCCATCATAATATTATCCCATTTACACTCAGGTATGGGAAGAGGTTTCATAACACTTATAGGTTATTTCCTTCTAGATTTCACTTATTGACGAACCATACATCATGACACAAAATCAGCAATCTCCCTCTTCAGGTTGTCCCACCAAAAATGTTCTTTCAAATCCCTATACATCATGGTGCTACTAGGGTGTATAAGGAAATTGGAACTATGAGCATCATCCAAAAATTCCCTTTTTATATCAGGTATATCGGGAACACAAAGCCTCTTCCCAAATTTCAAAATTCCATCAATATAATCCAAACTAATATTTAAACCCAAAACATAGTAGAATTTTATTACGCTGTCTTCCATGTTAAATTGTATTTCCAAACAACATCAACTGCTCTAAAAGTCACATAATTAAAATTAAGAAACCTAATAACATATTCTCTATGATAGGTTAATCATTTCCATAAATAACCCAAATATCTATAAATCTACAATAAAAACATTGATAAAAATCCCCCATTAGTCCTCAAATGAAATACCATAGTATTCTTTTTTCCTTAGGTATATAGTATTCCCATCAGAGCAAATGTCTTCCAAACTGACATTTATCACTTAATCCCCAAATCATTTTCCTATACTAAGGATGTCTATTTGATAAGGCATATGATCCCAAATCAACTTATTATTGATCAAAAAAATAATTTAACTAAAAAAAATGTGTCATACTAACCAGGGACTTCACCTATTCCAGTGGTAGGTGATAAATCCCAATCGCACTATGGTTGTGGGTAAGATCCCTACATCTTTTTCTAACATGATGGGTTGTCACACGGTCTGCGTGTTGTGTTTTTACAAAAACTATATTTTATAACATTCCCAAAAGGAGATAAATTCCGTAAAATAACTATAAAATAATTTCACCACAAATTTTATCTCATACCTCTCATTTTCATTCCCAAAATTTAATAACATGTAATTGCCTCAAATTCAAGGATCGTATAAACCCAAATGGTTATTTAAAACTATATAAACAATAGAAAACACAATTCTTCCTAAAATTTCATTTTCACATAATATAGTTTAGGGTTACACATAAGAGTAATGTCTTCCAAAGTAAACTCTTCAACAAATATTACTAAAACATTTCACAATCCATTTATATCTACATAGGTTCTTCCTTGACCAAGGGGTTATCCTATAGAATAGGTCATTCACACGGGTAATGCCTAGGTCCCCTTCATGTACAGAAAATGACTGTAAATGGATTATTGGGATGATTTTTTATTTTCATCCATAGTACTCTTTATTTTTACTTGGAAAATATTTACTTTATGTCCTTTTTTACCACACATAAATCATTTCCTTTTCCATTGAGACACTTCCCTAGGTGTCTCCTTTCACATTTCCTGCAAGATAAAAATTGATCTTTCTTTTCTCCATGGTCTCCACTGTAGGAGCTCTTATCATTTACCATCATTATTTTTTTGTTGAGTCTGGGATTTGGTTAATATATATGTTGTTGATCATATTTTTGGAAAACTAATTCCGCATGAACACTGTATCTTTTACACCTATCAACATTCCACTTTTTTTTCTCATTTCCTCTGTTACGCCAACCTTGTACATCATGTTCAATGATACTATGACTTCCTTCGAATCTAAAAATTGACTAACACATGAAAGCATAGTGTGAGTCATAATATCATTTAGAGAATATCATAACACCTTATTTTAAATCTAAAAAACCTTAGGATTAACGGCGATTATTTATCCTCATCTTATATTAAAATCCTTCAAATCAGTTTGTAATGAAAATGTGAATTAACCTAAGCATATCCCCCCGGAGTTTCATAACCAAGAGTGTAGAAAGGCTCATTGTCGTGCACCAGTTCTCATTTGAGTCTAGCTCAAAGCGGTGTTTTAGGGTTTTATGCCTAGGTACATCTATCCTAGAGCTGCCTCTACCTGCCTGTATCTAGACAGGGATGTCTTTCATTAAAAACTCACAAAATCTCTACCATACCAAAATTCTAGGAAGGTCTTTTATACTAATCCTCAAAGTCTATCTTAGAGCTATATGCTCTATTAAGAGTTTATCTAAATCTAGTTTCCAATGTTTTACCTAAACTTCCTCTGATACCAACTATAACGCCCCGACCCCAAAAGCTCAGAGTAGGTGCATTATAACATAACATTGGCATGATCACATGGAAATCATGTCTCAAATGACCAATCAATTTTGTATTATTGAAAATATGATTCATACATAAGTTCATCATTACAACTTCCAAAGAAATACAACACATATTTATTCTATTAGAAACATCCAAGCCTCCTAGATTATTCCTACATGTCACTCATAACTAACTTCTTCATATACTTGGAAAATGAAACATATGAAAGCGATGAGCTCAAATGCTCAGTAAGGGTAAGCAATACAGTAGAAGACAACATAAATATTAAGCATGGTGAATAATTGAAACCTCATGCATTTTCCAATAATAATCACAAATACTTTTATGGCGGGAATATGAGTTGAGTAAATAATGCCATAATATAACATAATAATGGGTATTCTACTAGTCAAATGACCACATGAACCAATAATATTATTTTCATAATGAGGGAATGCATAATGCCGGAAATTCTGAAACATTTTGTCAGGGCCTCATCCAAGAAATCTAAAAATGATTAAGTCATTGGCCAAAACCATATATAAAATTGGGAAATTCCACAACCAATTCCTTGTCTAGTTGTCTCGTGAGACCTACTGATGCATCAAGGATCTATAGCAGGCTCCACCTGTCACTTACTATGTACAATAGATTCCTCATATGAAAAGGTTGAAACATAATAGAAACATTTGTATTAAAACTATCATAAGAAATGTCAATAATTTATCCATAAACAATGAATGGTTTAAAAATAACACATCCACTTTGAAACATATCACAAAACCTTCAATACAATATGGAATATTTTTATCATAACAAATCAATTTCAAACAAGATCAAAATCCATCAATGGATGTTAACATAGATGAAAATGAGCAGTAAAATGCTTTGAGAGAAATATCCCTTTTTCATGAAAACATTTTTAATTGCCAAAATTTATAAATAAAGTTATTTAAAATATATTTCTGAATCAAAGTGTCCTATAACACTTTGAAACTTTTGAAAATAATTATCTTTTCAAAACATTCATGTCCATATTCATAAATCCTTAAAAACATTTTGAAAATATGGACATTGATTAAAAGGGTTTAGAGAGATAAATATTTAAACCATTTAAAATGATGGTCTAGTTAAATATAACCTCCCATAAAACCATAAAAGATTCATTTTGAAAACATTTTTATGATATATGGGTATCTGTGATATGTATGTCCCATAAAATACTTACACAATAACAATCTCGGATTATAATGAGATTGAGGAAGTAACCCTTACCTTTTGATTTTCATTGATCAAGGTTAGTTTAACCTCTTATATAATGGTGAAATAATTTTTATGAAATTATAAAAGAATCATTTACATTAACATGATATCATATATGATCTTTTAACATTTCTTTGTTGATAATATCTTAGTATTATCGTCGTTTTGGGTGTTAACAGATTCATTTTCCTTTATATTATTTGTTATGTGAGAAATATTTATTATTGATGGGATGTATCTTATTCATATCCAGAATTATATCAAGTCTTTCAACATTATTTTTAATCATCAAATGAAAATTATTATTGAATGGATATGGTGGGGAACAAATCTCATCACGTTCATGGAGACAGTAATCCATACGTACGCACGAGTGAAAATATTATTCTTTTGATATTAAAATAATCTATAATTGGATGTTATATCACATATATAGAATCATTATAATTTTATATTTATTATTTACATCAATTACACATCATTATTATACCCATCCAAATTCTAATGTATTGAATAACAATACACCATGACATGGAGATGGTAAGCCGTACGTACACACTTATGGTGACATGTGATCAATGGATGGATAGAACAATGAGTATGGTCATAAAATATTTATAATAACATCACAGTATATATAATATACTATATTTATCATTTTATAATGGAAACAACCAAGAAAGAGGATGTGAAAGAAGAAAGGAACTTGAAAGAGGGTGGTGAATTCATTACCTATTCTTCTGGTTCGTCCTTTTGATTTGATCAAAAGGGATCCTTAGGTTGACTTCATGACTAATGGAAGGAAACTAGGATTAAGGTAGAACATTTTATAGGGTATTTGGGTAGGGTTCGGCTAAGCCAAAAGGCTTTTAAGGTGTGAGTTAGAGTTAAAGGGGAGTTCCCTTTTATAAGAGGAGTGAGGGGAACCTTAGGAAAAGCTAGAAATATTATTTTATAATAATATAATTTTCGGTTTCTAATGTATATAAAGTGGATTATTTAAAGGATAAAGTTGGGATGGGTCTAAAACCACTAAAACAATAGGTTTTAGACAGTTCTGGGTCACTATGTTAACCTTATCATTTAGATTTAACTCTTTGTTAAATAGTTTGACTTTTACCACGGCTCTTTGTATTTTTATATTACATGGTTTTTAAACGTACCATAAACATCCAAGAGAACCACAATAGGTTCATTAATGAAATAGATAATATTATATAGGCCCTTTTTCCTAACCATATACTTTTAGGAATATTATATCAACCAATAATATTGTATTTTTTTTAAAAACTAATTTATGTCAATTTTGAAATTAGTTGATAATTGATTTTTGTTAAAGTCCTAACAACATTATTACATCGAAATAAATAAATTAAATCAAACCTAATATGTCATATTAACCTATTATATTTTTGGATGTCATCAAAACATTAAATTTATATGTATTTTAGTATTTTTTAATACCATTTATTTGATTCTATCATTAATAAAGAAAATATTACATCATCATTGTGTCAAAAATAAATTTAATTATTCAAGGTATAAAAATTATATATAAAATACCATTATGTAGGAAATAATTGTGTCATAAATAATTTTAATTATTCACATGTATTTTCTATAAGTTACACTTTGAGATCTTGTGGTAAATATTATTTAATACAAAATTCTTCATCACAATCTACAAATTCAAATGGTGATCCTCTTATAAATAAGAGTATAGGAAGATATTATTGTTGGACACAATAATAAATATTAAATATATATGATGAAGATTAAATTTATAAAAACAATAAATTACACTATATTAGTTTTGTGACCAAATGATATTAAAGACAACCATATAGATATATGTACTTATAATAGCTTTCCATGGAATATCCTCCAAAATCACCCAAATTCGATGATGTCATAGAATAAAATAAATATTAGAAAACCCCCCAAATTCCCTCCACACCCATGCCATAAATATGGAACTTTATCAAACTTTTTTTCATTAGTGACGTCATGTAAGAAGGAATGGATATATTATTTAAGTAAACCATAAACAGAAAATCTTATAACTAGTCCTAAAAAATTTATATTAACATTATAGAATTTGATACCAATAATTGTGACCTAATTTTTACCAAAAAAACATTAAAAATAAAAAATAAATATTTTAGCACCTATATAATTAAATACATTATAGGTCAATAATTAAATAGAATTAGGAACAAGTCTTACATAAATAGTACCATTATCTTGTATTGAGTGTTCCTCCTCATAAAAATATTATTTCATAATTGACATAAACTCATCACCACCCTCCATATGAACATGACATAGTTATATTCACATCATTTTAGATAACCTAAAGTAATATAAAAATATTAAGGGTGAGATAAAATTATTAGTAATGGTAATCATAATCAATGATAACATAATTTTATCAATGATAATAAAATGATCAAACTGGTATGATGACATAATCAAAGTACATGATAATAATAAAAGTGAACCCACACCCATAAAATCGGGATCAATAAATCTGTGGATTGAAAAAAAAACATTAACAAAATGAATGATTTATGAGAATCAATAATTATGAGCCGTGTGATATGACATTGATCAAAGAATAAAATTATAATCCATATAAGGAATAAATAATGCATTTTGTATCAATGGAATAATATATCCATAACCAATTTTATACACATATAAAAATTAACAATATCCTAGTTAAATAAAAATGAAAAACGCTCTAAAAACATACTCCTTCATGCCACCAATGACATTGAACATTTCTCTATGAATTGGAATTCTATCTGGGTACACCCATATTAAAATCTATCCCTGGATCACATATTCTGTCTGGGAATATAAGATATATAATGCTCACAAAGTGTTATCTATGTGCATCTATGATAATCAATAATTTCCACATACTCATCCCGAATAAAAAATATAGAATCAGTAATCTATTCATATAATAGTACTCACTGTTATTTTAGTTCACGATTAACCCATGAAAAGGGAAAAAGTTTCATTTCAATATCATATTCCATCTAGAAGAAGAATATGGATTTCATCCTTAAAAAAAATCCCTATTTTATTTTATGTATCATCAAGGGTTTTTGACATTTTGGAACCCAAATTCGATTAAATTGGTAATAAAATTATTTTGGAGAAAAACAGCTTTTTTTTATATTCCATGTCACTTTTATAAAATAAAAACTCAAAAAATAATATGAATATAAATTTATTTTATGATAATATTGGAATCATATTAAAAAGATACAATTTAAATAATAGACATTATAATGGGAAAATAGGTCCATGATGTTGATGTTTAATGTAAACATTCTTCTCAACCATTTTCTAAAGGGAGTAAAAAATAAACCATTTGGAAAATAGTAATAAATATTCAATTAAAACCATTTAACTGAAGGATGAAGATCATTCAATTTATTTCTACGAAATAATTTATTTTTTAAAAAAAATTAAAATATTTAATAACAAATTAATGTAAGGGAACCATTATTAATATAAATTAAACTAAAACATTTTTATCACATACGTAAAATATAATTGATGCTTTTGTAATAAATAATGGGGGTAATTGAAATTATTAATGGTAGAAAATTTTAACTAGAGGATAACTTAAATGATGTTTATTAAAATAACTAATTTTTTTCTTCTAATGTCGCTATTGGGTTCTTATCTTGGTGGTGATTCCCAAGGAGATATGGAGATGGATTTTACCTCCCGCTTACTATCATAGGAATTGGGGGAGGAACTTCTCCAAATAACTTTGAAGTATCGTTCCTTCATCCTATTCTGAAAACCTTGTGCTCACCCCATTTTTCCAGCTATATCACTCATCCTAAAGGTTCCTGATCATCTTAATGGAGCACCTAAATTTTTTCTAATGATGTAGAAGTTCATGGAAGCCTTAATCTTATTAGATATGTCCTTTGTGGATTATTTCATGAATAGTTGAGATATAATGGATGAATTTAACTTGTTAATATTTTGGATATTGGGGGTTTCATGAACCTAGGATTTTCAGCCTTCTCGATAATCAGCATCTGATGATTCACTTCAACCCAGAGGAGGACCTCATCCATTCTTGGTACAGTGCTCCACTTAAGTGTCTCAGATAGACATTCTTCCCCTTTTCTGGTCTTCTAATTTTGAAATGATGTGAGAATATCTCTCTATTTTGGAAACTCCCATATCTGTTTTTGAACCCTAAAATCATTCAAATTCATGGAAATATAGTAGGTCTCTTTCTTCCTTATAAAAGAGAAACCTATCTATTATCCATCTGATTATCATGTGAATATGTTTGGATGTCGATGTCTCCAACCCACCAATGTAGTGGGTGTGGGTTACATTCAGTGAATAATTTATTTTTAAAAAACTGGTTTTCATAGATTCCTTAGTGGATTTTTAAAATAAGTGTATTTATTTGGGACAATTGGATTCTTGTATCTTTTGGGGAGTTAGGTATCGTTACATGGATCTGTTGAATGGTTATTTTTTGTCAACATCTCTACTGAAGAAGGTACAATTTGTGGAGCGTTTTGGTTCACCTGTAGGGACCCAGTAGGAGCTACAACCTCCCACCTCTAGTGAAAAATCTGGTGGCACAACTCATCCCCTGGGGACTATGTCCTGACTACTCCAATCCCGACATCCATTGTCTAGGGGCTGGTGACTAGCACTGAAAAGGCATGTCCCTAAAACTGGGAAGGCATTGTCTTTAAACCTAAAAACTCACACAATCCAATAACACAGCGAGATACTAACACGAAGTGACTGTATAGTAAAAGGAGTGAATATAGTAAGTAAAGGGGCCATAATACAATCCCAACTAGAAAGGGAAAGAAAAACTGAAAATAGATCTTATGATCACCCACCAAGGATCCTACATGAAAGGTAGTTATAGCTCTCGAACGGTCGTCTCTACGGTACGCGTCCTCTAAGTTCCACCTCTGAGTAGCCTCCAGTCCTAGTACCCTCGTCCTCGATTAGTGAATTTTGTCATCTTCACAAGATAAAACATGGTGAGGGTGTAGCCCGTGCATGGGTGAGTATAATGATACTCTGTACGGACACTGAGACCCAGAAAGTCTCTTAGAATCGACAAAGGATAACCAAAAAGTAAGACCACAAACAAAAATAATGAATAAATAATCAACCATACATAGGTATATGTCCATACATATTTCTAAGTTATAAATAATACAAATATCACTTATAAAAAAACACAGGGCTTCAAATCTTGATCTAAAAGCATAACACTTCCACGAAGGAAGAAATACCACAAAGGATACACCACACAGAAGAATACCAAATAGGTATCACCACACAGAATAATTCCACAAAGGTATCACCATAATGTTTAAGACTCAGATCACACCAGTTATAACTTATGTACGGAAGTATAGATGATTAGATGTATCGCTAAATCATCTTACATCATCAAGAGGCTATACTACAGACCCACACAGAATCAGTAGTAGTTGACCCACACTATATCTGAAGATAAACCACACATGATCTGAAGATGAACCACATATGATCCATAGATGCTAACCCACACAATATTTGAGGATGACCGACACAAGATCTAAAGATGACCCACACAGGATCTGACAATGACCCACACAGGATCTATAGATGACCCACATAGGATCGGTAGATGATTATTCAAGTTACTACAAGACACATTGTTCCCACACAAATCAAGTTTGATTCTGGGGGGACACACTACTAAAGCCATTGCTTGATACTTCAACTACCACGAAGTCCCACAAAGAAGTAACACAAAGGTATGTCATGTCATAAGGGATAGAATGTGACACATGGTTCGTCAATCAGACGCCTGATATGTATGTTATTAGAATTTTACTCTCAAGGGCCCGATTAGATTCTAGTTCGATCCAACCCATTTGTACCCCAAAATTATCCAAAACTGAAGTTCAGTATTACAAAAGGTCTGTCTCGATTCAAGTATTTGGCACCGTAGATGGTTTGTCAATCAGACACCTGGTTCTCAAGATATGGACAAAAAGGATTATCTTGGTCCAGATGGGCCCGGGTCCAGTCTGACCCAGTTGGACCGACCCGGCCCGGCCCGACCTGGGCCAACCCGACCTAGTTAGGGTCACCACACTCAGCCCGAGTCCAGCCCAGATGGCGGGGTCGCAGCCGACCTGACTTACTGGGCTGTGGTCCGGCCCAGCCCTCAAAGGGGGTGGCCCAGACCATAGTGCAGCCAACAGTGAGGCCTGGTAGGCAGCCCGTGGCCGAAGTGGCACTCCTCGGTGGGGTCCACCATATCCTCCACCCAGGGGTTGTCCTCAAGGATTTCTCAAATGGCCCAATGGCCGTTCAGTTCTGGCCAACTCAGTGGCACCACGTGGAGCCACCTGAGGGCACGCGGGACCCGCTGGAGTGAGTCCTGCTTGGCATGACTCGCCTGGTCAAGATTCTGGTCGGTTCCCCTTTCAATAGCACGACAGTCCTGCCGCTCCTCCCACAGTTAGTTGGGTGTCGACCACCCTAGTGCGCCGATTTAGCTCGATATCCATGGAATCCTCCTCTACTGACAGCCTGGACACACAAATCCCTACTTCCATGAGACTGGTCTGCATGCGGGCCGCCACCCTCCTCAACAGTGGCCGACTGGTCATTTCCTCTTTTGGCGGCGTGGTTGCATCGCTTCCTGTACCCTATCGGCGTTGGTCGCTAGTGTCAGTCACTGACAGACATTCGCGGTTCACTGGGATAGCTCCGGTGGCTGAATCATCATTCTGAAGAAGTTGTTGTATATCCCGGGATGTCACCTTTTCATCTATCCTAAAGTGATCAGGTTTCTTTAAGCCCGACGATCTCCCCGTGAAGAAGACATTAGTCCACGAGCCATCGGAGGGACCAGGTCATGTCCTTCTGGCTCACACCCTCCGTGTTAGTTTGATATCATTAAAATCAAAATGATTGAATCAACATAAATTTAATGAAGAACAATCAAGAGAAAACCCTACCTAATTTTTTCATTATAGGTGGCAGGAGGAAGAAGATGATGCGTCAGCACTTCTCAAACGTTGGTTCCTCGTTCCTTGATCAGATGATGTTCTCCATTGGAGGATGTTTTTCCTTCAAGATTTCTGCAGCAAAATGATTCTCCACCAAGAGAGTTTTCCAACCCAAGAGGGAGAAGAAAGGTAGGGAGCCAACATAATTATGTTCAAGTTTATTAATTGATCAATTAATTCTGGCTCATTAATTTGGGGGGGGGGGTCCAAGAGTTACATCACATTAGAAGAGGGGTTCAAGGTTTGGTGGTCACCACCACCATGATTCAAATGAGATGTTTCAAATAATTAAAATAAAAGTTAATTGTTTTATATTATTTTATATTTAACACCCCTAGGAAAAAACCAAAATTTTCATCCTCCACCTTCTACCTACTACGGTCGAGGTGAAGGCTCCCACAAGAAAATATTGACGTTTCATTTTCAACTCTGTCCCCATATTTCAATTCCAAGCACCGGTTCAGAAGTTAAAAATTCTCACTCACAAGTTTTCTAAAAGTACATAAATAATGTTTAGTAATTCATTTTGGGCACACCAGGACTCAGAATCACATGCCAAAAATTTCTGCAGACTCGTAATATTTCTATATAATTAAAAAAATACCTGGAAAATTTTAGTTCTTTACAGCCTCCCCACCTCAGGGCTTTGTATCCCTGAAACCCACATCACAATCTAGGGAAACAATTTGGGGTACTGAGCATGAATTTGATCCTCCCGCTCACATGTTCTCTCTTGGAGGATCTCATGCTGCCAACGTACACGTACTAGAGGTATAGATCACCCAAGAAGGACTCTCTCCTGATGTCCTCAATCTCTTCTAGAACCTTTTAAAACTACCCCCCATCCTCAATGTTCTGTTCTCCCCAGTCAATGATATGTGAAGGATCATGCATGTACCTCCTCAGCTGGGATACGTGGAAAACTTCATGCACCTGGTGCAACTGAGGGGGAAGGGCTAGGCGGTATGCCACCTCACCAACTCTACTAAGGACCTAAAATGGTCCTTTGATCCTTAGTGATAACTTTCACCCAGGACAAATCTCCACAAACCTTATTGAGGTGAGACTCGTAGAAAGACATGGTCACCATCCTCAAACTCCATAGTTTTCTGCCTGTTATCCGAATACGACTTATTCCTACTATGTGCAGTATTCATCCTCTCATGGATGATCTGTACCTTCCCCATGGTAGCTCGCACCATCTCTGGTCCGATGAGTGCTTACTCCCCTGGGTCAGTCCAGCACAAAGGTGATCTTCAAGGTCGTCCATAAAATGCATCGAATGGTGCCAAACCGATAGTGGAGTGATAAATGTTGTTGCATGTGAACTCCAAAAAGGGAAAGTGATCCTCTCATCTATGGCTGAAATCAAGGAGGCAAGCACGCAGCAGGTACTCAATGGTCTAAATTGTCGGCTCTATCTGACCATCCGTCTGAGGAAGGAATGCGGTGCTCAATCGAAGTTGTGTCCTGAATGCCTCCTGCAACCCCTCCCATGGCTGGGAAGTAAAACATGCATCATGATCTGAAAAAATCATAGATGTTACCCCATGAAGCTACAAAACCTCCAGTACGTAGATTCATCCAAATCTCTTTACTGATCCATACTCACTGATAGGTAAGAAAGGGGCAGACATGGGGAGTCGGACAATGATCACCCATATAAAATTATGACCCTAGGACGTGCATGGATGTCCTATTACGAATTCCATTGAAATTGTATCCCACTTCCACTCTAGCACCTCTATTGGTTGAACTAAGACCACTGGAACCTGATGCCCATCCCTCACTTACAAACAAATGAGGCACTGTGAGAAAAATTTTGCGACTACTTTCTTCATTCCCGAACCCCAGTTCTGATGCTGGAGGTCCTAGTACATCTTCCGCACTCCTAGATATTCCGCTAGAGGGGACATATGGAACTCCATCAAAACATTCTAGTGGTTGAACTAAGCCCACTGGAACCTGATTCCCAGCCTTCACATACTTAAAAGTGAGGCACCATGAGAAAAACTCTACCACTACTGTCTTCATTAACGAACACCAGTGCTGATGTTGGAGGTCCTAGTACATCTTCTGCACACCTAGATATTCCTCTAGAGGGAACATACACAACTCCCTAAACACTTACTCTTAAAGCGCCACTAGTACCATAGTATTCCCTCTAAAAAGGATGACTTTCACATCAACATTAGAAAATCCATCAGGTGACTGACAGGTGGATGTGTGATCACGTCAAGCCTTGCAGTCAGTGTCCTCAAGTTGCACCTCCCAAACTCACCGAAGAAGTGGAGGAGTGACTATCAGAGACTAAAGATAAGATCCTCCATCTTGATCCACATAGGATATCTGCAAATCAACAAGCTACTCTGTTGCCTCACTCAGCAACTGTATACTAGATCTCCCACTGATTGCATCTGCTACAACTTTCACTTTCCAATAAGTATATACTATCTCGAAGTCATAGCTCAGAAGAAAATAAATCCAATGTTGTTGTCTTAGGTTCATGTCCATCAAAGAAAAGATATAACTGATACTCTTGTGATCATATTATACTGTAAAACGTTCATCCATCACGTAATGTCTCCACATCTTCAAGGCGATGAAAACTGCTTCTAACTACATGTCATGGGTAGCGTAGTTCATCTCATGTTGTATCAGCTATTGATAATCGTACATGATCACTACTTACTCTTGCATCAGGACATGTCCATGTCCTGTCCCTGAGGAATCATAATAGACTAAGTACCCAACACCCTCCTTCGGTATCCTCAAGATGGGGGCACTCATTAATCTCTACCTTATCTCTTGGAATCTCTGATGGAATTTCTCCAACCATGTGAAGGGTTTCCCCTTCTTCGTTAACACATATAAGGGTGTCGAAACTGTGGAAAAGTCAAGCACAAACCTTCTATAGTAACCAGCCTGACCCAAGAAACTCTACACCTTTGTCATGCTCTTAGGTGGCTCCCATGAAATCACAGACTCAATCATCACAGGATCCACCACAACTCCAGCCTCCGAGATGAGGTGTCCGAGGAAGTGAACCTCTATGATCCAGAACAGGAACATCGACCGATTACCATCAATTTGTTTCTCTCTTAGTGTGTCTAGAACTATCTACAGATGATTGGTATGCTCCTCTTATGTAGATTAGAATACCAGGATGACCTCAATAAAGAGTATCACAAAGAGATTGAGGTATAGTTGAGAGATTCTGTTCATGAGTCCCATGAACACTAATGTGGAATTGGTCACGCCAAATGGCATAATAAAGAGCTCATAGTGGCCATATGGAAAACTAAAGGACATATTCTTCACATCATCACCTCTTACCCTGAGCTAGTGATAGCCTGATCTATGGTCTATCTTCGAAAAACATCGTGCTCCCTTCAGGTGATCAAAGAGATCATCAATACTTGGGAGTGGGTACAAGTTCTTCATGGTCAACTGTTTCAGGCGCCAATAGTCCTCACAAAGTCTTAAACTCCCTTCTTCCTTTCTGGAAAACAAAATCGGAGATACCCAAGGAGAAACACTAGGCCTAATAAACCCCATCATCTGCAAGTCCTCCAAATATACCTGCAGCTCTCGAAGTCCGCAAGAGGTATCTGATATGTCAGTGAAGATATAGGTGTCTTACTAGGGTATAAGTCGATGTAAAAGTAAACCTATCTGTGAGGAGTTAGACCCAGAACATCATTAGGGGAAACATCGGCATACTGGTCCACCACCATAGGATATCTTGGGCTCTGAACATAAACTTCTTTGAGGGTATGGTTATCAAACTGATGAGTGATCGGTTGTACCCTCATCTAGGTAAGTCCATCATGTGCTGAAAAGGTACCCTTCTATTCAATGAAGGAAAACATGGTCCCATACTCGTGGACACACAACACTTTGTGCCTAATAAAGTTGATCTGATCATGAACTTTAAATAACCAATCCATACCCAAGATGACGTTATAAGGCCTCGATGTCACTTATATAAGATCTCATATAAAGCTCTCACCTCCTAGAGTAATCTCACGTTGTTGGAACCATGGTGTAAACATCAAATCCCCTTCTGTGGGAGTCTCTAGAAAAAAATATTTAGCCAATGACTCTATTTGAATTTACGAACTCCGAATGAGGGTCATGGAAATAAAGGAGTGAATGAAACTTGTTTCTATTTGTACTGCAGCTAAGGTGGAGTAGACACAGATCATACCTCGAATCATCTCTATAGCATTGTGGCCATAGGCCTCTTCTTCCTGGATCTGAGCTCATCCCGGTCCACCTACTCCCTGTCGTAAGGGTGGAACACCTATAAATGGTGGTTGTACAACATCGAATCGTCACCCACCACCTGATGCACAGCCAGCTCCTCTGCTACGTCCTCCTGCTACATGTGTACCTCTTTGATCAAATCTTCACCTCTTCCCAGGTGGTCCTTCAACCATCTATAGATCATCTGTATGATAGGTCAAGAAGTCGCGAGCAATGTGACCCTACCCACCACAACAGTAGCACTGCCAACTCATCGCCCGTCCTACTCTATATCATGAGCCCCACAAAACCAACCTTGTATCTTGTGGTTGTCCAACTGTAGGTCTGGTACTCTTGGACCTCTGCGTCATCTGTATGCATCCAGCTGCAGAGGACACTGCTACGTGACAACCTATGGTGGGTCCCACATCAGATGACTGCTCAACAAAAAATCTCTCCACAAAGAGTTCTCACTCTAATACTCACGCCTGCATCGGGATGCTGAGAAAAATCATTGATGTAACTCCCCGACCCCAAAAGCCCAGAGTCAGTGCATTATTATATATCACTATCATGATCACAAAAGGTCATGTATTGAAAGACCGATTAGTTTAGTAGCCTTGGAAGTACTAGATACATTCATAAGGTTTACATTACATCATAAAATTAAAGACATCAACAACATTGTTTCCATAGACAACACTGAGATCCCAATGACTATCCATGCAGGTCAGTCATAATATACTTCATCGTATCCTAGGAAAAATAAAACATTGAAATGGGAGATCTAATATTCTCAGTAAGGATAACAATATAGTGGAAATGGTTATCAGTAAGTATAAACATTTAAGGCAATGTATAAAACTAAATCAAAAGATTTTCAACATAAAATTCATCATAATATGGAAAATATAAATCAGAATAATTTTATTTACACACTCACATGGATATTCTACTAGTTGAATATTCACCTGAAATATCAGTAGCCTCATTTATAATGATGGAATTCATAATGTTAGACTTCATAACCACATAGTCAAGGCCTTGTTCCAAGACTACAAAGAAGATTTTGTCAAGGCCTTGTAAAAAGACACTAGTTTGTCTAATGAGACCTACCGATGCATCTAGGATCTATAGAGGGCTCCAACCATCACTTAATAAGTCCAATGCATTCCTTATATGAAATGTTTTAAACATAACTTAAACATTCGTATTAAAACAAGCATATGATATGTCAATAATTTGTCAATAAACCATGATTGGTAGAAAAATAAAACATTCAAAGTCAAGCATACCACAAAACCTTCAACACAAAATGGAATATTTGTATCATAATAAATAAACTTCATACAATATTAAAATCCATTAATGTATGTTGACATAGATGAAATAAAAAATGTTTTGAGGTAAATATATCATTATTTTTTGGAAATCATTTAAAGTTACATAATTATAAAAGATAAATTTTACATTGAAAATATTATTATAATATTTTAGGTGAAGCTTTGACGATGATATAATGGTGGAATATAGCGTCACACACCGTATAAGTTAAAAAAACATTATTACCTTAATTTTGTTGAAAAGGTCATAAAGTAACTTGTTTGGAAAACGGCGGAAAGATTCATTTCAAAATGTATAAGGTCAAATAAGGGTATAATTGACTTTAACCCTTAATCTAGTAAGTAGTAGAAATGTTTTGGAATACAATTTTAGGAAAACAAGGGTGTGGATGATAAAGAGGTCCCAGTAGATACTTACATAAAAATAACCTCGGATAATAATGATATTGTGAAATTAACCGTTACCCTATACTTTTCCTTGGTAGAGGGTAGGTTAACATCATGTATAATAGTTAAATAATTATTTTTAAATTATCCATGAACCATATATATTAATATGATATCATATATGATCTTCAAATATTAATTTGTTAATGATATTTTAGTAGTATCATCGTATCAGTTGTTAACTAGTTCATTTTCCTTTATATGATTACTTACGTAAGCCATGACTGTCATGGATAGAGTGTATTTGATTCATATTCAGAATGATATTATTTTTTACAAATATTAGTTTTAATAATCAAATGAAAATTATTCTTTAATGCTTACGATGGGAAATGAATCTCATCACATTTGTGGAGATGGTAATTCGTACAAACGCACGAGTGACAATATCATTCTTTTCTAATTAAAATCATAAGTAAATGGATGATATATAATTTATACAGAATCATTAACATGTTATATTGATTATTTATATCAATTATAAATCATTATTATACCCATCCAAATAATAATTTATTGAATAACAACTACACCACAACATGGAGGCAATAAGCCGTACATACTCATGTATTGTGACATGTCATTCGTAGGGTGAATAAAATAATTAATATGGTTGTACAATATTTATAATAACATCATAGAATATAGAATATACTGGATTTATTATTTTATTGTGGAAATGAAAAATAATGAGAAAGTGGATGAAAAAAATAACATGAAAGAGGTGGTGAGATATTTACCTATTCTTCGGGTTCTTCCTCTGAATGTGATCAAAAGGGGTCCATAGGTTGTATTTAAGATCAAAATAAGGCCTCTAAGATGAAGGGAGGATAGTTGGTAGGATATTTTGGAAGGATTTGGCCAAGACAAATGGTTTTGAAGGTTTGAATTTTATTGAAGTGGAAGTACCCTTTTAAAAGAGGGGTGAGGGGCACCTTAGGAAAAGAATGAAATATTATTTTATAATAAAATATTGTTTGGTTTCTAATGGCTCCAGAATATATTATTTAAAGGATATGTTGGGGATGGGTCAAAAACCACTCAACCAATAGGTTTTATATAGTTTTGAGTCACTATATTAACCTTATCTTTTTTATTTAACTCTTAGTTAAATAGTTTGACATTTACCATGTCTCTTTGTAATTTTATATTATATGGTTAAAAAACATACTATAAACATCCAAGAGACCCAAAAGTGGTTCATTAATTAAATATTTAATAGTATTTAATCCCTTTTTTGAACCATATATTTTTAGGAATAAAAAAGAAAATAATAATATAATATTTCTTTTAAAAACACTTTTTTGTCAATATTGACACTATTTGGTATTTTGTTTTTTCTAAATTCATAACAGAATTATTACTTAAAATCATTTAATCAACCCTAAGATGTCATATTAACATATAAAATTAGTATAATTCAGAAAAATCCTCAAAATACATTTATGTGGGGATTTATAATATCAATTATT
Organism: Viscum album; assembly: GCA_963277665.1. Taxonomy (NCBI): domain Eukaryota; kingdom Viridiplantae; phylum Streptophyta; class Magnoliopsida; order Santalales; family Viscaceae; genus Viscum; species Viscum album. Next base: position 411,937,900 of record OY728156.1, read on the forward strand.
TTAATATTTCATTAATTAGGTAATTACTGCATCATCATTGTGTCAAATATAAATTAAATTATTTAATGTCTAAAAATTATAAATAAAATATAATTATGTCGGAAATTTTTTTATCTTTCTAATGAATATTTATAGATGAATTTATCTTATGTATAACCCTATATTAAAAATGGTTTAGTTATTAAACTTTGTTTTTTACACTTTTAACTCTTCAATGAATTAAATAATAATAAATGTCCAAATATAATCTAGGTGGACCTAAAGGATCATATTTTAGTCCTAATGTTGTTTATGGTCAAATAATACTTATCCAATATAATTAAAAAAATCCTTTTGGTAATTATAATATCATTTTTACCATTGATTACCTTATTATCTTTTAACTGGGGTAAATAAAAGGCAGAAGTTATGATCCAAAAAAATTATTTTTACCTCATTGAACCACATTTTACATACTGATATAAACTGTGTTTATGGGATTTTCAAAATTCAACTCACAGAAGCGGTAAAATTATGTTTTATGTAAATTGAAAAATGCTCCTAGCATGTGGGTAAAAGATGGTAAAAAGTTCAATGAAATTTTTATATATTTAAAATTATTATAAACTAACTCCAATGAATTATGTTGATCTTATATAGGTATTATGTATCTATTTTAACCAAAAATAAATTTAAATAAAATAAATAATTACTTAAATAATAAGTCAGTTTTAAATAATAACTTAGTGTTTTTCAGTATTCATCAAAAATTGAATGTTTTCAGAAAAATACCAAAAATTCACCCTAAGATAATTACAATATTACGAATCCAATAATGAAATCCATTTGGAAATATAAAATTTATTATATTTTAAAAGGTGGGTATTACTATTCATAGCGGCTAGTTTGATTGGATGGAGTGTGTTAGAATCTCGAAGTTACATATAATGCAAGCTATTGCATTTTTTAAAGGGAAATGTACTGTGGAAGCTTGGGGAGTTACATTCCTCCATCCTTGAAATAATTTCATCCTCTATATATAGAATATTACTGCATAAAAAGACTTGGGTGGTTCTTCATCATATGTTCCTCGGTTTCCCACGTAGCTTCTTCCAACATATGGTTTCTCCATAGAACAATTACCAGATGAGTCATTCGGTTTTTCAGCACTTGTTCTCTTGTATCATGGATTTTGGCAGGATCTTCACAATAAAACTGAATAGTTCCCAGTTCAATTTCCTCATAGGTGAGTACATGCATTGAGTCAGGTATGTATTTTCTCAACAATGATACGTGGAACACATCGTGGACTTTGGAAACACTTGGCGGCATTGCCAACCTGTAAACTACAACCCCAATTCATTCTAGAATTTCGAAAGGACTGATGTACCTGGGACTTAGTTTACCCTTCTTAATGAAACATATAACTCCCTTCCATAGAGATATATTTAAGAAAACATGTTCTCCTACCTTAAATTCCATATCATTCCTTCAGTTATTGACATTGCTCTTCTGCCTACATTGTGGTGTTTTGATGTGGGTTTGGATAAACTTTACCATTTTCACCATTTCCTCCACATATTCTGGGCCTATGAGTTTTCTTTCACCATCACCATCCCAACAGGTTGGCGTGTGACATCTCTTTCTATACAATTCTTCATATGGTACCATCTGAAAACTTGATTGGATGTTGTTGTTATTGGAAAATTTTACCATATATAAATATTGATCCCACATAACTTGAAATTCAACTGAGAAATATCTCAAAATGTCTTCCAAGGTTTGAATTTTCCGTTCTCATTGTCCATCAGTTTGGGGGTGGTAGGCAGTGCTCAAATAAAGTTCAGTATCCAGGTATTTCTGAATACTTTTCCAGAATATTGATGTAAAACATAGATCACAATCAGAAACAATTGATAGGGGTACTCCATAAAGTCTCACAACTTCATTAATATATAGTCTTACTAAACGTTCATGTGGTAAATATTCTCTTATAGTAGGAAAATGTGCTAACTTGGTATGAGGATCAACAATGACCCATATTGCATCATTACTTCTAGGAGTATTTGGTATTCCCATGAAAAAGTCCATCGTGATATTATCCCATTTCCACTAAGGTATGGGAAGAGGATGAATTAATCCTCTAGGATGTTTTCTTCCAGCTTTAACTTGTTGACAAACCATACATCTTGACACAAAATCATCAATCTTCCTCTTCATGTTGTCCCACCAAAAATGTTCCATCAAATCTATATACATCTTATTTCTACTAGGGTGTATAGAGAAATTGTAACTATAAGAATCGTCCATCAATTCCCTTTTTAGATTAGGTATATCAGGAACACAATGTCTCTTCCCAAATTTCAAAATTCCATCTTCATACACAAATTCACTCAATGTCCCATCTTTCATAGCTTTAATATTCTTTTGAAACTCTTCATCATCAGTCTGATAACTCTTTATCCTTTCTAGTAAAGATGGTTTAGAAACCATTTGAATTTTTTTGATGTTTCACCTTTCATGTTTATCCCCATGTCCAACTTTACTAGATCCATGTATACATGATCATTTTCAACTCTCATATTGTTCTGAACTCCATGATCCTTTCTGATCAAAGCCTCTTCCACCTTATTTTCCTTTTCTGGATGATAGTGTATGGTGAAATCATAATCCTTGAGTAGTTAAAGCCATCTAATTAGCCTCAGGTTGAGTTCTTTCTATGATAAAATATACTTCAGACTCTTGTAATCGGTATATATCTCATATGTTTCACCATAGATATAGTGTCTCAATATCTTCAATGAAAATATTACATCTTCTAACTCAAGATCATGAGTAGTATAGTTTATCTCATTAATTTTTAACTGTTTTGATGCATAGGAAATAAACCTCTCATTCGGCATAAGCACACAACCATGTCCTTTCTTTAATACATCACTATAAATAACAAACCCATCATTCCATGATGGTAGGGTCAAGATAGGAGAATTGACTAATAATCTCTTAAATTATTCACAACATTCTTCACACAATTTTTTTCAAACAAAATTAGCCCCTATACATGTGATCTTCTTTAATGGGTTAGCCAATTGAGCAAAATTATAGATGAAGCACCGATAATAACCTACTAAACCAAGTAAACTATGTAAATCGGTTATACTCATTGGTGAAGCCATTCTAGGATTTCCATGGTCTTAGAAAGATCAACAGATATTCCATCCTTAGAGAAAATATGGACAAAAAAGTCTCTTGAATCCAGAATTCACACTTATTAAACATCCCATATAATTAATGTCTTCTAAGAGTCTTTAGAATAATGCACAAGTGATTTTCATGATCCTCATAACATTTGGAGTATACCAAAATATCATTAATAAATACCACTACAAATTCATCAAGATATTCCTTGAAAACACTATTCATTAGATCCATAAAGACAGATTGTGGCTTAGTAAATCCAAAAGGCGTTACTGTAAACTCGTAATGCCCGTACCTGGTTCAAAATGATGTTTTTAGAATTTCATCCTTCTTCACACAAAACTGATGATATCCAGATCGAAGGTCAATCTTTGAAAAGTTTTGAGCTCCATTAAGTTGGTCGAATAAATCATTAATCTAAGGTAGCGGATACTTGTTCTTTATAGCAATAGCATTGATCTTCTTGTAGTCAATGCATAACCTCAGAGATCCATATTTATAATTAACAAAAATTAGAGGGGATTCTGATGGAGAAAAACATAGTCAAGGAATTGTGCCAAGACTACAAACAAGATTTTTACAAGGCCTTGTGCCAAGACACTAGTTTGTCTATTTACACCTACCAATGCATTGATGAGTTATAGCGGGATCCACCCATCACTTAATAAGTCCAATGCATTCCTCGATTGGAATGTTTTAAATATAAGATAAAAATTAATATTAAAAATATCTTACAAAATGTAAATAATTTTTCCATAAACCATGAATTGTAGAAAAATAGCACATTCATAGTCAAACATATCACAAAACCGTCAATCCAAGATGGAATATTTGTATCATAATAAATCAACTTCAAACAAGATTAAAATCAATTAAAGGGTGCTGACATAGATGAAATCAAAACTGTTTGAGAGAAATATCTCATTATTTTTTTTGGAAATAATTTATAGTTACATAATTATAAAATAAAAAATTTATTTTAAAAATATTATTATCATCTTGTAAGGGAGGCTTTGACGATGTTATAACGGTTGAATATATCCGCACCTGTAATTTAAGTTAAAAAAACATTCTTACCATAATTTTGTCGAAAAGGTTATTTTAACACCCCAGGTAAATAAAGAATATGAGATTTTCATATTTATCCATATTTGTGAATAAAATATTGATATGAATTTAAAGGGGATGCTATGCTCGATGGCGTACCCAACACGCAACAATAGGTTTCTTGGGAATCTTACGTTGCACTCTAATAATAAAAAAAATATTATTTTAAATGGTAGTTAACATGTAGCCGTTGTAATGGCGGGAATGGATAGAAATAACTAAAATATGATTATATTTTTTTTAAATGTTTTTACATTTATCCAATAAAGGATAGAGGCTTAAAATATAGAAAGAATTCAATTTTAGGCGTATATGCCCTAGTTTTCACTAAAGGTTTACTTATCACCTTTTGATGTTGAACCATCATTAAATATAGTTTTTTTCACTATTAAACATTATTTTGGACCAAATAAAACTCTTATTAAGAATCGGGACATCAAAATTTACTTTGTGTAAATTTTTGTTATCTTTCCGATAAAGTTCATTTTTTTAATGAATATTGTAAAATGTTGTATTTTAATTCAAAACCTATTTTTAATCTAATTTATTTATATGATTAGATTATCTTTTGAATTGGTTTTAAAGTTAAATTAGAATATATTTTTACCATTAAATCCAATAGTGGTCGTTGGAATTAATTTCACTTTGAAATCAGACTTAAACTAGTGTCAATCTTTTGATACTTATTGTTTCATAAAAACATGCTATTTGCCCTGACAGTGGGAATTAATTATTAAATTAATTAATGTGACTTATATTTTTTGAATTTTTTAAAATATACTTCATTTTTGAATTCGGAATATCAAATATAGCTTAGGGTGAATTTTTCGGATTTTTCTGAAAAACATCAATTTTTGATGAATAGTGACACCACTAAGTGGAACTTATAAAAACTGATTTTTCCATTTAAATGAAATTTTTCCATCTTTGTGTTTTGAATTTCAAAAATCCGACATACATGGTTTTCATTAAGAAGTAAAATTTGGTTCAATGGGATAAAAATAATTTTTTGGTGAATAGTAACTTATTAAGTTTTTAATCGCGATTAGAGGTAATTAGTGTAGTTTAAGGTAAAAATAATGTTTTTATAATATGAAATGAACTTGACACATGTCCTAACCCCATTTGATGTGTAATGGCCGACCAAGAAAAGCCATGGGTCAACTTGGGGACCCCATGGAGCCACTTTGGTTGGGAAATGACATAAATAACTTTTTATTTAATGTAAAAGTAAAAATGACACAAACATGATATGTTTTACTAAAACAATATTTAAGTGGGGTTATACAAGTCATATTTTTTTATTATAAATAGTCATTGAAAATCTAAAAATATTTCCTACATCATAATAATTTTTTTATAATTTTTAGACATTAAATAAATTAAATTATTTATGACATCATAATGATGCAGCGATGACATCATTAACTGATGATTTAAATAAAATGAGAAGATAATGTAAACTCTATGACATAAACATGTCCAAGACTTATTGGATGGGTGTATTTAGAACCCTTATCACCTTATCCACGAATTATATCAATGTGGGAACTTTTAAAACTGAAACACATTTTCAAATAAAGTAATATATCTTACTTTCCAAAAGTGCCCCTCCTCTCCTCTTATAAAAGGCCCCCACCTCTACCTCATTTCACACATTCCTCAAGCCATTGACTCGGCAAAACCCTGCACATTTACTCTCTCCACATCCCTCTCCTCATCCTAGAGGATTCCCTTTGGGCATAATCCTTTCAAAGGAATCCTTTAGGCTCAAATCAAAAGGAGTTACACTTTTAAAGGTAATTCATTCTCTCATGTTCAATTTTTTTATTTTGCTTCTCCAACCCCCTAAAATCATTTTATTTACTTCTTTTGTAATAAAAATGGTATCTGAAATATACTAGTATTTTGTTATAAGATTTATTCGAGCTACACTCTCACAGAACTACATCAAATGGTTAAAGAACATACGGTTTCCGTGGATGGCGAAATTCTGCCTCCCGAAACGATGATTGTTCAATACTCTTTTAACACCTTCAAAGATGGCCATTATGATGTCAGTATTTTTATATATGATATATAATATGTTTATGTTTTCCTTAAGCTTCTGTTCTTTTTTCATTTTGGGCATACCTTTATGGTTTCCATTATGGGTAAACACGATATCTTCATTTAAGGAAATGCGGACTACCACCCCCTCAAAGTGATTTGATTCGTTAAATACCATATGTGGGGCGTATAAAGGATGGGACTATGATATTATATATTATATTATAATTTAATTATAATATACTTTTATATCATTATTATTCCATTCTATAAAATACTAAATAGAAATGAAAGTTGCGTTCATGCGTACGTACGGATTACCGTCTCCATGAACGGTGCATTTCATTTCTTACCTCGAAATGATTATGTAATGTTATAAATGCATGAATGTACTGGATATATATGAAATATATGATATCTAAATCATGAATACAATTATGGATATAATAAACATTTGTCCACACGAACAACATGTAATTGTAAGAAGTCCACTTTTGACTTAAGAACCAAATATCGGCAAAACAAATATTATTTACTTAAATGATTACATAATGTTTATGACATGGTAATAAGTGATATAAAAGGAATAATGAACTTGAAAACGGTTCTTAAGGAAGTATAAATTAACTCAAGTTTATTATTCAGGAGATTAATGAATGATCGAGTCAAGTCGGACCCGAGGTAAGGGATCCTACTCCTCTCTTTCTTTTTAAGTACACACTTTTATGTAATTCCTTTTAAAGCTCATATTTCTTGTTATTGGGATGATCTATTATATTAAATTTACTGTAATTTTTATGTTCATGTGATGAGAGACCCTATTCTCTCTCATCAATCCATTTTGGAAGTTTTGAGTGGCGCTGTTAGGCTTCCGAACTTTCGTAAGAGATCTAACCTCTCTCTTTCTTTTTAAGTACTCTTCTTTATGTCACTTCTTTTAAACTCCACTTTGTAATGTTGGGGGATGTTATTTTATATTCCTCTTGGTGTAAATTTTATTGCAATGTGATGATATACCCTATTTGATCTCATCAATCCATATTTGGAATTTTTATGTGGTGCCGTTAGGTTGCCGAGTTTTCGTAATGGATTTTTCATCTCACTTTTATTCCCATGAGATTTATGCTACATTTGCCACAAATTCCATTGAGTGGTGTATGTACTACCCATTATTCTACTCTTTGTGTAATATACTTTCGTTTATGAGTATTTACATGAATGATCTATTGTCCTTCTTTCATGGGGTGTATGTTTTGAAAGATACCCAAGTCGGCAAGGGAACCTTTCACCCTCCTCTTTTTTTTTAAAAGACTTATTTTGTTGGGTCTTTTAATTTACATATTGTTTTGTTGGGATATGTTCTCATATATCTTTATTGATGTAAATTTTATGTCCATGTGATGAGATACACTTTTTATCTCTCATCAACTCATTTTGATGTGATACCGTTAGGCTGTCAAGGGAACTTTTTAACCCAATTTCGATTTCTTTGGGTTCAACATGTAGTCATTGAATATGTCATCCATTGAATATGTGTGAATGGAATTTTATTGTTTTACACTTAATATCCATTTATATTGGGTGTATTTATATTTTTCACACATATTTTTGAGATTGATTTGTCCTTAATTTAAGGATACCTTCTTTATAAGGGATTTCATCACATTTGACATTTCTATTGAGAGTTCATTGTTGTTATGAACCAATTCACTCTTATATGGTGTATATACTGTCCTTTGGAGTATTATATCATGAATCCATTTATTCTCATGATATTATAAAGTTCTGACTAAATGTTATTCCTCAATTATTGTATTCAAGTGTCTCTAATTTTGGTAAAACCCCTTTAACCAAAATATCACTTTAAATGTTTTAATTTTTTGTTCTTATTAATATCCATGTTTTCAAAATGGTTTTAAGGATTTATGGTTTAAAATTTTAAGCTTCAAGGTGGTATGGGACACTTTGATTCAAAAATCACTTTATTAAATGTTTTAAATGGTTTTGGAAATGGTTTCTTTTTGAATGGATTCATTATTTCAATATACTAAAATGTCATATTGTGATTGAAATGTGGAAATGTTATGTTTCCTTTATGCATGTTTTATGTGATACATTTATGTTATGGTTCTTGGGAGTTGTTATGAAAATGGGTGGTTCCGTGATAAACTAAGGGCGGGTGAGCCTGATATAGCTCTCCAATGCATTGGGTAACGTGAAGGAGTTAAACGTTAAGGTTTCTCCGAAGAGATTTAGGGAATATACTATGATGGGTATTCCAAACGTAACCAAGAGGGTTACTCCCTACATAAAAATGTTATGAATGCCTCAAGTTACCTTTATGTCTTATGTTTTCTATGATTTATTCATGATTTGATATGCCTATGTTTTATGGGTAAAGTGTGATTTCATTCTAATGTATATATGAACTCATGTTTCCTTTCCATATTTTTATAACTCTTACTGAGGTTTTTATGCTCATCCCATGTTTTTGAAATGTTTTTTCACAGTTCAAGGGAAAGGTACATGATGTGATGATAGTTTCAAGGATGTTTCAAGAAAGAATCAGTGTTATATTTTAAATATGTTTCCGTTGATGGGAAGAATGAATATTGTCTTTTATGTAACCACTTTGTTTAAATGTGGAATGTAATGCAAGTTTCATGATCTAATTCTCTAAAACACTAAACCTGAAAAGATCCTCAATGTGTAATCTTGTAATGACTCAAGATTAAGTAAGGTTTAAGGCTAGGGCCTTATAGTTGGTATCAAAGGTCGGTTTAGATAACATTAGAGGTTAGGGTATTCTTTAAGCATAAGTGACATTACCATAATGGTTAGGATTTCAGAAAGAGTCCTAGTTTTAGATAAAGTGAATGAGTAAGTATATCTTAGTGTTTATCTTACTCATTAGTAAATGATGGTTTTGTTGATATACTCACACTGACCTTTTTGGTTTTAGTAAATGGATGGATCTAGCAGGCACCAAAGTAACAGTGGATGTGAAGGAAACTGTGACAGTTTTTTGAGCAAGCAACTGAATGATATGGGAGCTGCAATGAGAACTCTTGTGATTATCCTCAACCAACTATCTGGAGTCACGATTGACAACCTAAACCTTGGAGATTTATCTAAGGCATCATATATGCAAGAAAAAAATCCCTACAGCAGTACAGGTAATAATCATAAAGGTAAGTGTGTTCAAAAACCTATGTGTCAAAGATGTGGAAAGAAACACCTAGGAAAATGTTTCAAAGGGACAGCAATATGCTATAGATGTGGAAATGAAGGTCATAAAGCAAGAACCTTCAATGGAAAAAGGAAGCATCCAGTTGACTCGAGGAAAGGGAAAGAAGTTCTTTCTGAGGGATCAATTGAATGTTTTAAATGTGGTGTGCATGGTCATTATTCAAACACATGTCCTATGAAGAAGATTCGGGAATGGGGTCACCAAGAGCGTACCAATAATCGTTTACCAATACCTAATGCCATTCTGATTGAGGATAAAGAAACTGACAATGACCAATCAAAGGTATGTACTATTTCATGACTATTGTTTTTCTATTTTGGAATCTTAGGATATGATTCATGATTTTGTTTGTAGGAAAGAGGTATTTCGGAATAAGTTGGAAAGGAATGGATAATGGATCATGAAGAATGTTGAATGAGTAAGATGTCAAAATATAAGGGCTTCAAGAGTTATGGTGAAATTCTTAAGAGTATTAAGTCTCTTTTGATGATGGGGTTACATTAGAAGACTTTTTATATTATGTGTAACCCTGGTGTTTAATATAGGAAAATTTTATTCAAGTAATAGTTACCTTTTCTTTTGTGGACATAGTTATAAAGAACCATTTGGGTTTATATGATCCTTACTTTTGAGGTAATTATGGGTTACTATATGTTATGATTGAAGTGAAAGGCATGAAATAAAATTGAGGTTAAATTATGTTATGGTTATTTTTGATGATTTTATCCCTTTTTGGGGAATGATTTGAGAATTATATAGTTTTTGAAAAAGGACAACACGTAGACCGTGTGACTACCCATCGCGTCGGACAAAGCTGCGGGAATCGAACCCACAATCAAAGTGCAACTGGTATTTATCACCTACCACTGGACTACGTGAAGTCCCTGGTTAGTTTGACTGATTCTTTTTTTAAGAGTAAGTTGATTTTGGGTTATTTTTTAGAATGATTAACCTGTCATAGAGGATATGTGATTAGGTTAATTAATTTTCAATACGAGACTTTAGGAGCAACTGATGTTGTTTGGAGATAAATGTTACGATTTAACTTGGAAGACTATGTGACTAAATCCTTCAAATATTTGGGTTTCAATCTTATATTGGTTTACTTTGAAGAATTTTATGGACAAATTGTTTATCGAATGGTCCTCGTTGAACTTTGGGTTTTGTTGGACAAATTTTGGAGATTAAGCATGGATTTTTTTTAATGGGTTATCCCTTTCTGGATTATCTGACCTTGTACTAACCTTTTTGGTTTTGGTTTTGGTTTTGGTTAAATCCTAAAGAAATGGGATGTATATAGTTCTCTTTTGTGGATTAGGTGATTCTCTAGAAGTTTATTATAGTACTCTTAATGCGAACAAGTCTCCCTAAATACTCGTCTTTTGGAAAAAATATGAGTTTGATTAAGGAATCTAGTAAAATTTGAAAGTCAACATGATAAGTGATTATGTTTCCTTATGAATAAATTCCTCAATAAAAAGTAACTTAAAACAAAAAATTTGTCTATTAACTTTTCCTACTGTGGAATCGAATACCGTTTAACCCATCACAAGTTTTTGATTTTCTTGAGGTTAACTTTCTCCTAAACATGTTTTCTATCACTCTCCATCAGAACATGACCCTTTGTTTTTTCCTCCATGTCCATATTTTCATACATGGAATCCTAGTATGGGTTAACTCGGGTGACCTCTATGCTTATATTTCTTTAATTTAAAATGATTGTTTTACCGACCCTTGTTCCGATGTGGGACTTTCAAGGATGTTTCCAAGCTCAATTTTAAAAATTGCGAGGACGCAATTCCCGAAAGGGGGAATGGATGTAACACCCCAGGTAAATAAAGAATATTACATTTTCATATTTATCCATATTTGTGAATAAAATATTGATATGACTTTAAAGGGGACGCTATGCTCGATGGCGTACCCAACACGCAACAACGAGTTTCTTGGGAATCTTACGTTGCACTCTAATAATAAAATAATATTATTTTAAATGGTAGTTAACATGTAGCCATTGTAATGGCAGGAATGGATATAAATATCTAAAATATGATTATTTATGTTTTTAAATGTTTTTACATTTATCCAATAAAGGATAGAGGCTTAAAATATGGAAAGAATTCAATTTCAGGCGTATATGCCCTAGTTTTCACTAAAGGTTCACTTATCACCTTTTGATGTTGAACCATCATTAAATATAGTTTTGTTCACTCTTAAACATTCTTTTGGACCAAATAAAACTCTTATTAAAAATTGGGACATCGAATTTTACTTTGTGTAAATTTTTGGTATCTTTCCGATAAAGTTCATTTTTTAATGAATAATGTAAATTGTTGTATTCTAATTCAAAAAATCTTTTTAATCTAATTTATTTATATGATTATATTATCTTTTGAATTGGTTTTAAAGTGAAATTAGAATATATTTTTACCATTAAATCCAATATTGGTCATTGGAATTAATTTCACTTTGAAATCAGACTTAAACCAGTGTCAATCTTTTGATACTTATTGTTTCATAAAAACACGCTATTTGCTCTGACAGTGGAATTAATTATTAAATTAATTAATTTGACTTATATGTTTTTAATTTTGTAAAATATAATTCATTTTTGAATTCGGAATATCAAATATAGCTTAGGGTGAATTTTTGGGATTTTTCTGAAAAACATCAATTTTTGATGAATAGTGACACCACTAAGTGGTACTTATAAAAACTGATTTTTCCGTTTAAATGAAATTTTGCCATCTTTGTGTTTTGAATTTCAAAAATCCGACATACATGGTTTTCATTAAGAAGTAAAATTTGGTTGAATGAGATAAAAATAATATTTTGGTGAATAGTAACTTATTATGTTTTTTAATCGCGATTAGAGGTAATTAGTGTAGTTTAAGGTAAAACTAATTTTTAATAATATTAAATGAACTTGACACATGTCCTAACCTCATTGGATGTGTAATTTCCGACCAATAAAATCCATGGGTCAACATTGGGACCCCATGGAGCCACATTGGTTGGGAAATGACATAAATAACTTTTTATTTAATGTGAAAGTAAAAATGACACAAACATGATATGTTTTACTAGATAAATTTTTAAGTGGGGTTATACAAGTCAGATTTTTTATTATAAATAATAATTGGAAATATAAAAATATTTCATACATCATAGTAATTTTTTTATAATTTTTAGATATTAAATAAATTAAATTATTTATGACATCATAATGATGCAGCGATGACATCATTATCTGACGATTTAAATAAAATGAGAAGATAATGTAAACTCTATGACCTACACATGTCCAAAACTTATTGGATTGGTGGATTTAGAACCGTTATCACCTTATCCACGAATTATATCAATGTGGGACCTTTTAAAACCGAAACACATTTTCAAATAAAGTAATATTTATTACTTTCCAAAAGTGCCCCTCCTCTCCTCTTATAAAAGGCCCCCACCTCTACCTCATTTCACACACTCCTCAAGCCTTTGGATCGGCCAAACCCTACCCATTTACTCTCTCCACATCCCTCTCCTCATCCTAGAGGATTCTCATTGGGAATAATCCTTTCAAAGGAAGCCTTTAGGCTCAAATCAAAAGGAGTTACACATTTAAAGGTAATTCATTCTCTCATGTTCATTTGTTTTATTTTGCTTCTCCAATCCCCTAAACTCTTTTTATTTACTTCTTTTGTAACAACACCGGTATCTTCAATATACTAGGATGTTGTTATAAGATTTATTAGAACTACACTGTCACACAACTACATCAAATGGTTAAAGAACATACGGTTTCCGTGGATGGTGAAATTCTGCCTCACGAAACGATGATTGTTCAATCCTCTTTTAACACCTTCAAAGGTGGCCATTATGATGTCACAACATTTATATATGATATATAATATGTTTATGTTTTCCTTAAGCTTCTTTTTTCTTCATTTTGGGCATACCTTTATGGTTTCCATTATGGGTAAACGCGATATCTTTATTTAAGGAAGTGCGGACTACCGCCCCTCAAAGTGATTTGATTCGTTAAATACCATATGTGGGACGTATAAAGTATGGAACTATGATATTATATATGATATTATAATGGAATTATAATATACCTTTATATCATTATTATTCCATTCTATAAAATACGAAATAGAAATGAAAGTAGCGTTCATGCGTACGTACGGCTTACCGTCTCCATGAACGGTGCATTTCATTTCTTATCTCTAAATGATTATGTAATGTTATAAATGCATGCATGTACTATATATATATGACATATATGATATATAAATCATGAATACAATTCTGGATATAATAAACATTTGGCCACACGAACAACATGTAATTGTAAGAAGTCCACTTCGGACTTAAGAACCAAATATCGGCAAAACAAATATTATTAACTTAAAAGATTACATAATGTTTATTACATGGTAATAAGTGATATAAAAGGAATAATGAACATGAAAAAGGTTCTTAAGAAAGTATAAATTAACTCAAGTTTATTATTCATGAGATTAAAGAATGATCGAGTCAAGTCGGACCCGAGGTAAGGGATCCTACTCCTCTCTTTCTTTTTAAGTACACACTTTTATGTAATTCCTTTTAAAGCTCATATTTCTTGTTATTGGGATGATCTTTTATATTAAATTTACTGTAATTTTTATGTTCATGTGATGGGAGACCCTATTCTCTCTCTTCAATCCATTTTGGATGTTTTGAGTGGCGCAGTTAGGCTGCCGAACTTTCGTAAGAGATCTAACCTCTCTCTTTCTTTTTAAGTACTCTCCTTTATGTCACTTCTTTTAAACTCCTCTTTGTAATGTTGGGGGATGTTATTTTATATTCCTCTTGCTGTAAATTTTATTGTAATGTGATGAGATACCCTATTTGATCTCATCAATCCATATTCGGAAGTTTTATGTGGCGCCGTTAGGCTGCCGAGTTTTCGTAAGGGATTATTCATCTCACTTTTATTCCCGTGAGATTTATGCTACATTTGCCACAAATTCCATTGAGTGGTGTATGTACATCCCATTATTATACTCTTTGTGTAATATAATTTCGTTTATGAGTATTTACATCAATGATCTATTGTCCTTCTTTCATGGGGTGTATGTTTTGAAAGATACCCAAGTCGGTAAGGGAACCTTTCACCCTCCTCTTTTTTTTAAAAGACATCTTTTGTTGGGTCTTTTAATTTACATATTGTTATGTTGGGATATGTTCTCATATATCTTTATTGATGTAAATATTATTTCCAAGTGATGAGATAAACTTTTTATCTCTAATCAACTCATTTTGATGTGATGCCGTTAGGCTGTCAAGGGAACTTTTTATCCCAATTTCGATTTCTTTGGGTTCAACATGTAGTCATTGAATATGTCATCAATTGAATATGTGTGAATGACATTTTATTGTTTTACACTTAATATCCACTTATATTGGGTGTATTTATATTTGTCACACATATTTTTGAGATTGATTTGTCCTTAATTTAAGGATACCTTCTTTATAAGGGATTTCATCACATTTGGCATTTCTATTGAGAGTTCATTGTTGTTATGCACCAATTCACTCTTATATAGTGTATATACTGTCCTTTAGAGTATTATATCATGAATCCATTTATTCTCATCATATTATAATGTACTGAATAAATTTTATTCCTCAATTATTGTATTCAATTGTATCTAATTTTGGTAAAACCCCTTTAACCAAAATATCACTTAAAATGTTTTAATTATTTGTTCTTATTAATATCCATGTTTTCAAAATGGTTTTAAGGATTTATGGTTTAAAATTTTAAGCTTCAAGGTCGTATGGGACACTTTGATTCAAAAATCTCTTTATTAAATGTTTTAAATGGTTTTGGAAATGGTTTCTTTTTGAATGGATTCATTATTTCAATATACTGAAATGTTATATTGTGATTGAAATATGGAAATGTTATGTTTCCTTTATGCATGTTTTATGTGATACATTTATGTTATGGTTCTTGGGCATTGTTATGAAAATGGGTGGTTCCGTGATAAACTAAGGGCGGGTGAGCCCGATATAGCTCTCTAATGCATTGGGTAACGTGAAGGAGTGAAACGTTAAGGTTTCTCTGAAGAGATTTATGGAATATACTATGATGGGTATTCCAAACGTAACCAAGAGGGTTACTCCCTACGTAAGAATGTTATGAATGCCTCAAGTTACCTTTAGGTCTTAGGTTTTCTATGATTTATTCATGATTTGATATGCCTATGTTTTATGGGTAAAGTGTGATTTCATTCTAATGTATATATGAACTCATGTTTCCTTTCCATATTTTTATAACTCTTACTTAGCTTTTTATGCTCATCCCATGTTTTTGAAATGCTTTTTCACAGGTCAAGGGAAAGGTACATGATGTGATGATAGTGTCAAGGATGTGTCAAGAAAGAATCTGTGTTATATTTTAAATATGTTTCCATTGATGGGAAGAATGAAGATTGTCTTTTATGTAACCACTTTGTTTAAATGTGGAATGTAATGAAAGTTTCATGATCAAATTCTTTAAAACTCTAAACCTGAAAAGATCCTCAATGTGTAATCTTGTAATAACTCAAGATTAAGTAAGGTTTAAGGCTGGGGCCTTATAGTTATAAATTATCTTGTTTGGAAAACAACAGAAAGATTCCTTTTAAAATATATAAGCTAAAATAAGGTTATAAATGAATTTAACCCATATTCTATTAATTAGTAAAATGTTTTTGAATACATTTTTAGGAAAACACGGATGTGGATGACAAAGGGGTCCCAGTAGATACTTACATAAAAACAACCTCGGATAATAAAGAGATTGTGAAATTAACCCATACCATGCACATTTCCTTGGTCGAGGGAAGGTTAAACTCCTTTATAATGGTAAAATAATTGTTATTAAATCATACAAGAAACATATACATTAAAATTATATCATATATGATCTTCCAATATTGATTTGTTAATGATATTTTAGTAGTATCATCGTTTCGGTTGTTAACAGATTCGTTTTATTTTATATGCTTAGTTACGTAAGCAATAATTATTATGGATAGAGTGTATTTGATTCATATCCATAATGATATTATGTTCTTTAAATATTATTTTTAATCATCACATGAAAATTATTCTTGAATGACTACGTTGGGGAATGAATCTTATCGCATACATGGAGACGGTAATCTGTACGTAGGCATGAGTGACAATATCATTATTTTATAATTAAAATCCCAAGTAAATGCATGTTATATCATATAAAAAGAATAATTAAAAGGTTATATCTATTATTTAACTCAATTATACATCATTATTATATCAATAAATATATTAATGTTTTGAAAAATAGCCACACCACAACGTGGAGACGGTAAGCCGTACGTACGCACGTATGGTGACATGTTATTCATAGGATTGATAAAATAATGAATATGGTTGTAAAATTTTCATAATAACATAAAATTATATAGAAGATACTGGAGTTATTATTTTATAATGAAAATAGCAAAGAAAGATGATGTGGAAGAAGAAAATAACTTGAAAGCGGTGGTGAGATATTTACCTCTTCTTCCAGTTCTTCTTTTTGATTTGATCAAAGGGGTTCCTTAGGTTGGATTTATGATCAAACTAAGGCCTCTAGGATTAAGGGAGGATAGTGGGGATGATATTTGGGTAGAGGTTGTCGAGCCAAATGGCTTTGAAGGTGTGACTCTGAGAGAAGGGCAAGATCCCGTTTATAATAGGGGTGAGGGGCACCTTAGGAAAATATTGAAATATTATTTTATAATAAAATAATGTTCAGTTTATAATGGCTCCAAAATGAATTATTTAATGTTTAAGGTGGTAATGGGTCGAAAAAAACACAACCAATATGTTTTAGACAGTTTTGGGTCACTATAATAACATTATATTTTAGATTTAACTCTTAGTAAAATAGTTTGACATTTACCATGTCTCTTTTAATTTTTATATTATATGGTTAAAACAATTACTATAAACTTCCAAGTGAACCCCAAGTGGTTCATTAATGAAATATATAATAGTATTAAATCCCTTTGGCTGAACCTTATATTTTTTGGAATAAAATACCAATTAATAATATAATATTTGTTTCAAAAACTCTTTTATGTCAGTTTTGACATTATTTGGTATTTTGCTTTTGTTAAATTCATAAAAGCATTATTACTTCGAAAAAAATTCATTTAATCAACCATAAGAATTTATTTTATCCTAGAAAATTAGTTTAATTCATAAAAAGTCAAAAATTATATTTATTTGGGTATTTATAATATTAATTATTTAATATTTCATTATTAAGATAATTACTACATCATCATGGTGTCAAAAATAAAATAAATTATATAATGTCTAAAAATTTTAAGTAAAATACCATTATGTAGGAAATATTTTTATCTTTATAATGAATATTTATAGTCTAATTTATCCTATCTATAACACAATATTTAAAATGGATTAGTTATATAAGATTGATTTTAACACTTTTAACTCTTTTTTGAATTAAATAATAACAAATGTCCAAATATAATCCATGCAGACCAGATAGATCATATTTTATTCCTAAGTTTGTTTATGGTTTAATAACACATATCCAATAGAGATAGGACTTGTTTTAGGGTAATTATAATTTCATTTTTACCTTTGATTACCCTGTTTATATTTAACCGCGATAAAAAAAATTCAAAAGTTACTATTCACCACAAAAGTATTTTTTTCTCATTGAACCAAATTTTACATACTGATATCAACTGTGTCTCTCGGATTTTTGAAATTCTACTAACAGAAGGGGTAAAATTATGTTTTTTGTAAATTGTCAAATGCTCTTAAGAGGTAGGTAAATGACGGTAAAAAGATCAATAAAATTTTTATATATCTAAAATTATTATAAACTAACTCCAATGAATTACATTGAACTAATATAGTTATCAGGTATCTATTTTTTATTAAAATAAATTTAAATAAAATAAGAAATTATTTAAATAAAAAGTCAGTTTGGAACAATAACTCAATGTTTTTCACTATTCATAAAAAATTAAATGTTTTCAGAAAAATGCCAAAAATTCACCCTATGATAATTTCAGTATTCCGAATCCAAAAATGAAGTCCTTCTTGAATGATAAAATTTATAAAATTTCAAAAATCAGGTATCACTATTCATAACAGCTTGTTTGATTGGTCGTAGTGTGTTAGAATCTCGAATTTGCGTACAATTCAAGATATTGCATTATTCAAAGGAAAGCGCGCCATGGAAGCTTGGGGTGTTACAATCGAAGATCTAATCTATCATATATGCCCCTACTTGAAGGTTCATGACTTGAAGAAAGGGTTATGCACCATGTTAGTGGAGTAGCGTGAGATTTCGGTGAACTTCGGTGAATACTGAGCCATGGTCATTTTTCCCTATTACAAGTGGAGAAGCTCCTGTATATGAACAGAGCATAAGGTTGCTGGGAAAAACTCAGCCCTAAAAAGGCTCTCGAAGTCTGCCCAGATAAGAGTCACCTCATCATGAACATGGATCATCATGCTCCACCATGTCCCCACTACTGCCTGAAAAAGAATGGCTAGAAGGATGACCATAAGATTAGCTGGTGTCCCTACCAGTCAGAAAACTCTGACCACGGCCTCCAACAAGTCCTCAGCCGCTTGTGGATCCGTCTCACCCCAGAACCTCAGTGGCCTCTGTCACTAAAACTCGTGCAAAGTGCTCATGTGGTGTGCACCCTCTACTGCTAGACCAGGTGGAAACGGTGGCCCAATGGGTAGTGATACCAATGGTCCCACTACTATTAGAGGTCCCTACACTGAAGCCTCATTGCTCGGTAGGCATTTATCACATACTCTACCTGGAACCTTGGATGGCTGTCTGCATGGATGCATCCTAAAATGAAACTAGTACACCATGATCAATAAGTGATACCCATTGGTATGACTCAAAGAGACCACAAATAAAAAATTTCAAAAACACACACACAATCAATTTTTTTGTGCACTGAGTCAGAACTATGAAGTGAGGGTCCTAGTGTGTGGATATATCGGTTGTCGTATGAACACTAGATTCCCCAAACTGATTACCACACTCATAACACAAAACACTATTGTTGATTAAAAGATCAGTGTCCATGTTCATCGGTATAATACACTCCTCTGATACCAATATGTCATGAATCATCCCCTGGGGCCAATGTCATGACTACCCTAAGCCCGCCATCTATAGTCTAGGGGCTTGTGACTAGCATCGAAAAGGCATATCCCTTAAACAGGGAAGGTATTACCTTTAAACTTGAATACTCACACAATCCAAGCACACATCAAGATACTAACATGAAGTAACTATATAGTAAAAAAGGAGTGAGTACAGTAAGTAAAGGGGCCCGAATACATGCCCAACTGGAAAGGCAAGTAAAACTGAAAATAGCACTTGTGATCGCCCACAAAGGATCCTACCTTAAGGGTATGTACAGGTCTCGGACGATCGTCTCTGCAGTACGCCTCCTCTAAGTTCCACCTCTGAGCGGCCTCCAGTCCTATTACCCTCAACCTCAATCAATGATTTTTGTCATCTCCACAAGACAACATAAGGTGTGGGTGAGGCCCGTACAGGGTTGAGTATAACGATACTCAGTAGGGACCCCAAGACCCAGGAGGTCTCTCAGAATCCACAAAGGATAACAAAAAATTAAGGCAACAAACATAAATAACGATGAAATAGTAAACCTTACATAGGTATATGCCAATATATATACCTATTTAGTCAAGAATACACATCTCACTAATGAAAAAACATAGGGCTTAAACTCTTGATCCAAAATCATAACTCTTCCATGAAGGAAGAAATACCATGGAGGTAACACCACACATAAGAATACCACATAAGAATCACCAGATAAAAGAATACAAAAAGGTATCACCACAAAGTTTAGTACTCAACTCACGCCATGTATAACTTCTGTACGGAAGTATAGATGATTAGTTGTATCACTAAATTATCTCACTTTGTTAAGAAGATTTCTTGTCTAACCACATAGGATCAATATTAGTTGACCCACACGGGATCCGATGATGACCCACACAGGATCTGATGATGAACCACAAAGGATCTGTAGATACTAACCCACATAGGATCTATGGATGACTAGCACTGGATCTGAGGATGACCCTCATAGTATCTGAAGATGATCCACACTATATCCGTAGATGACCGACACAGGATCGATAGATGATTATTCATGTTACAGTCATCCATAGGGTTCCTACAATAAGCACACTTGACTCTGGGATGATCCGCTCCTCAAGACATAATTAAATACTTAAACTGCCATGAATTACCATGAATATGTAACACAAAGGTCCATCATGTCATAAGGGACCCAATGCGCCAGACGGAGCGTTAATCGGACGCCCGGTCTTTAAGTTATTATCCTTTTACTCTCGAGGCCCTGTTTGGATTCAGGTTAGATCCAACCCAGTTTTAAACCATATTTATCTGAAACTCATGTAGATTATTCAAAGATTTCCAACATGATCCATATATTTCAGTGCTATATACAGTTCATCAATTGGATGCCCGGATCTCAAGATAGGGCCAAAATGGCGTATTTGGGTCCAGATGGGACCTCGTCCGACCCGGCTGGGCTAGGTTGAAGTAGGACTGGCCCACTAGGGTGCATTCCGACCCGACCCAGAAAGGGGGCGGCCCGAAGTGGGGCCCGCTGTGTGGCTGGTGGTGTGACCCATGGCTGGGGTGGCCCACTGCGGTGGGGTCCACCCAAGCTGCCACGCAGGGCTGTGCCCCCGATATTTATCGAACGGCCCATGGGCCGTTATGTTTTGGCCAACCCAGAGCCGCCACGTGGTGCCACCTGCTAGCAAGAGGGACTCTTCAGAGTGGTTCCTACTCTGCGTGATGTGACTGGACAGGATTCAAGCCGGCTACCCTTCCAGCAGCGTGATGGAACCTCTGCTCCTCCCATGGTTGGTCGGGTGTTAGCCGCCCTGGTGCACCGTCGTGGCTCAACAGCTGTGGCCACCTCAACAGGTGGCATGAACGCGCACCTCGCTTATTCTACATGGACAACTAGCCTGTCAGCTGCCACCGTACTCCACCACAGTCAACAGGCCACGGACACCTTCGTCGGTGCCGTTGTGCCACCGCCGCCATCGTGGCCAGATGGTGTGTCGTCCGTGACCTAAACCTTTCCAAAAATGATCACCGATGCTATTCACTGGCGGGCTTCTACAGGTCACCGGGTGAGATTCAATGGCCTATTCTTCAATCAAAAGGATCCATTGTGTGTCCGATAGTGTCTCTTTTGAATCTATCCTGATGTGGTCGGGTTCTGCATTACCTGATAATCTGCCCGTGAAGAACACATCAATACATGAGGAAATGGAGGGATTGGGCCATGTTTGTTTGACTTTCTCACTCCATGTTAGTTTTATATCATGCGGCTCAAGAAGTTCGAATGAACATAAAATTAACAAATAATAATCAAGAGAAATCCCTACCACATTTGTTCGTTGGAGGTGGCATGAGGAAGAATATGATGGGGCATCACTTCATGAACGTTTGTTTCCCATTCCTCGCTTGGAAGATGTTCTTCAATGGTGGATTTTCTTCCTTCAAGAGTTATCCAACAAAATTCATCTCCACCAAGAGAGTTTTCTATCCTAAGAGAGAGAAGAAATGTGGGGAGACAACATAATTAAGATGAAGTTGATTAACTGATCAATTAACTTTGGCTCATTAATTTGGGGGGGGGGGTGTTCCAAGAGTTACATAACATTAATAGAGGGGTTCATGGTTGGGTGGTCCCTACTTCCAAGATTCAACTGAGAGGTTTCATAAAATTAATATAAAATTTAATTATATTATTTTATTATTATTAACTCTCCCATGAAAAACCAAAATTTTCATCTTCCATCCTCGACCTACTGCAGTCAAGGTGAAGGATCCCTTAAGGAAAAATCAGTGTTGTGAGTTCAACAGTGTCCTCGTATTTCAATTTCGAGCACTAGATCAGTTTTTACAAATTCCCACTCACACATTTATTGAACATACTTAATGAAAGTTCAGTAATTCATTCAGGGCACACCGGGAATTGGAATCTAGTGCCATCAATTTTTGCAGACTCATAATCTTTCCATATAATTAAAATAAATTACATTGAAATTTTTGGGTATTTACATCTGGTCCGCCAGGTGATAGTATAGAAGCAAAATTGTCTCCCAACCAGAAGTAGTTTTTCCCAGGTGTGGTTAATCCCAAATTTGTTGATGTGTTTAGATGATTGAAACATGATCAAGATAGAATACATATAAAGGATTTAGCCAGGTCATGGGGGATAGAGGGATCATGTGCCTTTGGTCCTACTACCTCTACTAATGCATCCTCTTATGTTGAGGTCTTAAGAGAAGGCAGTGGTACCATGTACAAGGATAGCCTATAGGGGAGACTCCATGATGTGATTAGAAATCTCACATTTGGGAACAAATCAAAAGATTACCTGATTATGAGTTTTTATGATGGAGGGGAATATGTTCCTGGTGATAAATGGTCAGTTCCAACAATCAGATCAAGGATTCAACTGGAAACCAATTTGAAAAATTAGTTTTTGAAAGATTGTATTAGGATCAACAAGCAAAAATCTGGGGAATAGTTTTTGCAAAAGTTCAGTTAATCCTTAGGAATTTGTCTAGTAATGAGTTTTATAGAGACTTATCAGATATTAGTGTAGAGGGTCACCATAGAAGATGTCTCCACCTTCCCAGATAGAAGAAGGAGAAGAAAGAAAATAATGATTTAGGTAGGTTCATCCATCACAAAAACCAAAAACCTAAAGTATGTAGGGACTATTTTTATCTTCTTAAACTGTTGGAGATGCAGTCTTATATGAAACCAATGCCTAATGCTTACCTCGAATCCCATGATAAGGAAAAGGATTAGAATGTGAGTGCAGTAGATCAAGGTAAAAACCAACCATCTGACAGTGTTGAACATGATACTAAATGTGTAAGGGGATAAATAAGCTTGGTTCATGAAGCCTCAGTGGTGGTTTTTGCGAACACCATTGACCAACGTGATATATTTTGGGGGTCACCCTATAACTAGAAGAAAGAATCCTACATAGATGCTCCAATAAATCTATGGGAGAAAATTTCCCACTATGAGGAAGAAATGATGGAATAATTGATTTTGATTAATTCCTCATTAGAGTATGCATATAATATGTCTGATATATTTCTACTTATGGATACCAACAGGGATTAGACAAGGTGAATCAATAAGTATGAACCAATTATCGTAATAGGATTCAAATAATTTGAATTAATGACAGAGGAGTATATTAAATCTTGGGAAAAGATAGCATATTGGATTTTGGATATTATCAATGATAACCCATTAAAATATTTAAAAATCATCACTTGAAAATTTTAAGGACAACATGTTGAATATGCTCAAATTATATTTTAATGGCTCATCCATTTCATGATTTTTTTTTGTTTTTTATTTTGTACTACCTTGGGTTCTCACTTTCCCTTAAAAGTGTTTGAATCAAAATATAGTTATAAAATAAGAGAATATTATTTCCTCTAAATGAATCATAAACAAAAACAATCCTGAAAATAAATGAGGTTGTAAAAACAATTATTTTTCAAATTGGTATATTTTTAATGGTGTTCCCTAGTAAGGAATAAAATCAATTGATAATTTAAATGACTTGAAAATAAAAATTATCCTAATATTTCATGTCAAGGGGTGAGTATATACACATCATAAAAGAAGATAGTTCTATTAGATAATATATGTCCCAAATAAGACATTTTTAGTTTAAATCCCCTTACAATGAAGATAATATTGAACTTAGAATTCATCATTGAATTAATTATGTGTTTCAGTTTTAATTATAGATATAAAAGTTGAAATAAAATATAAGGTAAGAAAAAATTGAATGCATAGAAAATCATAGAATTGAAAATAAAATAATTATGTATTATAACCCTATAGAAATAAATTTAATTATGAAATTATTTACCAATTGGAAAAATTCATGTCAAATACCCTTTGATGAGATAATGAGAATAGATAATTAAAATTACAAGATATATGAAGGATTTATGATATTAAATGTATACTGGATAGTATATTGACAAAATAAGTGAAAATTTTACCATAACATTGAAATATAGCTCAATAAAGGAAAATTGAGATGACATCCCCTTCTCAAAGAATATACATTCCATGTATGGCCTTTATCTCTTATATAATAAAAATATTAATTATTTTATTTCATAAAAAAACATTCCATGTATGGTCAAAGAGGTCATTTTTTCAAGAATATCGATAACTAATTATCCTAGAATATTTTTTCATATTTAATCATAGAATATTATTTTAAAACCAATAATGAAAAATGATAATGAAATATGAACTTTGTTAAAATCTGTGAGATGGTTTATGACACTTACACATGTGTAACATTTCCATATTGTAATAATCATTATGGAAAGAACATATGTATTAGTTTATCATTATATAATGATAATAAAATTATAAATATAATATTTTTTATTTAAATATACTTATATTTATAATCCATTTCATGTGGAGATGAAACATAATCAAATCAGTATGTGGAGGAGGTAGTCCACATGCACTAACAAAAGACATTATCATTTTATTGTGAGTTTAATGGTATGAATGAAAATGATATATTATATTTTCATAATGATAAATATTCCATGAATATCATAAATATTTCATATAAATCATAGGTATTCATTTAAAGTATCTTTATTACCATCAATGGAATGTGTTATTAAATAATAAATCACATCAATTCATGTGGATTAAGTCTTCTATATACATGACTGAAGTTCTCATATCCATGACATAATAGAAATTAAGAAGGTAAATTTTATATAATTAAAATTAAATCATAATCTGAGTTTGATGTCCCCTTTCTAGAAATCATTATAGAAATCCCTTGGCGCTCTTTTTACAATTATCATGAGTATCATTCTCAAACAACCATCCAATTTAAATGGACAATAAAAAAATTGTAAGACTTGTTGTAGGATTGTGTAATGGATTTTGGTGGCTCATGGGAAGATCATGTACACTTAGTGTAACTCCCATATAACAATAGCTATTAGGACTCGATACATATGGCTCTGTTTGAAGCCTTGTGTGTGAATACTAATCATTTTCTACTACGTTGGGTGGAAGCCGGTGATACTTCACTAGTTCGGTCCAACCTTATCAAAAAAAAAGGAAGAATATTCAATTGAAAATAGAAAGGATGTAGACGGATCTGAGTCTTCATAAATACTATGTGGATCATCATCAATGGTATTTTTCATTTTCAATGAGTGACAATGTGTTCTTAAGGATTGATCCAATGCTTCGGAATCAATGTTTTGGGAAGAACATAATGTTATATCCTTGATACAAAGACCATTTTTAGATATTGTTATAGATCAGATATGTGGAATATCATTTCACATAGCCTCCATGGTTCAATATGGTGAATATTATGTTCCATGTATCTCAGTTGAAGAGGTATCATACTGACTCTAACCATGTGATCATATAGGATCATGTTGACATAGATCCGAATTCTTTATTTTATCATATCTCAATGTAGATTTTGGATAGGCTAAAGAATATCATTCGTGGGAAAAGCATCGTTCTAGTGAATGTTTTATGGAAACATGGTATGATTTGTGAGGAGACATGGGAATTTTAGAAGGAAATAAAAGAGAAATGTATTAATCTATTTTATAGATAATTTGGTTTTTTACTTCCTGGTGATGGAAATACAAATGGTGGGGAGAACTTACCACCCCAATTTTCTAGTAATTAACCCTTTAATTATTCATTTTATGAATATACAGTATATGGGTGATGTTGTGGGGTGTTTCTAGAAGGTTTTAAGAGTAATTTGGTATTTTTTATAGGTGAAAAGATGGTGCATGGTTCAAGAAAACCACGAATCACCTACAAGAAATTGTGTATATTAAAATGAGGGTAAAAGTTTAGGCGCACGGGCAGTGCATGGTTTGTCAAAACCATGTGGTGGCCTTGTAAAGAATTGTGATTTAGAAAATGTATTTGTTCTTCTGAGGTAGTATATATGACATAATTTTGACCATGGTTTATATACAATGTGTGGAAACCATGAGAGGTAAACCCTTATGTAATTATTATGTGCACAATTAGCACACAGATTTTCTAACAGTGTGACTAAACCGTGCATGTCAAGAAAACTATATCTAAAAAAAGTATATCACATTCAGATTATTGTTTTAATTCATAATTTAACCCAAAATATCCCTAAATTAGTATTCTTCTCTCTAAATGGTCAAGAAAGGTTCTCCCGTCATTCTAAAGGCAATTAAATGGCTTCCCTTGTTGGTTGGATGCCAATTCCTAGCGATAAGTGATTGTTCTTCACCGTTCGTGCAGTTTTTCTAAGATATAATTTTTATTCTCTATCAGTTTAATAGCCCTATTCCTCCTTTGGTTATATCGAAGGTTTTG
Organism: Viscum album; assembly: GCA_963277665.1. NCBI lineage: Eukaryota > Viridiplantae > Streptophyta > Magnoliopsida > Santalales > Viscaceae > Viscum > Viscum album. Next base: position 411,965,052 of record OY728156.1, read on the forward strand.
GATGAAAAATATTATTATATCTAGATTTTTATTGATAGAGGAGGAGATCTAATGTGGGTTTTTGTAGTTTTCAACCTGTTTTTTTGAACCTTTTCATTTCATTTATACTTTCTCCAAAATTATGGAGATATGTGGCTTCAAACTCTACTCAACATGAAATTAATGATTTTCTTATATTTAAATTGATTAAAATTAGTGATATTGATTGTATAATTGGTGTACAAAGAATGCTTGGATCCTTCTTTAGATATGGTTTCAGATTTTGTGGGAAATTGTTGAATTTCAATTAAACTTTATTTGATAAATTATATGAAAATGATGATTCTAAAATGGTATCTTGGTTTGATTTGTGGAAAAAATCAATAATATATTTTGTTGTCGTAATGGAGTAGGTATTTAAATGGTTTTTTCATGTTTGTATTGCCATGTGTTTGGAATGGTTAGTATGTGTTCATGTGTGTTGGGATGGATAAGGGAATGAAGTACCTCTATCAAAAAGTTGAGATGGATATGGATGTGAAGTACCCCAATCAAATTGATTTATTGAGAGATTTTTTAATGAAAGTATGAATCACCAATTGGGTTTATAGGTAGGTTGAGGTTACATGCATGGTTGGAGGTGTGGATATGTCAAGTGGAATGGTTATTCCAAATTCAATTTATGAAAAGGATTAAAAGCATTGTTTAGCTACACTGTTTTAAAAATAGATGTTGTTGAAAAATGGTTGATATTGATTTTTTTTATTTAGTTATAAATGGTTATGGAAATATTTTTTATATAAACTATTAAATATAAATTTTTATATCTTTTCTATCTTAGTGTCTTTAGTATGTAAGTTATTGGTGAAATAGTACTGAGTTTTAGTACACACCACTTCTTTAAAACATTATTGACATTTTAGATTCCACCTACCGGGACAATGGAAAAGGTAATGTATCACACATAATTAGAACTACCTAATGATACATGATCTTTTTTTGTGAAGTTGGAATGTGGAGCTTGTGGATCATAGAGTATTTTAGTTGTCTTTGGGTTTCAATAGTTCTAATTCCACTATTTAATTTGAAATTTTATTCTTTTATGGTATTTCTTTAATTTATTATGAGTGTGATGAATTAAATTTTTATTTGCCTTAAATTGTTTTCATGCATTATATTGTGGTTGATTTGGTTGATGATTGTCTGGGTATTTGTATTATTTTTATAAGGTAATTAATCCCATATAGTATTAAAGCCCTTCTGCATTTAGGGTCATCTAATGGGGTTTAGGGGATGATTCATTCTACCTAGTAACATCTCACATCCCTCTTAAGATAATGATAATGGGGCTGGATATTTCATAGGTGGTGATGGAATATTAACTCCATCAGATAATGAAGTGGTAGTCCACCATACACATGATTGGAAGTTTTGTTTCCCATTTGATTAAAGAGGAGATGGATATCAGATATTTATAAAATATTATAACATCTTTTTATAAGGTAGATATTGGCATAGTTTTATTTTAATTATAAATACAAGAAATAATATTTTAATTGGAGACATAAAAAACAAGGATTTTAGTAAATACAATTACCTTCACATAAAACAACCTCTATTGGATCTATTATTAAGGAACACAAGATTTATATATTTGGAAGAATATAAACACTAGAACAAAGATGATTATTTTTATAAGGAATTGTTTCAGGGGGGTTTTTGAGCCAAAAAGCTTATTAAGTGTTATGAAATGAGGGGAGGAGGTGGCCTTTTATAAATAAGGAGTAGTGTCATTTTTATAAATAAAAAAAACTATTTAATAATGGGATGTCAATATCATACCCAAAATTCTTCCAAAATTAAAAATAAAAGGATTTGGAGTATTATATAGTCAATAAACATCTCCACTAGAAAAACATGTTTTAAAAATGTTATTACGTAGTCTTTATGTTTTCATAAGATTACGTTCATAGTTTTTACAACAGTAACTTGTTTTATATTTGTTTACCTTGGTGATTTATCCCAAAATCAAATAAATAAAATTAAAAATATTAGATAATTTGATCCACTATTTATAAATAATAAATCAAACTTATTAAATAAAAATACTATGCTTGTGCAAAATTAATTTTAACACAATTGCATGTACCGTGCATAAACTTATTGTTCCTTTTAACATTGTGGTGAATTTTTTAATATTTTTTTCCAATGTAATTATTATAAGAGGACCAATGGTACATGAATGGAATATGGTTGATAATTATAAACATAATAAAATATATTTATAGAGTTTAGGTTTTTAGTAATTGTAATTTTTTTAAAAAAAATACTATTTATTATATAGTAACATTGATGTCAAATTTTAATGTATTAATTTAATTTGACATTAAAATCATAATGAAAATGGTTTATTTATAATTTATTATTTTGTAACCTATATAAAATGTTATATATATCTAAAAAATTATTGGATTATAGTAATTCATTAAATTTAAAATAATATAAATATTTTTAGTATCATTTTATTTATTATACTATTAATTAAATAAATATTATGTTGGTGCTGGTAAAAAATATAAATTATATATATAAATAAAATAAACAATAAAAAAACAACTATCTAGGATGTAATTTTATTTTAATCATATTTAAAATCAATATTTGTTCATATATTTCTTTAATCCATACAAGAATACATAATTGAAATTGAAATTCTAAGGGGTGGCATTAAGTATATTTCCTAACATAAATTATTATATTTGTCACATTAATTGAAATGTTTCCTAAAATAGTATAAAATTAGATCCAAAGGCAAAAAAGATCAAATTATTTCCATAAAATATATTTTAGGTATGTATTTTTTTTCATTTTAACCCTTCACAGTTTTTTAAACCCTAGGAAAACATGTTTTAATCATAGCCACTATATAAAATATTTATTATTTTTACACTATTCATTATGAAAAAAAAATTATAAAATATTATATGAACTATATTATTTTTATTCAAAATGTGAATCTCATTTTACCAAATTCTATACATCTGAGTGGAAGAATCGATTTAATATACTAAATTATAATCATCTTTCAAGAAACGTGTCTCGTCCACAACCTTTCAACCGTATATGCTAGCTCCTTCTATTTTTCGAGTTCCTCCAAATTTTGACTCTATTTTCATTTTTTTCATTGTGATGTTAGATATGATTCTTGTATGTTTGTATTCTCTCAAAAAAATATTTTGGATAGTATTTTATTAAATAAATGGTTATATTGATGATTATATTGTATTATTAGTAAATAAAATATAATATCTAAAATATACACTACAGAATGTACCCTCCCATCTATATGTATCCATTTTCATTATTCTATTATTGTGGACACCTCCCATGCCTTTTGATTCCCAAAAAAATCATGCCCAACTATTTCCCGCTACTGGTAAAAAATATGATTACTCAAAGGTTTCACCCCTCTAATAGGTTACGGCCCCATAAAAACTAATTCCACAAATAACATCTCCATCCCCAGAAATCTAATCACTTTATTCATATCTCTATATACATTCATCCATTACCCACAAATACCTATTATATCATAATCCTTATCTCATCCTTTTCTTTCTCCACCCTTTATATCAGTTCTAGCTCCTTGTCAAATGCATTTGAAAGACCCATGTCGAATAAATATGCACTTTATCATCACAAAAGACCATCTATTAAAAATATTATCAATAAAATCATCTTCCAACCTCTATATTTCCAAGTTATCATGGGAAGACTTCTGAATTTCCATGGTATCGTCCAAAAATATTTCTAATACTGGTTCTAGATAATTTTTTAACAAGAATAACATGCCGCATGTGAATATAGAAAAGGTTCTTCTGAACCCCATGACTATGAAACTCTTTTGAGAGGAAGAAGCCTCATATTTTTCCTTTACCAATAAACATGGTTTCTTATTGCATCATTCATCAATATCCAATATAAGAGTAGTAATTTAATTAGTATAGAACTTCTTTACCATATTATTTGATGTAGATTCCAAGGGGGGATTCTGAACCAGTAACCCAACCTTTATAACATATCTATATTTTGAACCCACACCAACCATGCTATAATTCATATGAGTTATTTATTTTGGAGTATCATCCTCCATAGAATTATTTCAAGACTCATTATATGATAATTTTACTTCCCTGTTAGGTGGTTGAAAACCAACTATCCCATGAGAGTTGGAGTTAATCATTTGGGTGTAGTCATTCTCTTTAGATTTTTCATCCCCAACAACATAAAACATAACAAAGAAAATCTTTACAATACCCAATATGACCTGGGTGATGGGTTAAGTGTTAATCCTAGAAAAAAGATACAATAATATCCATAATATCATATAATACAATAGTTCCCAAAAAATTAATATATTTATTACCCTTATAGGGTTTCTATTTTAAACCATTGGCATTAACAAAATTCTATTTCATAGATTTGGAGGGTTAGGTGAGCATTGAACTAGTATTATTTACAATATCCTATTTTTTTAAATTTTTAATTGAGTAGGCGATTTCTCCTATGTTACTTTCTTACTCTTACATTACACATAATTTAGGTACAAGTCATCTTGGAGGTCAAAATCATCTAGTTGAAGCTCTCTCTTAGAGTACCAAGACACATTTAAGATTATTGAATCATCATTAGTGACAGATTGAAGAAAGGTTTTGGATATTCCCAAAACCCTCCCTTTTGGACCATTTTAATTCAGGGGTTTACCATTTTATGGATTTTCCTAGATTTCTTGGGTTCACATTCATTTTATTTCATTAAACATCCATGTACATTATATACTCATAATAATATGGTTATCTATGATAAAACATATGTATTCACCTAGCTGTTGATGTTGATTTTTATAACATGTTGTCTGATTGTAGTTTCTACTTAATTTTATTCATAATACTAAAAATATTTAGATTTTTTATTATCAATTTGTCTTTTTAAATAATTAGTAATGGGTATAGTAGTTTTTTATATAGTGAATTTGTGTTCCATATATTACATGAGTTGTGAGTTCTCCATATGTCATCCAACTAATGGAGTTAACCATACTATCTCCAAATCCAACCTTCCATCTATGTTTGTACTATTTTTCCATAATTATAAATGCAAAACACATAATACATTTTATTTTTTATACGAGTTCATATTTTTATGAGTTTTAGTTAATTAAAATGAAATATTTTGTACAATTAAGGATATGATTTATAGATACGACTCATGTATTTTGTGAATTATGTAATTTACTTTTTCTTACAATTATAATTGATCACATTTTATATTTTCAATAATGTATTTATAGGTTTTGTGTGTGTTTCCACTACACATGTTAAATCTTTTAATATAATTAGTTAAAAATTACTTATGCTTAGTGTGTTTAAATTAAATATGTTCTATGTGTTTTTAAATTATATGTTTTTTGTGTCAGTTCCAATTAAATATGATCAAAATATTCACATTTTCTTCTTATAGGTGATAATATTCCCTTTAAATATTAGTTACAAATTTGATCTTCTATATTACAAAATTCTTCAATAGCTTCAATCAATTTCACTACTATAATTTCTATTTATAGTCAGTAACTTGGTTATTCAAGCACAAGAAATGAAAAAAAATATTTTCTATAAAATCGTAAAATATATCAAATTTAATTTTTCAAGGAGATTAAAAATGTTACAAATTCAAAGAACAATACTTAGACCACTAACATGCGAAAAAAAATATTCTCTATCTAGAATACATATGGTACGTAGCATTTTTCTATACATTATAATAGTGTATATATATAATAAATTAATTATATAAAACCCTTAAATTACAATATTCATCATGCTTCAATGAGTGCATGTACATCTCAATGTATATTTATAAAGCTGCATGATTAAATTTATGGTTATAAATCTTCATCTGTATAGATAATTATTTTTGTCTTACATGAAACATTCAATGTAATAGAATTTAATATTTTGACCGTCCATTTACTAGGATTCTTCTTCCAACAACATCCACTAAGGATCTTCAGGATATCCATATTAAATATCTCTCACATTCTCATCCTCCTAGATATTTAACTATTCAATAATTAGTTATCATAATAGTTTAGTCTCTCAAAATTATATATTTCTCTTTATAATTCATATTTTCTATGTTCTATTAGAAGTTATTTCTATTTGTAATCATTTTATGGTATCTATATTATAGTAATTAGAATTTAAATTATATCATTATTTTAAATTAAAACTCTTGAAAACATTTAGATTTCTAGCTTCATATATTTGATTAGCTTTCACCTAAATAGGCGAATAAATGGTTTCAAGAAAAAAAATTAGTAAAAAGATAAAGGTTGGGAGTAATTATGGTAATATTTAGAAGTTTCAAACTCTAAAAATCTAGTAACACATAGGGATTTTTGGTTATTGGAAGATAGATCCCTACATGAGGTTATGCAATAAGTAATAATTTTATTATAATTCCACATGTGAATTCTACTCAATCACATTCACTCAGGAATACATGATTTTCCTAGACATATTCAACAATGAGATAAATTTCATATAAAAATTCCATTATTTATAATATTTATGTTCTATGTGAACAATTAATATTTTAACGATTCATGAATAATGATAAAACATCTATAAAAAATCTATAAATATTTTCCAAATTATCAAACATTAAATTAAAATATATATTATTACATAGTTATGATTTCAACCATATAATTACCCATTCATAAATAATATATTCATACATTTTATATAGAATGAATTTATACTATTCATTTTTTCTTCACTTAGTATCGTTTTCCTCTCAGACCACTTCTATATTAATAATTTCTATATTTTATTTTGCTTATAGTGTGGAGACATTGTTTGAAATGAAATACACGTTTTTGTATAATTTATGAATACATTGACTTAATTTTTATATACCTACACATATAAATTCACATCTATAGTTATATGGAATACTTTTAGCTACACGTGTCATCATGAGCCTTCCCAACATTTCCTTGTGTCACGACCAGACAACTCACTCTATTTATTCTCCCAATTTCATTCCACTCTCCTAATGAGTGTCAAGGGTTATATATATAATCATGAAATTTTATTGAGGTTTTGTATAAAATATTTAATTAAATGATAATTATATGAAAATTTGGGGCATGATTACTAGTTTAATTTAATTTTAAACCCATAGACGTATAGAAAAAAGTTATATTTCAAGAAACAAATATTTCATAATTAAAAAAAATATATTAACTCTATGACTCGTAACCATCAATATATGAATAAATATTATTATATATAGATATATAATATATTTTTATATTTAAAACATTCCTTTTTAAGGTATTTTTATTTAATAAAAAGGTAGAAACACTATACACATTCAAATAGTTTTTTAAAAAATCTGTTTTTATAACAAAAATTATATTATGACATTATATAAATGAAATTAAAAGTAATTACATGAATTATATAAAACTAATTATTAATTATGTTAAATTTTATAAAAGTTAATCTATTTTGGTAATTTTAAATTGCTTAATTTATTGAAATTAAATTAAAATTTTATAAAAAAAATTATTTTTCACTATTCAAAAAAAAGTCCATATTTTCCCAAAAACCATAAAATTTATACTATGGAAAATTTTGATATTATTATTTCAATATTTAATATCATTATATAAAAAAAATCTTATTAAATTTTAAATTATTTCTAATAATTTATCACCAAAATAAATAATTAATTAATTTTGAATAAAATTTTTCATTGACGAATGAAGTCACTCTAGAAAAAAAATGATTATTTACTAATAATTTATCCTTAAATTCATGTTGAGTGAGAAATTTATAAATATATTTCCCAGTGCACTAAATAAAATTAATACCCACAAATTTAACCACTATTTTATAACTGTTATATATTTTATGGGTTATTTAAGCTTTGTGTTGTGTGACAAATAAACTATCAAACATAATGTTACTCTATTAATATATATACTTGTTACATCATAAAAATATAATAAATTATTCCAACATAACATTAAATTGATCCTGATAATTGGTTATTTTACATTTTAAAATATTTTATTTAAATCCCAAATTATATAAGTGGTTAATAAAAATTTAAAATTAAAAGAGAATGAGGGAACTAAAAATGTATTTTCAAACAATTCATAACTGGTATTCCATTTTAGAAATCATTAGTGGGGGTGAATAAATGAACATCGAATAAAAAATTAATGTCTAAATAATGATGTAGTGTGATATAGATCATAAATCAAAGCTAACTGGTTGATCAAGAGAATGTCAACAATGAAGAGAACAATATACAAATGAGATGTTAAAAAGCCCATAATTTCATTGAAAATGAATGTAATAGGGAAAGAATTTAAATTGAAAAAGTAATTTTATAGTTTTTTGAGATTTATTTCATATCCATAGAAAAATTAAAAGGAATTATATTTAATAATTTTTAATTCACACTTTAATCAATTTACTACACAATCTCTTATTTTTCTCCGTGTACTGAGTATTCATAGTGAAATTTTCATCATTCAAGAACTAAAATAAACTTTTAATGTATCAAATAACCATAAATGGTTAAAAATATATCCCTAATTTATTTATAAATTAACAAAAAAAAAATTCATATTGAAATACAACACAAAAAATAAATAGGGAATCATTTCATGAGATAATAAATTAATATTCACAATTAAATAGTATTACACATAGTTATATGTAAATCATTGCATAATTAAATGACCCAAAATCTGACATAAAAAAATAACCTCAACATTAATGTATCTTTTAATCAAAAATGATATCACATAAATTTAATCATACAAGAAAAAACATATTGAGTTATTATTCTGAAATAACATTAATCACATAGTCATGAAATCAATTTCCAATCTCACTGGTATATCTATGATGAAAAATGTATTCCAATAATTATCTCAGTATCCAAGATCATATAAATACTAATAGTTATTAATACCTTAAAACTTATTTATATTAAATGTAATAGAATTATTTACTTTAGACCAATGATACCTATATACTTTAACCCTATAAAATGTCTCCTAAAATTTCATTAATCAATTTAAAATCTTATCAAAAACAACCAAAAAACATGTGTCTAGTATATTGAACATATGTTCAAAATTAATATCATAAACTCATGACTGTACCCATATCTATTTATAAATATTCTCATTTAATGTATCATTATCTTCAAATTTATGTAAATCCTAATCTGATCCAAATTAAAATATCCCCAAACCCATAATCTCTTATTTCATGAAAAAAACATGATATATACATTTATGAATTTGACATTGAATAATGTGCACTAATTTTTTTGACACCAAACAATATAACATAAAGAGGAATAAGTGTTTCACATACATTACCAATGATCTATGAGTTTTATAGGTTAACATAATAAAGACAAAATCTCACCTAAACTATACTATTGTCTTTAAATGAGTGTTCCCCTCTCTAAAACTATATTTTCATACTTCACGTTAGGTCATCAATGTAATCTATATGAAAACATTCAATAAATAATTCATTTAACATTATTATTTATAACTTGGTGATAATGAATCATATGAAGGGTGAGATCAAATTCATAAAAAGGGTAAACATAATCCTTAAAAACTAAATTTCATTAGTAATACTAAGATGAAGAAAATGTTATTAGGACATAATATAAGTGGTTGATCATAACAAAGGGAACAAATACCATATAATATATCTTTAAATTGATCCAGAGTCATGAGAATCAATAATTCTGATCCATGTGACGTCAATATTGATAAAAAAATTAAAACCTATAACAATATTAAAAATAATTAATGGTATTTTTGGAAAAAATTCATCATAAAATAATTAAAAAAAGTCTCAAAAATAACTGGGTAAAATTTAAGTACATAGGATAAACAATCCAATAAATCTCACCCTCTTGCCTCTCATGACAAGTATCATTACCCAATACACCAAGGAGTTAACTTTCACACCAATCATATAATCTATATCGCTATCACTTAACAATAGCTTGGTGTACACGTCATATACACTATATTTCGATAACATGGACCTATATTGATTTACCAATTATCTTCAATAATTTGTGATTAATATTCATTAACAAAAAAATTATAATCCTTCAATTTTCCACATAACAACAGTCATCATTCATTGATTACATTATTAACCCATGAAAAAGAAATCAGTTTTGTAAAAATCATATAATCAATCCATAGGATGAATAAGATGGTATAATTTAAACATATAACCAGTAGAGTATATGTAATTTTAAGTTATTTCTTTAATAATTAATAGAAATTTCATTAAAAGGCCATTAAAAATTTATTGAGGAAAATATGTTTTTTATTGAAAATCACCAACAAAATTAAAAAAAGAATATCCTTTTATTTTTAAATTATATAGAAAAATTATAATTTAAAATTACTATAAAAATTTTTTTATGGAGGTATGAAAATACATTCATGATTTAGATATTAAAAATAATAAAATATTCAAACATTTCTTTAGTGAGTCAAAAGTGTTACATTTAGAAAACGTTAAAAAAATTTGATTTAAAACCCCTCCAAAGTAAGTCAAACTTCATGTAAAAGAAATTTACCAAATAATTTATTTTTATAAAATACATAATAAAAAATGAATCCATTTATAGGGATGATAAATATTATAGATCTAAAATAAAATAAAAGATTATTATCACTTATGAAAAACTTCTTTGATGTTTATTTAATAAATAATATGTCAAATGAAATTTAATCATGTAAAAAATTTATAACCACAATAGAATAAAATATTTTTTTTCAAGAAAATAATATAATAATATTTTTTTCAAAGGAACCATGAACATAAACAATGCATTAAATAAATGAGATTATAAAATAATATCTTTCCCACTTTGGTAACTTTTGAATGGTCAGACCCATGAATGAATAATATTAATTGATAATTTAAATATAATTAACAAAATTAGTTCCATGATATAACATGAAAAAATTTTATTTTTCAAACAATATAAAAAATAAACTTGTATAACATAACATATGTCCGAAAAAAGAAAATTTGAGAAGGTCAACACCTTTAATAATCATAATGGTGAATTTAGAATTAATCAATGAATCTGTTATCTGTATAAAATTTAAAACCATGTAAAAAATTGGTAAATAATAAAAAATATATTAAAAATTTATTACACACATAATCATATTATATCAAATATAAAGAATAATTAATATAATCCAAATAAATCAAATAGGGTAATAATATTATTTACCACATGGAATCTTTCTTACCAAATACCCTTGGGTCAAATAATTAATATTAAAGATTAATATACCATGATTTATGAATTATTATTTTTATTAAATTTATAATGTGTACTAGATAAACATATAATATTAATTGGGTTAATAACACTAAAATAATCCTCCATGAAGTAGAATTGAGACGACGTCCCTACCCTTAGTTCAAAATATTCCCAATATGTCTTTTAAATCCTATATAATAATGATATACCAATTATTTGATTTCAAAATAATTTTTTCAAATTTATATAACTTATAATTAAATAATTTATTTTTTGATGGTATATATAATTACTTAATCAATAAAAACCACATCTGGTGTTTTGGTGATGTTTTGTTTATTATTTCAAAATGGCTTCGTTGTGCTGACCATGGCCAAAAAAGTTAATTATTTCAAAATATACAGAATAATAGTCATAAAATAGTTATTATATTTACTCATAAATAATAATTTATAAACCAATCATGAAATATTTTAATGAAAAATGAATTATGTTTCAATCGTGGAGATTGTAGGTCGTACATATGCTTGAGTTACATTTTCATTTTTCATTGACCATTATGGAAAACATTTATGGACTATTTTAACATTAAAGAATTATAATATTATAACAAATAACATATTATTTCCTTAAATATTAATATATGTATCATATATTTAATTTTTTGATGAAAAATGTATCGCTTTGGTTCATATAGGTGGTAGTCCACACACTTACACAAATAACATCTTCGATTTTCAAAGGATGGAAAGTAAAGAAATAATATTATATATATTCATTACAGAATATAATTCAGTAATTAATATCATAATTATTTCATATATTTCACATATATTCATTAACATTATCCTCATTTCCATCCATGTAATGTGTTAGTGAAAAATGAATGGTATCGCTAAGTGTGGTGGTAGTCCATTGTACACACAATCAACGTTATTGTATACCATATAAAATATAATGTGATAAAAACAATTTGTGTTGAATAATTTAAGGATAATTAATTACATAATTTCCCCACATTGTGTTAAATATGTCAGTTTTTTGAATATTTGGGATTATATAATTCATTTTAAAATTTATTGAAAAATTGAGTTTTTCCACTTAAAATTCACAATATCATTTTGGACATAAATATTTCTATATGACATGATTTAATATAAACTTTTTTAACACGGTTCCTCACTCAAAGGTAAAATACTTTTATTTATGACATCTATGATGGATCATGCATTTTATTGGAGTAAATGGGACATGAAATCTACGGTGCAATGAACACCTCATGTCATAAAGCAGTTCAGTATATTGGACGTAAATTTTTCATGTTTTCTTGGATTAGAGTTACATTTGTACAAAATATAAAATACCAAATATATCAAAAATAATTCTTCTATAATTAATGTTGGTTCATCAGTTTTTTGAGGATAAACAATAGGTTCAAACAAGATTTTAATATTTGGTTGACATAATTATTCTCACTTTATGGAACTATATATGACTGGATGTATTATTTAAAACCTGAAGATGTAACGTATTGGAATAATTTGAAGCATATTTCATGATTATATTCCTTCCTAAATCAAGGATCACTTGCATTATAAAATATATCTTAAGGATAAAGCAATCCCAATGGGAATAATTGTATGAGTATTGGGAGCAATTGATGAAAATGTGTACAAGATCCCAACATCACCAAATTAATGAGAAACTCTTCATCCAATATCATTATGAAGTACTCATAGTTCTGGATGTTTGAATGATAAATGATGTTGTCAGAGGGTAATTGGTAGAAAAAAAGCATAATTTGGGCATGCATTGATTTATGGGATGACATAAAACATCCAACAATTTGGTGGTCAAGGACCAGAACATGTTAGGGGACTAAACCTGATATGTTTTTCTCCTCTTGAGAAAAATCTAATTGATTATAACATATAAAATTTAACCACTATAGTGAGGAAATTTTCGTTTTATGAAAATAAATCTCATCCAATTAATTTAAGGACATGTGGCATTTCCTTTAAAATAGGACACCCATTTATTTGTTTCCCCCAACTACATGTGATAGAGGATTATGATACTGTATTCATTAGGAGACCATATTAGTAGTAGATACAGCCACATACCCATAATAAGTATGATTCCTTTCATCCAAAAAACAACCAAAGGTTGAAGGATCAATCAAATATGAGATATGAATCTGGAAAAAAATGAAGGCCCCCTTTTCAATAAAACATGCAGTATCCACTTCTATAGAAGTAGGGATTTTAGAACCCCAAAAGATATTTTAATCCCCAAATTAAACAAGTTATGAAAAAAGGTAATTATCATCCAATTTTAGACTCTAATACTTATTTAAATTTGAAAAAAATGGTTCTATGTAATCAAATGAGTTGAAGTGTCAAGGTTCATATTTGAGGTAGTTGAAAATAAAAATAGGCTCTATTTTCGCTACCCAATAGGTAAGTAAGAACTATAGAAATCTTACTCCCAAAACACTCCAAATTCCTAGGGGAATGTTTTTCCCATGACATTGAGAAGATAAAAAATATTGATGGCTGGTTTTCTATTAGGAAATGAGGGGGGTCGACGTAATATTGTATTAGTACTAAGAACAATTCATAGTGGCCACATTATTTGGGGTTTTTGAATGGTTCTCTCTAAAATGGATATAGTGGGACCATAAGGATTGATGCCACTTTATATTGACGGTTCAGTAGTGCACAACTCGTAGATTCGGTGATGATAGGGGTGAATTAGGGGGAATATCGACATCGATCAGATATTTTTGTCCCAACAGTGGAGAGGAGGGGTCATTGTTAGAGATCGGTGCACGAAGGTCCTCTTTGGGTGATCGGTTAGTGTTAGTCTTGAGTGGAACATGGTTTAAGGCATCATCTATAATTGGTTATAATCATTTGTTGGATGCTTTGAACAGTGGTCACATGGTGGGGTAGCATTATTAATAGAATATTGGTAATTCGGGACTAATTATGTAGATCCAAATATATGACATTGGAGAAGAAGAAAATAACTTTATTGGTCTACTAGATTGGAATAATGAGGAAATTGAATCTTCCATCAGCATTATGATCCATTATTTACAAGGTGAAATGCATGTGTTGATACCGTACAAGTTTGGATGCTTCGTTAAATGTAAAATATAATAGGAAGGATCTTTACATGTGGTATCAATGTAATTAGAAACAACGGTTCTTGTATAATTATAAAGTGACAATAGGATTAAAATCCATTTATAGGATACCCAAAATCCTATACATGAAGATTTATATTAATAAAAAAATTTATTCCTTGGTGCTTGGTGGAAGAAAAAAACTGATAAATATGCAGCAAAAATTCCATCAGAATTCACCCAACTTAGGTATATTCCAACTAAAAACTAGATTTACTGAGGGACCAAAAGAGAAATTAATGGTTAAGAATAAAATTGATGATAATTCTAAAAACCCCTTCTAATTCTAGATAGTCATGTTCAAATAAAAAATTGATGAAGTGGCATTGCAAAAAAGAGATCTTCAACACATTTAAGTGCATTGAGATAACTATCCCCCAAATTGAGGTCATTTAGTGAATCCTACGACATGAAAAACTTTTAAAATATCTTTGTACCATTCTAAAAGGTATCAAGAGAAATGATACGATAAATTTTGAAAGGAATGTGTTACCACTAACTACACAAACTAAATAAATCCAAACAAAGTGAAATGACACATGGAGATTACACTTCCATTCACAATAATGGAGTTTCACATTTATTATTTTTCTTGAGAATTGGGTTCTTTTTTAAATGTGGTTACTCGATCGGTAATCTCTTATTTATATCTTGGTGAGTTGATGTTGGTGAGATATTTTTGAATTTTTTGAATAGAGATACGACATATCTAGTGGGATTCCTTGAGGATGAACTTGATTGAGTAAGATAAATGATCTTTATAGACTATTTCTATGTGCATAACATGGAATATGATTAGGTAAATTCTCATGAACCCATTATCTTAGGTATGAACTTCCCCAAAACCCTAAAAACTAACATAAATTTCCATGATGGTACACTTTCCATGTTTTTTGGTGATGATGTTTTTATATATATTGTTATGGGCTCCATAAATTACCCATTAGATGGCCATTCAATTATTTTATCTCCCATTTTGTTCCCCCACATTAAAACCCCAAGGGGTTTTATTGCCTAATATAATGATATATAATGATAATTAGTTCAAGTTTGATGTCTAAGAGAACTTCAACACTTGTTTCAAATGCATAAACAACTAGTGGATTTTATTTTCATGATGTTGATATGATTAAGTCTGATTATGAATTAGATATTGATAATAATGATGGAATTGATGCATTATTCACTAATTTTGATGATTTATTTTCTAATATAGATGGAATTGTGTAAAAAGTTCAGTTCCTTTAATCTATAAGTCTATACAACACCCCCACACCCCAACACAATCATTTGAATTGAATCCATTTCTACCAAATATCAAATACTCATACTTCTTGAGTTGTGTGGGATTACCTTTTATCATTGGTAAAAATATCTCTTTTTAACATGAAGAAAAATATTCTAATCATTCAAGGGAGAACATTAGAGAACATTGGTGACATATCTTGTATTGAACCTTCCATATTCTTGCATATAATTTCTTTGGAGGATGGGTAAACCCCAATTAGGCTTCTAAAAATGATACAGAATCCAACTCTTCCAAGAGTTGTTAAAAAAGAAGTTGAAAAAATTGTAAATGAAGGTATCATTTATCCAAGATCATATTTACACTAGGTGTGTCTTGTAAATGTTATGCCAAACAAAATTTGTGTTATTGTTTTAGAAATGAGAGAGAGTAGTTAGTTGTAATTGGGGTGAATTTTTTTCCGTTTTGGTATTTAATATAGGAACCTAAATAAATCCACTAAAAAAGGCCATTTCACCTCCCATTTATTTATAAAATAATTGAGAGACTATCTATGAAGACACACTATTGTTTCTTATAAGGGTTTCTCAATATTTTCCAATTCTTAATGCTTCAGAGGATTTTGATGGACAAGATTCACTAATTCATTCAGAATATATTCATATAAAATGATTCCAGTTGTACTTATCAATTCCCCATCTATCTTTTAGAGATGCATGGTGAGTATTTTTTTGAGATTTCATTCTGACCATCATGGATGTATTAGTGGGTGATTTTACAGTGTTTGAATCTTCATTTGATGAATTTATATTAAATTTTACAAATGTGTTGAATCATTTTTTTGGGAATAATATCATTTTGAACATTGAAAAATGTCATTTCACTGTACATAATCACATTGTATTAGGACTAGTAGTGTAAAAGAATGGAATAGAGAATGGAATATCTAGGTTATATATTATTTCATTTGTTCTATATAATATATGAGTGCAAGATGTTAGATCATAAAAAGGGAGTATAAAATTTCATTAATGAATTATTAGAGATATTAGTAAGCTCACTCTACCTGTATCTCTATTTCATAAAACATATATTGACTTTTTTATGATTCATGGAGGAAAAGAAATTTGAGTTAAAGAAGCATATAATCACTCCACTGATCATACAACCTCAATAGTGCGATCTTTCTAATTGAGAGTGTGTGTGGTGCATCAAAATTCATAGTAGGAGATGTCTTATCTCATGGGGTAAAACAGAGGTACCATGTGATTGATTATGCATTGAGGACATTGGATAAAGCCATTTAATATTACTCTAGAATAGAAAAGGTGTTTATTACTATTATATTTTATATAATTAAATTTCAAATATATTATTGGGATCTAAAGTATTGGTTTTTTATGACCATGTATCTCTAATGTACCACTACAAAAGATAGATTCAAAGAGAATAATTATCTAATGGATTTTCTTTTATCAATAATTAGATTGTGAGATAATGGAAAGAAGTGGTCAAAAATTTTGGTGGTGGACCACATGAGTAGGATTAGTCACACACTAGAGGATAACACCTTGAACCAGGAACTACATATAGACACTTTCATCAATGAGACTCTCTATGTCATATCTAGTACACATCCATGGAATTATGATGTAGTGAACTACATTTTTACCTATCAAATTACTCTAAATTTAATGAAACCTCATGTGAAAAAATAAAAAATTAAGTATAGGTTTTATGTTTGTAATAGTCACTGCCTTTTGTGAGTGTGTAGTGCTGATGTAATTAGGAGATGTGTTTATGATCTTGAGTTTGATTCATTTTTACATTTTATTTATACCCTTCCTTTTTATGGAATCTTTGGACCACAACAGATATGTAAGAAATTATTCAAAATTAGATTATATTTCCCTATATTTTAGCATGATTATCATGTTTTTTATGTCAAGATCACATTTCTAACATGCTAAAAACATTTCTAAGACCCACGATATTGCTCAAAAACCCATATCATTCAGTGAAAGTTTCTATGTATGAGAAATTGATTTTATGGGTGGTTTTCCATGTTCATTTTTTTTCATGACCATTTAAATTTATTTTTATTATGTTATAAAATGGGTTAAGGAAAATTTCACTAGGGCTAAATATTATCATGTCGTAGTAGATTTTTCAACAATAAATTTTTCAACAGAATTGGAGTCGAAAAGCCATACTTAGTGAACAAGGGACACATGTTTGAAAATGAAATTTTTCTTCCCTCCTTATGAATTATTGGATTACATATAAAAAATATACTCAATACCACACCCAAAAAAATGGACTGGATAAGGCTTCAAATCAAGAGTTAAAAAAATTAGAGAAGACCATACAACAGAATATAATGGTTTGGAGCATGAGTTTGGATAACGAGTTGTGGGCATATAAGATTTCGTACAATGAAACCATTAGTATGATCCCATTTTGGAATGGTTTTGGGAAAATATATAATCTCTCTAAGGAGGTCGAGCATCAAGAATATCGGGCTATAAATAAATGAAACATGAATACACACCAAGATATAATTCAATGGAATCTTCAAATTTAATATCTTAATGAGATTCAATTTTCATCATACTATATATCATGTCTCTATAAGGATATATAAAAATTGGATCATGATATAACGATCCCAAAATTTAATTTCATGTGGGAGAAAAATTCATTCTCTACAGTTCATGAGTAATGCTAATACCCGATTTGTTTTTTTTCATATTATTTTATACTTATGTTTCATATAATGATTTTCCATATTATTTACTAAAGATCACCTGGGAAGGATATTTATAGTTAGTGGGAAATTTTTGAAGAAATACATTGAGGGACATCTTATCTATAAAATTGATTTCATAACATGACATGACATCATCATAAAATTAGAATTACATGTTATTTATAAATACATATTTTTATTATTTTTTCTATTTAAAATTATAAATATCATGTTAACATATGTTATCATAGGTTAACATTAATGAAAATGTAACATTTTAGGTCTGGGGTGGGGACATAATTTATAGGTAGCTATATAGGATTTTCATTTTTGTCTTTAGTGAGTATTTTCTGTTAGGTTTTTTATTAAATTTTTAAAAATAGTAAACAAATAATAAACACATTTCATGAAAGATTTTCATTTACATGGGGAACATATGAAAAATAAATGTTTTAAAAATTTATTTGTATCATGACAATAGTGTTATGGATTTCATCACTGTAGGTTGAATTTATATAAGTAGAAGTCATTGATGATTTGATTGATTTCGTTATTATAAATCCTTCTAGATTTTGACATAAATCATTGTGATATTTTTCATGCTAAATTAAATTATTTATTTCCCTATAAAACCATTCATGCAACCTCTTCTTATGAAATTTACCCTACTCAATTCATCTTATAAGAAATTTATGTAAAACATTTAGCTTATATCAATGGTTGATCCAAACATTATTTTCTATTATGATCAACTTCATTATAAAAACGAATTGACTTAGGAGTATGTACCTAATATCTGAATGTTGTATGCCCTAAAAAATAAAAATAATATATATTATCTTAATGACGTTTGGAGTGATGAATTTTTCAACACATTAAGATATCTAGGCCAATAGATTAATTTTTGAATTTCAGGAATTATTAAGTGAGTGGGTCCTGAAATTTTATTACAAAGAATTTTGAATAGGTTTTCTTGAATTAAAAATGTTATAAAAATAATTTTACATTAATTGAATATACTCGATAAAGGGTGTATATATAATCTTGGAACATTTATCATGCACAAACATGGGGAATTAATTTCATGATATACCCATAACATGATTCATTACAGTTAGTCTAATTAATCTCACTGGATATTTTTATACAATTTTTGAGAAAATTGAATAAAAATTAATTCAGATTAAATCTTAATGAGATTATTCCTTTTCTTATATTTAAACTATGGATTGGGAAATATAAACATGCATATCTTTTCAATTTTTTAGGACTACATGATATGTTGTATTTCGTAGAAGTGCAAGAGGAAATGTGTGGAGAGTTGATAAAGAAAATTATTATTGAAACTCTTATTTATAAAAACATTTATTTTTCCTCAAATTGGGAAAAATATGTCCATCTATGTTATATTTTGGATTATATCATTCATTTTAAAATTTGAGGAAAATTCATGTTTTTTATCTTTAAAGTTTAATTTTTGATTTTGGCCATAAATATTTTTTTGTGAATTATTTGAACAAAAATGCTTGTAAATGTGTTATTACCACAGCAATTAAAACCATTGATTGTGTAAATTTGAGTTGGATCAAGCCTTTTATATGTGTAAATGGGGCATGAAATAAAATATTTATTGGACTCACCAGATTGGAATCCACTTCTATATTGTTTCCAAAAATTCTTCATATTTGATATGATATTGTCTAAATTTGCGAAGAAGATAAAAGAAATAATTTCAGATAAGTAATTAGTCAATATAAACATATGGTTCATTCATTTTTGTGGTCAAATATTCAGTGAATGTCAACTTCAATTTTTTTCCAAATTTCTCATTCACACTTGAAAATTATTGAAACCATATCCTCTCATCATCTCTATAAATGGGTTTTTAATCTTTTAAAGGGATTCATATGTTCCTTATAAGATTGGGATCAAATGAAAATCTGTTCATTTCCATTACAATTCCCCATTGATGGACTTAAGCTATCAATCTCGGATATCCCCTAGAATTATCTCCATTTCACTTCTATTATGTAATTTCGTTTTTCTTTCAATAAAATCATTATTTCTATTACATTTATACTCTTGTTATAATTTTTATTATTCTTCTAGTTATTTCATTGGTATGAAACTGATTAGTAGAAATATTATTGGGATTTCCCCTTTCTAAACCTTTTCAAATGAATATTTTATTTTATTACTACACCGCTATTGGAAATGTAGTTTTTAGTAATTGAACTTCCTCTTAACTTATTTTTTATTTAATTTTAATAAATTAGTTGCAATAATTTATATTACTTAACTCATGAATTGACTTTTATAATTTAAATATACTAAATCAAAATTGGATAAATAACATTACACATGTGAGGTCGAGTAATATTTGAATTGTGAGAGCACAATCTTAATTAGTAAAATGAAATCGAATAAGGGAAAAATTTTATATTTCTAATATAATCCATAAAATAAATTCATAATCATTTAAAAAATTCACATTATAATAAACCAAATAAACATAAATGTAAATACCTTCTTATATTAATTCCTCCAAGTATAAATAACATAAAATAACATAGATATCCCAATTGAAAATTTATAAATGTATAATGAATAAAATAAAAGTTATTTATAAAAATCAACAATCATATTATGATATAATTGTAAATTAACTCTTCGAATTGTAACATGAACATCAGAAATAGTAATCTGGAAAAAGAATAGTGTTTATACCTATGAAAGTGTCAATAACAATTTATTGATCTTAAAAATGAAAATATGGTATAAATATATCCTATTATAAGTCAATAAATCTTTTAGAAATGATAAATTATATTTTGGTATTTTTTTAAAACATAAATTTTTATTTATAATTTTATAATTATTTTAATTATTTAAAATAATATTTATTTCCATGAATTCGATTCATTGATTAGTTTTTTGTATTATAAGTATATGATAATTTTATAAGATCTTAATTAATTTTTTCAAATGTCATAAATTCAATTATAATATCAAATTCATTATTTTATGAATAAATTATGATTATAATTATATATTATGTTTTTATTATTTAAAAAATAACTTTGATAAAATATATTTCAATTTTTAATTCTTCACATTGATATTCTATAATGGTTTTATTGTGATAATCTTCTGAAACACATTAATTTTCCAAGGAATAGTAAAAATACAGTTTTCACTTATTGTGTGTAAAATAAATTATATCTATCCTGATGTATTAGTTACATAATTATTTAAGAACATAATGTTCAGATATTATATATTTAATTTGAAAAAAATTCATCAAAAATAATCTCAATTTTAAAAAAAATAAATTATTTACCAAACTACTACATTCAAAAGTTATTTGGTAAAATAACAAAAAAAAATTCCAGATTCCATTTTAATATACTGATGAATAATAATTATAAATGTATTTTAAAGTATAAAACCCATTATATTACATTAATATATAATTTACAATGTAATAAATTCAATATTACATGTTTCACCATTGATATCATATTTTATTTAATATTTTATTCTAAAAATACACCTCTCTTAATGTATAAATAATACCTCTCCCTTCCCTTGGAAAACTACTCATACCCTCATTTCCAAATCCAATTATCTTCCAAAATAATCCCTATTAATACACATAGAAATAATATGGACGTTATGTATCCCTCTAACTCCATTAATAATGGGAGATAGAGTGTCGTAAAAGATATGCCACACTGGGGAAAGAGTATATCTCAATTAGCTCTTCCCTATTTTCTTCTTCTCTTTATTTCCTTTTAAATTTTTTTTCAAATACACACACTCTAAAATTAATTATTCATTAATATAAAATTCTATTAATAAATTTCACCTACTTTAAGTATCATATATATGACATATATAAAATCCGTACTCATCTTTCTCACACTTTTAAAAACATCTCATTAATGGTCAGTTAAAGACATATAGAGACATTTTCAATAAAACTCATGTAAAAACCTTCATGTATGAAATATATTAATGTTATATTATATGTAAGTGTTTTATTACATGTATTCTATTCTTCCCAAATTAATCATATTAAATTTTTTTACATTTACCAAAATAGAGAAATAGAGGAAAATTGGGAAATTTTTAAGAAACAATATGATATCAAAACACTTCAATTTCATAAAAAGTAAAATATGAAATATAATAAAATCATTATAATATATATATATATATTTATATAAATAAATCTAATTAACTTCTATATCATTATTTTAATAAATATAATTTTTTTCTTCATTAGTCGGAAAAGAGACATAATTTGGCCAGAATTAAGGTATGGGGATTCTTGTACCCATCTCAATTTCCTTGGGTATTCCTTCTTCTTCAAAAATCTTAGAATGAAAAATCATTTTATTTTATTTAAATATAATTTAATTATTATTCCAATTTTTTCCTAGGATATGCAAGAATCATACATGGTTTTATTACAAATGTAAATTTTTTTAAAAGAACTCTTCTTTCTAAAAAAACATCTCGACTACCTTGACATTGTTTCTTCTTCACTCACGATTGATGATTCATATAAAAACTATGTTTATTATATTTTGATGTTTTGAAAAAAATATTTTATACATGAATATATAATTTCTTAAAATAGACACATTATTTTCCATGGGATATTTAATATATATGATTGATATGTGATCTATATGGCATGCATGATGATGTTAGTGTTATGATGTGACAAATGCACATGGAATTATATTACACTCTAAATAATTCCATAATTTTATTTATCTCATGAAATAATGTTCCATATGCATGAAAATGATAATATATTTTTTTCAATGCTGATCTTACGATTATGCACATATGGTTTGTGTGAAAATGATTCTATCATTTTTCACAACTATGTGTGGTATTTAACCCTAATATATGATGTTTTATTTTTATATATTTATGCTTTCTATTCCATTGTGTAATTCTTCCTATATTGATTATGATGGTGTTCCAATGATGATGTTATGATGATGATAATTTTGATCAGAAAAAGTATATTGATCTTTTTCTATATTTATCCTCTTACATGGAATTTATCTCATCGAATAAATTTATCTATATCATCCTTTGATTAATAGTTCTAAAAAGTTTTAAAGGGATACAATGAAGCTTGAAAATGGTGAATTAAATAATGTTTATGTTTTATAATGTTAAAGCGATGTATGACCTTAGTTTTTCTAAGACAATAACCTGTTTGATGTTTGATTTGTAGTGTTGTTATGTTGTTTATAGTTAAAATGATATAATTTTCATATGAGAAAATGTAGGTTTTCTATATTTATTATCAGTGCACGATTCAGTTAATTTGGGATTATGGATTGTATAACATTAGTGAAACCCATTAGTATAAGTTTAAGTATATATGACAACCTAAGAAACTCGGGTTTAATAAAATGAAAAATATGGGGATCCCACAAGATATTCCTTTTTTGTTAATTTTAAAATGGAAGAAATAATATATTCATGAATTATTATCATTTATTTTTTAAAACCATCTCGATTTAATATAATATTTGGACCCATGAGAAACAAGGCCAACAACCCAAGTGGGAAGCCTTGTAGTGATTTCCTAAATGAATCCCTAGTGCCATCAAAGGTAATGTTCAGAATTTCCTCATGATTATTACCCACCTATCATAGCTGATGAATAATAAAATGAGTAATTTGGAATTCCCACCTTAACCTAAGAGGGAGAAACTAGATATCAATACATTTTTGTGGAAACGACCATTAAAATTTATTAGATCTTCCAATCCATTTTTTGTTTAATTGTGGGTTCACTCAATGTAGAAGTTATTATTTATTATCCATTGATCTGATCAAGGGAAGGTTACTCTATCCATATATCATTTAGATGGAGAGGCCAATCTATGGTTGGTTTTGGAATAGATCACCCAACCAATAGATGAAATAAAAGATATGGAGTGGAAATTCTTTATAAAAATATTTCTAAACAATTATTTCCCTTAAAATCTTTAGAAAATGTTGGAGAGAGAATTCATATAGAGGAAAAAAAGTAATGCGAATCTATCCTAAATTTCAATTAAATAATCAAAATAATTTTTTTGTTAATCCTTAGGATTTCTAATCATTAATTATATCAAAATTGATAACTTATTTTGTGGTTTAAAAACAGACCGTCCAAAATATATAGCTATCAGAGACATTATGAGTAATGAAGAAGTTGTTTAATATGATATTTAAGAGGTTATTTAGTATTTACAATGGTCCCATGGAAATACAAATAATAAATCAAAGACTGAATTTCAATATGAAGGATCTATTGAAAAAGGGGAAATTAAATATCAACAAATCATATATGAAATTTTTTGGATGAAGGATAATGGGAATTACCACATAGGGATGTGGAAATTCTTCATGTGTGGATGTGAAGGAAACCCAACTCATGAATTTCAGGGAGAAGTAAATAATATGGCCAATACAATGGAGGAATATAGAGAACTGACAGGGGCTCAATGGTTCAATTATAACGAGGAAGGGCATTACGCAATCCAGTGTGCAAAACATCGAATCCTCTGGGGTAATTAGTGTCATTAGCCACCATATCAAAAGCATAAAGTAGAATTTTATGTCATCTCTAATGTTGAGGTGGATAAATAAAATTAAGTCATACATGGTACACATTCTATTCACTCAATAATGGAAAAATTGTTCTTTGATTCTGGTTCTATGTGTTAAATTGTCTCTTGAATTTTTTCTAGAACTACTGAATCAAAGTGCAGAAACCTTGAGATAGGGATATCCATAAGAAACTAACTGGTGAGATCATTGCAACAGAACTATTGGACTTATATGTTTTTAGCGTATGTGGTAAGATACTTCTATTGAATGTTGTGGTAATTTCCATAGTGGAATTATATACTATAGTGGGTATGGATTATCTCTTATTATATAGATAACACATCATCTATTCTTAAATGGAAATATATTTTTATATGATGAACCATCCATGATCCTCTAAAAATGGAAGAAAGATCATGATTCTCTATTGTAAATTGCATTAATAGTTGGGGTGTTGATAACATATGAAGATTCATACCAATAAAAAATGTTTATATCAAAGAAAACCATCAACCTAGAGGAAATTACAATTGTGAGGGAATACATTGATGTATTTCCTGAAGAGTTACATGTACTTAACCTATATCGTGATGTAGAGTTCAAAATAGAACTCATAACCTAATCTACTCATATCTGAAAATGTTTCTTTAAGATGTTATATATCAAACTAGGGTTTTTTAATAAGTTGTTTATATAGAATTTGTAAAATAAAGGGTTATTACACCCTTGTGCATCGTCTTGGGGTGCGCTAGTGATCATTGTAATGAAAATTGATAGATCAATGCACCTCGGTATTGATCACTGAGAACTAAAAAGGATAACCATATATAAAAAGTATCTTCTCAAAAATATTTAATACTTGTTCAATTAACAATAAGGATATTAGGACTTCACAAATATGGAAATTCTTTTATATATCATCAACTGAAGGTGAAGAAAGAAGTTATTAATAAGACTTATTTCCATACAATATATAGACACTATGAGTTTCTAGTGATTCTTTTCAGACATACTAATGCACTTGTAATATTCTTGTACATGATTAATAAATTCATTATACATTAACTTGGAATAGTTTTTTCAATGTTTATTGAAGAAATTATAATCCAATCCAATATAAAGTATTAACAGGAATAACATATAAAAATATTGCTGACAATATGATGGAAGGTGAAACTATATTTATTCTTCAGAATGTGTGAATTTTGGATGAAACAGGTCACATTCTAGGGACACAAGATCATATGTGATTGAATTTATATATACCCTTTATAAATTGAAATATAGGAATAAGAAAGTCCACCAAATTTCATATAAATCCAATGTTTTCATGCATTAACATGGTAATAACAATGTTTTTTGGAAAATTTCACATGATTTTCTAGATCAATAACTAATTTTATAAGGAAATCGATGAGGGGTGAGGTATTCCTGGATGGAAGAATGTGAGGAAATATTTAACAAGATAAATAAGAGTCTAATCACAATATCTGTACCCCCACTACTAAGAAATGAAGAATTTTTTTTATTTATATTGATTCATCAAAGAATGTATTCATTTGTGTACCCATGAAGAATGATATAGTGATATCCTATGACTCATGAAAGTTGAATATCTACGAGAAAAACTACTCAACACATGATCTGGTGTTTTGTGATGTAATCATTACTCTAATGATTAGGAGGCACTATCAATATGGTGAGTTGTGTGACATATATACCGATCATAAGATTCTAAGGAATATATTCACAAAGAAGGAACTCTAAATGGATCATTAAATATTGTAAGAGATAATGAAGGAATATAAATTCTATATTCATTACCACACAATAATGGAAAATAAGGTAGCTAATAATCGTAGAAAAAATCAATCTACTCTACCATTGATGATGATTGAGAAAGATCATATCTTCATGTATTTGAAATTTATATATTTGGGAATAATAAATCTATGAAATACATCCTACCATGCCTAAATGATTCCAAACCATTTATCTAAGAAAAAATCAATGAGGAACAAATGGATGCTCTAGGAATTTTAAAGAAGGTGAATGTAGTAAAGGAATAGAAGTTGTAATTGTTCTATATCAATTATGATGGTGTGAGTTAGTTTCAAAAGTGGATTTTTATTCCTTTATCACCTAAGATAAATAATGAATTAATGAAAAACTCTTATATCTAACCTTTGTCCATGCATCCTGAATGTAACAAAATGTACCTTGATTTTCAAGAACACTTTTAAAGGGATAACATCATGAAGGTGATTGTAGAGTATATTTCATTATTCTTGATATGTGAAAAAGTATAAGGGGAATTAAAAATTCCATGGGGTTGATGAAACCAAATCTTATACCCAAGTGGAAATCCTAGAATGGAACTATATACTTTTTCATTGGGCTTCTAAACAAATCCAAAAAAACTAATGTCATATGGGTTGTGTTGGATAGACTCACCATGATTTTCCACTTTATTTCAATTGGTAAGATCTTTTTATTGAATAACATGCTATGATATATGTTTTTTTTTTGTATTTAGGTTTCACGGGGATACACTTTTGATCATCTCAGATCATGATAAATTGTTCACATCTAAATCCTGGATAATTCTTCAACATTATTTCAGTACTGAATTGAATTTTATCATAGACTATCACCCCCAAAATGATTTTTAATTTGAAAGGACTATTAAGAAGCCAAATAAATGATAAGAGCATGATAAATGAAATACAACTGTAGTCGGTATCAGAAAATTCATATTGATTGAGTTATTATAAAATAGTATATTACACTCAAGTATTTAAATTTCCCCATATGAAGCTCTATATGGGAAGCGATGTATTACTCCATCCGGATTGGATGAAATTAGTGTATGAAAACTACTTGCACATAATCATGTGAAAGAACTAATAGAGAAGGTTAAATATATCTAGAAACATATCAAATAATCTCATAGTCTACTAAAGAGCAATGCTAACAGCCTTTTAATTGACATAGAGATCGATGTCGGATATAATTTCTTCCATCGATTATCACCACAAAAACCTGTAATGTGGTCTTTATATAAATGAAATCTTATCCCAATGTACATAATACCCTTTAAGATAATTTATCATATGGATGTAGTGTTATATTGTCTTCCATTTACATCAAATGTGGCTCGTTTTCATGATGTGTTCCATGTATCTCCCCTAAGATAGTACATTCATAACCCCTCACTTGTAAAAAATCCTAAGGTGGTACAACTGCAAAAAACGACCTATCGTATGGATAGAAACTTATAAATATTTGGTACTAAAGAGTAAAAGTTTTAAAACCCATAATAACTCACCTTGTAAAGCTTTTTTGGAAGAACAATAAGTATACAAAATAAACTTGGGAAATGAAGGAAGAAATAAAGTAGAAATACTCTCATCTGTTTTTTCAAAAAAAAATTGATGGTCAAATTTCAATGGGGTTGAATATAGTGTCCAAAACATTAATCAATAGATATTACCTTATTATAAAAATTTCACATTGAATAAATATTATAAAATCACATAGATAACACAATTTAAACTTTATAATTGAAAAGTGAATTAAATAAAAGGTTTCCTAGAATTTAATGAACCTATACGGATAGACTAAAATTACCCTAGGAATAGTAAATTGAATATTAGTAATATAAATATAGCCCATCGAATTGTAACCAAACTATTAAAGTAAAAATAAAAATTTAGGAATATTATAAATAAAATTGTGAAACAATTATATCATAATATCTATAAATTAAGGATTCAAAAAATTATTAAATAAGTGATTGATTTTTTGTAAAATGTAACTGTTTATTTATAATTTAATATTACTAGAAGGATTTAAAAAAAAATTATTTCCATAAAATATATTTATAGCTTTATATTTTGTAATATTATAATTATAATATAATTTTATAACTCCATAATGTATTTTTAAAAGTGTTATAAAAGGGTTTATAAGATTAAAATTTGTATTTTTTGAATTAATGATGATTTTAAAAAAAACAAGATTTTACAATAAAAGAAAAGTATATTCATAAAATGGAGACCATTTTTGAAATTACGACATTTAAATTTTCTAAGACTGATTTTCTGGTAACATTCACAAATACTTCACTTTTCTAATGAATAATAAAAATTCAATTTTCAAGTAATCGGTGAATCATAAATCACTAATTACATGATGCATTAGAGTCTAAATGATTTATAGAACATATATTTAGTATATAATATATTTAATTTGAAAAATATTTATTAAAATACTATAATAACAATTTTAAAATATAAATTGTATTTTCCAAAACCTAAATTCAAATGTGATTCCTTAAAATGACATTTTTTCTCTTTTCTCACATTTATTTTTAATATACTAAAAAATTCAATTTATAAATTTGTTTTAAAGTGATAAATTCATTATATAATATTAATATATGATATATATTCTAAAAAATATAGCATTAGAAGTATCATCATTGATATAATGTTGTATTTAATATTTTATTCTCATAAAACCTCTAGCCTGATGCTCAAATAACCCCTATCCCTTCCCTTCGAAAACCCCTCATCCCACCCTTTCAAAGGCCAAATATAATCCCAAATCCTCCCTATTAAGCCTCTTATAAAACCTAAGGGATATTTTGACCATAAAAAACTGATCACCAAGGGAATTTTAGTGTTGTATAAGAGAATCTACACTGAAGAATGAGTAAGTATCTCTTAATTGATCTATCTTTTTTAATTGCCCTTTTTCTTCTCCCAATCCCTTCAAAAATATATCCTCTAATATTAATTATTAAGAAATTTAAAAATATATAAATTATTTTAATATACTACAAGTATCATATGAATGAAATATATAAATTTTTTACCCCCTTTACCCTGACTTTTGACAACATCCCATTAATGGTTGGTTAACCACCGACAGAGACATTACAAATAAAATTATTTTAAAAACAATCATGGATGGAAATTGTGAATTATATTTAATATAAAAAATTCAATTAAATTTATTATATTATTCTAAAACTAATTATACTAATGTATAAATACATTTAACAAAACATAAAAATCCTGGGAAAACTATAAACTTTTAAGAAAAATAGGTTACCAAAATGCTTCAATCACGAAAAAAATATTAATAAATATATTCCAATGACTTTAATTGATAAATATTTGCATAAATAAATAAAATTAATTTCTACATATTTTCTTTACTAAATATAATTTTTTATACCAAAGGTGTAAAAGAGAAAAAAATATGTGTGAATTAAGGTAAAGGGATTCTCGAACCCAACTCCATTTCCCTAGGTTTTCCCCTATTTCTAGACAGTTTTATATTATATATTCATTAAATTTTATTTAAATATAAATTACTTATTCTTATTTTTTTATGATATATATTATTTCAACATGTTTTATGACAAGTATAATAATTTTCCAAAAGAAATCCTCTTTCCAAAACACATCTTGACTCCATTAAGATTCTTTCTCCTTCACCCAGTATTCTAGATTCTTATAAAAATTATTTTACTGAATTTTATGTTTGGAACCAAAATATTTATTCATGAATGAATGCTTTATGAAATGAAACACATTCCATTTAGTGGGTTATTTTATTTAAATTATTGATATGTGTTCTATGTGGTATGCATGATTATGAGTATGTTATGATGTGACAGGTGTTTCAAAAATTATATATTGCTTCAATGAATTGGTGAATGTTATATAACTCATATGATAATGTGAAATATTTTTGTACATTAGGTTATATAATTTCACAATAATGACTTTATGATTATGATAATATGTAATTTGTGAACATGATTTTATAATTCTTTAAAATAATTTGTGTTATTTGACCACTAAGACATGATGATTCATTTTTACACATTTTCACATTACATGAAATTATCTAATTCTTCTTATAATTATTATGATGGGGATCCACTCCTAATGTTATGATGATAATGATATTTCTAATACATGATATATTGATCGACGTCCGTATGTATCCTATTATTGAGATTTCATATCACATAATTCGTATATGCATATCTTCAAGTGATCATGTGTTCTATAGGGGAATAAAGGGACACTAAGAATCTAGATAATATTAAATTAAATAATGTTTATGTTTTATTTTGTAATACTTTTTTATGAGCCTAATTTTCCAAAGAAACTAAACCATTTTATCTTAAATTTATAACACAATTGTGTTGTTTATCTTAAAAATAATGTATTATTTATATATGAAAAATTAGGCGCACTATAGACATGTGACCTAATTTTTCACTGAATATATGTTATCCTTATAACATCAATCATTGTAGGGTGATACGATTTTATATTATGATGTTATCCTACAAAATAATTAGATGACACTATTTGTAGGCTATGCTTTTCCACACCCCTATAATTTTAATTTAGAAGTCAGTTGGGTGTCATATCAATAAAATTAAACAAACATAGCTAATAAAATATTGATCATAGTAATTGATAGAACTTTTTATTAATATAAATAATAATCCTTCCACCGTTCATGTCTATACATGCCCTACATATTGAAGTTTAACAAAGTCACTATAAATCAATAGAAAATATATAAAAACTCAGTGTTAGATACAAAATAAATTTACCATCAACATGATAATTCATATGATAAAAGTATATTATGAATCAATTTCTATATGATCCTTTATGTAATATTATTTCATTGAAATATCAACAAAAAAATTATATAGAATATGGTTAATTCCTTAAATAACCAACTTTTATTTTTATAACAAGATTTTTAATCATATATAAACACATGAATGGAGAGAAAATATTATATATCAAGTTATATATGTGAATAAATTCTATCTTTTCATCTCTGAAAAAGATAAAAATAAAAACCCATCAATCCCACAACATATTAGATGGATATATCATAACTATAACACCTAAAATAAAGTAAATTGCATCCTAACCCTTAGTTACATAGAATATCCCTATATATGTATCAAATATATATAATCATAAGGTCCATCCTAAGTTAGGAACACAAATTTATCCATATTCCATGTATTAAATATTAAAATAGAATAAGTCAAGGGTCTAATACCAAATTTGAATGGCCATATATGATTCAACCTAAACAATTCCATGTCGAGAGAGAAACATGACCTATAGTGGACATCCCCATCTGTCAAATTCCACTGACTAATGATAAAGGTCTATCGATACTATGTGGATACTTTACCCTATATCATATAAAAATAAATAAAAATATAGATGATGATAAATCAAAATATGTAATATAAAAAAAAATATTCATAGTGATAATCCAGCTATAACAAAGGAAGTTATTCTATAACAAAATATGAACCAAATTTGATGTTATACATAGTTAAACTCATTTTATTGATCACTAAATGAGATGATCGTAGAAAAAAATAATGGTTTACAAAAAAATAAATTCATATATCAACAATCAATTTGTTCAGGGATCTACCTAGTCTCATTATATATTCCCAACTATCATCTTCCACACATAGATCAATTATATTACCCTTTCCCTTAACTTCATCCCAAATAAATAATTATTTAGTCACTCCAAATGTACTATTAAGGGTTACATTAATATTCTTAGTAGTAAACCATTAATAGTGTCCATAAATGAATATTTATATATGGGTTTATGAAAAATATGATATGGAAATAACAGAAATAAACATATACTTGTCAACTAATTTGGTTATATAATTCCACTCTGATGAATGACTATAAATTCATTTTATAATATCTAAACTCAAAGATACACTCATTATATGATCTGAAATAGTTTATAAATGAGTCTAAATCCATTTATCATAGTGAATGATTAATAAAAAAATAATCAAGCATGATAAATTCAAAACCATGATAATAATCCAATACAAAAAGTTATCTCCATGAAACTAAAAAAAGTTGAATGACATTTTACCACACCAAAAACAAGGTCAACGATGTGACACTATTACATTAACTATGGGAAATGATATTTCAATGAAAAAATTCATATGTTAAATGAAACTACATTACCTTAAGTGTTTGGGGGTGACATATAATAAACATCATTATCTATGGGGAATGATGATTCACCAATATTATCACTAAGTTGAATGATATATCACTGATACGATAAATATGGTGAATGATATATCACCATAAGACCTAATGCCTTGGTTAAATTTTTTCCCCAAACTAATAAATAATTTTTAATGATCTAAAACCAATTTAGTTAGCATGTCAAATGATATGTCACTTACACAACTACCACTGGTCAATAATGTATCGCTGATGTAATAAAAATTGTAGTGATTGGACTGTAACAATAAAAATTAAAGAATAT
Organism: Viscum album; assembly: GCA_963277665.1. Classification (NCBI taxonomy): domain Eukaryota; kingdom Viridiplantae; phylum Streptophyta; class Magnoliopsida; order Santalales; family Viscaceae; genus Viscum; species Viscum album. The sequence goes on from OY728156.1 coordinate 411,998,640, forward strand.
GGATAATCTACGTACAATATATATAAATAAGGAGAAAATTATATCATACAAATATATTAAAATAATAGAAATTCATCATCCACAATTAAATAAAACTAGAAAATTTTCATGTTATATCACCAAATAAATAAATAAGGTAAAATTGAATGATATATCTTTAATTATATAATAAGGATATTTATTAATGATATATCACAATCTAATTTAATAATGGGGGAATATTCGTCATTTCACCTCTCATATAGGACCCTCACCTAATAATCATATATTCATTATACTATTTTCATTACTAAGATACACAGACCAGTTGTCAAACCCCTAGTTACACTTAATCATCGTCATTATCCCTTTTATGGATTAAGACAACTTAATATCACCCATCACACAAGTTTTATTTCATATTCTCTACTATCTATTCCAAATATAAAATTTAAATATTTTTTCCTCAACAATAACCCATAATCCTTAACTATTTTTAAAAATATTCATAGCAATGAAAAACAAGGCTCATTAATTAATGTTATGATTAAGGTTACCCCTCCAGGTTCAATTTTGTTACTTTCATACCACATTAAAAATTTGAAATTTAATTCAATTGACATGTATAGAAAATAATTGGGGATAGATTTTCAATAATGGGTTAGATAGTACATAGTTATTAGTAAAAAAGAAACAAAATTAAATTTAGTTTCCCATCATGCCACTCACACTCACTCACCAAAACTCAAATATCATACATGAAGTTACCAATGAATTTTCATTGTCTTATTTATTTTTAGTAAAAGATGATGTTATTTATAGAATGATACTATCTATGATGGATGATTGAGAATTAAGGACACAATATGTGTTGAGATTGAAGAAAATAATATTGTAAATATATTTTATGTAGATGATTTATTCATTGTTTGGATGGAGTGAATAACATGATTTCATGGATAAATTGGAATAAATATAAAGGTAAAAATATATTATGTTTTTTGAAGTATAATTTTATGTATTTATCCTTTATATATAATATTTTTTAATGATCTTACTATAGATAAATAAATAAATTGGATGGATTATCAATGAAATTTAATTTAAAAAATCATTACGAGTTTGTGAAGATGGAAATTGAAAATATTTTAGAGGTTTGATTGTTAAATAATAAATAGGGATGGAATATTGAGATTCCATACATATATTTTTATTATATATAAATATTCATGAAGTAAAATTTATTATGGGATGATCATGAAGATTAATGAAGCTGATTAAAAATTGAGTGTTTATAAATTCTTTTATTAATCTGAAAACTAATTAAGCAGGATTATTGATGGTATTTTGATTTAATAATTAAGGATGAATTATTTTAGAAAAGTGAAATGAATTAAAATTATTTATATTATTCTAAATATATAAATTATTATTATGGAATTGTACTAAAATTATTTCTACAGTTTATGATAAATTCAAAATGTCAATTATGTTGGTTTGGGATGAGTTGAAGTTGATAGAGATTCCAAAACAATATTTAATGAATTTTAACGATGAGTTATAGAAGTTATATATTTTTTATATGTAAATGAATTTTTGAAAAATATATCTATCATATTTTGTAAAATTAGTATTAGAAAAGTATTAGATGTTATTTTGATAAGAAACATTCTATTGATGTTATGTATGAAAGGCTGTATGTTCCACTATGATTTATAACATATTTGGGATGGTATGAACTTATCTATTTCTTATATATAATATACCCTAGTGTATTCAGAAGATATATTTTGATGTTCATAAAGATATTTAGAAAATTAAAATCATTAAATGTGTAAAAAACATATATTTTATGTTATGCATAATTTTTGAAATAATAGAAAAAATTATTCATGTGATAAAATATCATTAAAAAATGATATATAACATATGAAATATAATGTGTAATATTTTCACGGAATAAATATTATTATTTGGAGAATACATAAGACAATTTTCAGGATATTTAAGATTATTTATCACCTTGGTGGTATATTTATGAATTCAAATTTCATATATGAGATCATACTATTTGATTAATATAATAATTATATAGCACTAAATTTGATAGTAGTGAGAAATTCATAAATACAATAATATCATGTTGCTAATTGAAAATAAATAGAAATCCAAGTAAATAATTTTGGATTATTGATGGGAGTGATTTTACTGAATATTCACATGATAAAATAAGAATTCTAAATAAGAATATTTAAATAACATTTATCATGATCAAATAATGATTCTTTTTCTGAACAATATTTGAGAAGATAAAATTAGACATATTATTTGATAATTCAAAATTAATATTAACCTATTTATATGTGAATCGTATTTTTCACTTTGTATGGTTTTTATATTTTTAATATCATGAATGTTTTTACATGATAATTATGGGTTTCAAAAATGATGTGAATGAAGAAGAGATTTTTTAAATATCCAATGTGAAGACAATTATACTATTGAATAAATATTTTTTCAGTTGAAAATAATAATTTGTTTGAGATACTGACCTAATTCCATATCAAATTAGATGCTTCAAAAGGGATGATGAAGATATTGTAAAAGAATAAAAAATGAAAATGAAGATTCAGTTCTCATCAATATTTTCTCTCTCAATGAATAATGAGATACTACTTCTAAAGATCGTTATAATGATCAAAGATGACTATGAAGGAAAAAAGATACATCATATGTTAATGTTATTAAGAATACATTTATCTTTGTCATGTAGATTTAATTATATTAATTTCATACGACTACTACCATACTTACACTATTTTTCAAATACCTTGGATTGAGGAAAAATATATCTCCTGTTGATATAGCAAATAACCATTTCAAAGATATTTTCATATTTAAAAATATATATTATAACATTATTTTATTCTATTGTGATCCATATAACAAACCAATAAGATAATATTGTAAAATTTCTAGTATATATCATCATGGGATAATTATTATTACATCCTCATCAGTATTCACTTTATCATTTTGGCAATGAAAATGTGTCTTAGACATGTCATGGGTACCACATGGAGTAAATTCCCATACTAGGATCAAATCCTTTTAAAATATCTTATTTGAATATTTTTATTAAAATAGACAGGATCCATCCATACATGAAAAATGCTATAAATTAAATAAATTGTAATAAATTCAATAAAGTTAAATTCACATAGATTCACCCATTCCTTGTATGATGACATCTTTAGATGGTACATCTCAATTAGTATTAGTGCACAAGGACCCAACTGTGATTCGATCTTTTTATTTTTTCATATATGTTTTCATCTATTAAACAATATGTGTGTATTTAAATAGTATTATGAGTTTTCATGAATGGAGAATAAGGTTTCTATAACATCACATGTCCAGAAGGTCATTGAAATTAATGACGCTCTTGGTTTTTTGAGTTGGAAGATTTCTTATACTAAAAACCCAGATGTGGGATGAGATTAAAATGGTTATAATATCCTAAAAATATATTTTTTTTGTATTGAGCTTCAAATGTAGGATTGGGTTTCAAGGTGGATAATAGAGATTGGATGAGTGGTTGAACAATTTTTCATATAGAAACTCCTTATATTGGTGGTTTAAAACAGCTAAATGGTACTTGGACTTCATTCTTCTAGGAATAATAAATAACAACACTGAGTAATCACTTATCCCTCCTTCACATCTACTTTCCAATTTTGGTGCTTCTTGATGATTTTGTACATTATTTTATGTATATGCATTAACATTGTTTTTTCATTATTTTTCCCCTTCAGGACAACTAATTTAAGGATATTCTATTTTAGGGATTGGAAACATTTACATGAGATCATAATGTAATCAAGTGAAACTGAATGTTCCTATAACAAACATATTTTTATATGCACTTCTAACATTATCTCATGTTGTAGAACCCCATTTTAGTTAAGGTAAATTAATTTATTTAAAAAATTATTGTTTTATAGAAAAAATTAAACTAAATTTCCACTAAATAATGAGCTTTGGTTAAGGAATGTTTTTATTTAGATAGAGGGTTAATCCATAATGGTCTACACCTCATTTTTTGAGGTTTACACATGATGGGATAAATTAATAACAAATTATTTATTATTCCTGACTAGATTGAATTATATATGAAATAATAAATATTTAAAATTTGAATAAAATTGATTTTATTTAATTAATGTTGAGGGATTGGCCTAAATTAGCTCATCTCAAGGATGGGTGTTGGTAGGATTGACTTGGATGAGCTCCGGTGAAAGTTTTATTACTAGAATTTAAAAGTAAATTGATTAGAATTGTTATATGGTTTTCATTTTATATACTAAATGGTAATTTAATATATTTATATATAATTAGAATGTGATACATGTCCAATATACAAAGGGTGATGACCATTTAAACTAAAAATGTTTTATTTAAAATGAAAATCCTAAAGAAACTAAAAAAATAACCAAGTCTATGAAATTTCATAACAAATGTCATGATATCCTAATCCATTGATGGTTGAGGAATTGATTAAAACATATTCCTTTATTTGTATAGACCTTTATGGGTGATGATTATGTTGGATCGAATATATATATATGTATGTCTATTAGATGGAACAATACAAGAGGGTGGTGAATTGTAGGTTTAAAAACCTTTTGAGTTTTAGCACTGAAGAGATTAGTTTAAATGATCTTAAAGTAATACAAATACAGACACCCAAAATTGTATTGAATATAACAGGTATGATGTAATGTAATACTAATGAAATGTAAAACAATTGTATTCAAGATGAACACAATAATAAGAGTAATATAAAGATGAATGATTATACCTTAAAGCGTATAGAATCAATCAATACAATATGTAATAGAATGGATGTAATTGAAACAATTACAAATGTTTAAGAGATAGAAAAGGAAACAAAAACAATTTCCTTTCTAATACAGATAGTAGTGGAAATGTAAGATAATTATAATTCTTTTAACCCAAAGATAAGGGTTATCCTTTCACCTAGGATAAAAGTTCTGTCTCACCAACTCCTTTGTGAGCCCTTGATACGATGATCGGAACGTCTGTCTGCCTATCCCCGGTATCCCTCGATACGATGATCGGAACGTCTGTCTGCCTATCCCCGGCAGCCCTCGATTTTGTAGGTAATCAACACCTCTATCTTTCAATTACTTAAAAGCCCTCGATACGATGATCGGACGTACAAGGCACAAAGCATGAGAGAATTCACAGCATCTCTCTCTAGATCTTTATGGAAGTAAAGTATCACAGTTGTATCACACTTGTTCTTCGTTTACTTGTTGTTCTCTCAGCTTCAAATGACCTCCTATTTATAGGCCTCGGGTTCCAACGGTCACATCTCCTCCAACGGTCATATTTCTCCGAAAAACGCGTTGGGACTTGGACACCTGGCATCATAACAGTCATATTGAAACAGAAAGCACGACATCGTTTTGATTAGTTTGTAACTAACTCAACGACATCTTATTGGTTAGAACAAGATGTATGAATAAGATAATCAAGAGTACGATTTAAATGAAGTATGTGTTTTTGACAAAGTACCAAAACAAGTATGTAATGAAAGATATGAGAAGATGAGTTAATGAAATTTCCATATTCAGTATGATCAGCATTGTACGATTGGCATGGTTAGTATGATTAGTATGATCAGTACGATACGCATAGTCAGTACGATCACCATGATCAGTACGATTAGCCTGGTCAGTACGATCAACATGATTAGTACGATCATTATGGTCAGTACGATCAGTATTGTACTATTGGTATGGTCAGTATGATTAGTATGATTTGTACGATATGCATAGTCAGTACGATCAGCATTATCAGTACGATACGATAGACAAGGTTAGTAGGATTAACAAGACATTTGTGTTTTCCAAAACAAAACATAGAAGTCAAAAAATGACTTTTGACTCAACAATCTCCCCCTTTTTGGAAAGCACAAATTACAAAATAAAAACTAAAAGAAATAATTTTCTCCCCCTGATTTATGGGAAACTCCTCTTAATAAGAAATTGAAAACAACTAACTCCCCCTTAGGTATGTACTTTCCTAAGGATTGTATTCGTAGATTTTCCTTAAGAGTGTTGTAAAGAATTCTCCCCCTTTATAAAATATTCTCCCCCTTTAAAAACATTCTCTCCCTTTGTAAAAATTCTCCCCCTTTGTTATTTACAAAAAGAAAGGGGTAATCTTGAATTGTTTGAAGGAGTTAGAAAATAAACAGAAGACAATGGATAAAAGAAATTTCATTACGATAACAAACAACACTAAACAAGAGAACAAATACAAGTCACTTGTTTTCTCTTTCCTTCTCCTTTTTGATCAACTCATGAAGAACCGACTTCATCTTTTTTATCTCCTTCTTGTCTTCAGAAATAGAATCACCCTGAGACCTGAGAAGGTCTTGTTGGTTAGCAAAGAGTTGATCCTGATTTCTGATTGTCTCTTCTTGAACTCTGATTACCTCTTCAAGAGAACCAATTCAATCTTTCAGATTCTTGTTATCTTTGGATAACACAAAATTTTGTTTCTTCAATAAAACCATTTCATCCTTGAAAGATGAAACCTTGGAGAATTCAGATTGAAAATCATTCATTCTCTCTTGCAAGTCTTTTACTAAAGGAACATCATCTCTTTGAGAAGACAAAAGATTCAACCTTTCAAATGTTTCTCTGTCAAGCTTATTGAAAGAAATTGCAAGCTTATTTGACAACCTTATTATATCTTAAATTTATATCTCATGATCATTGATTGAGCTCTTTGTTTTGTATGACCACTTGGTCATCTTGTTTTCGGCCTTCTTATGAGCAACCGAACTTTCTGAAAGAACTTTTAAATCGGCTTCAACTGACAAAACATTCATTCTTAATTCTTTTACAGAGCTAAACTTCTTCTTTTGATTGTCAGTAATAAAATCAATCTTCCCTTCCAGCCTCGGGAAATATGGAATGTTCTTCTCCACCCTTCTCAAAACATGGACAATGTAATCACTCTTCTTGAGAGAGATTGTATGTTCTGAATCAGTATCTTCATCGTACGAAGGGAGTTCATTTGATTGGCTTGAATCTACAACTGGCTATTTTCCTTTTTCTTTTTCTTTCTGCTTTCTTTCTTCTTCCACTTTATCACTAATGACAACAACTTTATCAGTGTGAGTGGATTGAGCACCTTGCTTTTATTGAGACGAAATTCTATCTGGAGTTCGTGCTTGATCAGCACGATGAACTTGTTGAGTATCTTCACTTTGTTTTGGAACTGATTACTCCCTACTTTTCTTTGAACTCTGAAGGAATTATAAAAGAAAATATTCTTCCTCTTCTTCTACTTCTTCTACTTCTTCTATCTATTCCATCATTTGCTTTCCTTTTTCTTTCTCAGGAAGGCTCTGTACGATAGGCTCTTGATGCACTTCTTCCATCAGCTGAGCACTAGAATCCTCAACCATTTTCAAGACTTTAGAGATATCAAGGTCTGAACCTATCTTTTCAAAACAGTTTTCTTTTTCTTTTTATCCTTAAGGGTTTCTTCTACCCTTATTCTTTCTGCAAAAGCCTCAGCTGGGTCAAGACCAAACTTTGGATCACCTTCCTTTCTCTGTTCCTTATCATTTCTCCACTTGGCTACAACTTCCTTATTGTACTTTGGCTTCTTCTTAGGCTTTGAACTGGTTTGCGGATCAGACTTTTGAGTAATACTAGTAGAATGAATGTCTTTGGATGTCATAGGTTCCGATTGATTCTGAGCCGATTCAACATCTACATATCTGACAAAAACTTATGAATTTTGATCAAAACAAACATTCAACTTCTTCATAGTACTTTTGCTAATCTAGGAGGGCTTCAAATCTATCGGGTTTCCTCTCAAAGGAATGTTGCAAAACTTCATACTCTCGAGAATGAACTTTGTAAGGATGGCTGGATACATAATCATCTGTGACTTAATCCATCCTGTCTTGAAATTCTTAATGGTTTCAAAAACATACCCCATGAGATTTACTTTTCTCATATTTAAAAGATAGTCAAGCATAAATATATCAGAAACTTTCAGAGTTTCTACATCCCCATTCCTTGGGATAAGAAAACCTTGCATCCATAATGTCAAAAACCGATTGTCCGGAGAAAGATGAGTCACTTTTCTCTTTTCTTCATTAATAACAAACAAAGACTTTTCAGAACTTTCTCTATTAAACGTACCAAATTCCTATGGTAGTTTATGAGATGGACAGAAATAATCCCCTTCTATTGGGACATTCAGAAAATGTGCCGCTTGTTTCACAAACATAGATAGATTTCTATTGTACACAGCAAAATTGATAGTCATGTTTTTATCGAATGATACAGTTTTATAAAACTGTCAAACTTCATCAAAGAGAACTGGATCTTGAGAAACAGGTCATTCAATACACAAATGATCCCATCCTTGAAACAGAATGATTCTTCTGATTATGGAATCATAAGAATCAAAAAATTCCGGAGAAACTAACCTTTCTCTGAAAAAGTATTTCTCTGTAAATTTCTTTGAAGACATTTTGGTGGGAGTGTTAGCAGAGGATTGAGACATAAAGGTGATGCTGATGAAAGATCGTACGATGATTTAAAACTAGTGGAGCAGACCTTCGCCTCAAAACCTGAAAAACCAATGTGGTTTTGGGGAGGGGCAGCTATTTATAGGCGATAAACGGATGACTTTTGATCTTCTACGGTCAAGATTAGAGGAAAACAGATCAATAGTTAGGATTAAAAACGAAAGAAAAAAAAAATTAAAAAAAAATGGAAAGTACATGTCGGAGAACGTAAGGTAGTTGTTGGTTTTAGTAGAGCTAAAAAGAATACACAACCATGCGAAATAAAAGAAAACTATCAATCTATATACTAATGGAAAACAAAGTTGTTATCATTAACTGACAAACTGATGGAAAAAAATCTTGTTACCATGAACTGACAATACGATGGAAAACAATCTCGTTACCATGAACTGACAATACTAGGGAAAACAATCTCGTTACCATGAACTGACAGGCCGATGGAAAACAATCTTGTTACCATGAACGGTCAGTACGATGGAAAAGAAATTCATTACCATCATCAGTCAATACGATGAAAAGAAAATCATTACCATCATCGGTCGATACGATGGAAAAGAAAAGCATTACCATCATCGGTCGATACGATGTAAAAGAAAATCATTTCCATCATCAGTCGATACGATGGAAAAGAAAATCATTACCATCATCGGTCGATACGATGGAAAAGAAAATAATTACCATCATCAGTTGATACGATTTAAAATAAAATCATTACCATCATTCGTCGATACGATGGAAAAGAAAACCATTACCATCATCGGTCGATACGATGGAAAAGAAAATCATTACCATCATCAGTCAATACGATGGAAAAGAAAATCATTACCATCATTAGTCGATACGATGAAAAAGAAAATCATTACCATCATCGATCGATATGATGGAAAAGAAAATCATTACCATCATTGGTTGATACGATGGAAAAGAAAATCATTACCATCATCGGTCAATACGATGGAAAAGAAAATCATTACCATCATCGGTCGATACGATGGAAAAGAAAATCATATAATAGGACTGTCAATATGATAAACAGAAAAGTAAATGACACGATAAAACTATCAATACGATAAACAGAAAAGTAAATGATACGATAAAACTATCAATACGATAAATAGAAAAGTAAATGATATAATAAAATTGTCAATACAATAAACAGAAAAGTAAAAACACATACCTGGTGAGTAAACAATTAAAGATCATAAGATAAAAAGAAACACAGGAAAAAAACGTCCTCCCCCTTTCAAAGGAAGTTATTTAATGTTACGAGAATTGTAAAACATGAAGTAGATATGAATGATTATTTTAATGTAATCATTCCTAGCTTCTACTTTATAAACTCAAATCTATCGGATGGTAATGGTTTTGTAAAAATGTCAGCAAGTTGTTCTTTTGTTCCGATAAATTGTAGAATAATATCTCATTTTTTGTGTGTGATCCCTAAGAAAGTGATGCCTAACATCTTTGTGTTTTGCATGAGAGTGGTGTGATGGGTTCTTACTAAGAGCTATGGCACTAGTATTATCACAAAGAATTTGAGTTTTGGAGAAACTCAATCCATAGTTAGTGAGTGTGTGCTGCATCCACAATACTTGAGCACAACAACCTCCAGCTGCTACATATTCAGCTTCAGCAGTGGATAGTGCTACTGAGTGTTTTTTCTTTCTAGACCAAGAAACCCAGGAATATCCTATGAAATGACATGTTCCAGATGTAATTTTTCTATCCATTCTACAGCCACCAATGTTAGTATCTGAAAAACTTTTTAAAACAAAATCATATTCAGAAGAGTAAAAAAGACATAAATCCATAGTGCCTTTTAAATACTGAAATATTCTCTTTAAGGCTTTTAAATGAGACTCTTTTGGATTATATTGGTATCTTTTACATAAGAATACATAAAACATTAAGTCGGGTCGACTAGCTGTCAAGTATTGTAAACTTCCTATCATACCTCTAAAGATTTTTTGATCTACTGCTTTCCCAGTTTCATCAAGATCAAATGTATTTGAGGTACCAATTGGAGTGCTAATACTTTTAGTTTTTTCATATCCATACTTTTTGAGTAAGTATTTTATATACTTATGTTGAGATATATATGTTCCTTCTAGTTTTTGAGAAATTTGAAAACCTAAAAAGAATGTTAACTCACCCATCATACTCATTTAAAACTCAGATTTCATTAAATTTTCAAAAGAATCAGTTAAGGATTTATGAGTTGATCTAAATATGATGTCATCAACATATATTTGAACAATCAAAACATTTTTTTCCATTTTTATAAAAAGGGTTGGATCTGTTGTACCTTTTGTATAATTTTTTGGTAAAAGAAATCCTCTAAGTCTATCATACCATGCTCTAGGGGCTTGTTTAAGACCATATAGAGCCTTGGTAAGTTTGAAGACATGATCAGGATGTTTTAGGTCTTGAAAACCAGGAGGTTGTTCGACAAAAACTTCTTCTTGAACAAAACCATTTAGAAAAGAAAATTTGACATCCATTTGAAATAGTTTGAAATTAAAGTATGCTGCAAAGGCTAATAGAATATGAATTGATTCAAGTCTAGCTACAGGAGAATATGTTTCTTCGTAGTTTATTCCCTCTTGTTGATTATATCCCTTAGAAACAAGTCTTGCTTTATTTCTTACAATGATTCCATTTTCATCACACTTGTTTCTGAAAACCCATTTTACACCAATCACAGTTGTTTCTTTAGGTCTATCGACTAAAGTCTAGACTTGATTCCTCTCAAATTCATTTAGTTCATCTTGCATTGCTTTTATCCAATCATCATCACCTAAGGCCTCACTTGGGATTTTAGGTTCAAATTGGGAAAGAAAAGCAATATGTTCTATTTCATTTCTTAAGGAATTTTTGGTCCTTACAGGTTGATTTACATCACCAATGATGTTATCACTGGGATGATTCCCAAGAAACAATTGATTTGGGTTTTGTAAAGCATGTTCATCAACATATGTTAGAGAATCTTCCGTGTTAAATGTTTCAGAAGTATCTTCTTGAATATTTTCCTTATTAGAAGGATGTTCTATCAAAGGTCGATAATTTGTTTTTGAAAACACATCTGAGGATGTTGGATTGGATTGGTTGAAAACAAAAGGATTGGTTTCATCAAATTTTACATGTACTGTTTCCTCAATAGTATAAGTGTTTTTATTGAAAACTTTATAAGCCTTAGCGGTTGTAGAATAGCCTAGAAAGATTCCTTCGTCATATTTTGGTGCATATTTGTGTAGATTATCTTTTGTATTTAGAATGAATACTTTGCATCCAAAAACTTTGAAGTATGAAACTTTAGGTTTTCGTCAAGTCCATAACTTAGAAGGGGTTTTATTAAGAAACGGTCTAGTTAAAACACGATTTATAGTATAACAGGAAGTACTAACAGCTTCAGCCCAAAAGTGCTTAGCAATTGAGTATTCACTCAACATGGTTCATGTCATTTCCTGAAGAATACGATTTCTTCTTTCAACAACACCATTTTTTTGAGGAGTTCTTGGAGATGAGAAATTGTGAGTAATACCTTTCTTACTACAAAAAATTTCAAAATCGGAATTTTGAAATTCACCACCATGATCACTATGAATAGGTATCAACGGTAGGTTTTTCTCATTTTTAATTTGAGCTCTATAAGTTTTGAAATAGGAAAAGGCTTCAGATTTCTTTGAGAGAAATTTGACCCATGTAATTATAGTAAAGTCGTCAACTAAAACAAATACATAGTATTTCCCTCCAATGCTTCCAGATTGTGAAGGACCAAAAATATCCATATGCACTAGCTGTAATGCATTAGAAGTTGAAACTTCATTAATTGATTTAAAGCTAGTTTTATGTTGCTTGCCAAATTGACAAGAAATATAGACTTTTGAAGAAACATATCTAAGGTCTGGTAGCCCCTTCACAAGTCTTTTCTTTGAGAGTTTACTAAGGTTTCTCAGATTACAGTGTCCTAGTCTTATATTCCATAGCCATGATTGGTATTCTATTGCACTTAAGCAGGGTAAGTCTTGGCTCCTAAGGTCTTCTAAGTTAATAATGTAAACATTATCTTGCCTATGGGCGGATAGAATGAACTCATACTTGGAATTGTGTACTAGACACTTATCATTTCTAAAATTCACAAGGTAACCTTCATCACATAATTGACTTATGCTGATGAGATTGTTCCTAAGACCCTTAACAAACAAAACATTTGAGATAAGAACTTTTGTAAGAAAAATGATATTACCTATACCAACAATCTTTACTTTAGCATTATCTCTGAAGGTAACTTTTTCACCTTTTGTTTTGATAACCTTTTCAAGGATATCTTTGTTTCTAGTCATGTGTCGAGAACAACCATTATCCATGTACTAAATATTCTTATTGGTGCACTTCTCATTTTCCTGAAAAAGAAACAATTAGTTTTTCAGAATCCAAACTTGTTTGGATCCAGAAGGGTTAGATAAAAGAATTTTAGGAATCCACATTTTTTTTGCAAAATGAGATTTATGAAATCCTAAAGATTGAGTTCTTTTAAGAGAACAATCTCTTCTCCAGTTTCCACCACATTGACACTTAGAACAGAAAGTGTTTTTTGAGGAACAAAATAGTTATTGCTAAAAACAGTTTTGGCATTAGTATAACCAAGACCCCAATGAATTCTCAAAGGTCAAATTTGAGAATACATCATGTCAAAGTTTTCCTTTCCATGAGTAAAGTTTGACAATCATTTCTTTAAGGATAAAATCTCTGACTTAAGTTTTAAAACCAAATTCTTATTTTCCAAAACATTTGAATTTGAACTAGAGTTAGGCTCTAAAATATTTTTCTTTGAAATTACAGTTTCAAGATCCTTAGAAAGTTTATCCTTATCAGACTTAACTTTCTCAAGGGTTTTTAAAATACATTCAAAATCAAAAGTTTTCACATCAAGATCTTTAGAAAGATCCGATACTTCTTTTTTCAAGATTGAAATTCTAGAATTTTCTTTCTCAAGCCTTTTCTTGAGTTTAGAATTTTCATTTTCAAGTAATTTAGAAAATCTAGAGACTTCTTCAAAAGAAGGTAATGTATCATCCTTTGATGATGAAGATTCATCATTTGAAGATTCATAATATCTATTGTCAATATAATTTGCATTTAAAGAGACATTTGTAATAGCTTCAGCATTGTGTACCTTAGCCATGAGACAATGATCTTCAATTGGTAATCTGGCTAAGAGTCTGATATTCCTCTGTCCTGAGGACTCATATTCTGAAGAATCATCTGATGAATCACTATCACTTGCACTCCAGGTATCATTTTTCTTCAATACTTTATTTGTCTTATAAAATTGTTTCTTGTTTCTTTGAGAGTGTTTCTCCTTTCTGTCTTTCCTTTTCAGTAAAGGACAATCAGGCCTTATATGTCCTTCTTTCTTACATTTATAACAAGTTACCTCTGAATCTTTCTTATCCTTCCTATCATTCTTTTTGAATCTATATTGGAAGTCTTTCTTTCCCACAATCTTGTCCATCCTTCAAGCAAGATTGGACAACTCATTATCCGAAAGATCACAATCAATTGAATCAGATATAACATTCTTGGATTTGGATCTTGTAAGACTTTCAGGTGTTTTAGCTTTAGATGCAAAGGCTACACTTCCATTCCCATTCTTCTTCTTGTTGAAATCAGTATCTCTCTTCATTCTTGTCTCATGCTGTAGAAGAGTTCCAAAGAGTTCATCTAGAGAAATCTGGGAAATTTTTCTATTTTCATCAATAACAGTCCTTTTTGAATCCCATTCATTTGACATTATATCTATAATTTTATCAACTAGAGCTTCATCATCACGACCTTTTTCTCCCATATATTGTAAACTGTTGACAATTGTCATAAAACTTTGTTGCACATTACATACTGGCTCTCCATAAGGAAAAAAATCCATGATACTCTGCTCGAAGCATTGCTCTCCTTGTTTATATAACCTTGGATGTACCAAAATGAGTGACTTATAATTTCATCCAAATACAGTTGGATGCTTCACATGAAGATATATGACTGTATATATTCCTGGTCATAGAGCATAATAAAGTATTGCGTACCTTGTAATTCAGTTGATATTCTTGCTTCTCTTGGTTAGTGAAAGTACTGACTTCTTTTTCAAGAATTTTGTAACCTCCAGTAAGCATAATAAAATTGTCTATGCCAGTGTTGATCACAAAAGTCTTCATACGATCTCTCCAATACTCATAATCATTTCCATCAAAGATAGGTGGTCTAGAGGGATTCAGATTGTCTATTGACCCAATATTCATTCCTGCCATCTAAAAACAATATCTTTTCCACTCCACACGTTAATGTAGTAAGTAGTTAAAAATAGTAATATGAATGAAGAGAAACAAGTAATACAAATCAGTGGAAAACCTGCTCTGATACCAATTGTTGGATTGAATATATAGATATGTGTGTCTATTAGATGGAACAATACAAGAGTGGGGTGAATTGTATGTTTAAAATACTTTTGAGTTTTAGCTCTGAAGAGATTAGTTTAAATGATCTTAAACTAATACAAATACAAACACCCACAATTGTATTGAATATAACAGGTATGATGTAATGTAATACTAATGAAATGTAAAACAATTGTATTCAAGATGAACACAATAATCAGAGTAATATAAAGATGAATGTTTCTACCTTAAAGAATATATTATCAATCAATACATTATGTAATAGAATGGATGTAATTGAAAGAATTACAAATGTATAAGAGATAGAAAAGGAAAAAAACAATTTCTTTTCTAATACAGATTGCAGCGGAAATATAACAGACTTACAATTCTTTTATCCCAAAGATAAGGGTTATCCTTTCACCTAGGATAAAAGGTTTGTCTCACCAACACCTTGGTGAGCCCTCGATACGACGATGAGAACGTCCGTCTGCCTATCCCCGGTAGCCCTCGATACGATGATCGGAACGTCTGTTTGACCATCCCCAGCAGCCCTCGATACGATGATCGGAACGTCTGTCTGCCTATCCCCGACAGCCCTCGATTTTTTAGGTAATCAGCACCTCTGTCTTTCAATTACTTGAAATACCTTGATACGATGATTTGACGCACAAGGAACAAAGTATGAGAGAAGTCACAGCATCTCTCTCTAGATCTTCATGGAAGAAAAGTATCATATTTGTATCACACTTGTTATTCATTTTCTTAATGTTCTCTCAGCTTCAAATGACCTCCTATTTATAGGCCTCGGGTTCCAACGGTCACATCTCCTCCAACGGTCATATTTCTTCGAAAAACTCGGAGGGACTTGGACACCTGGCATCATAACGGTCATATTGAAACAGAAAGCATGACATCGTTTTGATTAGTTTGTAACTAACTCAACGACATCGTATTGGTTAGAACAAGATGTATGAATATGATAATCAAGAGTACGATTTAAATGAAGTATGTGTTTTTGACAAAGTACCAAAACAAGTATGTAATGAAAGATATGAGAAGTTGAGTTAATGCAATTTCCATATTCAGTACGATCAGCATTATACGATTTGGCATGGTTAGTACGATCAGTATGATCAGTACGATACGCATAGTTAGTACGATCAGCATGATCAGTATGATTAGCCTGGTCAGTACGATCAGCATGATCAGTACGATCATTATGGTCAGTACGATCAGCATTGTACGATTGGCATGGTCAGTACGATCAGTATGATTAGTATGATACGCATAGTAAGTTTGATCAACATTATCAGTATGATACGATAGACAAGGTTAGTAGGATTAACAAGACATTTGTGTTTTCCAAAACAAAACATAGAAGTCAAAAGAGGACTTTTGACTCAACAGATTATGTGAGAAAAATATAGTGGTTCAACTATAGGATCCCCTAGAGACCTTCAGGTATATGTGAGGTATAAATTTGGATGGTTAGAGTATGAAGTGGTTGTGTTTATGGTTGCAATGATTTAAATCATTTTGGTTAGTGAGTTGGATTTGGGGTGAGTATTTCTCTTAAATGTGACCTGATTTACCTTGGTGGGATTGCCTTGGGAAGTTTTTTGATAAGTCATATGTTCATAATGAAATATTGTGTTCTTATATTTTGATTTGTTCTCTACACAATCACATAAGAGTGATCCCACGAAAGCATGTCCCGTTAGTCACATGAATTCATTTAACAAAGATGATGATCTTGAGAGAAATACTAATCCTTTGTCATATGTGTTGATTTTTTTTTTATTTTTTAATAGTGGAACCATGGTAATATTGACTATTTTATTATCTCACTTTGGGGACAATGGTTGGTACCCCATCTTAGTCATTAACCCTATAGTTAATTTATTTTTAATATGTGGAGTGATGATTTCAAGTGTAACCTTAGAACCCCAATCATTGATATTTTACTTATTAGGGTTTTAAAAATAGCAGGTCTTGAAATATATATTCATACATAAATTTCATAAAAGTGTTTATTTAGATGGACTACTCATCAATGTGGTATTTATTTTTTTCTATGTCTGTAATTCATGATCGGTCATTATGTATTTCAGATACATGGGATTCTTAGAGGAATATTTTTTTGATATGGATGTTGACCAAGATTTAGATACGAATTTTTGGATGTCTCATACAAGGTCCATTGATTGTTATATAATAATATGATGTTCAACAAGATATCACGATTTATGATCCCATGTATTTAAATTGAGAGTACCAAAATTTATTCTATATTGGATATTATTCTAAGAGTTGAATGAGGTATACATGTGTGTTCTGTGATGAAAATAATTGGATCATATAGTACTATCATTTAAAATTAAATGTATTGGTTATAGGGGTACCATGATTTTGGATACTATGTATTGGTCTGGGAAGTACCACGATTTTGGGATACTATGTATTAGAGTTAGAGATGACATAGTTTGGTATTCCTTCGAGTTTATCCTTGAAGATAATAGGTTACAATAGTTATGGGGTTATAAATAGATCCACTTATGGTACTAGTTCACCACGGATGAATTCCATATTACTGATATGATATTAAGGTGGAATAATTATGTGTCATTCTCATATACATTCTAGAATAGCTCCAAGCATGATTTGGTTGATCCCACATTCAATGAAAGAACATAAGGATTTATGGTGGTCAATTATTTCAATTTTGTATTTTTATTGATTTATTATTATTATATATCATGTATACACAACATTAATATGTTTTTAATGGGACCACATTATTCGTTCCTGAATTAGTTATGATCATACCCTCCTTGGGTGACCATGGAACTTTGGTACCTAAGATGTCATCAATGATTGGAGGTTTAGGTACGGAAGAGGCCCTGGTTTATATTATTCAGCAAGATAAATTAGTAGAAATTTTATAATAGTATTAATTATGGGATTGTGAAATTTATTAAATCATCCTATATTTTTTTGTATACATACTCTGCTAGTTTGGTGACTAGAGAGTTTGTATGGCTTCATAATTCTAAATACATTTATTATTAATGGTTTGTTAATTTTATAGCATCTTAAAAATAAATTTTATTATGATTTAATATGATGTTTTATTTATTTCATATGTTATTGCACACTCTGATATGGGTGTATATTCTACACATGCTACAACCATAGTCCCTCACTACTAGTCAATAGTTTAAGGAATGGGGGACGACACACTTGATATCCTCTAGACACTCACCTGGTTTAGGAATTACCTTGTCACCAAAGACTAGGGAATAGAGTTATAATGTGGTATCCCAGGTTTTAGGTGGATGATATCACATTTTTATCACATTTTTTCATCTTATTATTTGGGGTGATGATATATGGGAGACATAGGGATGACTTAGAACATGTTATTGATATGTGACTGGTATTCCATAGACACATTCTTTATAACTATTCTACATCATAAGGACTGTGGGATTTTTTATTTGTTTCTTGATTTATGGTTGTTAAATTTTTACCTAGAATAAAAAATTTGGGTTTTGAGATTTATTAATTATTATTTTTAGACTTACAAGTCTCGTAACATTTTAAAGAGGCATGTTATATATTCTGGCACCTTGACTATTGGAAGGTGTCCAATGTTCATGAATCATGATTAGTGTGTAGTATTAACATGATATTTATAATCATGTTTTTGAGTGATATAACTTATGACAGTGTTAACCTATTAAACATGTCAGTGACAACCTATATAATGTTTCTCATTTATCATATTTGTGTATTTATACTCTATTTTACAATATGATTTTATATTTATAATTACAGATCTTATGGATCAGTGGTGATATGCACAATGATGATAGATACATGGTCCCTCGACATATAGAATTTATAAAGATAATTAGTATCATTTTGTATTCACTAGTTTCCTTATTGAGGACCCCTTATGGTTAAATATAAATTTGGTAGTACTTTAGAAAAGTAAAATTGGTTCAGTTCTATGAAATGTGAGTATAGTATATGTGGGATTTTCTTTAACAACATGGAATGAAATTCTAAATTACCAACCCATATGAAAATTCCATACATGATATGGGTTATGGTAGGAAGATTTTGATATATGTATATAATGATAGATGATATTTTGATTCTTGATGGGATATTATTATATATCAGTATTTAGAGACGACCAGTTCCATATTTACTTGATGAGGGGGCACGTTACACTAGTGATGTTAACATGAGATCGTAGAGTGGGTAGTTGAGAATATGAGTTCTTGATTGACTATTGGAAATGAAACAAGGAGGTGTTTCCTATTATTTTTTATTCTTCTGAGAAATAATTTTTGGGTTTTGAGAGAGATAGAGAGAGAGGTAGTATATTTTTGAGATCAGCCCCAATATATTTCTGTGTTTGGGGATATCTATGGAATGATTTTAGTATTGTTATGGTAACCTATGTGAGGGTTTATCTTTCGATTATGGTTTCTGTAGATATGTTAAGCATGGGTAGATTCATTGGGTTATTATACATTTCATATGATCGGTTACTAAGGATGATATATATTAATGATTAGTATATCTACATTATAAATATAGAAGGAATATATCGGTGTGTTTCATTATGATAATTGCACATAATGTTCTTTAATATTTTTTTATGGGAAGGATTATGAATTGGATTTTCATTGGATAAAAAATTATCTTCTACTGCTAATGATATGTTGTTTTTTTAGGGAATGATTAGTATGATGCATAAACCTATTGGTTTTTTATTAATTTTTATGGGAAAAATGGAAGAGTGAGGATAAACTCTTAAGATTTTGTAAAGATGAAAGTTGGAAAGTAGTCATGTAAAATGATTTGAAATGGTAGATTCATGATTTTCAAGAGGTATTCAATGGGTCCTTCAGGATAATGTATATTCACATGCATGAGATGTATTGTTATTTTTTTAGGAGTCTGATATAGGTTATGATGACATGTGACTCAGGGGAGTGATTTTTTGGTTTTGATACAATGTGGTACATAAGCATACATCATTAGGTTTTGTGTGAGATTGAGGTAGAATGAACTAGATATGTTTGTTGTCATTGAGTTTTGAATATGTGAATTTTCATGTTTTAGATGATGGATTGTGGATTTTATGAAAATAAAAGTACCCCTAGTTTTAAAATAAATTGTAAAAAGGGTTATATTACTTTATAGAAATAGTGATGCCAGCAATGGATTGGATGAGATGTCATGGTTGATCTGATAATTGATCATTGTCTAGAATTAGAAGGATTGTTGATTGAGTTTCTAGAAGGGAGAAATAAGTTATAAAATAAACACAATACGGTTATTACTAAGGTGTTATATTAGGAAATCCATATAGTGGGGATGTAACCATTAGTTAAAGATAATGTTTCTATGAATTTTTAATGGATAGAGATTGATTATTTAGGTTTTTACTAGAGTGTGAGTTCTATGGTCACATGTAATCATTATATTTAGTAATAGATTGAGCATGGGACATGGAGGTGGGACCTCACATGGGTAGGTTCATGGGCATGTTAGCATTAGTCATTATATGGTGTGGAAGTGAATAAACAATTATGGGATATTGAATCTAATTTATCCATTCCTATGTGAATTAAATATTTCAGATTATAATTTGGGGAGTACTGATGTTTTTTCATTAGAATCAGGATAAAAAAAATCATTAGGATATAAGCATCTATCGAATTGGATGTCTTTTTCTGCTCAGGGAGAGGGAACAATGATGGATTTGGGTTTTCTAAGATCCTACTATTGAATTACATAGGATGTTAGGTTCAATCTATATTAATGTTATATTAATTTAAATAAGTATTTCTATGAGTACATAAGAATCATTTTTATGTTTTTTCAGTATGAAAAATGGGTTATTAGGATATTTGAGGAGGTATCAATTAATTTATTGAAGGATTGGGGGATGAACAAGGGATTCATGAAAAGGTTTCAAATGTGAATCTTAATTATTGCATGATTTTAGGGGGGGAAATTATGGATAAATCAAGTATAGGAGTGTTTTGATTAAAAAACATGCGATAGAAAGTGAATCTAGTTCCTTGGTTTTGGAAAATATTATTTGCTACATTATGTTATTCTATGGTATTTTGGGATCATTTGATGAAAGGAAAACATATGATTTTCTTTTTCAGGATATGTTGATACCCCTCTTGATGAAATAGGAGTTGGAGATGAGATAAAATAATAGTTTTGACCATTTTTTAAAAATTTAAATAGGTTATATAAGGTGGAAGATAACAAAATTATGCAAATAGACTACTAGATAGTGTGTTAAAATTAGAATTTCTGATGTAAGGGGCTCCCTATGAAATATGATTGGTCCCTATAAGCTAATTCTTATGTTTCTGTCCCTGTTGGATTGATCATGTATTTATGAAAAATTAATTTCCAAATATATGTGGGTGGCATAGAGTTCCATGAACATGATTAATTGATGGTTAAAATTGATGGATCATTTTTTACATTATAATGTGCCTCATTTTTATAGGTTCACAATAGGAGGTTGTTTAGTATATGGGAGTAAAATATAGAGAATTTATCTTGATTTGGAAAAATATGTAGTTCAGAATAATTGCATAATAGTTAAAAAGACGTCCGAAGGATGATAATATCGATGGATGGGATATTGGAATATACCAAGTCTGTATGGTCAATAAAATTTATGAGATGTTTGAATATATATGTTAGTAAATCGTTCATTCTCATAAAAATGAATGAGGATGAGATGTAGTGGGATTTAGTGTCTGAAATATAAGTTTTAGGACATGTTCATTTTCTGAGGTTGCTCTCAAGGTGAACATTTTTTCATGTTATGAAACATTTTGTGGGTTATTTTATATAATTTTAAAAGTGTTCTTATCCCTCCATTTATCTCGAATAGATAAGAACCCCTAGGGTTTTGGGACAGACCTCCAATTTCCCTTATTCCCTTTATTTTGGGCGGTTATAGGTGAGTTGTAGTTGTATTTTCATGTATATCCTTCATCTCCCATCATTCTAAATTTTTTCCCATTCATCACTACTGATATAGGGAATTATATTAGATGATTTTGGGATTATTTCACTATATCATAGAGGAATAAGTTTAATTTGAAAGGAAATTTTTCTCTTCTAGAGTTTAGGGGGACGTGAGAGGCCGCTGCATGCTATCGTATGTTGTTTTATTAAACGTATGTCACTTATTATATTTTTTTCTATTTTTTTAGATTTTATTTAATTATTAAATTTAATTGTTAATAATTTATGGGGATATTTTTTTTTGTCTAGGCATACATTGGAAGTGGAAAACTCTTCATTTTCGGTGCTTTCGATGCGAAGGACTTCCCTAGTGACATTTTATGCTTTTTGTAAAATTAGATAGAATTAAAATTTTAATTTAAAATTATATATAGTAATTTTAATTTTACATTCATTAATTAAAGTTGATAGTTTATCATAATTTACTTATTTAAAAGTTATGTTAGTTTTTGGATGGACTTGGATGAGATGGAGTTACATTTTATAAGGATCACCAAAAGAGGAATTAGCTTGGATGTTAGTTTGGATGTACCATTAAAATTCTCATTGGTAATTTAATTTATTTTTTTATTATTGGAACATGATACATGGATCTGATATCAATGCATATGAACATTCAAAAATAAAAGTTGTATTAATGAAATAAAATTCCTCCATTAACTAAATTGAGTGACAAGTCCACAAGGATCATTGGGAACTGGCTTGATTTCCTATGTCGTTGAATTTCAACCACTTGATTAACATGTAATCCTTGATATGTATATAACACAGGGTATTCCAAATAATTTAAGGGAACATAGTGTGATTATCATAGTTTACATGACCTTATAGACTTATAGTTAATGGAGAGTTATAAATTGTGAGGGTTTGAAGATGAATTCATCTTGTTCACTATTGAGATGTCATAAATCCTTAGGACTATTTGTGATGGTAAAGGGGAATGTGTTCCTCATCCATGGAGATATAATTTAACAACATGGGAATGAGTTTTATTTTTTGATAATAGGTTGAGTATTTGGATAATCGTAATGATTACATGGTTTTTGATAAGCACTTTATGTCATCCCTTAGGAGTGATTCAACAAAGTCTTATCTTGTAACTCTAGTGAGGTCATGGAATGTTGGAGATGATAATGATAGTCATAGAATAATAGAAATATTTTTGTTTACAACATATGTTATTATCGGATATGGGTACATGATTAAGGTTTTTCATATTTTGATATGGCCCAAGAGACCCTTGTGGTTACCCTCATTGAGGTGTTTTCCATAGAGAGGGTATATTAATAAAATTGGTGGTGTTTGTCATGGTTTTAACCATAGAACCCAAATAAATGATCTCATCTACTGAGGTTGGTGATGATAGTAGTTCATTCATTTGACAGGTTATTCTTGGTAAGTATATTGGAGTTAAGAATATTTAGAAGCTATTGATAATATATTTAAGGTTTTAGTGAGGCTGGACACACTTCCCATTGTGTTTTATTTTAGATACATGGGATGTTGATGGGATGTTCCTACGATTTTTCTACTCAGAATTATTCTTACACATGGTTTGGGATACATCAAAATAGGTCCATGAATCTATATGGAAAAATTTAATGTCCAATAACATATGAAAATTTTTTCTACCATGTAACGGATACATGATTAACTTGCTTTTGGATACCTAGAATATGAAACAAAGATTTTTTTTAAGAATATGGATGTGTTTTGGGATGCATGGATTTGTATTTATGAGAACCATTGTTTTTTAATCCATGTGTTAAATCCAGTTGTTCAATTATTTTGGATACAATATATTATATCTAGGAGTTCTATGATCAGGGTATTCATTCATTGGATCTTGGTATACCATGGTTTGGGATGGTTTGAATTCGATCTATATTGTCGAGAGGATACAGTTGTTCCTGGGTTGTTCATATATCATGTAAAAATATTGGGTCACCGTGGATGGGTTACTTGGTACTGTGATGATATTTGGTTTTTGGGATTATGTGATTGTTTTAGATACACTCTATAATTAACTGAAAAAAGATTATTTTAAAATCGTGTTCAATGGTACAACCCAGGGATTTAATATTATTATTTATTATGATTTCATTATTATTTTTTATTTTTTTCTATGCATATCACATGTATACAATACTGGTACTGGCTATGTATGGGACCAAATTATTGGTACTATACATAATTTTACTCACATTGTACATAGGTGGATGTGAAACTTATGTACCTGAGAAGGATTCAATGATTATAGGTTCATGATGGGTAGAGGCATGAGTCTAGGTTATTTAGCTGGGTTTTTTGGCCCACTTTATAAAGTGATAAATGTAGTGCTTGGATACTATATCATAGATTGCTGTATTTTTTGTTCTTTCTTTTATTCTTATATATATTCAGCTAAGTATGTGGCATGTCTATATGTATGAATTATTTATTCCAAATTAATTTATTATCATTGATGATTTTCATTTTATTTATTATATGTTCTATTTCTAAATAATATATTATATTATTTTTGGATAATTTCGTATGTTATTTTTCACATTGATATGACTGTATCCCCTCCCAATGGAAATACCTTACACCCCTTCTGCAAGTTAGCAGTATCTGGAATATGGGGAGGCATGCTTGAGGCATTATGGTGACTCAGTTAGTTCATGAACTACTTACTGGTTATGGACTGTGGTAGGATTTTATAGTTTCTATGCATGAGAGTACCTAAATTTATGTTTCATCAAAAAAAATGATTGTGTAGTAGAATGATTATAATATACTGACAAATACCTCATATGTAAGAAAAATGAAATATTGTAAAACAATAATTAATGGTAAT
The DNA here is from genome assembly GCA_963277665.1 of Viscum album. Taxonomy (NCBI): domain Eukaryota; kingdom Viridiplantae; phylum Streptophyta; class Magnoliopsida; order Santalales; family Viscaceae; genus Viscum; species Viscum album. The sequence continues at coordinate 412,023,622 of OY728156.1, forward strand.
TAATTTGGTTTTTTATCTCTTATATCTACTAAGAATTAAGATAAAATTGTGGTGAGTTGGTGATTATTGAATCACTTAGTAAGTGATACTAAATAATGAATTATTATTTAAAAAATATACCTATTTATGTTACCATATATAATTCTTATATTTTCAAGGTTATATATGATGATAAAACATATCTTGAATTTTATAATGATTCAATGTAAAAAATATTTTCAAAAATGTTCACAAGATTATATCCATCATCAAACATTTTGTAGAAAATGAATTGTCATAATTAATCCATAATAAAATATTTTCAAAACAGAAACTATTTTTGAAAAATATTAATGATGATAAAGCTACAATAAATAAAATTTGTGATGAAAATATTAATTATTTTGATGAAACACCTAAGCTATTGATGGAAATAATGCTCAAATACAGTCAAAGCCAAAATAGTAAAAGATATTTACAATTTATTGCATGAAATTAGAAAAATTCATGATGATTTATTTTTGATGGTGTAGAGATTTTAAGAATAAAGGGTACGATTAATTAAGGCTGATAAAAATTCCTTCAACATGTAGCATCATAAGTAGGATGAAAATTTTATATTTCTAGTAGTTAGAAAAGATATGTCTTAACAAGATTATAATAAAAGATGTTCTACCCATGATGTTTCAGATATGTTTCTTATATCATCAATGACTTATTAAAGTGGTATATTGTTTTTTGAGATCATATACAAATATATAAATTATAAAATCAAATAAAAATGAAAACATTACACATGAAAATAGTGCTTTCACTAAATCTTTTTTCTGAACAAGTGTTAGTATTAAAAGAAATTATGGAAAAATATTCTATCATAATAAACTATAGTTAAACATATTAATTTTTTACATGATTATAATAATACATGACTCTTGTGATCATATCGTATTGGAATAATCAAATTTTTATCCATGTAAAAAGAAATACATATTTCATTGTAGTATTAAAATGAATATTAAGAAATATACCATATAATTTATTCATGAAACATAAAAAATTCATTCATATAATCCTTCCCCATATCTTAGGGAAACTAAAAAATAATGGTGGTCTTGTAATCTCAATAAGGATTAAATTAGGCAGAATATACAAAAAAATAATTATTTATTAATTAATATTAAAAATTGGATAATAAAAACACATTTCATTCAATCAAAAACATGATATCAATGAACATCCATGTTTAGTATCAATATTATAATCACATGGATATTTTAAACTGACTTACCAATAATTGGATTGTACCTTTTTGGTAATTTATAGCGTTACTATCAATGCCTCATCCAATATATCATCGATCATACCATCAAGTCCACATCCAAGACATTCATAATAAATCAGTATGTAGACACCATAAAATGATATAATATTATATTCCTATTGTTTTGTGTCATAGGGATTATTGATTTTTTGAAGAGTTATCCATTACAAGACCCCACCTATTACTTTCACGTGGAATTAACTCCCCCTAAATTGAATGATCGATATAATTTATTCACAAAATTCCATATAAATCCATAATAATTCATATTGAATCAAGAATATATAATATTTCACCAATTAATGAAACAAAATTTATAATAATATTCCTTAGACAAATAAAATATATAAAATTGGTATATGGTTAATACTACTGAAATCTATTGAAACTGATACTGTGTAAATCCCTGATACATAAAATACATACATGGAAGAGAAAATAATGGACATTGAAATAATAGAGAGTGATAGGGAATGTAGTCTTGAAAATTTTAATGGAAAAAATACATTACTCTGTCAAGAATAAAAAAATTAATTAATTTCAAAAAAAATGAATGTTTTATAGTAATAATAATTCTTTTAGATTTAGAAAAATAGAACCAAAATAGTAAAAACAACATCCTTGTAACATTGTGTAATAAAATTGTATGTGATAACATTAAAAATTCATTTCATTAAATTGAAATATAGTAGACTTGTCATTAAACAATAAATTCCTAATCATATTTTCATTGAAAAATCCTAGAAACATATAATGTAATCCATATAGATAAAAATAATCACGGAAGCAAGAAAATTATCTCATGTTGTATTCATTAAAAAAATCCTTTGACATTATTGTAATGAAATTTAAAAGTATAATTTCTAAAAAATCATAAGGTGATACTATATAAAATAATTTAAGATGAAGTAAAAGTTATTTTAAAATTTAATCAAATAATCAATTTTTTTAAATACAAACATTCATGAAAAATATGTTGAACATGGATGTTGATGAAAAAGTATCTTGGAAAAAAAATGATATGGACATTATCATTTAAATGTAACATTCATATTGATTATTTGTCAAAAATAGAAGAATCAAAACATTTAAACCCAAAATAAAACAAGAAGATGTAAAAATGGATATGGTTTAATAGATTATTAGTGTATAATTTTTGGAAATAAAATATAAACAAAAATAGTCTCAAAATAAAAGTATATTAAAACAAAAATCACATATGAAATTTCTTACTAATGAATCAAAATCCTTATGAAGTAAGTAATATAAAATATAAAATTAAACTATATGAATATTAATGGTTTCATGATATAATATATTAATATGGAAGTCTATTAACCATATAAAACTTTTAGGTTCATAATATGGGACTTTTCTCAATAAAACAATATTGAGTAAAAAAAACCTAAACATGGGTATCTATGTAGTCTTAAAAGTTGGGTAGTCCAATATAATTATTTTATAATATTTAATCCCTTCTAATAGAACAATAATAATACTTTTAATACCCTATATAATTGTCATAACACATCTCATCAACCATTGAAATTACCATTCATGGTATATAATAATTAATATTTTATTTATTTTTTGTTTTTTATGTCTTTTATATTACTAATTTACCATGAATTAATAAAATAATGTATATGATTTGTTATATAAATACCTTATTTTTTTCAAGATGTAGAGTTTTATAAGAATCCATGAATGGAGGTTATGTAGAAAAAATATGTATCATTCCTCAAGACTATTATCTATAAATATGCATGGTTATTGATTTCATTTTCTAATTAGAAGAAAACAATATGGGAAAATAATACTATATGCTTATATAATACTTCTTTTCCATAATTATCCTATATAATCATTGTTTTCATAATTATATATTTTTCTGTGAAGTGGTCGTTGAAAAATAACCACATAGCTACATGGAGACTCTAATCCAAACATACAAATGAGTGACACACTCATCTTCCATTGGATAAAATATTAAGAAGGTATACACTATCATATTATAAAAAATGAATAAATATATCAGAAAATATTATATAAATATTATTTCTATTATAATATTGGACAATGAATTTTAGAAATTAAAAAATGAAATCAAACACTCCATGGGGTGGTATTTTATACATATGCACGACCCAAGAATTCATTTTATTTTTGATATAATATAGGGGGATAATGTTTTTTCCAAAAACAATTATACCAATTTATATATTTATCATATGTATTAATTTATTTTATTGTGGATAAAATAAATTTAAATGAGGTAAAATAAAAAATAATGTTTGAAAGATTCAATTAAGAAAATTGACTCTTCTTTGAGTGACCACATTGGGAATACAAATTCATCCCTAGTATGATAGTATTAGTAGAAAAGAAAAGAAATATGATTTGGGAAACAAATATTAGAACATATTTTTTATGGAATTTTAGATATCAATGGATCTGTGTTATTGATTAACAGTTGAGTTGGACCCCTTTTATAAGATAAGTGGCAGGAAATATTGTAAAAACATGAAATATTATTATATATTATAAATATTTCTCATTTTATGTTTCCATTAATTGATAAAAATTGTGAGTATTATTTATAAAATTTATAATATGATCAACCAAAAGAATTAATTTCTTTTTTGGGTAATTTTTTATGTTATATTTTTTTATCCCATTTTCACACATTTAATCCTTTACCGTAGAACAATTATTTATGAAAAAGCATGTAATTAAAATATTTAAATAATAATAAAAATTTTGTTTAAATTTTTAAAATAGGATAATTAAATTAAATTTCTATAAGTTTAATAAATTAATTTAAATGTAAACTAAAAAATTCCTTGAAAACAATTTTTAGGAAAATTATTTTTTCTCGAATAAGATCAATTTATTTTTACTCTTTTGCTTGTAACCATAATTATATGAATCCAAATCTAATTATTCCAATATAATATATATATATATATATTAATAATATTAGGATATATTTTTAATATAGATTAATATATTTTATAATTTGATTGTGTAATTAAATATAATGTTTGGAAGAAAATAATATCTCTGTTTATTTCAAAATGAAATTATCTTTATTTGTAACCAATTGGTCATAAATTTATAGTATATTATATTTGTTACAGAAAATTATTATACAATTAGGTATATTTTTTAAATAATAATTTTTCATCAATTATGAACAAATAATTACTAGGGGAATATTTCAATATATATTTCTATTCTTCTTTTGATATAGTAAGTTCATTAGTGGTACATATACATTAAAATTAAATATTTTTGTGATAATAAGTTATATAATGTTAAAATTACATTATTTAGAATAAAAGGTTCAATTTATATAATTTAATTCTAGGTGTTCCATTCTTCCCTCCTTTAATCATTTCATCCTCTATATTATCAAGGATATCACTTCCTGAAAAAATGTATATAGTTCCTCATCTTTACTTTTTCAAGATCCCACATATCCTATTCTATTTAGGGATTTCTTTAAATTAACTTTAGAAATAAAAATCAAGAAACCCTTATTCCCATGTATCAACAATTTGAATAGTCTCCTCATAATAAGATAAATTTGGTTTGAATTATTTTTCATTAAAGGTGAGAGCATGTTTTCGGTTGTCAATGTACCTCTTTAAAAATAATATATAAAACACATCTTAATATATAGAAAGGATAGGTTGAAACTAAAAATTTTAATCCAAAGATTATTCTATTTCCATTATATAAAATGGCCTGATGTAACTATGAATAGATGTTTTCTTATATTTAATAATAACAACATTACCTGGAGGTACCATCATGAAAACATGATCTCCCACTTGAAATTATATATAAATTATAATATTACGAACATTGATATGTTTTCTACCTATATCTTCCCTAATTTAACAATAAATAGTATTCACCATTATTATTGACTCTTACCTATTATCTGGGCCTACAATTTTCCTATCACCAAATTTTTCACAACAAGATAGAGATCAGTGCCAATTTCTACATAATGCACTATATGGTTCAATTTTAATGTTTTTATAAATGATATAACTATAATTTAATTCCATTTAATATAAATAATTATTCCAAATACTCAGAAATCCATGTGACGGTGATGCCAACATATCTTCTATTATTTTAATTTCACTTATGGATTTCCCAAAAAAAATTGATGCCAATCCATGCACAAAATTTTCCTACAGTATCATTATTCTTGATGAATCCTCCATAATTTAAATATAAACAATGAAAAATTGAATATAATGAAATTAGATTCAACATGAATCATAAAAATTTATTAATATAGAGAGACATAAGGCTATTAAGAGATATATTCTCCCATATATTGAGGAATTATTTAAAATTGGTAAGGAAATTTATTATATCCCATATGGTGTCATTTTCTCTTGGATTAATTGGACGTACAATGAAAAATGAAATAGTAATATCATCCCATTTACACATTGTAATAGTAATAGGTATCATGAATCCTTTAGTATGTTATCTCTCAACATTTACCAATTTTATAGCTTATAACATTAATACATAGTATGATTTTTATAGTTTATATAATCCCACCAATTATTTTACATCAAATCATGATAATTGATTTCTCGTCTATGTTTTTAAGATAAATTTATATAATGATCATCATCTAATTATTTTTTATACATATTTATCATTCATGGAACACATATAATCGTTCCGTGGTTCAATATATCATCTTCATAAAATATGTCTTCCAACATTCAATCATTAAAATATTTGATTTTATTTTAAATATTCATAGCACAAAGATATAATATTTTTTATTTTCTCTAGTAACGATAGTTTGGGAAAAAATTATTAATGTAAGATTTTCCCATCTTAAATAAATCTCATATTCAACTTTACTAAATAAATGAATATATGATCTTGTTCAAACAATATTTTAGTCATAATTTCACGGTCTTTAATAATAAACACATAAACCACTATATTTTAACTTCTTAGGGAGGTAGTTTATTGAGAAAAAATAATCCTTGTTTATGACTACTCAATATATTTACCTCATTATTAGATATGTTTTTCATGAATATAGATTTAAATCTTTTTTATCTATATATAATTCACATATTTCAATATAATGGTATATCCTTCACAACATTAATGGAAAGATTACATCATCGATATCATGATCAGGGGTTTGGTCATTCAGGTCATGGTTCTTTTAATATCATTGAAACATAGAAAACAAATCAATCATTTTTTATATGGAAACAGACATGTATTATATTAATGAATCACTATATATCCAACAACAAATAATTCATTATTGTTATTCCAATATCAATGCATGAGAAAAGATTTTATTTAATTAATAAATGTTATATTTACAGTATTCTAACCATATGAACAAAAACCCCTATACATGTCAACTTGGTTAACATGTTATATCATAGATAAAGATTTATAAAAAAACATCGATTGAATCCTATTAATTGATGGAAATGATGTACCTTTTTTATATTCTTTATGGTTACTCATTCCATCACTTCTTCTCTTTAATTTATTGAATTATATTTCAAAAAAATATATCTATTACCAATAAAGGTATCTAATCCATAATTCACATGTTCTAAATTTTTCTTACTACACATTTTCTCAAAAAGTCTCTAGAATGATTCAAAAATCACTCTTATTCTCATCACATATTTTAATGAATACAGTGATATCATCCATAAATTCCCTAATAAAATTATTTATATAATAAAAAAATGTCATATTCACTATATTCATCTAATCAATGGTTTTATTATAATATAAAAATATATTTAAAAGATATTCATTATGTTTGTAACTAATATAAAATTCTATATTTAGGATATCATCCTTCTTAAATTATATTTGATGATATAAATAATGAATATCAATATGGTAATAATATTGAACTCTAATATTTTCATCGAAAAATTCATCAATGTAAGCCACATGATACTTATTATTATGTGTAATTGCAATGATTTCCCTATTACTGATGTATAACCTCATATACCAGTTTTATTCATAAATAAATAGGAGCTCCACAAGTTAAAACACCATGGTATATAAATACATTATCACACATATCCTGGAGTTTTTTCTCCAATTCCACTAATTACACTACAGAAATTATGGAGGGGGTCTTTGATATAGGTTTTGTATTAGGTATTAGATAAATAAAAAACTAAACATAAAACATACATGGATTTTTATATATTTATTTAGGAATCACATTAATGTATTCCTGCATAATGTATTCTTACTCTATTTTATGGATACCATTCCCATTAATAGGTTTTTTCTTATATTCTTTTCTAATAATTCAATTAAGGAGATCTTATATAGTCATAACTATATAAAACATGAATGGTGATTTTCCCCTATAATTACAAGGGATTCCATATATCCTTCATGAATAAGTATCACATTAAATTGGAAATAATGTTTTTCATTATATTTTCAAATCCCATATATACCATGTATAATAAAAATGGAATCCATATTTATAATAAGAAATTCTTTAAATAAGGTATGTCCACATGTTATAATTGGAACAGTATGGAATCTCCTATTTAGGAATGAGATTACAATTATGTTTTTTGATTTATAGTTATATTTTATACTACTAAACGGGAGATATAATAATCTAGTATAACATAAATTATTTAAAAAATTTATGAAGATATATAATAAAATTATGAATTAGGTAACTATGAGTATATAATTAATGTACCTACTAAAAAATATATTTAAAATTACTTTTAGTTTTACTAATTGCATAATCATCACCTTTACCTGTTTCCCTCTTATATAAGAGTATCCCTTGAAATATGGGACATCACATTGAATAATTACGTATATATTTAAAGCTTAATTACTATACATTATTGGATTATTTCTTTACCTTATATTCCTGAACACTATGGAACCATTTTTGCAGTTGAAATAGACTCTTATTCCCATTAAACAAGTACCTTGGTGTTTCCTTCCACAATTATCTAATTTTTTAAATCCTGACTTCCCTTTATTATTATTTCACACATTTAATTTCATGGCATGATTATATGAGATTTCTTTTTCTTGATTTCCCTTTTAGATAAATCATGAGGGGAATTATTTATCCATTTTCATGAAACATTATAATATGCCTTCATGTTTGGGAAATTCTTGAGAAACTAATTCCATTTAGAGACATAGTTTCATAATATAAATTAAACTTTATAACCATATATTTAGATTATGTATGTAGTATATGGTATTATTTGATAATATTATAATTATATCCTCAAACACTAAAATTGTAGCTTCATCCTCCTATATAAGGTGACGAACTTATAATCCATGTCATCTCATTACTCTAAAGGAAAATATTTTTTAAATAATAAAATTTTTAAATCTCAAAATTAAAATTTCATATTTCTCATTCATATTTAGTATTTAGTTTTGATAACAACCATTTATCATTATCTACATTTATATAATATAATTTCATAAAAAAAATTAACTTTCATTACTTCCAAAGGAAATATATATATGTTCTCTGGATGTAATAATTTTTTTACAACTACTTGATTAATAGATCCTTTAAAAGATAATGTATTTTGTCTCATGAAGCGATAATACCTATATGAATCTTTCTCTGGAATAATATTATATTCCACATAGGTAAGAATATACATTATAACTCTACTCTGCTACCAAAATATATTCATGGTATCCTAAACTCTAAAAATATCATTACTAAATTGATCAATAGGTAAATATCTACATATACTATAGGTGTTTATTCCCTTCCTCCCCATTAAAACTATCTCTAACAAAGGGAACACCCATATGTATTATACAATCACCATGAATATGGAACAATAAAATAAAAAAAATATGATGGTAAAAGTTATAACATACCCTAGAAGATTAAAAAACATTTATTTTCTGTTATATTCATTTAATATTTAGTTTTCCAAGGTTCATACTAAACTTATATGGATACAAATTATAACAAACATCACTCTAGTTACTCATATATAGTGTTTCCATTATAACATTGGTATAACATTCAATGTATTATGCAATGAATAACTAACTAGATTATCTTTCTCAAATAACTAGAAACATAATTTTTTCCTATATTATAGATGAAATATAAAAACATAATATAACAAAAAAATTTGTATCACTCAAAAATAATTCCAAATATATGTCTTCACATCCTCATGATTTAAAGATATAAAGGGTGATGTTTGATGCTTGGTAAGTGTTATTTATAATATAATCTATCATGAGTAAGTAATGCATAATAAATATGAAGGATAATATAATAAAACAATATTTTATTTAGTCAAAAACATAATTCAAAAGTATATCCATGTTGGATATCATCATTAAAATCATATTGATATTTTAAAATGAAATCTCAATAAATGATATTTGAAATTCTTGACATTCATGATATTATAATCAATCCCTATAGATTATATGATGAATCATTCCCTTAAGACCACTACTATGTTATTCTTAATAAGTGATTAGATGTAAACTAGAAACCTATCTAATATAGAATGATTTTTTTGTCTTATGAGATATATAGACTCATCAAGGGAATTCCTATAATTGAACCCCAATCATAATTTAAATATCTAATTCATTCCTTATATATTAAATGATCCACATAATTCATTCTCAAAATTAGTTATTAATAAATAATTATCCATATTGAATAATAAACATGGAATATTTCCGTAGTAAAAATATAATTATTAATTTTGTTCCTTCAATAAATAACATATACAAAAATCTCATACATATATTACAACATCTAAGTGGGGGAAATTATACTAGATAAATCTATAATACATAAAATATGGTCATTTTAAAGGAAATAATACCAAATGATATGATGGAGAATTAAAAGATAATGTATCATTAGAAGTCTAATAACCTAAAAACGATAAAACATTGGGGGATGAAATACGACCATCATTTAAATAAAAAATTAGTTTCTTATAATAAAAACATCCCAATTTTAATTAGAGAAAATAATATAATCAAAATATTTAAAAACATTCCATGTATAAATTTGTAAGAATAATGTCATAAGCAATGTTCAAAATTTATTTCATTATTTTTGATAAATATTATCATTTTTATTTAAAATAAAAATCCATATAAATGATTTTATTTGAATTAAAATACAATCTTAGTGAAGAATATATATATATATATAATAAAAATATTAGAGTTATTAAATAAATCACACTGTATAAGGTAATAAAATAAAATTCTAATATTTGAATGGAATATCAATAATATACCCATGGAAAAATATAGAACATTCCTTATTATGTATATGTGAATAATGTAAATTTTACCTCAAATTTAATAAAATAATTATTTTTCTTGTATGAAAATATTGTGGAAACTATATAAAGTACATGGATTTAGAGGATAAAGGATTCCAACAAAAAAAGAGACAATGTTTAGATCCACAAAATGTTATATGAATTTGGATTCTTGATCATGGAAGAAAATAAATGGAACATGTTAACCATAAACATAACTAAAATTAATGAAATGATTTGTAATTTAATATATTTATATAATATAATTTTCAAAAACATAAAACAAAACATTAAAAAATCTCAACATCAAATGAGATTGTAATAAAAGTCCCTTACAACATTTTTAACCTTTAAAACAAAATCCCATCAAAAGAAATTAACTCAAATAGATCTCCAAAAACCATAAAGATAAAAAAATCTCAATAAAATTTGAAAATGGGTTCATATATACACGACATAAAAAAATAAGTGTATAACATTAAGTATGGATCAATAATGAAATATTAATAATATTAACCATTAACATGGGTCTTCTCATAGTAATTTATTTTTAATCTAACATTATAGTTATTCCAAAATATTTATTTTCATATAAAAGAACCAAATTCATATTTAACATGACATATATTTTTAAATTAAATGATTGAATCACGAGTTTATTAATGACCCACCAGTTAACATCATCTTTCCAAGAGTTAACTATTTCATTATTTCGGTAGACTTTAGTATAATATTCTCAGTTTGAAAATCATGGTCAATTTATTATCATTCAAAGAATTATAATCATGATATAAAATATTATATATATTAATTATATATATTTTTAGATACATCTATATAAAAACACCCATTTCAAGTACATTACCTTTTTTTATGTTTTTGGAGATTCTATAATACTTAGTTTTAGTTTCAATAATCAAATGTTAGATTTAAGGGTTTTTAGAATAATTTTTAAGGGATAATTTTTTAAAATAATTAAAGGAATTGATGATAAATCATTGGGAAAATGTGAAAGGTTAATCTAGAATTCACATGGTTAGCACACAGTTTGGACAAATCATGTAGGTACCCAAGAAGAAATGTACATGTGGAGATAATATGAACTGAATAATTGGTGAAAAGTTTGTAAAACTGTGTGATATAAACATGAGAAGGGTATCTTTGAGACAGTATAATGTTCACGATTAGTCCATGGTTTGAAAATCATGTGACCTTACCATGGGTCTACCTGAGTGATATCCTTTTGTGTGCACACAGTTCGATATATTGTAAAGCCTAACATAGAAATTTTTAATTAATTATCTGAAAATTAGATTTTTACTTAAATTATAGAGCATAAACCCCATTAACCCATGTTTTTATTGGTTTTTAAAAAACCATTACTCAATAGGATCTATTGGAAATTTTCTTTTATCAAGTATAATCTTTTGGTGAATTTATTGGTGTCAGTGATCTAAAATATTCAGAAAGTCCTCAATTCAAAAAAATCATCCAAGATCCTCATTTTATCATTCACCTAGATAATAATATATATTCCAACATGGATATATCTATGTTATATGTTTTGGATATTAAACATGTATTATTTTATGTACTAAAAGGGGATCTATAGTTATATTTAGTAGTTATCTATTTTCATTATTAGTTGTGATCATTTGGGATACTCCCTCATTTCCACATGTTCTATAACATTTATTATTGGAATCATTTAAATGAATCTTTTGAATTATACTAGGAAATGTTGTTTGATTTTTTCATTAAACAATTTATGATTACGTTTATCGAAAATTTGGAATTTGGATAGTTTTTGAAAATCATATTATTTATGATAAGAATTATTTCTTTTAAAATTGTGTTTTTGTTTTTATTGAAATATAAATGTGTAGTGAATTGTTTTCAGTGATTGAGTGATTTTATGTAAAAATATTTGCATGAAAGTTTCCATAATCAGGTAGGCATGTGTTCATTAAAACGGTTATGCTATAAATATTCCATTATCAAAGGTGGAATAGAGCATGGGTGTGAATTAACACTCTTAATATGAGACAACAAGATTTCGTGTTTGTATATTGTTTTCTGTATGGTTATAAATATAATTTCTTGGAATATCCATATATTTTTTTAATTATATGGGCTTATTTCGAGACCTCAAAATTTGACGACACATGATTCTGAGGCCTAGAGTGCCCAGAATGATCAGTCAAAAAATTTCAAGCAATAAATATCATGCATGAGTAGTTTTCATGAAAATGTGTAATAACTATTAAATAGGTGGTCGGATCAGAAATCAAGGGGCGTCGTTGCATTCAGGATGGTGGGTTTACCCTAGGAGTGACTTATGTTTAGTCAGCGTAGGCCTGCAGTGAGAAAAACCCAAAAACATTATAACTGTAAATAAAATATTTAAATAAAATTATTTTATTTTTAAAATGCTTATAACTTGTTGCTGAGGACTTAGATGAAAAATATGAGACCGACACTGAGCTCGTGAGGGTATTCTTTCCTTTGGAAGATCCTAACATTGGTCAGCGCAGGGCAACAGTGGAAGTCAGTTTTTTTCGTAAATAAAATAATTATGTAACAATTATTTTCTTGTCAAATTTTTATAACTAATAAATGGTAACTTGGACTAGAAATATGAGATTACCATTGAACTTGTGAGGGCATGTTCCCCTTAGGTGGATCCTAACCTCAACTAGCGCAGGTCGTGGTTGACTGTTATGTTTTTTTTTTCTTTTTTAGGGTAAGTTCAGTAAACATGCAAGAAGGATTTTCTATCTTTTGAACTGGTCCTCGGATTGAAAATCCATGTACACCATTAAAATCACAGCGTCAGTATTCGCATATTTGATGAATAACTTTGGCTGGCAAGGGATGAGCGAAAAAGTCATTTTTTGGACTTCTTGATAAAAATAATAAAATATTTTAAAAGAAATATTTTATTTCATTCTGTAACCATTGGGTGATGGATAGCGAGACCACATTTAATGAAAGAAATTAAATAACATACATTTAATGACATGTCTTTTTGGATGTGTAACCGTAATTCTTGTGGATTAAAGGTTCATAATTGCATTTCATTAATAAACCATATTAGTGAACGCAATGTGGTGCAGTTTCTTTAATTTAATAATTCCTTTGGGATGGGTATTGAGGACTATCAGGAGGAACCTCTAATTAAATGCTGATGCATTTCCTATCCAACGAAGAATGGTGGACGAACGAAGACCCCTGGGGGAATTGATCCAGGGATTGACGAACAATGAAGAACGACTTTAAATGCAAATACCTTCCATAATCCGCAATGGAATCCACCAAATCCAGGTGGGGGATTAGGTATTTTATGATTCCTCTCAATTCTTTTGTGTAATATAAAATGAACGTGGGCCAACCGACTAATAGGTTGATCCATGTCTCGTTTTTTCAAGTGGGTGGTTGTTACGGGGTCTTAATTTTGGAAATTTTTATTTATGATTGACAATTGTTATCACCCCATGTTACAACACTGACCTGGAGGGTGTGGGTCAATTAAAACAAAGCATAGAACCCCCTCCATTCTTGGTTTATGTGCAATGTTTGTGTGAGATTCAGAATTGATGAGGTAAGATGAATTTAAGATCCCCACAGTGAAGGCGACGACCGGGGAGGCTTGTAGGTGCAGAAAAGAATGAAAAACGGACCACCAGAGCATCTATGGTGGAATACGGAAGCCACTACAGGTGTAGCAGCATTGGAAACCGGTGGTGGATGGCTAGCCGAGCTGGTTGTAGGGAGGACCATTTCCCGCAGGCTTTGTAGTTGCAGAAGCTATAGCGGTAGGTTCCGTAGTGGCATGAGCCGCGACAATCCGGGTCATGGTAGGGGGAATGGTGTGGCACCATCACGCTATTCAGGAGGAGGAGTGGCCTACTCAGGTTTCTCTGTTGGGCCCTTGGGGGGCTCCAACTGGACATTTCAGAAAATGGGGGCTCTGCTGGTGTTGATTGTTGGCTAAACCGGACATACTACGCCCGGTCAGTACATCCAGAAACTGACCAGAATCTTCTTGGGTCAGGTTTTTCAAAGAGGGCCACACCCGGTGGCTGGAAAACTCCCACGAGCTGGGTCGGACCCGCTGGTTAGGCCGAAACTGCGATTCGGGTCACACTCGCCACCCAGGCTGGGTCCGCCAACATGTCTGGACCCTATAGTAGAGTGGGTCCACCTACTAGGTCGAACCCATTGGTAGGGCTGGACCCACTAGTCAGGCCTAATCTAGAGGCTGAACAGGCAGGACCAATGGGCTAAACGGGCTGGTCGGGCCATACCTCTACCAGACCTGGACCCGACCGGTCTCGTATCGCTAAATTGAGAATATATCTCAAACCAGGCATCTGATTGACATGTCGTCAATAGTGTGAGGAACCATTCAATGACACGATCCTTTTCAGATAATTCAGATGATTTTTCGAAAAATTTGGAGTATGACAGGGTGGGATCAAACTCGAATCCAATCAGGCTCTATTTACCTTTTGGCATGTATCATACAGGTCGGGCGTCTGATCGATGCATCGTATGTCAGGTTGGAAAACTTATGACATGTGTGGGTTTCATGATACTTCTTTGTGAGAGTTTTTAGTAGTTAGAGTAATACCAGTGGTTTGAGGAGTGGTTTTTCTGGATCTCAAGCACACCAAGTGTGGGAATCATGTTGATAGATGTCAAGTGAGAACCGAACCTTAGTGGATCCACAATAGAGAAACCCTATGTGGATCGAAAGTAGTGATAACCTATGTGGATCAAATATAGAGAGATGTTGTGTGGAATGAATGTAGAGAAACCCTTTTTAGATCGACAATAGTGTTACCCTATGTGGATTGACAATAGAACGACCCTGTGTGGTTTGACAGTATTGTGACCTTCTGTGGATCAATAGGTTGAGCTACCCTGTGTGGATAAATATTAGAGATAATCTAGGTTTATTGGCAGTTTAGTGACCCTTTGTGGATCAGAAATAGAATCTATCAATAGAATAAAATGATATAGTTGAAGACTAATCATCTTTATTCATGTTATCTCTATTTAGAGACCGTTGGGGGACTCCAGGTCCCTACTGAGTATTGTTATACTCACCCCTACACATGATTTACATGCACATTGTTGTGTCTTGTGTAGACGACTGACAAAATTACTGAGACTTGAGGAGCTAGGTCTAGGCTGTTCTTAGAGGTGATTAAAAGATGTGGTGGGCGGCAGTGGTGGAAGATGATGAGTTGTACCAACCCTTCATGTAAGTTAGATGGTGGATGACCTCAGAATCACATTATTTCTTTTTTTTGTACTTTATTTATAATTGAGCTTTTATATTGGACCCTTTACATTCATTACATACTTTTACTCTCAGTTCTTGTTTTTAGTAGTGGTTATACTTTCCCTTTTTTCATTTTGTTTAACATGTATGAAGTGTGTACCTAGTCTGTGTGTGTATATGATTAATGGAAAAGCTTTTCCTTTTTTGGGTTATGCCTTTCCAGTGCTAGTTTTCAACCCCGAGCCTATGGAAGTCAAGATTGGGGTAGCCACAACATGGGGCCCAAGGACGGGTCCTGACAAAGAGGTATCAAAGGGCTATTGGTTAAACCAGATAAACTAAGTGTCTATGTTTTTTATGGGGGAAATAGTGTTAAGTGTCTTGAGTTTGGATTTCAGTCCAGGGAGTCCAGTGCTGGTACAATGACTGACATATCCATACATCGGGACCCTGAATTCTATTTTTCGACTCGGTACATGAAAACACTAGTTGCATGTGTTTTGAAAATGTTTTTCGATTGATCTCTTTTGAGTCAGCTCGCCAGGTAAAACATATAGACCATGTATCATCATAATTTTCATTCAAGATTCCCACATGCGGATATCCCACTAGGATTCCAATTTGTTACTATAAGGATGGTCCACATAGTTATGAGGCTTCCGTACATGGACTGTTCCCTGATATGGTAACTTTGGGCAGTGTACCAGTGATACCACTACCTATTGGTCAAAAGTTACTACCTGTGCTATTAGTAGAGGAAACATGTAGGATCAGTTCCTTACACATGTTTTAGTGACAGGTATCCCTCAGGGTCTGAGGTGAGCCTGACTCATAGGTGATTAAGGACTATCATGAGGTAGAGACTGAGTTTTCATCTAGAAAGGGCACCATTGGATCTGATAAATATCCTAGATGTAAGCAATCTACATGGCTTAGAAGGGTGATAGTAGGGTTTAGAATACACCTATCTTATTATAAGGTGACATTTACATGGATAGAGACTGATAACCTTTATCATAGAAGGGGTATCATACCATAAGAAGCTACGGGTTATGTGTTTCCAAGAGCTTCGAAAACATTGGCAGGAAAACATGTCAGTAGTTGAGTATTTTTCGAGGTGTACCGACCCTTTCAGGTACTCGATGAATATGATAAGACTAGTTCTTTAGTGCTATGACCTTCGAGGGAGATTTTTTTAGGTATATCCCATCCATAACTTTTCCTATTCACATTCCTACTTATGTTTGGGGGCTTGAGAGAACATTTGTGGTTGAAAATTCTTTGGATGAGCCGATACACCCAGTGAATTTATGTAGTGAGAAAGTTGGAAACAAACATCAATCTTAGAGACGTGAATGTGTAAAATATTTTGGGAAGATGAGTGATTGGGAAAGATGAATCTACATAACATCAGATGTGTAAAAGGATCTAGGAGATCAGTAGGAGGTCGTATACATTTCAACAGGTTACAACCAGCACCCCAATGTGGTCCCCACCAGGACAAGTGGGCTAGAGGACCAGGGATGGAAGTAGCTTCATGCGGTCAATGATTATGACCCAAGGGCTTGAGGAATGATTTGAAGTATAATCTGTGTCTACTACTAGTTGTCATATTAATATATATATATAGGTACTAATAATTCCTTTTTGTCACAAATATTTTTCAACACATGTCGTTTTTTGTTAAACCATTGACTTGATATTTACATCTGGAGAAACCTATGGTAGGGAACTCAATAATAACACTTATGTCAACAACATGATCTGACCCTTGAGGTGAGAGTTTTGGTTGGATCCTCTTGGTGGAAGCATTGATGCCTTACGACGTTAGTTTTTGTATGTACTAGTCATCCAAAGTTCAAGATCAAATTGACTATTTTAGGAAAAAGGATGTGGTATATCTGCAGCATTGGAATTGGGTAATCCATTTTTGGAAAAAAAAAGGAAACCCAGGCATCCTGAGATTAACTCATGCATAAGAGAGTGCAGTCGATCAATATTGAGTCATCCATCCTTAACCTTGTGGCAGTAGGTGTTTTGAATATTCATTCAACAACAGAAATGGTGGGTAGTAGGAACATCCATCCCATATATGATTCTAGGATTACCTCCCCATAGTTGGAGGTACTTTTGTTTCATTATACAACCTAATATGGAACTAATATCAGCATATGTATGTCGGAGGACTTTTGAAGAGCTTCGCACACAGGGTACATAGGTGGAGGACTTGTGGATGAAGGGCTTAGTATGACCTAGTGTTCAAGGTTATGTACTGACTACCATCACAGTAACCATGTAGCTGTGGAGAGAGAGTACCAGATACCAAAGGGTTGATGGTAAGTTCAATCAGTTAAAGAGGGTATCCTTTTAAATGGATGAAAAGGTGACTATATGCTTTTCAGTAGTTGATACATAAGGGATGGTTGGAGTGTAAAGACCTGTAAATTTCAAGGAAAATTTTTTCTTAATTTTCTTTGGAATGTTAAAAGAACGCAGTTTCTGACGGCGCCTGATTCTGAGGCCTGGTGTGCCCGGAATCAATTTCCGAAGTTTAGCTCGGGTACGTTCAGTGAACGAACGAGCGGGATTTTCTAACTTTTGAACCGATGCTTGAAATCAAATTCCTAGGGCACCGATGGAACCGCAGCGCCGGTATTTTCTTAGGAACTCCTATTCCAGAGTTGCGTTTACACGAGGGAAGTTGTTAAAAAATTGTGAAAGTTAAAATAAAAATTTAACTTCAATTTTTATTTTCCTTAAGTGTTTTTATCCATTGGATGGAAGTTGGGTAACTACCCAACTTCCCTTGGGAGGTTAAGAGGGTGGTGGGGCCCACACAAACCCCACCCCTTCATATCCTCTAACCCCCTCAATGCACCATTAATGTTGTGAACTTAAGTTATAACTTATGACATTAATGTAGTGAGTTTAATGTGAGTTTTTGAAATTCAAACTCTTGAATTTCAAAGGTTTATGTTGTGTTAATAAAATAAGTGTGGGATTAATTTATTTTGGGTTAGTTTCTTTGTTTCTTGGGAGGTTTGGGAGAATCGTTGAGAAACTTGAAGATCTTCTTCGTCTTCGACGAAGAACGTGAAGAACGGTTCTTCTCTGACGAAGAACATCGACCCCATGACCTAGAAGACTCGGCGTCCCGGATTCTTCCGTCTTCATCTTCCTCCATGAAAAGGGAGAAGTCGCCAACCGTGGTGATCATCGCCAACGACAACGTACCTCCCTTCTTCATCATAGCAACAAGTGAGGAGACGTCGTTTCTTCCTTGGAAGCACCCCGATGTCCACGAAATCTACGTCCGACGCCGTGACGCCATTCTCCGCGATACCCGACGTGCGACGTCAAATATCAAAGTAGGGGTTTTTTTTATTCTTGATTCTGTCTTTGACGTTCTATGGGTAATGATAACCCCCCTTTTTATCGTTTAACGGGAGGAGGCTGGACCACACGAACACAGCCGATCCTCCTCCCTTTTTATTCTTTCTTGTCGTTGCGGATCGAAAGAGAGTGACGCGGTGCCGTCGCACCGTGTGGGAAAGAACGACAAGAAAAACGTGACGTCCGAAAGAAACTGACGCGGTGCCGTCGCACTGCGTGGGAAAGAACGGCAAGGATACGCGACATCGTCACGCCGCGCGGGATCGAGCGACACGAATGTGCGACGTCGTCACGCCACGCATTCAGAATTTTAAACCCTCGTGTGTGGGTATTTGATTGCAAGGTGATCATATAATTTATATTGGATAAATTATACCCTCTTCAATGATTAAAATCAAGTGGTTAATTTTTTCCAATTGATAACACCTAACGCGGAGGGCGCGGGCCGAACAAACACGGCCCGACAACCCTCCGCAGCTTGTTTATCGATGTGCGGATCGACGGACGACGACGGAGAAGACCACTATGGAGTTTGAATTCTTTCTCAGTGAAGGTCGGGTCCTAGGAGGACCGTTGGCAAAGACGGTAGGGGAAACGGACCACCAGAGCGCGTTCTATGGTCCGCGGAAGACGGTGGCTGCGGCGGCGCCCCACGCGCCGCTGGCTTCAATTAGGGGCGAGGGGGCGGCCGCGCACACCCCCGCCCGCGGCTTCCGCTCAGCCACGCTGGCCGAGCCTGACCGAGCCAGACCGAGCCGGGCTGGGCCGGGCTAGGCCCAGCCGGGTCGGACCTGGGTCAGGTCGACCCGGGGGGGGGGGGGGGGGGGGGTGGGGTCGGCCCGGGCCCAGACCCCCCCCATTTGGACTACTTTCGGTCAAATGCCCATATCATGGGCTACGGACTTCCGATCGATGCACCGTCAGTTTCATAGAGATCCTTGGAATGAGATGGTCGTTTCTTTATATTACATTCAAGGTTTCAGAGATCTTTGGGTTCGGCCGGGTTGGTTCGTACAAGAAACCAACCGGGTCCTCGGAGCGGAAACAGATATATCTTTAGCACCGGATGTCCGATTGATGTGCGGTGGACTTTGATGGATTCCTCTAAGTGAGAATGATCTTTTGGCTTACTCTACTCGAGGTTTGGATGCCGATGGAGTGCGGTCGGGTTGGTTCGCTTACGAAACCAACCAGGCCCCTGGAACGAAAAAGCCAATAACTCACAGACCGGGCGTCCGATTGACGCACCGTCTGTTTCGTTGAATTCCTCTAGAAGAGACGGAACTTTTGGCATAATTTTCCTGAGATTTGGATATAGTTGGATAGTGGCCGGGTTGGATCACACCCGAAATCCAACCGGGCCCCTGGTACGGAAAAAGTGATATCTTTCAGACAGGACGTCTGTTTGACGAACCGTCAGCGGTGTTGTTGATCACGTTGAGAAAAGGTCCCAATGAGTATACCCTATGAGAGTTCGGGGTACAGTTGAGATACGGCCAGGATTGGTTCGCTCACGAAACCAACCGAGCCTCTAGGACGAAAAGGCTAGTAACTCACATACCGGGCGTCCGATTGACGCGCCGTCTGTTGCGTTGAGACCCCTATGATGAGGCAGTCCTTTAAGAAACTTCTTCGTGGGAATTTTTGATACTTGGGGTATCAGCCAGCAGCTCATGGAGAGGACCCTCCTGTAGACGATCGTGCAGAGTACGGAGACCGTGTAGCCAGCTGAGACCTAATGACTACTTGACCGATCGATTCGGTGTATTTCAGATAGCCCAGTGGGGAGCGCTTGGTTGTAGCGGCAGACCCACGGCGGATGAGCGCTTGGTTGTAGCGGCAGACCCATGGTACTCAACTGAAGGAGTACCTCTGGAGGCTATGAGTGGGAGTGCTTGGTTCTAGCGGAAAACCCACGGCGGATGAGTGCTTGGTTGTAGTGGCAGACCCGCGGTACTCAATAGAAGGAGTACCTCTTGATGCTATGAGGGGGAGCGGTTGGTTGTAGCAGCAGACCCATGGTGGGAAGTGCCTGGTTGTAGGAGTAGGCCCACAGTACTCGACAGGAGGAGTACCTCAGCAGTCTAAGGTTAGTGAGCAGTACCTCGAAGTCGTGACAGGACCACTGTACACTCTATAGATGGAGCTCTTCAGCAGTTACGGTTTCGATAATGAAAATACTGGTTTGAGCTGAGACTTTTGACCTTTGTGTTTACCTCATGATTGAGATGGGTCACTTGGTAACTTAGGTATATGTATGGGCATATACATGGGTAGTGGATATCCGTTGATTTCATTATCATTTTGTTTCCTCAAGATTGAGATGGGTTACTTGATAACTTAGATATATGTATGGGCATATACTTAAGTAGAGGTTATCTGTTGAGATCATCATTGTGGATATGCATGTTGGTTTTTGTGAGACCTTGAGGGTCTCGGGGTCCCTACTGAGTATCTTTATACTCACCCCTGCACGGGCTATGCCCGCACCTCGTTGTGTTGGTTGTAGACGACGGACAGTACTGACGGAGGCCGAGTGTTCGAGGACTGGACGGTACCCGGAGGTGGACTACACGATGAGTCAGTACCCGGAGGTGGACTACACGATGAGATGACACACAGAGGAGGTTGACGGGCGAGAGCGTTGAGGAGGCTATCTGTACCTACCCTTCAGGTAGGATCCATGGTGGACGATCCAGGAGCTGCGCCATCTGTACCTACCCTTCAGGTAGGATCCGTGGTGGACAATCTAGGAGTTGTGCCATCTATACCTACCCTTCAGGTAGGATCCAAGGAGGACGACCCAGGACCTTCTTATTTTCTTCCAGCTGTTGTCTTTTTCTATTGTACTTCATTCAGTTATAGTTGTACTTTCATTTGGGTTTGTATTCTATCCCTTTTAGCTTTGATCAATTCTCTTTGTACTTAGTGTTTTACTTCCGCTTGTACTCAGTAGTGTTTTGTTTAATTTTATAAAGGCAATTCCTTCCCAGTTATCGGGATTTACGCCTTGGTGCTAGTCACCAGCCCCTGACCTATGGAAGGCGTGCTTGGGGTAGTCATGACACGGGCCCCGAGGATGGGTCGTGACAAATTGGTATCAAAGGAGTTCGGTTCTACCGCAGAACTCAAGAATCTGATCTTTATCTATGTGAAGAAATAGTGTTAAGGGTACCAAGTGTGGTCTTCAGTTCAGGGAGTCCAGTGCTGGTGCGGCGGCCGACGTATCCATACACTAGGACCCTAACTACTGATTTTCAACTTTGTACACGAAAACACTGATTGCGTGTGTGTTTCCATAGTATTAAATTCAGCTCAAACCAGGTCAGCTCACCAGGTATAAATGTTGACCGTGTCGCATCTGTTCAGGATGTCTCCACACAGACAGTCAGTTGGAGTTTCGAGAGAGTACTCGATGACGGCTCACCGAGCGACGAGGCTCTGGTGCAGGTCCCTTTTTACTATGTTGTCACCCTCAGGTGG
The DNA here is from genome assembly GCA_963277665.1 of Viscum album. Classification (NCBI taxonomy): domain Eukaryota; kingdom Viridiplantae; phylum Streptophyta; class Magnoliopsida; order Santalales; family Viscaceae; genus Viscum; species Viscum album. The sequence continues at coordinate 412,046,459 of OY728156.1, forward strand.
TATACCAGTAGCACCACCACTTGTTGGGAATCAGATACCAACAGCTATACTAGCAAATAGTGTACGCTGGCAGAGCACGTTGCACGAGTTCCAGCAGCAGCGACCTCCGAGGTTACGAGGCAAGATAGATTCCCAGACAGCAGAGCAGTGGCTGAAAGCGATTGCTAGAGTTTTCCGCCTAGCTGAGACATCAGTAGAGTGGATGGTGGACTTGGCCACTATGGTTTTCCAGTGAATGACCATGAGGATGGTCCGCATGATGATGAGGCTTCGATACGTGGACCGATTCCTGAGATAGTACCTTTGCGTAGTGTGTCAGCTATACATCACTACCTGTTGGTCAGCAGTTACAACCGGCGGTACCGATAGGTGACACATGTAAGCTTACTGCCTTACATGTGTTCTAACATCAGATACCCTCAAGTTCTGAGGTGAACCTAACTCACAGGCGACTGAGGACTGGCTTGAGGGGTTGGCAGAGAGTTTTCTAGAGTTTATATAGTTTCGGCGGGATGACGTGTTGATAGCTGAGAATTCATCGAGGCATACCGAACATACTGGGTACTCAATATATGCATTTCGATCAGTTCAATAGAGGTCGGACCTCTGAGCATGGTATGTTTAAGGGCATTCGAGCTGGAACCTTTTCTCTATGCATTCCTACTTAGGCTTGGGTGATAGAAGGAACCTTTGTGGTTGAGAATTCTTTGCTGAACAAATACAGCCAGAGAATGATAGAAGTTTGGAAAGAAGGAAACTGGCACTAGTCTCAGGGACTTGGGCATGTAAAATGTTTCAAGAAGAGGAAATGTTATGGACAGATGAATCTGTAGAGCAGCAGACATGGAGGCAGAGCTAGGAGAGAAGCTTGTGGTGGTGTACATTTCAACATGTTACCATCACCCACCTTTGTAGTCCCCACTAGACTCCGGGAGATGGAGAGTAGGGGAAGAGATTAGCTTCTTTTGGTCATGGAGTGCGACCAAAAAGGGCTCTAAGGATGATTCAAAGTGAGGACTTTGTCTTCTACTAGCTTTCGTAGCCACAGACTTCGATACGAATCATCCCTTCCTTCCATGAATCTTGTCCCAGAACTAGAGTTTTTGGTTAAGCCATTGACTTGACCCTCACGTCTGGAGATATCATTGGGATGAGACTCGATAGTCACACTTACGCCGACGGTGTGATCTGACCCTTGAGGCGAGAGTCTCGGTTGGGACCTCTTGGTGGCAGCGTCGAGGCCTTACGACGTTAGTTTGAGTATGGATTTGGCAATCACTGTTCATACTCAAATTGACGGTATTAAGAAAACGTCGGGATGGGTTTTCCTTGGTCAGAGAAAAGGAAACCCTGGGTAGCACAAGTTAAACTCATGCACGGGAGGGTGTGACCGATCACTCTTAAGTCGGCCAACCTTACCCTCGTGGCAGCAGTCGTCTGAGTTCCAGTTCTAACATGAATTTGAAACCTCTGGAGTTCGAGGATGATGATCACGTCCTTATACGGGTCTCACCTAGACGAGGTTTACGAAGATGTGGCCAAGGCGGAAAGTTATCTCCGAGGTTCAACGGACCTTTCTAGGTCCTCAGCTTGGTAGGCGAGGTGGTTTACCGCTTGACCCGTCCACCTCAGTTGCACTAGGTGCATGACGTCTTCCATGTATTTCAACTGAGTGGATACATGCTTGATCCTTCACACATCATCGACCTCAGGGAGTTGGACGTCGATGAAAGGGCATCATGCACGGAGGCTCCAGTGGTGATTGAGGATCGACGGGAGCAGGTCCTACAAGGACGATCGATTCCTCTTGTGTGTTTTCGCAGGCAGCACAGAAACCTCCAGGTGAGCACATGGGAGCAGAAGGCTCAAGATGCGTGCTCTGTACCGCTTTTTTGACCCTGGTTTGTGTTGAAGCTTTACGGGGATGTAAAGCCCTAAGGTGGGAGTAATGTAAAGACCTGGAAATTTCAAGGAAATTTTTTTCTTAATTTTCTATGGAATTTTACAAGAACGCAGTTTCTGACGGCGCTTGATTCTGAGGCCCGGTGTTCCCGGAATCAATTTCCGAAGTTTAGCTCGGGTACGTTCAGTGAACAAACGAGCGGGATTTTCTAACTTTTGAACCAATGCTCGGAATCAAATTCTGAGGGCACTGATGGAACCGCAGCGCCGGTATTTTCTTAGGAACTCCTATTCCGGAGTTGCGTTTACACGAGGGAAGTTGTTAAACAATTGTGAAAGTTAAAATAAAAATTTAACATCAATTTTTACTTTCCTTAAGTGTTTTTATCCATTGGATGGAAGTTTGGTAACTACCCAACTTCCCTTGGGAGGTTAAGAGGGTGGTGGGGCCCACACGAACCCCACCCCTTCATATCCTCTAACCCCCTCAACTCACCATTAATTTTTTGAACTTAAGTTATAACTTATGACATTAATTTAGTGAGTTTAATGTGAGTTTTTGAAATTCAAATTCTTGAATTTCAAAGTTTTATGTTGTGTTAATAAAATAAGTGTGGGCTTAATTTATTTTGGATAGTTTCTTTGTTGCTTGGGAGGTTTGGGAGAATCGTTGAGAAACTTGAAGGTCTTCTTCGTCTTCTACGAAGAACGTGAAGAACTGTTCTTCTCCGACGAAGAACATCAACCCCACGACCTAGAAGACTCGGTGTCCCGGATTCTTCCGTCTTCATCTTCCTCCACGACAAGGGAGAAGTCGACGACCGTGGTGATCATCGCCAACGACAACGTACCTCCCTTCTTCATCATAGAAACAAGTATGGAGACGTCGTTTCCTCCTCAGACACACCCCGACATCCACAGAATCTATGTCCGACGCCGCGACGCCATTCTCCGCGATACCCGACGTGCGACGTCAAATATCAAGGTAGGGGTTTGTTTCATTTTATTCTTGATTCTATCTTTGACGTTCTACGGGTAATGAGAACCCCCCCTTGTTATCGTTTAATGGTAGGAGTCCGGACCGCATGAACATAGTTGATCCTCCTCCCTTTTTATACTTTCTTGTCGTTGCGGATCGAAAGAGAGTGACGCGGTGTCGTCACACCGCGTGGGAAAGAACGACAAGAAAAACGTGACGTCCGAAAGAAAGTGATGCTGTGTTGTCGCACTGCGTGGGAAAGAACAGCAAGGATGCGCCACATCGTCACGCCGCGTGGGATCGAGCGACAAGAATGTGTGACGTCGTCACGCCGCACATTAAAAAATTTAAACCCTCGTGTGTGGGTATTTGATTGCAAGTTGATCGTATAACTTATTTTGGATAAATTATACCCTCGTCAATAATTAAAATCAAGTGTTTAATTTTTGCCAATTGATAACACCTAACGCGGAGGGCGCGGGCCGAACAAACACGGCCCGACAACCCTCCACAGCTTGTTTATCGATGTACGGATCGACGGACGATGACGAAGCAGGTCGCTATGGCATTTGAATTCCTTCGCAGTGAAGGTCGGGTCCCGGGAGGACCGTTGGCGAAGAAGGCAGGGAAAACGGACCACCGGAGCGCGTTCGGTGGTCTGCGGAAGACGGTGGCGGCGGCGGCGCCCGGCGCGCCGATGGCTTCAATTAGCGGTGAGGGGGCATCCTCGCACACCCCCGCCCGTGGCTTCCGCTCGGTCGTGCTAGCCGAGCCGGACCGAGCCGGGCCGGGCCGGGCCGGGCCCAGTCGGGTCGGCTCGGGCCCAGACCCCCTGATTCGGACTACTTTTGGTAAAATGCCCATATCATGGGCTACAGACATCCGATCGACGCACCGTCAGTTGTGTAGAGATCCTTGGAATGAGACGGTCGTTTTGGTATATTACACTCAAGGTTTTGGATAACATTGGTTTCGGCCGGGTTGGTTCGTACAAGAAACCAACCGGGTCCTCGAAGCGGAAATATATATATCTTTAGCACCGGACGTCCGATTGACGTGTCGTCGACTTTGATGGATTCCTCTAAGTGAGACCGATCATTTGGCTTACTCCTCTCGAGGATTGGATGTCGACGGAGTGTGGTCGGGTTGGTTCGCTCACGAAACCAACCGGGCCCCTGGAACGAAAAAGCCAATAACTCACAGACCGGGCGTCCGATTGACGCACTGTTTGTTTCGTTGAATTCCTATTGAAGAGATGGAACTTTTGGCATACTTAGCCCGATATTTGGATATAGTTGGATAGTGGCCGGGTTGGATCACACCCGAAATCCAACCGGGCCCCTGGAAGGGAAAAGGTGATATCTTTCAGATAGGACGTCCGTTTGACGAACCGTCAGCGGTGTTGTTGATCACGTTGAGAAATGGTCCCAATGAGTATACCCTATGAGAGTTCGGGGTACAGTTGAGATACGGCCGGGATTGGTTCGCTCATGAAACCAACCGGGCCCCTGGGACGAAAAGGCTAGTAACTCACAGACCGGGTGTCCGATTGATGCGCTGTCTGCTGCCTTGAGACCCCTATGATGAGGCGGTCCTTTGAGACACTTCTTTGTGGGACTTTGTGATACTTGGGGTATCGACCAGTAGCTCATGGAGTGGACCCTCTTGGAGATGAGCATTCGAAGTATGGAGACCGTATAGCCGGCTGAGACCAGACGACTACTTGACAGATCGATTCGGTGTGTTTCGGATAGCCCAGTGGGGAGCGCTTGGTTGTAGCGGCAGACCCACGGAGGATGAGTCCTTGGTTGTAGCGGCAGACCCACGGTACTCAATGAAGGAGTACCTCTGGAGGCTATGAGGGGGAGGGCTTGGTTGTAGCGGCAAACCCACGGCGGATGAGCGCTTGGTTGTAGTGGCAGACCTGCGGTACTCAATAGAAGGAGTACCTCTTGAGGCTATGAGGGGGAGCACTTGGTTGTAGCAGCAGACCCATGGTGGGAAGCGCTTGGTTGTAGCAGCAGGCCCACAATACTCGACAGTAGGAGTACCTCAGCAGTATTAGGTTATTGAACAGTACCTCGAAGTCGTGACAGGACCACTGTACACTCCAGAGATGGAGCTCTTCAGCAGTTACGTTTTTGATAATGAAAATCCTTGTTTGAGCTGAGACTTTTAACCTTTTTGTTTACCTCATGATTGAGATGGGTCACTTGAAAACTTAGGTATATGTATGGGCATATACCTGGGTAGTGGTTATCCGTTGATTTCATAATCTTTGTGTTTCCTCAAGATTGAGATGGGTTACTTGATAACTTAGATATATGTATGGGCATATACCTAAGTAGAGGTTATCTGTTGAGATCTTCTTTGTGGATATCCATGTTGGTTTTAGTGAGACCTTGTGGGTCTCAGGGTCCCTACTGAGTATCTTTATACTCACCCCTGCATGGGCTATGCCCGCACCTCGTTGTGTTGGTTGCAGACGACGGATAGTGCTGACGGAGGCCGAGTGTTCGAGGACTGGACGGTACCCGGAGGTGGACTACACGACGAGTCAGTACTCGGAGGTGGACTACACGATGAGACGACACACAGAGGAGGTTGACGGGCGAGAGCATTGAGGAGGCTATATGTACCTACCCTTCAGGTAGGATCCATGGTGAATGATCCAGGAGCTGCGCTATCTGTACCTACCCTTCAGGTAGGATCCGTGGTGGACAATCTAGGAGCTACGCCATCTATACCTACCCTTCAGGTAGGATCCGAGGAGGACGACCCAAGAGATGCTTCCTTTCTTCCCGTTGTTGACTTTTTCTGTTGTACTTCATTATGATATAGTTGTACTTTCATTTTGGTTTGTATTCTGGCCCTATTACCTTTCATCACTTCTCTTTGTACTTAGTGTTTTACTTCCGCTTGTACTCAGTAGTGTTTTGTTTACTTTTATAAATACAATGCCTTCCCAGTTATCGGGATTTACGCCTTGGTGCTAGTCGCCAGCCCCTGGCCTATAGATGGCGGGCTAGGGGTAGTCACGACATGGGCCCCGAGGACGGGTCGTGGCATGGAGCTCCTCTAGGACTTTTACCTTGAGAGAGTATATAGTCCTGGGATAGGGGATGCGGTGGAATACACATTCATCATGTTGTCTGGCATTTTGTTACTGAGTGAGGAAATAAAGCATCTAGCAGTGAATTTGATATCCTTCATGGATGAGGATGGATCATCTTACCATCATTTTTTGACTTTCACTCCCCCACTCCTTTAGCGAGTTAGGGAGGAACAGTTTTTTGATGTTAACTATGAGTCCCGACGTGCTTATATTTCACCAAAAAAATTCTCCTGATGGATTTTTGATAAGTGTAGAGCATGTCAGCCTTTTCAGAGGATGCACCATGGTTCAAGGATGTCATGGGAGGATGTGTTTAGGGAATTCCATACATCCATTTGGTGGTACATCTTCTGGTGGAGATGATGTTATAAGACCTCTCATGTTTGTATTGGTTTCCAAGGATGAAGAAAGTTTCGGCATAGTTCATTTCAAGATGCAACACCTATCATCAATTGAATGTTTAGCATTAAAAACTAGCATGCTTGAGCACATCCTTTACCCCTAGATAGATGGTCAGATGGAGAAGACTATATAAACCTTGGGGGACATGTTTTGTGCTTGTGTACTGGATTTTGGACATAGTTTGGAGGACCACCCACCCTAGGAGGAGTTTTCGTACAACAATTACTATCACTCCACCATTTGAATGGCACATTTTGAGGCCTTTTATAGGAGACCATGTAGATCACCTCTATGCTGGACAGACCCAGGGGAGTCAGCACTCATGAGTCTAGATTTTGTACGAGCTGGACCTGAGAATGTGAAGATTATCCAGGATTGGATAAAGACTACATAGTGAAGGAATAAGTCTTATTCCGTCCGGAGATAGAGAGCCTTGGAGTTCAAATAAGGATAACATCTCCTCCTATGGGTCTCAACCAGCAAGGATTATAGATATTTAGCTAGGGAGACAAGCTATCTATGAGGTTCATATGACCTTTCCAGATTCTCAATAGTGTGATCGAGGTGGCGTACTGCCTAGCTCTTCCCCCACATATGAACGCGGTGCATAATGTTTTCCAATTCTCATAGATGAGGAGATAAATGCATGATTCACCACACGTCATCAACTAGAAAGATCTAGACATTTACAATGGGGTGTCTTTTATGGAGTCCCCAGTGTAGATAGAGGATCAACATGAGTGGGTCCTTCGTGGATAGTCAGTCCCTCTGGTGCATGTTTGTTGGGTACATGAGATCCTCTAGGAGAGAACATGGGAGAGGGAGGCTTAGATTCATGCTATGTACCCCAATTTGATTATTAACATTTGTTGTGGATTTTGGGGACAAAAATATCTATGGGGGTGAATGTAGGGTCCCATAATTTCTATATAATTTTTTTCATTATATGTAATTTTTTAAATACTACAAAATTTGACTGTATGTGATTCAAAGGCCCAGTGTGCTTGGAATGTTCCATCAAAAATTGTAAATATATAATAACATGTGTGAGTAGTTTTTCTAAAAAAGTCTAATAACTATTAAAATGGTGACTCTATCAGAAATATGAGGCCACCACTATATTCAAGATGGCATGTTTACCCTAGGCGTGACTTAAGTTATTCAGTTCAGGCCTAAAGTGAGAAAAGTAAAAAATGTCTTAATCAAAAATAAAATAATTAAATAAAATAATTTTATTTCTAAAATGTTTTGAACTCCTGAACGGTGACTCAGAATAAAAATATGAGACAACCACTAAGATCATGTGGGTATCCTTTCCATAGAAATATCCTAATATTGGCCGACACGAGCCAATAGTGGAAGTTAGTTTTGGTCGTAAATAAAGTAATTATGTAACAATTATTTTTATCATCAGATATTTTTAACTCTTAAACACTAACTCATATTGGAAATTTGAGAGTACCGTTATGCTCGTGATGGCGTGTACCCTTTAGGAAGAGCCTAACATCGACCGCCACGGGTTGAGGGTAAATTAATTTTTTCTATAATTATTTTAAGGTACGTTCAGCAAACGTGAAAGTGGGATTTCATATCTTTTGAACCAGTGCTCATATCAAAAATTAGAGGGCATCAGTGAATTCGAAGTTATGGAATTCTCATAGGTGAAGCATACCTTAGGCTAGCATGGGATGAGTAGAAAAGTAATTTTTCTGAATTTTGGAGAAAAATAATAAAATATTTCAAATAAAATATTGTATTTCTATCTAAAACATTTGAGAGGAAGATAGAAGAACTGTAATGTAATGAAGAACATAAAATAAAATACATTTAATGAAACGTCCCTTTGGATGTGTAACTTTAATGTTCATGGATTAAATATTAATTAATTGTTGTTCATTAATTAACCATATTAATGAACACAACATGGTGAGAATTCTTTTATTTAATCAAACCATTTGCATGGGAATTGAGGATAGACAGAAGGAACCTCTAACAAAATGCTGAGGACTTTCGTCTCCAATGATGAATGGTGGAAAATGATGACCATTGGGGGAATCGATTTGGGAATCGATGAATGACGATGAACGACTTCAAATATAGATTACTTCCATCATCCAAACAGATTCCACCAAATCCAGGTAGGGTATTTAAATGTTTTATGATTCCTCATATCCTGTTCATGGAAGATAAATAGAACACGGACCAACTGACTATCGGTTTGATCTGAGACTCCTTTGTTCTTGTGGTTGGTTATTACAGGGTCTTATTTTGGGGAATTTGTCTTTCTAATTGATGATTTTTATCACCCCATGTTAGAACACTAATGCGGAGGGTGCATACCAATTCGAAAAAGTCCCAGACCCCCTCCATTCAAGGTTTATGTGTTTTCTTTGTCCTTGATCGGGAAATGATTCCCTAAGATGATTTTTAGATTCTCATGGTGAATCTAGTGACCCGAGATGCCCGTAGGTGCATATGGGAAAGAAAACGGCCCACCGGAGCATCTCTGTATGATCACAGAAGCAAAAACCAGTGGGGCGGCCGACCGGTCCAGCCTTATGTAAGAGCGGCACCAACCATGCCATGATAGAGGGAACAACGTGACAATTCTGTGCCGCGCAGGAGAAGGTTAGACCCACTCGGGATGCTCGGGCTTCTAGGCAAGACAAGCATACTACTCTAACTAGAAGATTTAGTGGGGGTGGCACCCTACTAGCGCTACTAGCTGGATGAACCAAACACATCACGTTTGATCGATGCATCCAGTAACCGGGCCGCATCCCCATGAGCCAAATGTTTCAAGGTAGGTCAGACCTGCCGACAGGACAGGACCCACTAGAAGGGCTGGACCCTCCAATTGGGCTGGGTCCACCATCCGGGCCAGACCTTCTAGCTATTTTGGCTGGGTTGGGCCCCTACCGGACATGAGCATTACCATTCATATTTCGCTTAATTGGGTGTATCTCGCAAATTCGGCGTTTCATTGACGCGTCGTCAGTGGTGTGAGGAACCTTGTGATAAGGTTGTCCTTTTGTGATACTAAAATTGAGTTTTGAAAGAAATTGGAGTATAGAAGGGCTGGATTAGACTCGAATCCTAATAGGTCCTATTTAACTTTTTTTATATGTTATAGACCATGCGTCGGATTGACTCTGTGTATGTCTTGTTGGAACCCTTAAGAAATGGTGGTCCCTTGAGTTACTTATTTTTTTGACTTCATGGAAGTTGAAATATGACCAGTGGAATGAGGAGCTGTTTCTCAGGAACTCAAGAACACCATGTGCAGATATCATGTGGATGAATATCAATTGAATAGTGAGAATTTGTGGATTGGTAGCAGACCGACCCTATTTGTATCGACAAAAGTGCTACCATGTTTGGATCAACAGTAGAGAGAGCCTGTATGAATATATAATAGAGAAACCCTCTATGGATCGATAGTAGAGAAACCCTATGTGGATCAATAGAAGAGAAACCCTCTGTGGATCAACCGTAGTGCAACCCTATGTGGATCGACATTAGAGAGACCATGTGTGGATTGACAATAGAGTGATCCTGTGTGGATTCGCAGTTCAGTGACCCTTCATGGATCAGCAGTAGAACCTAATAATAGAATAAAATGATCTATATAAAGACTAATCATCATTATTCTTGTCTAATAATTTTTATATGTGGTGTGATATATCTTTTACTTATTGTTATGTGATTGAGATTATTTTATGTGGTTTTTAATTTTTGGAAATCTGAGAGACCTTCAGGGTCATAGGGTCCCAACTGAGTAATGTTATTCTCTCCCCTACACAGGCTTCCCCCGCACCATGTTGGGTCTTTTGTAGAAAAAAACATCATGAGTAAGACTCAAGGAGCCAGGTCAAGGCAGTGCTTAGTGGTGATTGACAGACATGGTGAGTGACAGTGACAGCAGACAACGAGCAGTACATACCCTTTAGGTTAGATCTATTGTGGATGACCTCTGGATCACGTTCTTCCTTTTTTTGTACTTTCTTTCAATTTGGTATTTTATACTATACCCTTTATATTTAGTACTTACATTTCCTCTCAGTTGTAATTTTTTGTAATGGTTATGTGTTCCCTTTTTCCATTTTGGTTTAATTGTATGTAGTGTGTACCTAGTATGTGTGCGTACAGGTGTAATGGAAATGCCTTCTAATTTTGGATTATTCTTTTCTGGTGATAGTCGTCAACCCATGGCCTATGAAAGTCGGGCTTGGTGTAGTCACGACACAGGAACTGGGGTATGAGTTATGATAGAAAATGGAATTGGAAACAAAAAATATCAATTAATGGTATTATTATTCTTTTTGTATTTTATCACATTTGTTTCAAATAGGACTTCTATAAAATATTTTTCATTTTTAAGTTCTTTATATCAATGGGCTACCCATTTCTTCTCCATGTGGTTTTTTTGGAATTAATTTGCGTATTCCTCTTGAGATTATACTCACCTACTATATGAGAACTTTTTTTACATTATAGATTTCATTTAATGGGATATGGTAAAGGTAAATTTATAACATTTCTCTTGTGATGCTTCTTGGTTTCATGAGAATGGAATATGGAGTTGGAAATTGGAGACAATTCAAGTGATTCTTAGGGTGATATCAATTTGTTTCTTTAAGTTATTATAGACTAAGTTTAATTCATTATTTTTGTTTCTTGTTTCTATTTTCACTTTTATATGGTCATACTTTTGGTTATACCCTTTAAGTTGAATTGTGTGTACTCATCGATAATATGTATTATCCTGATTGATTACAATATTTATTATTGGGTTTTTTATTTTTATATGTAAAATCATCCTCAAATTTTTCCATAATCCATTTAAATTTATTTCTAACCTTATAATCCTTACGGATTTCACCCATATAGATTGGAACTTCAACACTTCTCATGAAAATGAGTTGTGGTTGGAGGTCAAAATGGTATTATTATATGTTGGTCTATATATCATATTTGGACGGTATGTTAGAAAGTTGTATTGGGTAAAAATGTATTTTATTTCACTTATTGGGGAATTATCGTCTCATCAATTCCTTGAAATTATATAAAACATTATTTTATAGTGGGTGGTGAGTAAAGGGATTTTTTCTTCTAATTATTTAAAGTGTGATATGGTGAAAGTTTTTGAAATATAAAAGATGATGCTAGAAGAAATGTTGTTTCACATGAGCCACAAGAAAAATAATTTTATTCTAGATAATCATTTATTTTATGAAGTCTATTAATTTAGGAAATAAAAATGATTAACCATAATATGTGTATCAATCCATGATTTTTAATAAACATAATCTACCAATACATTGGGTGGATTCATATCCTAAAAAATAAATTTTGTCATTGAATTATGTTTATTAGACCATCAGTCTCTTTGGTACACATGTTGAGTTAATGGTAATGATAACAATTCATATTCTCAAGGATATTTCACACTAATGATAGAATTTATTTTTCCAATCTAAAATCCCAAATGGATGTACATGAAATGATATTAAATAATTTTTTGACAAAAAATGTTAAATCCTCACCCCATCAATATAGAGGGTATGATTTATTTACTTTTCTAGATGAAATAGAAACTACTTGTGAAAATTTACATATATATGATTATGAAAACAATAAATTTCATATGAGAGGAAGATGCTAGTACATCTTTAAAGGAACATATCGATGAATATAGTTTACTCTTAGAGATTCCATATAAGATATAAGTCCTCATTATTAATGATTACATCGATATATTAAATGGAGATGTGGTATAAGAATGGGATATCTATTGAAATATAGGTGGAGGGAGTTCATTTTTTCACAATAGGAATGGGTGGGAACACTACTGTATAAACCATGCAGAAGTGGGAATGCTATTTCCATTGTGATGGAATAAGTCAAAAATTAGAAAACAAAATACCTTATCAATCCTCTAAGAACTAATAACATGACCCAATATTTTTATCATTTTGTTATTAATTAATGAAATAGATTTTTTTTCTCCACCAAGGTCATTTCACAATTTTAATTAGACGGTACATATAAATAATTATTTCCAATATTTTGTTATGTTACCTACTGGTAATTCTTCTCATGCATCCAAAATATCTTGTGCCTTAAATGGATGATCATTTTTTAAAAATAATCAGCCTTATAAGTGATAAATACATGGTGATTTTTGGAATAACACTAGCATTTAAGATACAAAACCTCGTCATGAATGAAAGGGTCAATTAATTTTAGTAATCAGTTGTATAGAGTTGACTAGATAATCCTAAAGGATCAATATGATCCTTTTATAGTGTGAGATACTATTATTTTCAATTATATCCTTTTGAATTATTTTTGATAATGGTGTGTCCCAATATGTCATTAGTTATTACATTTTTGATCATATGTGTATACATATTGAGATAATTTAATATATTTTAAAACATCAAACACATATCAACCAATAAGTCTGTAAATTAATTAAATGTGTAGTGTGTTCTATAACTTTCGACATGGGTGAATGGGATTGGTACATATATATTATTTATATGGATATATTCCATCTAATTTTGGGAATTTATTTATGGACATCCTTTAATCCCCATGTCAAATTTTATTTTATGTAGGTTATTTTTAAATCACTAAATAGGGTTAAAAATATCACTAAAGGAGATTAGGAAGTGAATAAAAGAATATATGGACCCTGGTTCTATTCGATTACACCATATACTATCATTTTTCAATGATTACCTTTGAATGAGTTGATCAAATCAAACATTGAAATTTTCCAATCATCATTAGAATGTTTCCTAATGCCATTCTAGATAATTTCATTATATTTCCACTTATTAATTAATTAAAATTTGTTATTTATATATTACTAGGGATTAGTTCATTTTCACATCCATATTATAGTATAGAACAAATGGAATTGAAGGAATATAATGATTTCTTGGAATTGTAATAATATTATGGGTTCATCCAACGTAGTACCTCTTTGTGGGAATCCCTAAGTATTTTTTTCATGAAAATTGATATAAATAATTAGATTTGTGTTAATTTCCATAATATAAATCAGGTTAGTATAATGAAGTGATATCATTGACCCTAAATTTATGATTTATTTAACCAATTTTAGGGATCCTAGTGGTTGTATAAAAATGATATATCACCAATGTATTTTAAAATATTATTTATGAAAAATGTCATTCCAATTCAAACCTTTAGGAGAATTTATAGACATCATGAGTGTGTGGGTATAACCATAGGGCTTGTGAATGCACTAACTGTATTTATTTTATTAATTAATTGGGTCTTTTAGAGGTATTGTGACTCCATTTTATTGGCATTCATCAATAAAATTATGGTTTATTCTATAACTAAGTCATATAATTAAAAACACGGGATTATAGTGTTCGGTGTCTTATGATATCATCTCTTTTGTAGAAGGATTATAAAATGTAATATTTGGATACAAGATAAATTTTTTGGGGGCCATATCATCACTAAAATTTGTGTTTCAATCAATCATAAAAATATAGAAATTATTTTCTCATGGAAACCACCAATTAATGATTTTGAGTTACATTGTTTCCTTTTAATATAATGATAAAACCAACAATTTTTTCATGGTATTTCATGAATTTATGTACCAATTAACACTTTAAAAAAGAATGGTGTTCCTTTATAAAAAAATAGACATGTGACAGAAATATTTTGATGAGCATAAATATCCCAGTAAAAAATCATTGTTTATTACATTTCTATTATCTGAATGAAGTTATGTGGTCTATTGTGATTTATCAAGATCATGTTTTGGTTTTCGACATTTATTAATATCATACTGTAGCTTATCCCTCACGATAGGTATGGTTGCAAGATAAAATTACCCAATTTTTTTTTAAATTTATGTTTTGTTCAATTATTTATAGAAATGGTTTAATTATATTTTTACTGATTAATTCATAGTGTTTACCTATCACAATTTCTTAAAACATTTTTTCTAAAAATGGGATTTAAAGATAATACAATGATGAAGAATGTAATATCTACAAATTTTTGAATTAAACTTGATATATACACTAGGAAAAAAGAAAATTTACATCTGATTTATTGATTAGGTACTCATATATATTGACGTAATGATATTTTTAAATTGACAATAAATAAATAGAGTCCAAATTGACCCAAATGGTATTTTTAAATACAAAATATTCTATAAAATGATATAAAATTTATAAAAATATAATATTTGGAAAAAGAGTTTATATAAGTCATAAAATTTCATTAATTAATCACAAATTAGTCGATTTTCTTGTTATGGTAATTATTTAACCCTAAAATTGTAAATCACATGATAAAACAATATGGGTTAAATGGGTTAAAAAAATAGATAAGGATTCAAAAAATTTTAAAACTTGTCTAATTTTTGTGGGATAATTATATTTCGACCACTGCTCACCCTATATTCTAATTAGATCAATTTGGACCTATTTGTAATATAAATGAATTTATATTAACTTAATACAAAAAATAATTCCAAGAGTACACCTTCCATTTTCTACAAAATGGAACTCATTCATCTATATTCCTTAAACATAACAACATTTTTTTTATAAATGATCCGGATACCCCCTTAATATAATAAATTCCCAAATTATAGTGACCTTATTTTTGGGTGAACACATTACTTATATGTGTTAAGCTGCTAAACAATGGTGATCACCCGAAGGAAAGAAAATATTTTTATTTAATTGTTTTTATATTATTTATTCTTCCACTTCCTTCATATATTATTCAAACATGATGAAATTTTAACCCCAATATCCTCAATACTCTGATGTTTTATTATGTTAGTATCATAACCTAATTCCATCTCTGATTCAATAAAATGGGAAATGGACTTATTATTTGTGCGTACATGTGAATTATCACTTCCATTAACTGATATTGTTTGTTTCCAATAATAGTCTCTCAAGACTATTTACAATGATATAATTAATGTTTATATGTGATAATAATTAAATATTTATTATTATAAGATAATAAATAAATAAGATATGTTTTTACTTTCTATTCACATAAAAAAGATAATATTGTTCTTGAGTATATGTGAACTATCACCTCCACGAAGCGATGTGAATCATTTTTAATCACCAAATCACATGAACTGTATATATATATATATATATATATTTGTAAATTTAAATTATTATTGTGATTTATAGTATATTAATATCATTAAATAATGATAAAATAATAATTACCTTCTTATGATAAATGATTAATGAAGTATTGGAACTTTACTCTTGCATACGTATATCTTACCATCTCCATGATCTTAATGTAGTTTATTTTTTATAAAAATAATTTATGGTTGGATTTAAAATAAGAATTTATATATGAATGTTATTATTATTTCATGACTATTATTATAGATATTATGGACTACAAACCACTTTGACTATTGACATCAAACAAATGTCATTTTGCACTAGAGTACCGAATATCGAAAAAGCTCCCAATGTCAACATAAATAATTAAGTAATTATTATAATAGGATCATAAGTCTCAAAAATAGAATAATATACTATAATATTATTCAAATTAAAGTAAATAATTTACCAAATTTTATTATTTGTGAATATATAGATTATACATAAACATTCTGACTCAAGCTAATATAAATTTTAAATAAAAACATCATTTGAAATGTTTTAAATATTTATAGTTTTTAGTATTTAAATATTATGTCCATGTTTTTAATTTTTTTTTTTTTGAAATTATTTCTATTGAAACAAATGTTTTATAATTGTAATTTTTTAATTTAATTAAAATAATTTCATAAAGGAATAATTTTAAGGGGATTTCTTTTAAGAACCTCTTTTATATTTACTATTTAAACTATATTTAGAAAATCTAAAAGGGATGTTTTATTTAACACATATGTCATGACCATATTTTCCCACTTTTATTTCACATTAATGTTTTTACTATTACTGTATATGTTTACACTATACTTTTCAAATAATGTGGTCTCATTTTTTGAGTGTGCGGCTTTGTAAAAATGAAAAGTGATATCAAATCGGAAATATTATTATTCATTTATTCATGATTTACATGTTGTGTTTATGTTTTTTTATGGAAATTTCTTATGTATATAGGTGTTTCTATGATAAAATGAGTATAGGAGGAACTGTTATTTCTCTTTATTTCATTGGGTAAGTAGATGGAGTTTACTTGTTGGGTTTCTCCTATGATTTTTAAGAAATATACCTTTATGGGTATTCCAAATGTTTCCATAAATTTTACTCCCTATATATCCATCAATGGTACAATGTAAGAATGATATAGAATCCAAAAGTTACCAATACCATATATAATTTATACAATATTTTACAGTAATCATTTTATTTCATGGGGTAATATAAAGGGTTTATATTTTATGGGTGGAGTATAACATAGTGAAAATATTTTTAGGGGTTTATAAGTATTCATGTACTCAAATTTTGTTTCCTTATATTATATCCTGAACTGAACTTTTTATTCTCAACGCATGTTTTAAAATGCTTTTCAGAATTATTAAGATAATTAAGTACAACTAAGATGCCAGGATGAAATTATTAAATAGGAGTCTAGAAAAGCAATCATGTTTTAATATAAAATGGCTTCCTTTGGTGGGAAAAAATCGATAGTGTGTATAAGTGTCCAAATGTAATATATGGATATAATTAGATTTTTTTTCCTAATTCTCTAAAAAACTAAACTAAAAATAACTTCTAATGTGAATCCTTGTTCATAAATACAAGAATTAATAATTCTTAAGGTTGGGTACATACACATAAAATCTATTAAATTTCATCATCACCTTGATAATTACATATATAATAATGGGGTAAGATCAAGTTCTCAAAAATGGTAAATATTTCCTATCAGAATCATTGTTTTTATGTGATCAAAAAATGATCATATGTGAATAATCAAGATACATAAGGAAATCATACCCCCATCAATAATTTATAAATCTTGAAATAAATATCTACCTAAAAAAAGACATGAATCATTATATTTAATCAGTAAACATGATCTGTGATATCATAACATAGTTGTGATAATGTTACTTAATCTATGAATCCTCCTTCAGAATGGGAAAAAGTATTATTATAAGGAACATAAAATTCATGAAAGAAACCATATATTTCCGTTTTTTTTTTGAGAAACTAATTTGTGTTCACAAATAAATGTATCTGGATATATAAACAAAAAACCAATTCATGGAAGATATATATAGGACACCACTATTCTTAAAGAATACCTACATATTCCATATGAAATCTATCATTTATCATATCATAATGTACCAATCAAATGAAAATTTGTTCTATTAAATGATTCATTAAAATCCATGGAAATAACATAGTTTTTATATATTTTTAATTAGAAAAAAACAATCATAGTTTCATCTATATTAAAAACATGATAAACCCTTGGAAAAAACTATTAATTCAATGTGATAAACTATAATTTTAGGTAAATACCATTCAATTATGATATAATAGAATATGATATTTAAAAAATATAGATAATGGTTATATGGTTATAAAAATAAATTTCCTATTTAATCAATTTATTTAATCTTGGTGGAAATCCTTAAATCAATTGAATATAAAATATCATATTCACTGAAGGAACTCATTAAAAGGGAAATTTCGTTTATAGACCATAAATAAATATAAAAGAAAATGGCATTGATGGGATATTTTCATGATAGTAGAGAATATTTATAAACCACCAATAGAAAAAATGATGTATGGTATAATTTTATGAATATTTTCACCCTGATTATGGTATGTCAATAGAATATTAATTAGTTGAAAACACGACTAAAAGTTTAAGGAGAACCTCATTGGAAATAAAGAATGTTCCCCCTCATTTAAATTAATTTTAAGAAAAAAAAATACAAAAATACAACAAAATAATTTGTTTTTGATAACATATAGAGAGTAACATTCACATATAATAAAAATATAAAATGAAACATAAACATATATTTTATAAATAATTTTTAACTTCATCATAAAAATATGATGTGATAGGTCACATTCAAAAGTTATTTTTTAAATTGGGTGAATAAAATACAATTAAATAAATAAATTTTTAAATGGAAACATCAATAATGGATACTATGAGGAACAAAATTATTATAAAAATAAAGTTGTGGTGGGTGTTAAAAAATTTGATCTTGAAATTTTGGAAAACACTTCCAAATATTTTTTAATTCTGTTTTCTAAAACCCACATCATAAAAAGTGTATTATATTTTTCATTCAAAAAATTTGTAATTGCATTTATGATAATCCTAAAAAATTATAAATAATATATTTCTCAAAAAAAAGATTATAAAAATGACATAATTTGAATTATGAATGTAGAATAAAATATTCAATAATAATATTATGATTTATTCCTATCAAGGATCCACATTAATTTTAAAAAAATTTATCAAAGAAGTGGTTTTTTATTATGAGATATAAATTACCAAGTTATATAAAAAGGAAATAACAAAGTGAAATATTATGATCAATCAATTACAAAAATGTATAATAAATTAATAATTTTTATGACCTAATGAATCAATGATTGAATCAATAAAACTCTCCCAGATTTTTTAAAACAACAACTAATTGAGAATAAATTGATGATTGTAATATAAACATTAAAATATATGTATATGGAGATATTTTAATATGTGACAACAATTGGGCAGTTATTTAACAATATAAATTAAATTATGGGGCACAATATAAAAATATCACCCATAGAGATAAAAATTAGGCAGAGTAACTCTTGCATGGTTCCCCTAAACTTTCAAATTCACTCTATGAAAATTTTAAACTATCCTATATCTCATAATACCGTATTAAAAAAATAACATATTATTAATTTAATTTTTAAATAGTCTTCACATTTATATTAGTTAATTATTAGTAATTTTTGATGTCAGGTGTGGGTAATCTCAACCATTTTGAACTAGTTTTGTAATAGTTATTTTATTATTCATTAACCTCCCAAAAATAATAATAAAATATTAATAAGAGTTATATAATATATTACATATAATTACATTTGAATTTAAAATTTTCCTTTTTTAGTACATTAGTAATTATCTTAGATGATGAAAGTGAAAACAAACATTTCTTGTGGATTTTCAACCGATGATGGTTGTTTTATTAATTTATAAGTCAAATATTGAAGTTTATTTTATATAAAAAATAAATAATATTTATATTTTTTTATCATTTTATATAAATTATTATCTTTTCAAACCCAAACATGATATAATTTCAAACAATAAATCATATTGGTGTTCTAAAGGACACAAAAATGAACATGCAATGGAAATGAATGATTATGTGGAGACTTAGGTGCAATATAATTACACCAGAACAATAATGAAATCATTTTGTGTTTATTAGATTCATATATAATAAACATTATGAATTTATAACATGATCTAGTAGATAATATTTATTATGTAATATGAATTAATGATTTTACTCCTATTACACTTTTTCTTTATGATTTAATTTTGGATAAATTTTTTAATTATATCATTAATAGGTACTCATATTTTTCAAAAAATATAATTAATTATTTAAGAAAAATATTATTTTTTCTTTTGAAACCAATCACATAACAATCCAAATTTTGTAGTGATGAAATGAAAAAATGAAATGGATTGTTCTATAGAGAAGGTGATCCACTCATATTAATGGATAATGAATTAATTTTCCATAAAAAGGTGTAATAGAATAACAAACCGACCACATAATTCCATAGAAGGTGCATTAATTTATTACATTGACCTAATAAAAATGAATATAATCACAAAGGACCAAAAATATTAGTAGACTTAAAAAACTAGATTGCATATATGATAGCCATAAAACATTGGGAAAATGAAAAAAATCATAATATATGAAAAATATATGAATACTTGAAACTCATTAAAAGGATTCCTCCCGATACCCAGGGAAAAGGAAACATAATAAGATTGAGATAAAATTATCATATAGGGTTTATAATGTGGAATAAATAATGAATCAATATGTTTAAATCAATATCAAAAGGTAAATATCTAAGACCACAAGACAAATAAATCAGTAAACAGAGAATGTAATGAATCCATATATTTTTTATATGAAATAATAATGGATAATAATAATAATAATAAGTTAATTATCTATGATGTAAATGACTACTTATTATACCTCATTTCTTAGGCACATGAAAGCCTATACCGTCAAGACCTTTCACATGAAAATTTAAAACTATCAGTATTGGAACACCCCAAGTATGCACACATTGTACAAAATCACATTATCTATTTACTATTTTGTCACAATAATTTAGACTATTCATGGTATTGAGAAATAATATTAAACTAATGACTAAAATAATGTAAAACTCCTCCTCTCATCCACTATAAATACCACCCACTCCCCCCTCTACCTCCCACACCTCTAATACCATGTGAATTGCCTATGTTATTCCCATTATTCCTCCCAAGACCCTTCCCCACGTCCAAGGCCAATTTTTCTCATCTATATCCCACAACCAAAGGCCATATGGAGGATCTCAAGGTGAATAGATCAATATGTAAGCATCCAATTTTATTTTCTTCCTTTTATTTTCAATTTTCATTCTTATTCATCTTATTTCCTCACCAACCCTTATCCAAGATGAATGAATGATCCAGAATATTATATATATTGTGGATTTTCTTATTTTTTATGGATGATTAACCGCTATACTTCTTATCCTATCAAACTTATTATAGAATTAAAACACCATCAATGATGTGTCGATTTACTGACATCATGGAATATGTGATTTCAATTTATATTAAATAATAAAAGGATGGACATGAAATCATTTTTATGGTTTAACCAGACTATAATTTATGTATTATATCTTATATAATGCTATAAAATCCATTTTACACTTGTTTATAATTTATAAAACAAATTTAGTTCATTATGATCGAAGTATCGCAAAAATGACCTATAAAAATATAAATAATGTTTTAACTTATGAATCATCATCATGTCTGAATTCAAAATGAAAAATTTTATAATTTATGGTATTGGAAATATTTAAATACCAACCCATTCCAATTTTTAAGTTTCACATACAATGGACCAGAATATTCTTTACGAACCACCCATGGAAACCATTTATTGCACGCACCAAAAAACAAGAGAAATAAAAAAGTGTTAATAATAAATGGGTGAAACGATGTTATAAATTCATTACATAAGGTGTTATAAATAGGAATATGTTTCTGTAAGATATTAATAATATTATTTTAACCTTAAAATAAGTGGTTTAAACACGTTTTAAGTATGTTGATCCAAATGTAAGGGATCCTATATATCTAAATTGTAATCAATAATCTCCTCTATGTTCATCTCTATAATTTATAATTCCTATGTATGGGGTATATTATTGTACCCTTCCTATACTACCTTATGATATACTAATGATGAGATTCTAAATTTCTATCTCATTAATCCCTACTTTTTACATTTGTTACCATGCTCAAATTTAGTAATTGAATTCTAATCCTAATTTTCATTCTTTAGGTTAACCATCGCCTTCAATGGTTTTATCATGATAAAAGGATTTTTTAAAATTAAGTTGATTATGTTATGTTTTATTATGTTTATTTATATTATATATATATTCCCTTAATTTAATCAATTATATCTTAAATTTTATTGTATTTGTAGCGGACTTTACCCTTAAAATCACTTTAGATTTCTCTTTTATGAAATCCAAAGAGATTGTTATTTTTTTTATTATGTCTTGAGTGTTATATTGTGATTTAATAATGTTTTAATACTATATTATATCTTTTATATGTATTATAGTTATTTTTTAATCATAAGGTTTTCATTATTTCGTTTGTCCGGTATTTATGTTCTAAGAGTGATTTTAAAAAAAATGAATTCTAAAATCTGAATGTGTTTTTCACAATGGTGTAAATGAGTTATGAAGTTATTTATTTATGATATATTACTTGGACATTATTTATGTTGGGTTGATCCCTTTGTAGCTCATGATTTAATGGGTGTTCCCCATTATAGCTCACGATATGTTGGGTCGATCCCATTATAACTCAAGATATGATTGGTGAGCCCGATTATAACTCTCCAATATATTGGGTACTTCAAAGATATAATTTTAAAAAATGTTTATTACATGTGTAATGGTGAATGTAATAGTAATATGGTATATATTTCTTACATAACTAAATGATGTTTATATTCATATGAATTACTTTGATTATGGGTTTTATTGGTTTTCATGTTATCACTTGACTAATGATTACTTTTTTATATCCCTTACGGAGTTTTGTACTCATCCCATGATTTTATTAGAAAAATTACATGATATAATGATGGGAAAGATAATGAAGGGATTCATGACAAATGTTTTCATGATTTTTCAAAGAAATTATGTTTCATTTGAAATGTTTTATATTTTTTAAAAAAATTAATATTGTTTTAATAGTATTCACATGTATGACTATGATATGTTATGAAAGTTTTATGTCCTAATTACCTAAAAAACTAATCGTGAAAAGATCCTCAATGCATAAGAATTTATTTTATTATACAACACTCAAAATTATGTAATTTTTTAAGGTCGGGTCCTTATAGTTGGTATCAGAGGATTGTTTAGATATCTTTAGGGGTAAGAATGATTTTAATTGAATTTCATAAATGATTTTTAGTTTATGGTTAATTGAAAATGATAGTGAATTTGAATATTTACATGTTTATTTTACAATGATATGTCTTTTTAGAATGGTTTTTGGTAGATGAAAAAGGTATTTTAATGTAGGAATGCACTAAGAGGCTGATACCAGTCTCAATTTGTAGCATTCAATAGTATGAATCGGAACTGAGTAGTTCATGCCAACAATGGTGTAGTTAAATAAGGATATAAATGGTGGTGGTATCTATGTTAGAGAGAAACCTAATATACCATAAAGAAACATGTCTTTTGTGGATCATTTTATAAGGAAGCATCCTCCAGCATTCAGTGGAAGCACATTTCCAGTGATAGAAAAAGGATGGATCAACTCTCTAGAATAGATATTTGATGTCATGGGATGTTTAGAACATCAAAAATTAATACTAGAAATTTATTGTTTTGAAGTTTAAATTGTTCTATGGTGGTCTCCACTTAAGAATAAGGTATAAAGAGATGATCTTGACAGTCAATAATGGGATGATTTAAAGAGTGCTTTCTTAAGAAAAATAATTTTCTAAAACATGATGGAATTAGTATGGAGAATCAGTTCCTAGAATTGAAGCAGAATGATGATGATTCTATAGAAGCATATGAAGCCAATTTTACAAGACTATACTGGTACGTACCATATTTACTCAGGATCTTGATAGTAAAAGTAATATATTTTACTTTGGTTTTAAACCCTTTTTATGAAGAGATTTGTCTTCACAAAAGTTTAAAATCCATGGGAAACTTTTTCATTGTGGTGAAAAAGTGAAGATGGAGTTTTCTAAAACATATATTCCTTATGTTGAAAATAATATTAAGTGGTGTGGTTGCTATGAGTTGGGGAAGAATTTTCTAATGAAATCATGTGGTGAGAAAATCCTTTTCTATTCTTGTGAAATCTCTTGTAAAAATCATCCTAGTTAATGTCTTATAAATTTTGGGAAGTTCTACCGATATGAAATGTTTGGACACATGTTTGATATGTGTAAATAAAATGATCTGCTGATTATTGATAACCTAATGGTGAGTTGTTTAACAATAAGAATTCGGTCATTTTTATAATGTTTGTCCGAAGCTAGTCACTCAGGTAGGTAATCATCATGATTGGAAGTAGAAGGGGGTGGTAAAATCATTTTCAACCACTTCAACAAATTCTAATCCACAAAATGAGGTATTATTAGGCATATTATTTTTTTTAGAGATTTCAATAAAAAAAATTGATTCGGGGTCATCAAATTTTTTTATTTCTGAGAAATTATCAGAAAAATTAAGAATTGTATCTCATGAAATGGAACTATAACTCATGGTAAAAACACCTCAAGGGAATTGTTTAGAAGGATAAAAATATAATAATCAATAAATCATTGTCTATGGAACTATTATACCTTAAAACCTATATTTATTGCCTCTAGTGGTGTTTAATGTTATTTTGGGTATGGATTGGATTTATATATATCATGTAATGATTGATTGTACAGCTAAAGAAGATTTTTTTCATAATGTGTTTCGGTTCGTATACAAGAATGAACACATGCCATTGATAAAATACCATAATTCTGAAAAACTATTAAAAGAAGAAAATTAAAGTTATCTTGCTTATATTTTAGAAAACAATGGAAATGTTTAGATTAATTATGTTTTAATGGTAAACGAATACATGTATGTTTCCCCAATTATTTATCCAGAGTAATACCTGAGCAAGAAGTTGAATTTATAATTGACTCAGTTCCTAATTCAAATTTAATTTAACCCAACATATTGCATGACATAAATGAATCTTATTGAATTGAAAAATCATTTGCAAGTGTTGCGTGATAAAGCCTTCATTCATCAGAGAACTTCGCCTTGGGGTGCCCCTATTTTGTTTTTTAAAATAAAACAAGGTTCCATGGGAATTTTCATTTATTATAGTGCTTCGAAAAGAATTATGGTTATGAATAAATATTAATTTTTTCATATTGATGATTTTTCTGATTAGTGCCAAGAGATCAGTGTTTTCTAAGATTGATTTGAGACTTGGGTACCAGTAGCTGATGGTGAAATAGGATAAAATTCTTAAAAAAACATTCTATATTAGATATGGGCATTATTGGTTTGTTTTTATACCCTTTAGTTTGATAAATGCACAAGGTGTATTCATGGTTCTTTTTAATAGAATATTTTAGGACTTCATGGATATATTATTGGTTAGGTTTGTTGGTGACATTCTTGTATATTATAAAAGTAAAGGGGACCGTGAAAAACATCTAATGGTTGTTTTTAAAACATTAAAAGAATAGAATTTGTATGGAAAATTCAATAAGTGTGAACATTTGTTACAAAAAATTTCATTCCTTGGTCACATTGTTTCAAAATATAGCATAATTATTTATCCTATTAATACAAAAGATATTCATAAAGGGAAAAGACCAAAAAATTAAACTGAGATTCATAGATTTCTTGGTCTGGTAGTCTATTACCTATAGTTTGTTGAAAACTTTTCATATTTATCCATCCTAGTGAAGTTAACTCGAAATTGTGTCAAGCTCATTTGGACAAAATAATGTGATGATTGTTTTCAAGAATTGAAAAATAGATCATTGAGTACTCTAGTTCTGACACTACCCTCCAGAAATGGAAATTTTTTAATCTATAAAGGTGATTCATTGAAGGGAAATGGTTTTGTTCTGATGGAGAATGATCATGTAATTTCTTATTATTTATTTGAGTTGGTACATCATGTGTTAAATTCCTATACACATGATTTGGAATTAGTAGTTGTGGTATTTTCTTTAAAATAAAGGATGAATCATTTATATAGATACAAATGTAAAATATATACTGACTATGAATTTTTAAAGTATTTATTCACTCTAAATTAATTGAATATGAGGCAGAGAAGATGTATTGAAATAATAAAGGGTAATTATTGCATGATCAATGACCATCCAAGAAAAGAAAACAATGTGGCCGATGCTTTGAGTCAAAAACACCATGCATTATTAACCATGTTATGTCACAAATATGAACCCTTGATTAATGATTTAATGAATTTTGGATTACAATTTGTTGGTGTGGGAAATTCATCTATTTATTTTTAGGTTTCAGTGTAGTAATCGTTATCAGAAAGAATTAAGCAAGCGCAAAAGGAAGACTGTGAGATATAGGAAAAGGTGGAATTGGTTAAAATGGGTATGTTTCCAGAATTTAATTTTGATAATGATTTTGTTCTATGATTTGGGAAGATATTATGTATACCTTTTGATTCCAAACTGATGAACAAATTGTTATATGAGCCTCACAGTTCTTTGTCTTCATTCTATTTTGGTTGCATAAAGATTTATATAGACCTATGAGAGTATTATTAGTGGAATGGAATGAAATGGTATATTGTTTTTCTTACTATAAAATGTTTGAATTGTTAAAATGCTAAAGTTGAGTGGTAGTTACCAAAAGGGGTTCTTCATTATTTACTAGTTTAAGAGAGGAAATGGGAAAACATATTCATAAAATTCATTATGGGACTACCTAAGTCTTTTTGAGGTAACATTGAAATCTGGGTTATTGTTGATCACCTAACTAAATATGCACATTTTCTTCCAAATCAAGATATACTTTCATTGGATAAGATTTCTCCAAAGTACCTCAAATAGATTGTCTGGTTACGTTGATTGCATCTTTCCATTGTATCTGATCAACATCCTAGGTACACTTATAATTTTATTAAGGTACTTAAAAATCATTGGGAACATAATTTAATTTAAATATAGCTTTTCATCCTCAATCAGATGGGTAGTTAGAATGAATGATTAAGACATTGTTAGATGTGGTTCTAGTTTTCTCAATGGTCTCCCAAGGAAGTTGGGATCAATAAATTTTTTTAGTTATTTTTTCTTATAATAATATTTTTCATTCCAGCATAAAGATAGAACCTATTGAGGCATTATATAGAAAGAGATTTCAGACACTAATGTGTTGGAATGATGTCATTGGAAGGAAGTTGATTGGTTATGAATTAGTAGAGGAAGTGGATGAGAAAGTTAAGATGATCCAGCAACATAAGATGAGAGATCAGACCATGAAGAATCATTATGTAGATAACAGAAGGAAATACTTCTCTTTTGAGGTAGGTGACCAATATTTCCTTAAAATATCTCCTTAAAAAAGTGTTATGTGTTTTGGTAATAAAAGAACGTTATATGCATAGTACATCAGTCCATTTAAAATCATAGAGAATGTTAGAAAATTTGTATACTGTGTAGCATTGCTTCTGAGTTTGTCTTAGGTACAAAATTATTTTCATGTTTCGATGTTGAGAATTAATTTTTTAGATTCATCTTATTTTTTGATCCTAGAATTAGTTTAGCTGGAAGGGAACCTTTATTATGAAGAGAAACCTATTTAGATTCTTGATCCCAAAGAGCATGTATTGCTGAATAAGGTTATCCACTAGTTAAATGTTTATTGGAGAAACCACATGGTAGAAGAAGCAACATGGGAATCTAAAAATGATGGGAGGGAGAGGAACACGAAATTGTTCAATAAGTAAATAAAATTGTGACGTTGGAATTTCCAAAATGTGGGGATAATGTAACCAACCGAGGTTTTAAAATTAAATTGAAATGCACAATACATTGTTTTAAGTAGATACATCAAACTATCCTTTAAGAAAAATTTTACTACTTGTATGATTTAAATTTCAGAAAACAGACATACATGGTTTCAACCATTAAGTTATTTAGAGTCAGATAAGACTATCTAAATTTTGGGTGAATAGTTCCATACAATTATGAATACTAATGTCACCCTTATGAATAGTAACACACCCTTATGAATAGTAATCTTACCTATGATAGTATATATTTAAAATTTAATTAAAATTATGATATAATAATATCTTGGAATAAGTAAATATATGTTTTAAAATTTTTATTTTTGGAATAAAATATTATTTTATTGAAAAATAATATTAATCATATTTAGAAAATTTATTTAAAAAATTGAGTTAATTTTTTAATTCCACAAATCAAAAAATGTTTGGCGTGAATTTTTGGGATTTTTCTAAAATTCATGAATTTTTTATGAATAATAAAATACAGTAAAATTCTATATATAAATTTTCATTTAAATACACTATTTATTACATCAGGTATGATGTTAGAACACTTGGTTATAAATAGCATACTCTCTTTATGATTTTTTACATGAATTAATATTAATCATATTCTTGAGAAATAATATTAAACTAATGACTAAAATAATGTAAAACTCCTCCTCTCCTCCACTATAAATACCACCCACTGCCCCATCTTCCTCCCGCACCACTCGAACATTGAGAGTAGCCTATGTTCTTCCCATTACTCCTTCCAGGACCCTTCCGCACATGTAGGATCTTCTAGTCTCACCTAAAGTCCCAAAGCAAATTCCTTAAATAGGATCTCAAGGAGAATAGATGAAGAGGTAAGCAGCCTCTTTTATTTTCTTTCTTTTATATTCATCTTCATTCATACTATTCTTCTTCTTTCCTCAGTACCCATTATCTTAGAGGCATTAATGACCCGAAAAATTATATATATTATGTATTTTATCATGTTTATTATATATTAACCATTATACTTCTTCTCATCTAATACTTATTCTATAATTAAAACACTATTCATGATGTGTCGATTTACCAACATCATGGACAATGTGATTTCAATATCCACTACTTTATTCAAATATTCTCATGAAACTATTTTTATTGTTTAAAAAGTCAATAATTTATGTAATAAATCTTATATAATGTTCTAGTATCATTTGGTTTACATGTTATTAATTTATATAGAAAATGATTTCATTATGATTGAAGAATCGCGAAAATGACCTAAACAAATATCAATAATCATTTAACATATAAATCATCCTCATTTCAGAATTAAAAATGATAAATTTTATAATTCATGGTTATGATATTATGAAAATAACATTAAATTACATTTTTTTTTGTTTCACTTCCAATCGACAAGATTATTCTTTATGAACCTCTAATGGAAATCATGTAATGCACACACATGAAACAAGGGAAATAACAAAGTATTAATAATGAATGGGTGGAATGATGTTATAAAGTGATCACATAATGTGTATAAATAATAATGTGTTTCTATAAAATATAAATAATACATTATTATCCTTTATAAAAGAGATTTATACATGTTTGAATGATGTCAAACATGATATAAGAAATCCTCTATTTCTAAATTATATTCAAGAATCTCTTTTTTGTTGTGCTGTTTCTTTTATTCCTAAGGACGGGGAATATTTTCTCAAATCCCAATATTTACATTATAATATATTAATTAATAGATACTCTATTTATATCTCATTATTCCCTACCATTTACACTCATTACAAAGCATAATTTTTATAAGTGAATTCTAAATCCAATTTCCATTAATTAGGTTAACCTCCAACTTTAATGGTTTTATTATAATAAGAGGATCTTTGAGATGTAATTTGATTATATTATGTTTTATTATGTGTATTTATATTATATATACATAATACCTTAATTTTTTCAATTATATATAAAATTTTATGGTATTTTTGAAGGTATTTTCCCTTAATATCCTTTTAGTTGTCTCATTTATGAAATCCAGAGAGATTCTTCCTTATTTTATGTCATGAGTGTCCTCTTATGATTTCATGATGTTTTAATAATATTGTGTCACCATTATATTTTTAATGTTATTTTTTATTAATAAGTTTTTCATTGTTTTGGGTGTGCAATGGTTATGTTATATGATTGATTTTTATGAAAAATATGATTTTGAAATGTGAATGTGTTTTTCTTAAGTGTGTAAATGAGTAATTAAGCTGAATATTATTAATATGATCCTTGGAAATTATTTACGTTTCACTAAGTTCATTATAGCTAAAGATTTTATTGTTGAGCCCCATTATATCTTAACATATGTTGGGTTGAGACTGTTATAGCTCAAGATATGATGGGTGATCCCCATTATAGCTGTCAAATACATTGGGTACTCCAATGAGAGAAGATGACCGAATGATTACTACATGATTAAGGGTGAATGTAATAGTGATATGGAAAATATTTCCCATGGAAACTACATGATGTTTCCAGGCATATGAGTTTTTATGATTATGGTTTATATTTGTTTTTATGTTATCACAAGACTAATAATTTCATTCTTTATATCCCTTACCAAATTTTGTACTCATCCAAATATTTTAAAATGTTTCTCAAATGATATAAGTTTGGGTAAAAGAAAAAAGTTATTCATTATTAATGTTACCAAGATTTATCAATGAAATTACATTTTATCTAAAATGTTCTATAGTTTGTAAAAAATGGGATATTCTTTTAATATTATTCACATGTATGACTTTGAGATGTTATGTATGTTTTATGTCCTAATTACCTAAAACTCTATTCCTAAAAATATCATAAAGGTTTAAGAATGAATTTTTTAAAATAGAACTCATGATTATGTAATTTTTTACTACTGTGTCATTATAGGTGCATGTTGTTTAATTTGAATAAATTATTTGTATCATGGGAACATGTGAATTCAACAATGATATATTTAATGATTGGGACCCACATATAACTTCAGGTCAATGAATTATTTATATCAAGAAATAAATTAACTATCAATATTGTTATCGAATAACCATATTTAATAAAAAATAATGATTTATCAATATTCATCTAGATAATAAAATTACATAAGAAATAAACACCATATAAAAAAAATATAATATGTTTTATGTAGTTTTAATTTCTATTACCCCAAAATTGGGATATTTATGGAAATTTAAGATGAAAAATTATTACAATAACGTGATTCTTTCAATAGAAATTTAAAAATAAAAAAATAAAGTGAGACTGCAACCTCATGCTTTACCACTTGGTAATTATGAATCTAAGAAATTTAAGTGAGATAATTAGAATTGTAACATAAAATACCATGATTTATGAGTTAATCAAGGTATAAAATTTACAAAATTTTAGTATATACACCACATTAATGTTAAGTGTCTCACAAAAATAGATAAGCCTCAATGGAATATAAATTTAGATTAAATCCATTACCACGTGTTATTAATAGAATCGCATTCCCCATAATAGTTATGATTTTCATTTAATAAAATTAATACCATGAAAATAATTACATTCATTATAAGATATATCATAGGAAATTATATACACCATACACTAGAAAAAAGTGGTGAATAACTCTTGTATCTCACATATGTGTGTTTTAGACGAGAAACCCTTAACATGCATTTCCTTTTGGGAGAAAATATTTTAACATCATATATTATGGTTTAAATAATTTTATTAACTTATAAAATAACCACACTCATATTTATTATATAATATATTAATTTCTTATCATATCTCATTACTTTTTTGTTAATAATAGTTAATTATTTTCACTATTTCATATGTTAATTACCTAGTTTTCAGGTTTCTTCTCACTTGTTACTTGTTTCTATTATTAATTACATCGTTATTTAATCACAAAAAAATGTAAACCATGATGTAAATATCATATATATTCATTATATATGTATTTATAATTAACAATAAAATATGATGATAAGAAAATAAATGCTACTTTCATGGAAACATTAGGTTGTATGTATATATGAATGATACTTCCATTTCATTGTTGAGTTAAAATAATGAGAATTAAATGATATATTATTGTATAATAATTCCCTAATCTTATTTATTTAATATGTTTCACATATTTGTTTTTAAAATAATCTACAATACATTACATTTATAGCCTGAATGAACCACATTGCATTGAATAGGTTGTTGTCCAAAAGTGCATAAATGATGTTATTATATTCATAAAAATATATATTTATGTGTTATATAAAATTTAAAAAATAATAATAAATAAGTCATAAATATGATATCTATAATATATAAATTATTAATCTATCATTATTACGACATTTTAGGGTGGTAATGGTTGAATGAACCACATCAGTTAGCATAGTGTAAATCCTTTGTACACACAAATGATGATTTTATATCCCTTTTGATTGATGTTTGTGAAATTTTAGGTAAAAATTATAGAATAAAAATATTATATAATATTTACGATAATTACATTATTATATAATCATTATATAAAAATAATGAACAGATGAAGAATTAAATGAAACTATATTGATCGTTGAAGAACATTAGCTCTTATTCTGGTAACTCCTTTTGATTTATACCAAAATATTAACTATGAAGGATTTATTAACAAATTTAGGATTCTATGATGATTTGATGGATTTTTAGACCTTAATTTTACTATATGTTGAATGATCTATAAGGTTCAATGTGGTGTGAGGAAGGGAGGTTGGAGGATCCCTTTAATAATTGAAGTGAGGGGATCATTTGGAAATAACAAACTATTAATCTAATATTAATTAATTTTACATTCCAAAGGAATTAGAAGTGATTTATTTTAAATATTATATTATTATGGTTGTAATTACTCACAAAAAATTATTTTTATAAATATTTACATTACCTTTATACCCTTATGTTTTGTATTTATCAACTAATAATCCTCATTAAATCTTATGGTGACAACATTTGTTTTACACTTTCAAGGTTAATATAGTTTCTATAATACTAAAAAAGAAAAATAAATGAAAAAATTAATTTATATACCATATCCTACTAATTTTTCATAATTTTTTTATAGATTTTATATCAATAATAAAAGTTTATTTCTTTTAAAATATCATTAGTGCTAATTTTGACATTATCCATTACATGATTTTTTTAAATGTTCGAAAAATATTATAACTTCTAACTAAAATATTTAATAAATTCCAAATATATACATTAAAATGATAAAATTTTTATATGATTTTAATTATATAAATTAAATTTATTTAAATATTTTAATAACATTTTTTGATATGTCCATTAATTAAATAATTACCACAATATTATTGTTGATCCATCAATTTAATTGTTTATTACCTAAAAATGAATAATTAATTGTAATTACGACAAGAGAAATAATACATTTTATACTATTATTTACATTCTGATATATCTTCTGAATAATTATATATAAAAAATGTAAAACTTATTAAAAATATGAGTATGGAATATTTGACTTTCCATAGAACAAAATACTATAATAAGATTAATGTTGTCCAAGAGGATCTAATAAGCTCTAAAATTTTCTCAAGTATGACTTTTGTTGAAAATAACTCATCTAATAAAATTAAAATAGCTGTCAGGATAATAGTCTGATAATTATAATATTGTTTTTAACTATAAATTAACTGATTTACCCATAACGGTGGTAATAAAAATTTGAAAAGTTAATATTTATATTGAAAAAAATAAAAGAGTCTAATTTAATAAATTTTTAACATATGATTCTAAATATGGAATCATTTTTTAAATTATTAAAATAAATAAATTTCCTTAATAAATATAAAATTAATCTCATTGAGGGGGTGAGAAAATAAGTTGTTAATGTGAATATGTTCAAAAGATTTCAATGTTTCTAATTAAAATTAAATGTTAAATTGATTTGAATTAACTTATTTGTATTAAATCATATATAATTTACATAATTATTCTTTTAAACCATTGAAAAATATATTTTAACACACTAAATTATTTATATAAAAAAATTAAATTAAAGTCCAATAACTTTTAGTACTCATCAAAACATGAGACATGTTAAGAAAATTCTAATATTTCTACCAATGTAAATTTTGAATTTAATATTTAAAATAAAGATTTTATTTTTTCAAAATATAAATTATGAATATTTCAAAAATTATATATATATCAAGTGCTCCATCAAAAAGTGAAAAAATAGCTTTAGAAGAATATATCCTTTTAATACATAAAATTGAAATGATTCTTTTATTATGTGTAAAATATCTATTGTATGAATGTAAAATATTTGAATATCTTTAAAGTTCAAAAAAAAATTCTATAATATTCACTCTCACCAATTTAGAGGGTATGTTATTATAATATTTTAATGTCTAGTTATGCTGGGAGTTAAGTGATGTAAGCTATTGAAAAACACAAATTTTAAAAGATAAAAACAATATAATCAGGGGGTGTAACATTCTCCCCTAAATAAATAAATTACATCTTCAAAATTATAGATTTAACCTAGAAAAAAAGTGTTTTAATTTTAAAAATACCATTGTTGAAATTCCACATCAGAAAAAGGGTTGAAGAAATATCCACTTGAATATAAATAATGGAAAGTAGGAATTTAACATGAGATAACACCTAATAGGGTTCCATTTAGGTAAAAATGGGAATATAATAGAAAAATAAATATGGTGTTCTGATTGATATTGATAGAGAAAATGGTTATGAAATATTTAACCAAAATAAAACCATAAATTTGGGAATGGTTAAAAAACCATTGATTTGACAGAATGAAAAGTAAATAGAGTACGTTTTTGTTCCAAAATATTTTTTATTAGAGTTGATAAACTATTTTAAAATTCATATAAACACATGATATAACAAATATATCTTATTAATTTCCATGTCACAATAATAATCTCATCCTTTTTTATATTCCATTGTATTTCTTCAAAATCTTGTAAACCATGATTTGAATATTCTTGTTGAATGTTATGCATAAAGAGCCATTCTCAAATGATCATTAACTCATTCTTTATACATTTAACTATTTATCAAAACAAAAATGGTTATAATTTGTTATCTAATTTTATGATCCATACTTTAACATCAAACAATAATATTAAATGTTAAACATAATTTTTTTAATAAGTAGTCAGCCTTAAGAGATATCCAATAAAGTTCTATCTAAATTCCAAGTCCACATAATTTTTAGTATGCCCATTAAATTTCAGAAATAATATTAACATTAGATTACTGAAACAAAATAATGTATCTCTTATTTTCACATAAAAAAATATAATTTCTTAAATCACATGATTTATAAAAAATGAAAATCTTTTCCCTAAAAAAGATGAATCACTATAAGCCCATAATAAAATCTTATTTGACATCAAAGGAAAATTCCACATTTATTCCTTATAATATTATATTTACATTTACCTTATATGACTCCCAATATAGAAAACATATTCTAATATAACAAAAATCACTTAATTGATAAATCGTTTTTCAATCCATGGATTATCTACTTTATAATATAAATTTTCAAAAAACATAAATAAGCTTTATCATATAGATAGTTTTACTAAAAAAATGCATGGAAACCAAGACTTTATATACACTATTTGTAGTCATTTCACCATTATCACTCTTTAGTTTTTAGTTCAAACCGTGTGGCCTTGCTAGAACTGACGGGTTGTTACTCGGCTTGTAGATTTTCCTTTTTCTAGAACTAAATTAATATTATCCAAAAATGTGATAATAATAATAAAAACTATATATATTCATAATTAAGGAAATTTTTTAACCAATAATTTTATCTCATAAGTTTATTTTTTTATTCACAATCATATGACCCAAAAAAATTTTAAATTTAAATATTGTATAAACCATTAAAATTATAATTATATATAAACATATTTCCAAAAAATTCATTCAAATTATTCCCTAAATTCCCTTTTCAGACATACTAAACCAATTTTTTCTGTTCCCTTATCCATTTTTTCTTATATATAGTTCCCAATGTTTATACTAAACCTCTTTTGATAGCATCTATAATTCCACAAATCAAAAACCTCAGAGCTGATGCATTGCTTATTACGTTTTCATGCTAAAAAAGAATCAAATCCTAAAGGACAAAATAGTTTATCATTTTTGGACAAACAGATTATATACTTGATACACATAATACAATGAGAAGAGAAATTAAATCTTAACATAAGTAAAAGGACAAAATCCTAGAAACACATTAAAATGATTCCTCTTCACAACCTATTTAAATAAAACATAACAAATATTCTATAAATTACACAAAAATGTATGTAATGCAGAATAAATAATGAATGAATAATTATGAATCAACATGGAAAGGAAAATAACTAATATAACATGCCATTTAAATCAGTAAAATGAAAATGAAATTCATCCATATATTTTATATTATGAAAATATCATGGATAAAAACAATGATAATTTAATATATTTGAAGGAAAATCATAATTATTGGACATAATTTTTGAGACACATGAAAACATATACTGTCAAGACCTTTCACAATACTGTTTAAAACTCTTTGTAGAAACACGTTTAATTTTGAAAATGTATTTGTCACATGAGAATGAGTCAATGAATTGAGGGGATATATAAAATATGGGAACTAACTCTCACTTACGGCCCAAATAATTCCTCATATATAGTAATATATTAAAAAAATACTCCTTATCAAATATTTGTGTTGAATAAAAAAAATATTTTCCAATATTCCAATAGAACATAAAATTACTGTCAAAATAAACAACCTAAGTTATAATGGTATAAAATTTGGGGAATCATAGTATTTTCCACACATGAATGTGGATAATTTTAGAAATTTCATTGGAAAGAGATTATACTAAAGTGAAAGTTTCAAGATAAATTTTACAATCCCAAAATAAAGTGTTATTGCAAATATAACTTTTACCACATGGTAATTTTCAGGGTAAACCATTTGTGTGAGATAAATCAAAGATTAACATAAGATACAATGAATTATGGTCTAATATTGTTATTAAATGAAAAAATTCATTATGTTCATCACATTAAAATGTATTTGATCAAAAAATAATAATTCTCAATGGAATGTAAATTCATATGAAATACATTGCCGCATGTAATTAGTAAAAAAAAATTTCCAAAATAATTAAAAAATATCTAATTAAAATTTGTATTCCATGAAAGTAATGAGATTCATGATATTAAATGTCGAAGTTATGTATATACACCACTCATAGAAAATATGTTATGAATAAAGAATATATCTCACAGGAGTAAAGGTGATATGAAAACCCTTTCCTTGTATTTCATTTTGGGTGAAAATCATTTAGCCTAACTTATAATGGTATTAAGAATTTTATTAAATTATAAAATAATTATAATAATATTTAAAATGTCATATATATACTTATTATAATATCTCACTACCCATTTGTTAATAGTCATTGATTATTTTCACTATTTTGTGTATTAATTATGCAGTGTTTAGAGTATTATTTAACATATTACAGATTGATAATATAAATTAGATACAGGTTAAATAATCCAGAAAATTTAAACATATATGTAAATATATTATATATTATATATTCATTTATTTATAATAATCCTAAAAAATTGTATAAATGAAATGAAATGTTTTGTTCATGGAGAAGGTAGGTCGTACGTACGCCAAAACAATTCTTCCATTTAGATTTCATATTAAATAAGGGAAATTGAATGATATAAAAGTATATTATAATCCCTTTAAAATATTTATGTGATATAATTAACATATGTTTTTAAATATAATAATTAATATATTCTATGTATGGCATGAGTGAATCACGTCATTTTGAGGAGGCAGTAGTCCACACATCAAAAAATGATGTTATTATATTCCCAAAAAAATAAGTTTTTTTGTTATATAAAAATAATATATGCCTAAATACATCGTAAAATTCATCTATATCATATAAAAAATATAAATACATCATTATTACAACCATTATTATAGGCAGGGAAAGAATAAATGAAATTTTTTTGAAAGGTGGTAAAAAATTTTCACCAAAACGATGATTGTATATCCCGTTTGATGGATGAGTGTGGATGTTTACGTAAAAATATTCTCATAAAATAATAAAATTATATTTATTGAACTTATTTTATTATATAATAACTATATAAAGAAAATTTAACGTGTGGATAAGTAAATAAAACAAAAATGATCATTGATGAATGTTGCCTTTTATTTGCGTAACTCATTTTGGTTTATATAGAAAGATATCATTGGGTGGATTTAATCCAAAATTGAGCATTATATATTAACGTTAATGATGTTTTTAGATTATTTAGGTAGAGTATGGATGACCCAAAAGGATCAAAGGGTGTACATAAGTGAGGTAGAAGGATTCCATTTATAATTATAGTGATGGCCACTTTTCCAATATTCAATAATATTATATTAATATAAATTTGTTATCATTTTCAAATAGCTCCAAATAGATTATCTTCCAACATATTATGATTATGGGTATAACTTTTCTCAACCAATATTTTTTATAAAATATTATCTCACATTATTAGCATTATATTTTTGGATTTAACACATATTTAACCTCTAACTCTTACCATGACAACATGTTTTTTTACTCTTTAAAGGTTAATATAGTTACAAAAAATTAATAAAATAAATATAAATGTGTTATGGATAGAATTATAATATTTATTCTAATCATTTGGGTGAATTTTATATTATTATGAATTTTTATTATTTAATGAAATAATATATATTTTAAAATATCATTACTCTCAAATTTACCACTAATAATTGTCAGAGTTTTTAAAAATATAATAAAAACATGAAAATATATAAAATATATTTAATATATCCATAAGATATATATTTCATATATACAATTTTTGTACGACATTAATTATACCAAATTAAATGTGTTTTAATATTTTTAATAATATATATTTGTTATTCACATCAATTAAAAAATTAATGCATCATAATTGTGGAAGCCATTAATTTTAAAATTTTATCCCTAAAAATTTATAATAAATTATCATGATGAATATAAAAATTCTATATTTAAAATGAACATTTATATATGAATATATGTTCTAAAACCTATATATATGAATGTAACACTTTTTAAAAACATAAGATTGACAAATTTAAATTTTCATAGAATAAATTACAATAAAAATAATAATGTCTTATAAGTGGATCCAAGATGCAAGAAAATATGGAAAAGGATGATTTGGGTAAAAATTCACTCATATAATAAAATTATGACATTTTTAAGGCATTTTTTAATATTTATAATATTATTATTTTCTCTTAATTATATGATTTATCAATAAATTTGGTAATAAAATATTACAATAGTTACTATTTATATTTTCCAAAAATAAATAGGGAATATTAACAAAATTTTGATTGTCTAAATAAAAATATGCAATACATTTTTCTTATATAAAAAAATAATTTTGTAAAAAAAATTTGAAATTATTTTAAAGTTAATCTTGTTTATGGGGTGAGAAAACGAGTTATTAAAGTGTATATGTTAAAAAGATTGATATTTTTTACATAAAAATTAAATTTAAAATTCATTCCAATGACCTATATTTTATTAAATGATATATAATTAACATAATTATACTTTAAAAACATTAAAAATATATTTTAACACTAGAAATAGTTTAGATGAAAATGATATTTTCAGTTAAAATAAAATATTTTTCATTATTCATCAAAACATGAAACATATCAGAAAAAAAATTAAACCAATGTAAATATATAAAATTTTCATTAAAATAAGAATTTTATTTTTTAAAAATAAATGTTATAAAAGTTTCTAGAACTGTATTTAAAATAAGTGCTCTATCAAAAGGTGACAAAATTGATTTTAGAATAATATATCATTTTATTGAATTTTTTTATTCATTGTTATCTTATGACCAAAAATATATATGATGAATGTAAAACCATTTTAGTATATATAAATTTCATAATCTGGGTAATATTATTCATTCCCACTAATTTAATGGATTGGTTATAATAATATTTTATTCTATGTTTAAGCTGGTTGTTGCATGAAACATAAGCTATCGAAAATATAAAATTTAAAAGTAGAGATACTATAAAAGCATGGGTTATTACATATTAAATTTATAAAAGTGATAAAAATTAATTTTGAAAACAAAATATATATGTTATTACAACTTATATTTGATAAATATTACTTATGTTTTAAAATGTTGTATATTAGTTTATAAATTAAGACACAATTTTTAAAAAATATAAATCTACTTATAAAATACTTTTTTTATATAAAATGGCTTCCAAAATTTACAATTAATAAATATATACTATAAATATCATAAAATTCATGTCATTTGAAAAAAATAGTATTATTCACTATTAACATAAAAATAAATATTTTTTTATAAAATATAAAAAAATTCATCATAAGGTTAAATTGGAATTATTAAACCAAAAATTATGTTATTTTTAATTAATTATAATTCTATATTTTAAAAATTTTAGTTTAAATGAAAATAATATATATTAAGAAAAAATATTTTATTAAAAATTGGGTTTATTAAACATCAAGTGTTTTTAATATTATTAAATATATATTTATAAATAATTTAATATTAATTAAATTATTTATAAATAAAAATACCACTTATATGATAAAATTATAACTATGATCAATTTAATTTATAATGGTATATTATGATTCCCCATTTTAAAAATGTTTATTCGAAGGTAAACCATTGTAAAATATTTATCAAAGGGAAATATAATATTTAATTATTTTAATAGGTTATTATCACATTGTCTACTAATTATTAAATTATTCATGTATTTTTCATATATTGTGGTTCATTTTGGTTGGGTGTTTCATAAGTTCAGTGTGACATGTGAGCAAATCTCTTGAAGATTGTAACAATTTAAAGGATCCAAAATCTATTTTCGTTACAAGAAACCATTTTCTTCATTATTTGAATGAAATAAAAAAATATTATTTCTTTCCTTCACATTTAATTCATGTATAATCAAGAACATAAAATGTATTCATTGGTAATAAAATAGTATTATGTACCAAATAATTAATTTCTATAACATAGTTAACTGTTATGTAAATTTCAAGGAGTTTCCAACTCCCTTTAGGTATCTTGGATAATTCTGATGTATAGAAGATTTACTCCTCCTTGGAACTTATATGTTTCAATGATCATGACTATTTTCTGTAATAAACCTTATTGGACTCTTCAAATATATTTTCTTCTTCTAGGTTTAACTTTTACCCATTTTTATTATCTATATGTCACCAAAACCTATACATCATCAAACCGGTTCATCTATCCTCAACACCTTAATAATATATTTAGTTAATGTTTATTCAAATCATTAATATTTTCTTAATATTTTCATCAATTATTATAAAATGAACTCTATAACTAGAATAAGAATTATGGAAACCTATAGTTTCTCTAAGGGACTTACATACCTAATCATGTTGAGTATATAGAAGTGGAGACTAAATATCCTTAGATCATCATTCATCTATTTCATTTGAAAAACAATTAACCATTAAATTTTTCATAAATATACATAATCTACCTATTTGATATCATTGAAAATTCCTTTAATTATGATGGTGTTTTGTTCCTTAACATATATAATTTATATAACATATGAAATTTTATTAACATACAAGTATGAGGAGTTTCTGGCAATAAGATTCACCTTTTACGGAGTGATCTCAAAGTCCAATTGGATGATGGTGATTTCATTCATTGAAAACATGTGTTTTTATTAGATGATTATGTTGTTTTTAAAAAAATCTAAGGCCTATAATTTAATTGTATCCGACT
Source organism: Viscum album (assembly GCA_963277665.1). Lineage (NCBI taxonomy): Eukaryota > Viridiplantae > Streptophyta > Magnoliopsida > Santalales > Viscaceae > Viscum > Viscum album. The sequence goes on from OY728156.1 coordinate 412,088,209, forward strand.
AAAATTATAAACCATATTAATCTCACCATACCAATTAGGGTTGATATATATATATATATATATATATCACAAATAAGTGAGTCTACATTAGTTTCCATATCCCCACTTATCAATTTAGATTTTTTACACCAATAATGTTATAGTGACCCAAACTAGGAACCACCGAGTGGTCCACTGATCCTGTTGGCTACATGGCCTCATGCCCACATCCCCATACATTGAGGATTTCAACTAGCAGCGATGTCCTAGGATGTTTCCATGTGGATAAAATTTGTCACTATTAGGGTCTATAACATTGATTAATAATAAATAAATTGGTTATAAAATAAATAAATAACTATTATTAGAATAATAATTCATGCATTTAAATAAAAAGGATGAAGCTAAATCAATATCAGACACAAAAATGACGATCATTTCATGATACTATATAAAAATGGAATTACATGAGTTACATGGTCTGTGAACATGCCTCATGATAAATAAAAAGAAAAAATGACCAAAAGATTCCTCCACTGGAATATTGAGTGTAGGCTCTATCCCCTTCTCCTGCCTGATATCCGAGAAAAAATATTAGTCCAACGGAAGATGGGAACATCCCATTATCTACACATAAAATCATGATGGCTATACAGGTAACATACGAAAGTCCAAGAAGGGTGTGAGATATATTAGATACCCCACCACTAATGGTTTATTTAACAATCCAATCATCTTAGATGAAATGAGTAGTGGTAAGGTTATGGTAAACGTGAAACAATCAATAATTAAATTACTAATCAAGTCACTTTTGGTTTGATTCCTCATGGGCTAACTGACTAATGTAACATGCTTCGGAAAAATATATATACCCCTATACTAATTTCAATATGTACTGGTATAATTAGAGGGTAAAATATGCCTCTATCCAAACGTACATGAGAATTGATATGAACTGTCCATCAAGGAGTCGAGTATAAACATAGGCCAAACCAAACAATTTTATATACGTTGGTGTTCAGCTCTGGATATCTTTAATTGGTATTCAATATTTTGTTTCAAAGAATAATTAAAATTTATAAAATTGTATCCAAACCCTATCCAATGCTATACATGAAAAAGAAATAAGTTATCATTCTAGGAGAACTATAATACCAATCATTATAAGATTCCATCTAATGTTATATATAAAATGAATCCCAATTATAACTATTAGCATGGTGTAAATACATTATCCTTTGATCTCATCCTAGGTATACCACAGAGGGGAAAAAGTATCCATCATGGTGGATCATAGTTATACTATCCACCAAGCCTATCTATGGTAACTCCCCTTGGGAACCTGATACCAGTCACTGGTAATGTAAAACATCCTCCAGGTTAGCTCATCCATGGTATTCTAACAATAAGACATGTATAAATCCCATATTAATGGTATTGTTTAACAAATGAAAATTATGAATATCGATGATCTAGTCAATGTTATTCAAATAAAAGACAATGTATATCTCTTGGCGTAAATTGTTAGTTGACCTCGTTGTTGTTTCTAGGTCACTGAGTGTATACAAAAAATTATAAAATCAATTTATTAAATGAATAAGGGGTTTAAGAGGCTTATTTGGATAGTTTTAGAACTTATAATAATACGTAACCTTATATAAAATAAAAACCTTCAGGAAAATTTAGTAGACCACCTACCTTAGGTTAGTAGGTGACCCCAACGCCCGTTGTTGGATTTTGAATTGAGATAGAAAAACAGATATTTTCAAAATAAAAAAATCAATAATTAATGGAATATGATCTCTCACCGAAATTTTTGTGAACATAGAAAAATAAATGATTAACACAATAAAGAGGGACGGATGGCTTTCTGTTTTCAATCTAATGAAACTATTAGAGAAATAAAATTTATCCAGATGAGAGAGTTACATCAAATAAAAACTAGAAAAAATGTAGAGTTCTCAAGTGTAGGAATGACCTAAAATACATGGAGGAAGAACGAATGGTGGGATGAGTTAAATAGAAATATTTTAAATTCATCATTTCAACCAAAATTTAAATGTATCATAGTTTTGATAGACAATTACCCAAACAATGCATCCAACACTATCCCGGGACATCCCTAACAAGGGGTAGACACATAGTTAGGATAACCATGAAAAACCCCTAAAAACCCCTCCATCAGTAGTCTAAGACATGTTTTATAACGATGAGGCTTAGTTCAAATAGTTCAGTCAATCCTTTATTCCCTAGGTAGAGAACTGGACCACTCCACATGGTAAAAAAACAATGTGGAGTGTATGACATGGTTTATTCTAACCATGTTTCCAAATTTTTTCCTCTGAAAACTAGGGCTCTAGGGTCTGGAAAATCTTCTTGACTATATCATTACCTCCATGACATCATTAGGAACACTTATGTTGATAAAAAATGTTAAAAATAAATATTAAGATGTGCATACATCATATAAAGGGGTGTATTGTCAAAAACTACACTCCTTAAAAAATAACATCCACAATATTCCCTTTCAATGATGGTAAAACATCATCTAGGAAGAGCTCTAGACTATGAGCTTGTATGTCGGACTTTTTTAACTAGGTCTCATTCTATAAAAGGTTGCACTTACATAGCCCCCAAACAAGAGGAATTGACCTTCCCTGAAGAGGCTTTTTTCTTAGATGAATGGTACGTATCAAATGCTCCACAAAGTACTCATATTCTTCCAGTTCTATAACCCAATTATCCAAAAAATGAGATCATTAAAAAAACAACCTTTAAACTATGATAGATAGAATACATTTTTCAGTTACTAGTGACTCTATGAAAAATCCAACTAATAGGATACCATCTCGATTCTATCCTCAATATAGAAAGGCCTTATGTAATGAGGTAATAGTTTTCCCTTTCCTTTAATCTATCTATGAACAAATCTAATAGAAACATTCTGAAATAACTGATGTCCCACTATGGAATACAGTGGTTGGTGCGACAATTACTATAATATTTCTTTTTTCATCTATGTTTCATCAATAAGATTCTAAATCATTTGAACCTACCCTCAAGTCTCATAAATGAGATGAGGTCCTAATAATGTTGCTCCACCTACCTCCAACCATCAATGGGTTTAACAGAATGACCTACCCTATAGGTCCATGTCAAGATCCATCTAAATAGTTTTTTTAAATAGTAATTTATTGAAAACTAAAATATGGGTAGGTCTTTATCCCACATACCACCAAAAATAAGTACACATTCCTAATGCATGTCATATAACGCTCATGTTGTATGCCTAGACTAACCATTGGTCAGAGTTTGAGATAAAGTACTAGTAAGAACGTGTGAACATGGTACTTTATATAACCCTTTCTAGAACCATGACATAATTTGAGAATCCTAGTTCGATATAATATAATAGGGAACTACATGATGGTTTACAATATATCAAATATTAAGCCTCCGGATCATATCAATAGAGAGGGTCTCTTGGATATATAGGAAGTGTGTGACCTTGGTCCCCTATCAATTATCACCCATTCTATATCACAAACTTGAGGGGATCTTGGTAGGACCATCACAAAATCCATGGTGATGTCATTCCATTTTCACTCAGGAATGGATAAAGTTTTTAGATGTCTTTAGGATGCTAGTGCTCAGCCATCCTATACTAACAGGTGGAACACCAATTTAAAAACCTACAATATGTCTCTTCATACATGGATACATATACTAACGACATATATCCTAGTAAATATTTATATGCCTAAGTGGAACTACCTAAATTGTGGCATGGGATTTCTGTATCAACTCTTCCCATATGTCTGAAGGAAACTAGATACATCCATGGATGGGAAAAATATAATCATCACTAATAACACAAATAGGTTCTGAATCCTCCCCTAGAGACACACTCCTTATAGACTAGGCCATTATTATCCAAAACCTGTCTCACCTTTATCAATTAAAAAAGGGAAACTGTTTCTTAAAAATCATCCAAAATAGGATTCCCATGACATTCATGGACTTCAAGGTACATCTCAGAAAATAAGGCAATCACCTTCCACTCACAATTGGCCTCATGTATGGCATATTTCTAAGTCTTCTGAATTAGGTAATCCGCTACATCAGTTAGATTTCTAGGTTTTGAAGAAAGATCAAATTTGATTAACTGTAGGTATTCTACACTACTATGCTACCTGAGATTGAAGGAACCCTTTGTGGAAATGTACATTATAATTTTATTGTCTATAAAAAGATGAAAAATTCAATTAAAAGATAACTTCTATAAAAAAATACATCATGAAACCTTGATTATTTCTCAATATTGTTTGTTGGTTAATTATACTCTGGATGTATTAGTTTGTGGGACCCATTTAATACAACTTGATCTCCATACATCATATTTCCTCATAAACAGATTCTTAAATAATAACATCAAACTATATAGATTCTTACCAGCTTAAGAAGAATTTTTATTGGCACTGAATTCAATAACCCTTTCAGCTCCTGAAATGATATCTCACATGATTTTGACCATTAGAACATCACAACCTTGTTTTCAAAGACTGTATGTGGTTCTAATAGACATGATAAGTCCTAAATGAAAATATTTTAACATCCAAAAATCCCTAGGAAGCAATTTATGTTAACTATATGTTTATGTTGTTTAGAGGAAACTGTGCCACTCACCTTTTCTAGGTTATTATAAATTCCTTCTTATAAATTTATGTGACTCATTAAGTGAACATTATCAATACAATGTGGTATTTTTTGAGATTAGAATAAATAAGATGATATGTCAATGTATTAAACATGAACTCATTATGTTTTTTGTGGTCATGTTGAGTGTGAGAATATAGAATGATATCATCCATGAACACCACCATGAATGAATCCAGATATGGGTTGAAACCATAATTGATCAGGGACATAAAAGAAGATTGTTCATTCTTAAGGTTGAAAGACATAACCAAATACTCATAAAATCTATACCTACTCATAAATGTTGTACAAGTAAAGTCTAATGGCACCATACATACCTAAGGGCATCCCGACCTAAAATAGTTTTTTTTAGAAATTGTCACACCTTAGAGCTTGTCATAGAGGACTCCTATATGAGGTATTGGATATCATTTCTTTACTGAAATCTATTTTTTATGATTATAATCAACACACAACCTAAGGGTACTATACATATTATTATAAAATAGAACAAGAGAACCTCACGGTCATGTACTAAGTTATATAAAACACATATATTCTATGTCCTCTAACTACTTATTCAGTTCTTGAATCTTTGTAGGTATCAACCAGTAAGGATGAATGGAAATTTGTCAAACTCATAGAAATAGATCAATGGTGAAATCCACCTCTCTCACATGAGTTAATATAGCAATTTATTTAGGAAAAAATACCTAAAATGATCCACCACAACATATAATTTCACAAAATGCATTCCCTGATCTCTCATTAAAAGACTATCCATCATGGATATCACTCTCAATGTACCATGATGCTTTGGTACTTCTTGAACTACATGGAAATACCGATATCACTTAGGAAATAATAAAATCCCTTAGGTTGTTTTAAAAGATACTCTAATGTGAAAAAAATCAATATGGTCATGGTTTTTAACCAAATATTCCATCTCTAGAATGAAATTAGAGACTACCATCTCAGGGGAAAAAATTACATATAAAGATATATCCACCAACCTCAATATGTAAATCCATGATTTGTTTTATACTATTTTCTAATGCTACCATGAGAGTATCTATATTCATAAAACAAAACATTACTCTATTTATATCCTATGTATATCCATAATTTTTATAATCAAATGGATTGTAATGTGCTTATATCGTGTATAGAATAAATGAAGGTATATGATACTTGAATAATACCTCAAACTATAGAATGACCTAGCTCTTCTCATCAGGATTAGGCTTTAAATCTTATATATTTCCTAATTTATATTCCAAATATGAATATATAGAAACTTGATATGGTCTTCTCTACTAGTGCTAATCAGCTAAGCTCTGAAACCCTATGCCATAACTACCTCCATGACCTGATCAGACAATAGTTGTCTATATCCTTACATAATATAGAGTTAAAGATCATGTACCTAAATGTGATGTTATCACAGATCACATATCATTTGGAACTTGAGGTAGATACCTTTAGAAATGAATAAGGTGACCCATCATTCCACAATATTGACATGGAATTGGGACCCAAAAAATTATGAATTATAAGGGAGTATAACACCACACTACTAATAAATCACATTGGTATTAGTACCTCTAATCTATCCATAACTACCCCAACATGAAATCATTAAAATTAAATTTCATGTTTCTATTGGAACTATCTACATGACTCAAAGATGAAAAACAATGACAATCATTTTCAACATCCCATAGAATGTACTCACTGACGAGGGTTTGGACAAATATCACTAAAATAGTGGTCATTTGGAAGACATTCACCTGTGAGTGGATAGATTTCACAATTTAATACTCGACCCAACTCATATTTATCATTTATTCACCATTCTGTGTCAGTGAAAAACTTTGAAGTTGGAATAAATGATCTAAATACTTCATCACATACATAGAACCCTTCTCCGAGTCCATAAACAATCTAGCTTGGACCTCTCTCAATGTACGTAGAAATATATAATTATACAATGACTATTAGTTTGTCCACCGATACCATTACCTGATGATGATCATCTTGAGGGATTAAATACCAAAAAACATTTGTATATTCATCATATAGGTGGAGAGATTTACCTTGGACTTTGGATGTGTCTTTAAATATGTTAATATAGTTTACAGGGCCTTTATCCGTGACTCAACTTCCCAAGGTATACCATCCCGCTAGAAAGTAGTAGGATGCAGCAGCTGAAACTCCCATGTCAACTCTACCCTAGTATAAGAATATTGTGGATCCATTATGTTGATAAATATTGTAGTGCAAAAAGTTATACGGAAACTTAGCATCAGTGCCGTGTGGAGGAATAATGGGAGGTTCCTCTAAAGGAAATTCTGGAGTTATTATTGGTGGATTTGGTCCTACCAAATCATGATCATGGTCTTCTACACACATCTGGATCATTAATCCAGGAAATCTTGGTAGTATATCTCTACTATTTCAAAAGGTATGCCTAAAATAATTGTTCACATTAGTAAAAAAATATAAATAATAGAATAGGATATGTATATATTCTTCCTATAAAAGTGTCACAACTCTATTCTTAATTATAAATAAATTCATATATGATATGAAACGTCACATTAATAAAAAATTACCATACCCTATTCCAACTAATAATGCTAGGTCAGGGACCATGTCCCATGCCAACCCACAGAGCTTACAATATATGTTGTTTCTATTGTAAGGTATAGTGTAAAAATCCATTTACGTTTAAATTTTCATCCCCTATTAATAGTGACCATTTTATTTATAATTTGAAATTAGTTAAATTCATGATCATTTATATAAATATATTTTTCATCTTCTTGTTATATTTTTCACCATTCCCAATTTTAAAAGGCTCATGCTCTTAATAAATTTTAATTTTGAGCATCATGTATGTTTGACCTTACCCTTAATGATGGTATTATATAATAATAGGTTATATAAAATGATATGAATAAATGAATAAATATTCCCAATTGATAGAAACATATTATTCATAAATTAATTGTTTCATTCATGTAATTGAATCAATTAATTTTTTATCCCATATGACGAATAGTTCATGCCTCAATCATGGAATAATTTGTTAATAAAGGTGTAATCCACAATTTATATTGAAAAAACATTTATATTTATGTAGGAACAATCATTAATACAATTATGGTATCAATATAAGATTCATTAACACATTTAAATATAAAATAATCATTACACTTACAAAATCACATGAAATACATGTATTTCATCCAATGAAATATACCTATACGAAATGCCATAATTCAGGACATGTGAATATTTATGTGTCAGTAATGATGCATGGGATGATACCTCCTTGACACATTAGCCAGTTTAATGGAAAATTCATCATAATAATAGAAATAATAAACTGATAAATCTTGTGTTTCACCCAATAGTGAAATATGTTAAATTATAACAAGTGAAAACCAAAATATCAATATCCCCTCCTATGTAATTTTCATCTTCACTATACCAAGTATACCTACTCTAAGTAAAATTCTCATTTCCAATGTCTAGAACATTTCTAATATGAATTATAATACCAAAATAGTATGAAAAATATAAAATAACCTATAATCCCAATTTTTATAGTCTTGAATCGATAGTCACTAAGAAATTCCTATAGATGGTTGACCACACTACCTCAAGAGAACCTCCCTATAAGCAAAAGGATTCCATCTAGAGGTAAGGGCCTAAGGTTTTTCAATGAAGAGATCATTCCCTTTTGATCATAGTGTAGAACATTGATTAGTGGTAATGGTTAAAAGATGGCATTATAAATAAATAACTAGATAAAAACCAATAAGTAATAATTTTAAATAAACATACCGAATATAAATAAATACCAAATAAAAAATATAATCATATTTGGATTATATAAAAAAGTGAAGTACTTAGGATACATGGTACATGCATAACCAACATGGTAAACATAAAGACAAAAAACAAGATCTTACACCATTAGAATCACTACAAAAAAACTCGATCATATTCTCACGTACTCTATATGTGAAATTAGAATTAAAATCAATTTTGGGAATATCCTATCTTCTAAAAAAGAAATCATGATGTCTTTTTAGGGACCATAGGTAGTAAATTCTAGATTTTAGATATATATTGTAGGACACCACCAATATATTCTAGAAGAATATAGTCTATGTAGACAAATTGAGTATTATTGAGGTAATAGTAAAAGTGAAACAATAAATAAATAAATGAATAAAAAATAACTTCATATTTTCTTCCTTGTTATATACCTAACCAAAACTTCCTTTATTTTACTATTTTATATATCTATGAATGAAGCTCAACCTAAACTGATATAATAAGTTGTTATCTCAAACATTCAGGGATATATACTTGAGAATAAAGATGATTTTTCGATCAAAGAGTCATGTATTAACATGGATCGATCCCAAACATGTTCTTTGGATTGGTGGTCATCTTTTGAGATCTATTAATAAAATAGTAGATTTTGATACAACAAGTACATATAAATTAACAAATTCAATCAGGAGATCACCCAATGTGTTGAGTAAAAAGTAACCCAAATATCCTTTTATGTGAACTATACATAGCCATCACCATAAGAGTTCATCCAAGGAAATCCATAACTTGTATCCTAATAATCAATCTCAGAATGTGTTAAATACATAACCCTTTGGTCCCATTATTTTTATACCAAAGATGGGACTATGTATCATTCATGTTATATCATAGTGATATATCCCACTGATCTCATACATGGTAATTACCCTTTGGAACCTTGTATCATTCCAGGGTAAGGTAAAACATCCAACTGGTTAGTCCATACAAGTTATTCTAATAATAAACTATAAATCTATCATATCATAATTATATTCATTTAGAAATTCTAATTATGAATAACATGATCGACTTCAAGGAATTCTAATTAGAAGCTCTGTATTCGTTCCTGTTTAACAAGATTCATTCAAAAATAATAATAATAAATCTCAATGAGCCTGTACAAGGTTTCTTTATGTTAGGACTCTTGAATCAACCTTGTCTTCTCATAAGTATAACGTTTTTACTAGAATTAAGTCTCTACCATTTAAGAAACACCTAATTGACACTATAAGGGGGAATAATCATTAATCTTTATTGGTGGGTTATATTAACAAAATTCATAGAACATGTTTTTCTTTTAATGAAGTCGCAGACTCAAGGATCATCACATCTATTTGGTAAATCTCGATGTTTTTTTCATGTCTCTAAGAGTAGAAGAATCATTAAAACATCAATTAATTTATTTAATTAAACATTTATGGGGTTTATACACTTACAAGGCCTCTCCAAAAAGGTCCTTTATTTTTAAAAAATAGTGCACCATAGAAATAATAATAATTATTGGTAAAAAGAACTACAACACCTACCACATGTCGGAATATGACACCTAATTCATTTTTTTAATTTTTATCAAGTTGTACTGAAATTTATTTATTGAATTTATCAATTCCATAAAGATATGGAATATGAACTCACAAAATTAACCTGTAAAATATGGAGACATAAATTAGAAATGAAGGAAGTGAGTGGATGGATTATTGTTTTCTATCCAAAACAAATCATTGAAAAAGAAATGAAGTCTTGATGAGGTAATTGATTCAAATTCTATCAAGGAAGAAGGTCCATCACTCATGATAAGGGTGATCTAATATTCTTAGAGGAAAAAAATGTTGGTGGATTAAATAAAAATAAGTGAAATATTATTAAAAAAAACAAATATTTCAAGGTCTGGACGTAGGGTTACCCAAATAGTTAACCAACCATCTTTCTAACACTACCCTAGGTCACCCATCACATGGGATAGGGCCAGGACTATTTTTATGATGCATAGTCCATGAAAAACTACTCTGCCACTTTTTTGAGAAAATCACATGGACTTGTGTATTGGGTCACATGTTTTAGTAAAACTATGTGGCCTTAAGAATATCCCTACACCACCCCCACATGATATAAAAAATTCTCATTTCCCACCTTTTTCCTCCAAAAATCAGGGCTACTGGATCTAAGAAACCTTTAAAATCCCATGTTTCCTCTGTAACATAATTAGGTTCTGTAATAAGGGTAAAAAGGGATTAAACCCAAAATTTTGTGTTTAATAACTCATAAAAAATTAAGGATGTTAAAAATATCATTTTTCACTATGGGATAGTAGAGTGGAAAACCCTTTTCCCAAATCCATTTTATAGATTTATTCTAAACACTTCTTCTATAGTCTCATATATCATGAGGTTTAGCACCAAATTGCATCCAAATGAAAATTTCAATTGCAAACACCTAACCCTATTTGGGTTACTGATTACATACTTTTCCTATAAAATATAATACAAGGGAACCAATATTTATCTTGAATGTACTTAGTTCGATTAATTTGGACATGTAAAGTGCCATAGATATAAAAATATAACACATAATATTATCAAAAAAATTAATATAACTATTATATCACATGTATTCCTTTTAAATGTAATCATTATTACATAATTTGGGGTGGTATATGAGTGGTTAACACACAAATTATTCAAACATGAAACTAAGGATAGAATCCAAGTTGATGAGTATTTTTGGGATATTATAGTAGTATTTTAGTATGTACAAATTAGTTATTGTATATCGGTATTATTCATCATGTTTGGACAGCAAGGCCACTAGTTTGGTCCTAAATTCCACAAGGATATTGGGCCACTATATTCCACTAGGATTCATGTCCTTAGTACCACCATTGGCCTCCATTCATAATATTTTAGGACAAAGGGTGCCCAGACCATAATGTGGTCAGGATAGATCCCAAAGGAGGAGTCCCTAGAAGACATATCAGTGAAAATATAATCCCTAAAAGTAAATATATCTATATTTTTAATGAATACATGGTGTACATGCAACCATCAATACCACACATTGTCCACCACATCATGTGAAAATTGTTGATGACCATCCATGCGATGTGGGGAGAATTGCACTATCAATAAAGAAGATGTTGGGGAGGGGTAATTCTAGTGTAGTCTAGTTATTAGGCCTTCTGTTCATAGACTGGAGGTTTTTTATGGTCCTATGGGTTATTAAGGGGTTTCCTACCAACCTACTAAAAATTATATTATCCAAAAAAATAAATTAAATTAAAAGTCCTTCAAAAAATTCTAATCAGTATGGATGTTTCTAATAATTTAGTATTTAATCATATTACATTTCCATGAAATAAATATAATGAATTCATATTTATGAGTTCCTATTTACAAAAATATTTATCTTTTGTAAATAAGTTAAATAATAATCCCTATATATTTTTAGACTTCAAAATTTATCCAATTAATATGTTATATAAAACCATTTTATATAACTTCTAAATCATATTTTTCTTCCTAATTCTTGTTCATAAATTATTATAAGACAAAGTTAATGGTGGATAAAATTAAATGTTATATTATAGCTACAATGTAACTCCTTAAATGCATATACCATAATCCCTATATGATATTTATAAGTTTTAAATTAAATCACACACCCCAATTTAGAATCTAAACTTATTAAAAATATTAATGAATGAAAATTTAATAATTAAATAAAATGATTATTCATTATTTAAACTTGATAAAGAAAATTATGAATAATTCATAAAAGGAAACTAATTATACAAAATAGATAATATAGTAATTCATCATGTAAATTGAATAATTTTAAACATAAACATTATATTTATTAGAAATATGAACTCTTACATATTATGAATGACGTGTAACTATTTGTATTTATACCATTTGTGTAAAAAATTATAAATACCATCAGATAATTATTCAAGAGGCGGTCATGGAATAAAACTATAAGAACAATTATGAATAAAAATGATATCATGGCTGACTAGTCTATATAGACATCCATGAAACATCACATAAAAATACAATAAAAGAACTATATATATTGGTTATACCTACACACTACAGTCTCCCATAGCATAAGGGACAGAAAACACATCAACATCTACATAAAATATCATTACATGATGAAGTAAACTATAATAACCCTCTTAAATAAGAGAAATTAGAAAAAAAATATCAAAAACCATCTCCACTATACAGTTTCAACCCATGAATTTCTAAAAATAAAAATTATATTTATCACATAAAAAAATTTCATCATAAAATTATAAGTAAACCATAGAACCAAATTTCTTTAGCTTCCTATACAATGTCCAATATATGTTAGGACCAATTAACATCATTTTTCAAGAAAGATATGGTGAAACCCTTTATAGAGAAAAAAATAAAGATCATTACCTCCACACCTAATGATTCACCACCATACCAAAATTAAGAATGAGAAAAAAACTACCCATAAAAAACCTCATACAGATCTAAAATTTTATAAAAAACACCATACCTCAATCCAGTATGGGAAATAACTAACACTATGATAAAAATACAAAAATTAACAAATAAATAATAAAATAAATTAATTTTTACCAACATAATCCCCATAAAATTATAATGTGTTTCTTTAAGTGTTGTTACTCTAGAAATATTCACAATAAAATATAAATATATCTCATGAAAGATATAATTTACTAAGAATGAATAATTATAAAAAAACATATAATTTATTTATTTTTAAATCAGATAGACAATCAATATAATCATACTTCTTCATAGATTATGAATTCTGAATGAAGATCAAAATCGCTTTGAAAAAAATAAATAAAATCATTCCGTCCATTAGTTTTTATTTAATTATTCGTGACATTATTTATCATGATAATAACCTTTGAATAATTAATCAATTCCAGAAAATAAAGACACAAAGTTTTGATAACTAAATTATAAAGAAGGAAAATAATATAGTTAGTGGAAGAAAATATACAACAAATCACCCTTTTCAATAACCAATGATCATATAATATCTACATAATTAATATAGGATTTGGGATAAAAAAAAATTCCCCAAAAAACCAGTGACTATTTATTCTTCTAAGCCTTCCTTACATGATTTTTTCCAGTTTAGTATAATTTTTAAAAGTAATTTTATTTCCATTCTATTAGATAAAATCATCAACAATATTGACATAATATAGATATTGTTTTCTTCAATTAGGTTATTTACATAAATATCAATGAGAAATATATTTTAGTATAGATAAAAAAATGGTGAACCATAATTATAATAATGATGAATTAAAATTTGAAAAAATATTCCTTCACATAAATCGTCTTTAAAACATGTTTCTTCATAAGATAAATATTAGATATCAAAGCATAATTGATACATAAATACCCAAAATTGACAAGAAGGGTCATATTATTTTATTTGATAAATTATTCCCTTGAATTTTCCAATCCATACAAAATAAAAACAAAAAAATAACTATATTATGAATGGTACTAAGAAAATTAATAATTTGAACCCAATAAAAAATATAAATATGAAGATAGTTTTAACAAGAACCAATCACACTATACTATTGAATAATTTAAAAGACAAAAAAATAAAGGATGTTCTTTTTCCACCAATGATAAATTTATAAAATATAAAGCCTTATAGTAGGAAAGGGGAACTAATTTATTGGATTTATACTTTCCCTTAAATAATTCTTAAATCTTTCAATATTCACCTCTCAAAACATTGAAAAACAACCAAAAAGTATAATTATTTTCACATCATTGATGAATTCCATATACACATTACTAAATATAAAAGGAGTTATAAAAGATACTATATTAGAAAAGTTTTCTATATGAATAAAAAATACTTTCAGTGAAAAGACATGGGAAATTTTAATTCTATGTTATTTAGGATAAAATCAAAATCAATTATAATTTATTTATTTTATAATTATTTAAAAAACAATTACATAACATGATGAAAATTAAAGTGGGAAGGGGGTATCTTTGTTGTAAACAAATTATAATAAGAAATTATCCTCATAGCTCACCATTTATCAACATTGTTCAAGAGGTTATGATGACACAAGTCAAAAACACATAATAAATTTAAAAGTAAACTCGACGGCCATGAGAAACATTCAAAAAAATTTAAAATCTCGGGTCATAGTCAATTGTAAAATAAATCTATAATGAACACCTTGGTTTCATATTCCTCCTCATTTAATCCATTACTAGATCCTTCATAAGAATTATTTATAAATATCAAGCTCGAAAACAAAAAAAAAACTATGTTTTACACAGGAGAAATTTTTTTGAATGAAATTTTTAATAAAAACGCAATAAAAATTGACTTGTGTTTATAAATAACATTGAAATGAGATAGATTTAATATTCCAGACAATTTTTTTGGTTCTAAACATTATAAATAAGATTGATAATATTTGTATTGAGACACAAAGCAATTTAAACGTTTCTAAATAAATATTCTCACTCCACAAATAATACTATATCCAGATAATTCCAATGATTCCATTAAAATTTGAAGAGAAACTAGCTTGACCTATGGAACTGTCATTACTAATAGGAGAAAACCATATTTTATCTCTTTATCTGAAAATGGACAATAAATTCACCATTATTTCATCAAATAGATCAATATTAATATCATGTTTGGGCCTTATGACCCAAGTCTCCTAGAATATGGTCCAACAAAACATATTTAATATCCTTCAAATTATCCACCCATAATCCATCCCCATCTTTTATTATCATGATTAATTTAATATAAATATAAACTTTGATAGTACTAAGAGATAATTTGGAATTACAATAACCTCTTTAAAACTAAGTAACATTAACACATATCTTGATGTTTAAGTTTTCACGAGCAAGTTATTCGTTAACATTAGTAATAATAATAATATCGTAATTACTGAGAGGTAGATTACTAAATCTATTATAATATTTTTTTGAAAAGGTTGAACCGTGATTTTAAGATGATTAATCTTATGAATTATGGTCAGTCCCTTTTTTCCATAATATTTTACAGTGTATTTATTCAAATCTCTCAGAGGGGAAACAACTTACTTGAGGTAAGGGTTAGTGAAATGGTAATGGTGGACACATTGAACAATAATATTAATGTTATACTCTTTTGATAAAAACTGATAATATTTTAATGGAATATTATTCTGAGAATAGATGGAAGCACTCACAAAACAATTACAATGAATAGAAATTCTTTGAGGCAGTAATCTGATCACTGAATATATAAATGATAAACTATGGTCAGATAAAAATTTTCCTACCATGTATTGGAATGTTATAAATAATTTCCTTAAAAATTCCGATAATTTGAATTTTTTTAATTAATTAATTATGATAATTTAATAATTCAATATAAACTTGTATAAATTTAATATTTATTTGCACATTTATGGATAATTTATAAATTAACTATAATATTTCAAAAATATTAATTTATTTGTAAATTAAAAATCATTCGATATAAATTGAAAATTTATTTCAATATTATGTTTTTTACAATCCATGATTAAATAGTATTGTCATGTTCTATTAACTCTCCCAATGTTTCATCCCCAGAAACATTAAAAAATGTAATATCCATAGAAAGGCAATCCAAATGTTTCCTATAGAAAATTAAAATCCGTTAAAAGGATTTATATTATGATACCCATATGTCATATAAAATAATATACCCAAATGAATTCATAAAATAGTTTTCATGAATAAAATTCAATATCAATGACTTATTATATCATACCATATCTTATAACATAAAATTTATTGTATTCAAATAATTTATTTATCACATATCGATTTCACATTAACCTTAATCAATTAATGTTCAAGGTTACTGGTTCCTCCAATCGAAACCCTCACTTCCTCTAGGTCATTATAACCACATCTGTTTGGCCACCAACATTCTCACTCCATTTCTGAGAAACCAATCAAATGTACTTCCCTTCTCCAATGACCTCATATCATTAGATAACTCATTATTATTCACTAGAAACCACTGATGTGTTGAACTATGATGGAAATATTTTGTGGTCATCTATATGTATTGCCACATTCATCTTCACTATCATTAGTCATCCTCTAACCTCATGGTTAGTTCATTTCAAAAAATATTGAATTCCTAGACCCATGATTCATTATTAATCCAGAGAAATCTAGGTAAATCATGTTTATATTGGGATAGTGGATTTATAAATGAGTGAAGGTGGTGGTCTAAGAAACCACTACTATATTATTAAAATTTAAAAATATATTATTTTATAATAATATTAAAAATTTTGTAAATTTGGAATTTGTTTTCTAATATGTTACAATAAGAATAAATTGAATGAATTAATGAATATTTATGATTAATAATACCTGAAAGGAATCCAACACCACCTCCATAAATAACTTACTCCTTTAAAAAAATGTTTTATACCAATTAATTGTTGATAAAGAAGGTGTGAAATTTTATTTATAAAAAATAAAATCCCAATAATGATTTAAATTAAAAAAAATACATATGTGAATCCCCATACCCTATGAAATATGTTGATGATATTTCAATTGGAGGCCAAATTTGAGTAAATACAGCCAATAGAAAATAAATTTTATGTGAAATGGTTAAAAAATTATGATAATTTTAAATTTTTTATTAAAAATAACATGGTACATTATGTTATCCCCTACTATAATGTTTTTAATAATGAAATTATTATCCCAAATCATGAGAGAAAAGGATTATATGTTTCTTTATGTGTTTCATATTTCTAGGTTATCTTTTTAGATTCATGTATCCTCCATGGGTATGTTATGGAGAAAATCATATATATATGAAATATTATTAACTATTTAATAAATATATAAACCTATATCCAAATATTAATAACATCACCTAGTGATGTGTCATTGTCAATACAAAAGCATCCAATGATTTGAGTCATAGAAATTTTCACAAATTTATTTATTTGTGATTTTAATTAATATTTGGTAGTCTATACCACCAACACAAGTAAAATAATAGGAGTACTAGGAAAGCAATGGAACGGTATCAAACCACATGTCATGTTTTATAAATACAAAATTTAAAATATATAGAAAATTTAAAATTAACACATCATGCTCAAACATAGTTGATCATAAAAAAACCTAGAGAACATGTAAAACATCAGCACAACTGATAGATGAAATTAGAATTTAAATAACAAATAAACATTTATAAAAAACATGAAATGACACATTCTCAGTGTCATAAAACCTTCAGATAACTCCCATAGATAATAACTCATAAAAGTTAAGGAATGAGAAAACTTTGTAACACAATGAATGATTACCAAGATGGAGTTTTATCCCTTAATATAAACCATTTTAATGTTATAAAAAATAATCTGTATATAATAACTGTTAAATAATGCAAAAAATAAAATTTAGATTTGTAATCTCTTATGAATATAATCATTTATCTTCACTAGAAATGGGAAAGAAATTAAGATATATTATAATAAAAATTATTTATAGTCATATAAAAATATTATTTCCAAAAAACATGGTACATCGCCTACCATACCCAATTTTTATGTGAAATAAAATATTTTAAAATTAATAGTCAATTATATTATGTTTATTTTTAATGTCACGATTTAGATCAGGTGGAGTCATTCGTTCTCCCCAATATTAAAAATAATCCATAAGAAACATCACATGTGGATGTATGATTTTTTTAAAACTCCAGATCAATGATTCTTAATTGAGTTCACTATTCCTAATGAATATGTGTGAATGTCACAAAAATCTATCTTCAACACTTGAAATATTTCTTATCATGCATAACAATACACATTTCTTTCGACTAAAATTTCATTCCAACATAACATCTAAAATAATCATTAAATTGATATTTATATTCCTTCCCTCATCCACATTACCTAATTTGGTAATGATAAAAAACATGAATTTATTATTTAATTTTATAAATAATCATGGTTATTTCATAGTTATGCACATTAGTTATTTCTAATGATTGATATTTAATATCAATTGATAATTAATATTAGTTAATTACTTTTTTACATCATAATATAATTGAGTATTTGCTTCAATGTTAATTTTATTATAATAAACCCTACCCAAGGGGATTATTATCATAATGAAAATTTTGAGCATTATGTGACCAAATCCTATCTTTAAATGTAATTTCACCAAACCATCATTTTTGGATGATTTATTATAAAATTATGACACAATATACTTTCATACTAAGAACCTTGATTCAACTAAATCTTCATAGTTCTTACTTCCTAAATGATTATGAATGAACCATGTCAGGATTTCGTCACACTACTATAAAATATATTATTCATAATATGAAACTAATTATCACACACTTATATCATATAATATTTATAAAAAATAGAGAACCAATGTTAGGGACCCATTTCATTATATTAAATGTTGAAAGACCTCACTCTAATCATTTTCGTCTAGAACTAACACAACTAAGACTCATCTTGAGCTGGCTAAATGAGTAAGAATAAACACTAAAGTCTAAATCAAATAGACATTAGGGTGGATAATAACATTAATTCAATGAATATCATGTTATGGGAAGAATTACACTTTTAATTGAAAACTCAATTGTGCATGAATCATAAAAATTTCAATAGAAAACATAATCATATGGAAATATATCTATTTAGGCATTGTGTTTCCCAAATCTAAAATAATGAAAGAATACAGATAGAAAAAAATATATATAAATATATAACATACAAAATAAAAAAATTAAATACAACTCCTCTGACTCGATCTAACTACCAAATGCTCTATAATAATATGGTTCAACTCAATCAATTAGATTTTAAAAATATAAAATAGGGTGTGAGATTATAACACTACTCAGAAGGTTACTACTTGAAACTCTTTTTTCAATATGGATGAAGAATGCTAAATAAAAAACGAATTGAATTGAAAAAATATATATTATATACTAAGTCACATCCATGAAATCCCATGTCACCATAATCAGGCATTACTAGAAATATTAATTTTCATATATGTATAATTTCATCATTAAAATAATATTTTTGATAGGGATTTAAAAAAACACTTCCTATCGATCCTCCTTTGAGGGGTTACCATAACCCAAGGGAATATAATATATAACAAGTAAATATATCTATTGAAAAGAAAATCGGTGTGAAAATACAATATCCTAGGGAATTAATATCTCATATGGAAAAATTGATGGGTTGATAGACATTCATCCAACAATTGATGGATATTGGTGCACATCGGGAATCTAATATAACAAAGAAATTAAACAACATAGAGTCTGACTTGTGTGGTCTACTTGTATTGAATAGAGAATAAAATTTCAAAAGTAATTGAAATAATAAAATTTAAAATAACATAATCATAATAGATATACCTTGGTGTCTTATATCTTCAGTTTTAGACCTTCATGTTCCCATATTATTCAAAACACCCCCTTAATTTAAATTCAATGATCTCACAATGTTCATGTTAAAATTTAAATATTTATATTAACTATTTTAAATAATTTCCCTATAATAGGATTTATAATAACTTTAAATATTTTTATATCTACCCTAAAAATCACTACATAATTTTCCCCCTTCTACATATCATAAATACATTATACATTTGTTCAAAACCATAAATGTCTATAACACATCATTTAATAACCTTTGGAATGTAATATGTGATCGTCCGTTATCAATCCCATATATATATAACACCATAGGACAAATATATTTGAACATAGATATATATATATACATATATATATATGTGTTGGAATACAACATCCATTCACATATTCTAGAATAGAACATATGAATACCCCATACATTCTAATCTATATCTAGTTAATATGGAATACCACACATCTTTCCTCGTCAAGATAAAATTACCAATAAAATATGAAGTAAAACATCATCATTTTACTTATGATCATAATGATCCACTTTATATCACAGAATTATAATATCAGTAATATAATATAAAAAATTCTTTAATTAATATATTAATCACATGACCTAGTTAATCATGTACCCAATATTGTTAACATCATATCAAGGATATGTTATCCACCTATTATGAATATCATTGGATATATTTACATTAACATATATATAATAGTGTTTTCCAAATCATCCATCTCATTAACGATCTAATTCTATCAAAAAATTTACACATTAATTATCTAAATATTAAAAACATAATACATTTTAAATAATCTTCATTATGCATCATTTAATATTCAATCAATATAAAAATATATAAAATTAAGGTTTATAGTAATCTATCATAAGATTGTACTCAATATTTCAATTACCAATGATCAAATATTTGATTCAATAAGTCCAATAAACAATTATATCGATGGAAGAACAATATATAAAAAAATATAACTAAAGATTCTCTTTGTTCTATCTCGTGGTCAATAAGGATTCATAGGGAAAAATAAAAAATCTAACATTAGTATTTATTACTTTTAATAAATTGGCATACAAACCATAAATGTGGTATGTTTTCGTCATTAAAATAAAAATTCATGATGTATTTCAACTTATCACTATGTAATATATAACATATTAATAAATCAAATGTCCACATATCTATCCTCAAACAAGACATATTTAATTAAATAATGTTTCTTACATCCTAGACCCAAACTCCTATAATCCAGTGATAATAAATACCTTATTTATATATCATCTTTGAAATGAACTGATATAACCCAATTTATCAATCAATAATTATAATATCACTAAAAAATATTGAATCACATACATTTGAAGTTTCATTTATTTTTCATGTTTTAGTGAATTATAAAAAAAATAAACTAACAAAACCCTTATATATCTCATATACAAGATGATTTATTTCCAATATATATGAAACATGATATCCAGTAATATGTCTTCAATATCTCTTGAAAAATTCACCACAAAAAATATTTTTTAATATATATCTTGTGTTATTCCTGTAATCAAAACCTCATGAAATGCGAACATAAGAATAGGTGAGTTAAAATGAACATAAAGGGTAAAAAAAATATGTTGGATTCAAATAACATTACTCAAAAAAACATGAGCTTAAATACTATGTAAAGAGTCAACAACAAAAAAATTATCATAATCAAAATAACCAATAATAATAACATATCCATTGTTGGAATATCAATAAATATATTAAAAAATTAAATAATTATTCTATTATAATTTAAATTCATAATTTCGTATGGATAATTCATTTTAACCTTCTGATACATCATGATCTTTTACATCACTATCTTACTATTAGGGACCTTTTTTACAATATATTTGGTTCTAGGCTGGAATACATAAAGAAACTAATTATTGGATTTCCAATGATACCTATCGACAAATCAAGGGTATTTTTTAGGCCACACCATTAATTAGATATTTCTAATTAATTCATAATATGAATTAATGGTTACTATATAAAATATACAATTAATATTCATTTTTAATTAATAGTCGTTTATAATGCGACAATAAATATAATAATTTGAAAATTTTCCCAAATTAATAAATGGTATATCATTCTAGGTAATTATCCCTCAAAATAAAACCATATTGTGAAAGTATTTTATAGTTAATTCTGTAATGTCATAAATAAATAAACATATATTCCCTAATTGAACCTAATTAAATCAAACAAAAGAAATATAGACTGTTCAAAATGGAATAAAATTGAATTAAAAATAATTCTGGTATTGTGTGATCATTTTTAAATATGAAGGTATTAATATATATCCACATGTTTAATAAACCAAAGTAATTTAATATAAGAGGATTTAGAATTAAATCCATGACCTATATATATACCAAAAAAATATAATCATTTTTTATGTTTGAATCATATATCAATGAAGTAAATGAGATTAAAAAGCCTTACGGTAATGGTAATATAATAAACAAAAGAACATAAGAGGAATAACATTGAATTTAATTATGATTAAATGGAAGATTTTATTTTTTTCATGAACTCAACGGTGTTTTAATATACCATATAAAAAAATTATTTTTTAGAAATATCAAAAATGCTACGTTGAATTGAAAAAATAGATAAAAAAGTACTTCTGGATTATAAAAGTCAAGAATAAAAACCCAACGAAAGATAATATTTAAAATCAAACATTAAATGCCACAAATAATTATAGAAACTTAATATCATATATAAATTTAATAGTAAGTGCACTAAAAATTATAAAACATATGGTATGGCATAATCATGTCACAAGGAATTGAAATTTGAGGAAAAGAACTATTACATGTTACATGATAAATGATCTAAGAATCTTATGTCAATAATGATATATAAAATAATTATTTAACCGTATTAATGAATAATAAATATAATATTTTTTATTCATTCGTTATAATAAATAATTCATGGAACAAAATAGTTTCAATAATAAAAATTGAATGTCAATGGTTGAAAATTATGTTTTCCCAAACCATTGCATTGTTAAAATAAATTCACCAAAACACCATTAAATAAATGATATACAAATTGAAAATTAAATATCATGTCTAATTATATAATAATTAAATAAAAAATATATTTATTAGTATGTATGCCTTAAAAATATAAAAATCAATGTATAATAAATAAACTATCCAAGGAATTGAAATTTGAGAAAAATAATCCTTACATGAAACATAATAATTGATGTAAATCATCTAAAAATGAAGTTATAAGGAATAATTTTAGAACCACTAAATATAATGATGCAATATAGTAAAAAGTAATGTCACAAAAGATAAAAGTAACATTTTTAATTCTTCAATATCATGATGTGAAAAAATCTTCTAAAAATAGTCACATAACCCAAAGACCAAATACTTCAGTGTCTGTGAGATTAGCAACATGAACATCCTATTTTTTAGAAAATTTAAGAATTTCACAATAATTATTCTATTATATACCATTTTTGGGATATCTTATTTATATAATCATTTTTATGATAAGGGTATTGGAAAAACATGAAAGGGTGACAACATATTATCTGTAAGGGAAAACTGTATCAAACAGGAATGAGAACAATATGGGGACCTAAGTATCATAATAAAATATTGTAATACCATAGATGAAACAATTGTTTTAAGAAAAAATAAAATAATAAAAACATAATTTAGGAGGCATAAAAGATATTATATGGATAAAAATCATTTTTATAGTCATATAACATTTGTGCATGACATATAAGTGCATAATACTTTAAAAAGGATAAGATATAGTCATGAAAACATTCAATTTCATTGAATTGAGTTGTATCCTGATGATTTGGCATTAGATGATGATAAATGTTGAATTTTTTAACATCCATAGGAAATATTAGATCTTATAAAAAAAATATCCACTTCACATTAATATAATAAATTGTGAACAAAACAACATTTGTTTCATTCACATGAAAAACTTGTTATCAATTTTTTTGGAATATAATATTTCAATGAAACATGTGAATAAATATTACAAAATCACAGTCAAGAAATATTTCCACATCAAATGTGATATGAATACTTAACCCATTCATTATAGCAAGATATAAGACAACACCCTCCCCCATCCAAACACATGTCTTGCATTTAAACAATAATTGTAAAATTATCTTACAAAACCATTTGAACATGAATAGTTTTATTAAACCCTTAAAAAATAATATAACATAAAATTAACAAATCATCAGTTATAAACTCTAATTTTTTTTGAATATATCATATAATAATAACATATAAAGGGTGATCAAAACATAAAATCATGGAAAACAAATCATGATGGGTAAATATAATTAAAAACCCAAATTTTTTCATACATAATTTTATAACAATAATGTATAAAAAATATTAAGGTAAAGAAAAGAATTTTGAAATCTATATTAAGGTAAAGTTTATTAAAAGAAAATGCATCTAGGATGAAGGATAACATAATTTTTAATATATGAGAAACATTTTATTTTCTTGAATTAACATTATTTAAAACCCACATCATTGAAAGGATGGTGAAATTAAAAAATTAATAAAGGGAGGTAAATGGTATTTAGTTACAAAATGAGAATTTCCTCTAGGAAAAGGAGAACATTTATTTGAAGTAAAAACATGGGTAAAGACAAAAACCCCATTAAACAAAATGGATATAATTATTAAGAAAAAATAATTTTCATGAAACATTAAAATAATAAAGGAATAATAATGTTTTGTGAAGAATAATATCCCCATAATATAATTTGTAAATACAATATAAAATTTTCATAATTTTAATAGAACAAGCATGAATGAAAAAAGAAAATGAAGAGTGATTATGACATAATGAGAAATTTTGGTCACAAATACCCATATAGAATTTGTATCATTTGAATCAATTACCAATGAAAGGTATATAATTCAATTAAACATTGAATATCAGAAAATATATAATGACCAGACCTGCCAAGGTCTAACCCATGACTACCCAATGCCTACCTATAATAGGCCAAGGTCTGGCGACCGTCACCATGTAGTCATATCCCACCAATGGGATTATTTAGCTTCAATCATCAGTACACATGAACATACAATGATGAAATGTTAAAAAAATAAAAAAAAATGCATATATATATATATCTAATATCACAAAATAGAGTATTACAGAATTGTACTAAAAGAGAAAAAATGGTCAAAATACAAGACCAAACAAAACATTATTATGTTTAAAACATTCTCTAAGAGAGAGGAATAAGTTATAAATTAATCTCTTAGAAAAAAACCTTGGAATGACAAGATCCAGATGCACTCCACATGTTCCTTGTCCTCCCTGGAAACCATAAAAATGATGTATTATGTATAATACATGCCACATGCAAGAAAATCCCATAAGGGGGTGAGAATTAAAATACTCAATAGGACACCCCAAATACACTAAACATGAATCACCATTTATATTAATATAAATAAAAGATATAAAAATCAATTTATAACAAAAAACTACATATACTAATCAATGAAATCATGACACTATATGGTAATAATCAACTATCATCCACAAGATTCTTCTTGTTGAAATTCTCGATCTAGGAGAATCCACTACACAACCAATGAAGTCATTTAAGACAATCGAAAAAGTGGTCTGGATCATTTGAATTATCCCAATGAAAAATCATCAGTCTATGAATACCATGTTAAATATATACGGGGTCATGACCAGAACCATAGGGGATCACCACAAACCCAATGTGGATAAACAGTCTATGTATGAGATCAAATTTCATTGATTCCACAAACCCTACCAATATGTCATACTCTATGGAGGATAATTTTCCTTCCTGTGGATGTCACACCAATTCCAAAAAACCATTATAGGGAATGTAGTTGATATAGGACCACAATCTATTATCATGGAGGGACTCCAAATCTCTATCTAAGACTCGTTCTCTTTAAGGGATAAAAAACCAATGATATGTATATAATGTAACATTTTACCCTCTATTGATGGTACCAAGAGAACAAAATCATCCTATACTAGTTCAAAACATAGAAATAAAGAGCAATAAAAACTCTGAAGGTGGTACACATCATGTCTCAGTAGGTGCATACTGCGTCCACCTATCCTCAAGCATGCCTATGTGGAGGATCCTCACATGACATGTAAGTCTCCAATTAAACCATTTTTATAAGATGTCTAATCTGTTTAGAGAAACATAGTATTATGCTCATGTTTTTAGGTCGTGTATGTGTACAGTGTCCATGTTAGTATACCCTCTAAGCATCCTGAAAGTGGGTCACATGCCATGTGATTGGGGAACATTTTGTGTGATCCTGATATTCAAATTGAAAGACTATATTCTATTGAAAATACCCCAGATAGATTTTAATCCCTATTTTCATGACATGTTGATCGATATTTTCTATAAATCTGTGTCT
The DNA here is from genome assembly GCA_963277665.1 of Viscum album. NCBI lineage: Eukaryota > Viridiplantae > Streptophyta > Magnoliopsida > Santalales > Viscaceae > Viscum > Viscum album. The sequence continues at coordinate 412,114,781 of OY728156.1, forward strand.
GGATCATCCGCAACCCAAAATTTTTCACCTCTTTGGTCAATTTCACCAAAGGACACTAGATCTGGGTTTCACATTCCATGCCATTGGTTGTTCATCAGATTGTATACAACAAACAGGTCAAGAAACCATCAACCATCATCTGCATCAATGTACACCACTTAGGAAAATATAGAACTCCTGAAATCCATGATCTACACACTAACATCACTAATTCTCGAATGAAAATGGCCACTATGTCAAGTACCCATGGTTTTGATATGTTTTGATAAATAATGGTCATGAAGTGATAATAATAGTGTATTTTTATAACCATTTTCCAAAAGTAATAATAATATGATCTATAAAAAAGGGAAAAGTCCAAAATCCATAAAACGTGAGGAACGAACCATGGTAATTGTTTTTTTGTCCTTGATTCATTTTCATAGAAGAATATGAACTATGACGAATAAACCACATTGAAAAATTAAAAAATTCCATGAATTTAATACTAATTATTAATTGTTTATTAATAATATTCATGTAATTTATACACATTCATTTAGGATTAAAAAATGGTATAGAACCCAGGATGAAAAAAATCCTTCTTGGGGTTTGGATCAATTATTGAGGATGAACTGTTGTGTTGTCATCATTTATGAAATCCTCCAACTCCTTTGGCATGATAATCCATAATCTAAGATATGATCTATGATTTTCCTCCAAAAATTCCATCCAATGGTTTTTTGAATATCCACGGTTTGAGTGGGAAACCATATGGAAAATATATAACAACATATATTAATGAGAAATTTGACGAAGTTTCAAAACTAAACAAAATAAATTAGTTATTTAATATATTTTATTTATTAATGATCTTAATGATGTTTTCCCATGCATCCCATACCAACATGGATTATCTCATGGCTAGGGTAAACCCTAAATTTTTAACTCAAAGGTTCTCACATGTGTTTGATTTGGGACCCTTTTTAAGATTTATTCACCATTTTCAATAAAACTATTTATGAATAGTGTTTAATATTGAAAATTACCAAAAATTTCCATGTACGGTTTTTTAAATAAATATGAATTTTACGAGTCTACAGAAATTAACAGCACGTGAATCTGAGGACCGAAGTGCCCATAATGAATTTCTGAACTTTTTTTCGGGTACGTTTAGTAAACGTGTGAGTGAGTTTTTCAAACTTTTGAACTGGTGCTGAGAATTCAAATCTGATGGCACCGTTGAACTCGCAGTGTTGTTTTTTGATTAAGAATACTTTCACCTCGACGATAGTGGGTCGAGAGTGAAGGATAGTTTTTTGGTTTTTCATGTAAGAATAAAATAAAAATAAAAATGTGTGACATTTTTATTTTTATTTCCAACACCCATGAGGGTGTTGGGAGGTGGGTTCCCCTGGAACTAAACGTCCATGTAGAAGTTAAAAGTGGGGACCACCAGAAATTAACCTCCCATGAGAGGTTATGGTAGTGGGAACCACCCGATCCATAAACTCCCATGAGAGGTTATGGTGGAGTGGACCACCCAGGGTTAAACCCCCTTAAAAACCCTTTTAATTGGGAGAAACCCTCAAATCCCTAATAAGTGTGGGGGAGCCTCTTCAATGCCTCCAAAATATAATTATGCTATCACACCACTTTACTATGCCAACGTAAATTAATTGTCTTGACCCTTTTTAAAATATTATGTAACTACATCATTGGAATTTAGGAAGGTTACTAATAAATGAACTGTCATGAATTCCATGATCGTTACATACCTCTCCCATTCTCCTATATATATGGATCTTGGGAGGAGGATTTGGTATGGCTTCACCAAATGAAGAAGCACTGTTAAAGATCCATGATGCCCAACACATATGGGATTACACTCTCTAATGAAAAATGCTCCACTGACAAAGAACGCCGACCTCCTTCAACTTTTTTTCTCAGAACTTCCTCCGACATAGCAGGTGTTCATCTACAAAAAATCGATGTCTGCCTTCTCGTGCTAAATTCAACCAACAAAGAACAGGGTAGGGGATTATTTTTAATGATTTTATATACCCATGTTCTTCCCTTCTAGAACATGGAATGTGGATCACCATTCTAACTAGTTGATCTGCATATGTTTCCTTTTGCGTGTTTTGGGATTAATCATTGCAGGAGGGATTTATGTTCATGGTTCTTGTGAACCACTTTCTACCACTATAATGAATATATTCAGGGCCAAACTAACATGGCATGTCATCTCTGTAACCCTTGTGTTTATTTGTGGAGTTCATCAAAAAAAGGAAGGTGACGAAGGTGACAAAGGCAATGAAGGCAACGAAGGCAACGGTGCCACCACCCATGGCCCCCGTAACCAGCACCACCCCTGCGGGGTCTCCCACAGCTATCGGCCGAACCAACCTCATGAAACCTCATGGATCCCCGGCCTAACCGCTGCCAAGGTCTCCGTCCTTCTAGGTGAGCCACCCTGGGACAGGCCCAGCCGCCCTGGCTGCACATCCCACCCGCCGAACCGGCCACGGGCACCCTGGCCTCTCGACTGAACCAGCACCCAGCCACCCCGGCCTTCTAGCCAATGCTCCATGGCTGCATCATCCACTGGCTAATCCACCCCTCCAACCTGACCGTATGGCCGAACCAGCCCCGGTCGTGCCACCCACTGGCCGAACTGGCCCCAGCCGCCCCATCCCAGCCTCCGAGTTGAGCCACCCCTAGCTGCCCTTGCAGCGGCCCTCTAAGCCGTACTGGCCCCGCGCCCAGGTCAAGCTTCCCTAGCGGCGCCATCCTGGTTGAGCCTCCCACGTGGCATCCTCCAGGCCGAACATCCATCTTTCCGACTCGTGGTCGGTCCCCGCCCTTGCGGCTGGTCCGCACCCTCACAGCTCTACATGGCCCCTCACGGCATGCTAGGTCGGGTCCAGCTGGCCAGGCCGAACCCAACGGGCCAACCCACCCAATAGAACTGGTCGGACCCAACAGGATGGGCCAAGTCAACCAAAACCATGTCAACCCATGCCAGTTCAGGCTGCGTCGTTACGATCGGGTCATACCAGACCGAGGCCCACTACGAACCATTTTCTTCTTTTGGTCATAACATTAGCATCGGACGTCCATTTGATAAACCGTCAATAGTTCTGTAAATCATGGATCATGATTTTCCCTTTGAGTATACTCTAATGGAGTTTTGGGTATAGTTGAGATACACTCATGTTGGATCGAGCACGGACCTTATCGGGCCCCTAGGACTAAAAGGCTAATAACTCTAAGACCGAGCGTCTGATTGACACGCCTTCTATTATGTTGAGACCCCTATGACATGGAGGACCATTGAAATAATTCTTTGCAGGACATAATGATTGTTGGAGTATCGACTAGTAGCTCATTGAGTGGATCCTCCCGGAGATGAGTGAGCATAGTGCGGAGACCTAGTAGCTAGTTGAGATCTGATGATTTCTGACCGTTTTGACTGGTAGTGACTCTACAAGCCCAGTGGGGAGTGCCTTGGTGTCACGGCAGAGCCACAGTGGGGATCTCCATGGTGTCGCAGTAGACCCCCGATACTAGAAAGGAGGAGTATCCCAGCAGGCTTCGAGGGGGATCGTTTTTGGTGACGGGGTAGACCCATAGTGGGGAGCGACTCTGTGTGACGCAGAAGCCCCACGACACATGACAGGGGGAGTACCTCAGTAGTCCAAGGATAGTGGGAAGTGCACTTGGTGTCATGGCAGGCCTACTATACTCGATAAAGGAGTAGTTCTCCAGTAACCATGGTTTCAACAATGTGACTGGAGATGTTACTTCATACTACCCCTAGAATAAAATTCTGGTTGAACTGAGTCATTTTATCTCTGTTTTCTCATGATTGATACAGATCACTTGATAACTTAGGTATATGTATGTGCATATTCCTATGTATGGTTATCTGTTGATTTCATACTTTTTGGTTTATTCTTGTTTGATTTTGTGAGACCTTTAGGGTCTCGGGGTCCCTACTGAGTATCTTTATACTCTCCCCTGCACAGGATATGCCCACAACTTGTTGCATTGGTTGCAGATGATAGACATAGCAGACTGAGGAAGAGAGTAATTGGACTGTACTATATGCCCAGAGGGGGACCATACAGTGTGTCGGTACGTGGACGAGATGGATGGATGCGAAGTACTGAGGAGGCTATCTGTTTCTACCCTTCAGGTAGGAATCCCAAAGGACGACCCATTAACTGATTATATTTTTTTTTCTTCGGTTGTATTGTTTTCAGTGGTAATTTTACCTTTACTATTGGGATTGAATTCCGACCCCTTTTACTTTTAACACTCTTTTGTTTATATAGTTTACTCATGTTCGTATCTTGTTGTGTGTCTTTACAGGTTATAAAGGCAATGCCTTCCATATTTTAGGAAATTACACCTTTGGTGCTAGTTTCCCTCCCCTAACCTATGGAATGCGGGCTTGGGGTAGTCACGGCATGGGCCCTGGAGGATGGGTCGGGACAAATTGGTATCATAGGAGTCAGTTCTACCACATAACTTAGGTCTCTGATCTTTTCTGGGAATAAATAGTGTTAAGTGTAGTAAGTGTGGTTTTTAGTTCAAGGAATCCAGTGTTATGGCGGCGGCTGAAATATCCATACACAAGAACCCTGACTACTGATTTCTAACTCAGTGAACAAAAACACTGATTGAATGTGTGTTTTCAAAAAATTTCCTTAAGTCATCACACCAGGTCAGCCCACCATGAATAAATTTTAAGCACAGTGCATCTGATTCTTTTCAGGATGCCTCCACATAGACAGCCGGCTAGAGTTTCAAGAGTTGTATGGACAGATATCCCACCGACCGACGAGGGCTCGGTGTAAGGCTCGTCTCTAGTGGAGGCACCAGTGGTACCACTCCCCGTTGGGCCACCGATTCCACCAGCCCCAACAGTAGACAGTGCACACTTCTTGATCACATTGCACGAGTTCCAGCGCTATAGGTCACCCATGTTCAGTGAAGGGACGAACCCACAAGCGGCTGAGGATTGATTAGAGATTGTGGTGAGAGTATTTTGACTGGTAGGGACACCAGTAGACCTCATGTTGATACTTGCTGTCAGCCTTCTACTGGAAGCAGTGGGAAGATGGTGGAGCATGGTGGTCAAGGTTCACGACGAGGGGATGCTTCTCTGGGCAAACTTCGAGAGCCTGTTTCAGGAAACGTTTGTCCCAGCAACACTTCTCGCAGTGTGCATACATGAGTTACATCATCTTCAGTAGTGAAGCATGAAATTTTCTTAGTACTCGGTGATGTTCAGAGACCCCTCAGGCTACACCACCGATATGGTGAGGGACCCATTCATTAGGGCATGTATTTTCGAGTAGGGACTCATGTGAGAGATCAGGGCTTCAGTGATCTCACTCAACATCCCGACAAAGGTAGGAGTGTTGAAGAGATCCCTTATAGTGCATAGTTTCCAAGCTGAGCAGTCTCTTGCAGCGAGATCCACTACCAGTCGACATGTAGAGGACTCTTCTGTAGTTTTCTGTAGATAGATGTCGTAGAGGTCCAAGAGGACTATACCTACAGGTGGACGAACACATGATTCCTAGTCGGTTGTGCTGGGCACCCGAAGTGGAGATAGACATTCCAGGAGTGGGTACTGTTTCACATGCGGTGTGAAAGGTCACATGGCTCATAAGTGTCCAACACGTTGTTTGGATGATCAGCAGACGGTCGAAGGACCGCCCAGGCAGAGACAGAGATTCGATCAAGGTGGTATGCAGGGTGCAGGTAGACGTGGAAGATGAGCTAGTCATGTAGCTAGTTGTGGGTGAATATTTGAGATGTTACTGCCACCACCTCAAGGAAGTCCACCCCGACTATAGGGAGCAGGTGGACAGGGGAGTGCTCAGCTCCAGGAAGCTGAGGCTTATGACCGTGGCACTCAAAAGATGATTCTAGGTATGATCTCTGCCTACTCCACCATAGAGGTTGTACTTATAGACATAGGTGGCAGTCATTCTTTTATTACCACTACCCTCATTCAGAGCTCATAGATTCCGACAAAACCATTGGCTCAATCATTAAGCCTAGAGACTCTTATGAGAGCAGATTTGATGATTACACACGGGTGTCGATAGTGTGATCTTACTCTAGGAGAAAAGAGCTTCAACTAGGATCTCTTAGTAGCAGCGTCGAGGCCTTACGACGTCATCTTGGGTGTGGACTGGTTATCTTCAGTCCGTGATCATATTGACGGTATCAGGTGGAAAGTGTGGTGTGTTTGTATGGATGGGACCAGGTTTACCTTCACTGGCTAGAAGGGACTCTTCTTAGCACAGGATAGACTTTTATGGAGGATAATACTTATGATCACTCATTAGTTGGCTATCCTTACCCTCAGAGCTTTTTATGTGGAGAGTCTGAGTTATCTTGAAGTGGTGGACTAGTATGCGGATGTATTCCCTGATAATGTTTAAAGTCTACCACCTCGTAGAGAGTATGTCTTTTACATTGACTTTTACCCTGGGATGGAACCAATATCTACACCAGTATATTGGATAGCTCTTTCAGAGCCTCGTGAGATGTGGGTACATCTAGAGGACTTGCAAGGGAATGGATTCATTCGGCCCAATGTTTCTTCCTAGGCAGCCCCGATTCTGTTCGCCAAGAAGTTTGATGGGAGCTTGAGGCTTCGTGTTGACTATCGACACGTGAACCAGGTGACCGTGAAGAAAACGTACCCACTCCCGAGGACTGATGACCTCTTTGATCAGCTGAAGGGAGCATGGTGGTTCTCAAAGATAGACCTCAGATTAGGCTATCACCAGCTCAGATTATGAGACAATGATGTGAAGAATACAACCTTCAGGTGTTGGTACAGACATTATGAGTTATTGTTTATGTCATTCAGTGTAACTAACTCTCTAGCAGTGTTCATCGGACTCATGAATAAGATCTTTCATCCATACCTCGATCTCTTTGTCATAGTCTTCATCGACGACATTCTGATCTACTCCACTTCTGACGAGGAGTGTGCCTATCATTTTTAGGTAGTACTTGACATGCTATGAGAGTACCAGCTTTATGGAAAGCCCTCGAAGTGCTAGTTCAGAACTTGAGAGATTCACTTCTTAGGACATGTCATATTGGATGCTGGAATTGTATTGGATCCACCGATGATTGAGGCAGTACATGTTTGGGAGCCACCCCGAAATGAGACGGAGGTATGGAGTTTCTTGGGTTTTGCTGAATATTACCAGAGGTTTGTTCCATATTTCTCTAGTGTAGAAGCACCACTATCAGCCTTTATGAAGAATGGGTAACCCTTTTTGTGGTCGGAGAGATCCCAGTAGAGCTTTCATGAGCTGAGTAAAAGGATGACTAGTGCCCCCATCTTGAGGGTCTAGAGGAAGGCGTAGGGTATGTAGTCTACTGCAATGCATCATGGACCGGACTCGGATGTGTCCTAAGGTAGGAGCGAGAAGTGATCACATATGGTTCCTGACAGCTAAGGAAACATGAGCATAACTATGCTACCATGACTTAGAGTTTTCAACAGTGGTATTCTCCTAAAAGATGTGGCGACATTATCTGATGGGCGAGTGTTTTAACGTGTACTCTAATCACAAGAGTCGAATGTATATCTTCTCCCAGAAGGACCTGAAACTAAGAGAGCAACATTTTCTTGAGTTCTTAAAGGACTATGACTTAGACATAATCTATACTCTGGAGAAGGGGAACGTTGTTGTAGATGCACTCAGTAAGAGATCTGGTATACAGCTGCTAAGTGAGGAAACAGAGTAACTGGACACTATGCAGATATCCATTGTGGATAGAGATGGAGAAACTTTCCTATAGTCACTTATAGTCACTCCTCTACTAATTCATTGAGTCAGAGAGGCATAGTTTGGGAACACTGACTGCGAGACACGATGCGCTCAGATATCCACAAGATAGGAACCTGATAGATTTTAACAAGGTGGGGAGAAAGTCATCCTTTTCATGGGATGTACCATGGTAACAGTGTCACTTTAGGAGGAAGTGTTGAGACATTTCCACACATCCCCTCTATCGGTACATCCAAGAGTGGCAAAGATGTATCAGGACCTTCGATTGAAGTTCCCAGTCAGGATCCAAGTATCACTGAGAGGGGGAGGGGTGAATCAGTGATATCTTTTTCTTTTTAAGTTTCCTTTTTTTAAACGACCTTTGCCTCCTATTAAATAGTTTCTTCCTTGATGAACACACACAACCATAGGAACACAAGATTTACAAGGTTCACTACTCAACAAGAGTAGCTACGTCCTTGGTATGGTACGGAAACAATCCAGTACCACACAACACACTAGAAAACAATACTTTGATGTGGAATACAACAAGTAGGATATACCCTTACACTCGTGCAGCACTTTGAAAACAATCCAATAGTGTGTGTGCTCCCTCTTAGCACAAATAGGGTAACAAAATGTTTCATTGCTTCTTTACAATTGAACAGATGTATTCTCTGAAGTACAAATGTTCACTTTCTTACCCCAGAAGTTGGTAAGAACTTCCGTATTCACAACTGAATATGTGCGAAGACCCCATATTTTCTATGCATCCCTTAGGATATCATACGCGCAATTCAAGTGTCTTGCTCATAAAAATACCTTTTGGCACGAAAAACGTTTTCGCACAACTTTCCTTTTGCACTTAACTTTTTATCTTTTCGCACAACTTCTCAATATTTTCGCGCAGCTATCCTCTTTTCACGCAAACTTATTTCTTTCCGCGAAAGTCACTTAGTGTATAATTTACACGCACCAGATCTCGGGATTTCTTCTAAGTGTCGATCATTTTAAAATGAGAAGGGTTAGCCTCATATTTATAGGCATTTTTTACCCCGTGTGAAAAACACTAATCTGCGCATAAAACCTCTTTGATGCACGTAAGAACTCTTTTATGCAACTTCATATTTCGCACCATGCTTCAATATTTCGCGTACCTCATGCCATTTACATTTTTCATCCTTCTAAGAATGAATCACCAATTGCGCGCAAAATTCCACACCGCATTCCATATTGCGCGCAAACCCATCCTTTCACTCGACATCGTATTTCGCACAATGATCCAATTTTTCGGGCAGCTCATGCCCTTGAAAGTTTCTGAGCTTCTGATCTCAAAACACCTTTTGCGTGAAAAGCATCATTCCTCTATTTCCAACATCCTGCAGATTTTTCACGCAACCTGCTACGATTTCGCGCACCACTTTATTTTTTTGCGCAACCTTCTTAAATTTCCGCACACTCCATGCCTTTGTCATTTTTCGATGTTCTGACCTTGAATCATGCCTTGAATGAAAAAATCTAAACCATCTTCAATCTTGCATGCTCCATCCATTCCCAGACACATTTCTTCATCTCCCGATTTTCAGTCCCTAAAATTTGGCAAACAATGGAAAATGGTGCCACCTTAAACTGTGCTTTTCTGCCATCCCCAGATTGTCCATTTCTTTGTCATTTTCTCTCATCACTACTTCCCATAACCATTCTTATGCTCTTATCACGAATCCCACTATCATGATATTTATCCTGTGATAGATCAGCTTTAGCATCGTCGGAGTTGCAATGGGAACTAAGACTTACCTATCCTCCAGCAGCATCATTCCTTCCATTCATAACTTTATATGACTGGAGTCATCATTTCTCCCCCTTTCCTTCATAAGGCTTGCATCACAAGTTCTTCAAACTCATGATATGTGTGAAATACATACCAACAATGCATCGTCTGATTTTTGATCCTTCTACAAAGTGAATTGATTTATTTTCTTTGACAACAAACACAACACTCTGCAAAGGAAAAATCTTCAAACTTCCTTCTCCATTTAACTTGGTCCCAACATCAATGATAGAACTTGTGGCCAGGAATGAAGAAAGCAGTTGAAGAGTTTGTCTCTTGATGCCTCACTTGTCAGCAAGTGAAGGCAGAGCATCAGGTACCAGCAGGTTTGATTCAACCTTTAGAGGTTCTAGAGTGTAAGTGGGATGGGATATCCATGGACTTCATGATTGTAATTCCACGTACATCCAGAGGACATGATTGATTTGTGTTATCATCAACCGACTCACCAAGTCAGCCTACTTCCTACCAATCAGAGAGCAGGTTTCAGTAGAGAGCATGGGATGCCTCTATGTGCAGGATATTGTGCAGCAACGTGGACTACCTTTGACTATTGTATCTGATCATAATGCATGTTTTACTTCCCGACTGTTGAAGGGGTTGCATGAGACTTTTGGGATATAGTTTCATATGAGAACCTTCTTCCATCCTTAGACGAATGGTCAGACTGAGAGGACCATTTGGACCTTTGAAAACATGTTTCATGCTTTTTCCCTCGACTTCAGTCGGAGCTGGGATGATCAATTTCCTTTGGTTGAGTTTTCATACAAAAAGATCGGTCACTCCACCATTGGGATGACACCATTTTGGGTGTTATACAGGTGACCTTGCTGATCAGCCTTGTGCTAGACTGACCCAGGGGAGTCATCACTCATGGGACTAGAGATGGTTCAAGCTACCACAGAGAAGGTGAAAATCATCCAAGAGGGGATGAAGACTGCATATAGAAATCAGAAGTCATATGCTGATAGGAAACAGAGACCTCTGGAGATTGAGGATGGCGACCACATCTTTCTATGGGTCTCACCCCGATGAGGTCTATAGATAATTGGCTAAGGCGGCATGTTATCTCCAAGGTTCATCAGACATTTTAAGGTCCTCAGTAGAGTTGGCAAGGTGGCATACCTCTATGCTCTTCCACCTCAGTTGCATCGGGTGCACAGTGTATTCCACATATCTGAGCTGAGGAGATATGTGCATGAAACTTCTCACATCATCGACCATGGAGATCTGGACGTCAACGACGGGGTGACTTTTACAGAGGTTCCAGTATAGATTGAGGATCTACAGGAGCGGGTCCTTTGTGGACGGTCATTACCTCTGGTGTGAATTTGCTGGCAGCACGGGAACCTATAGGAGATCACATGGGATAAGGAGGAACATATGCATGCTCAGTACCCCCACTTGTTCACTTAGATTGATTTGTGGAATACGGGGACGTAAATCCTAAGGTGGGGAGAATGTAGAGACCTAGAATTTCTATTTAATTTGTTTTGAATATATGGGAATTTTACTAGTCTATGAAAATTAATGGCGCATGATTATAAGGCCCAGAGTGTCCAGAATGAATTTCTGAACATTATTTAGGGTATGTTCAGAAAATATACGAGTGGGTTTTTCTATATTTTGAACCAGTGTTTAGAATTGAAATATGAGGGAACCTTTGAACTCGTATTCCCAGTTTTCTCTTAAGGAGGCTTTCACCTCAATAGTAGTAGGTCAAGAGTGAAAGATATTTTTTGGTTTTTTCGTAAAAGAATAAAATAAATATAAAAGTGTGTGACATTTTTATTTTTATTTAAAACACCCATGTGGGTGTTGGGAGGTGGGGTCTACTAGAACTAAACCTCTATTTAGAAGTTGTAAGTGGGGACCAGTAGAACTTAACCTCCCATTAGGGGTTATGGTATTGGGGATCACCCAAACCATAACTTCCCATGAGAGGTTATGGTTGTGGGGACCACAAATGACTAAACCCCCTAGAAACCCCCTTTAATTGGGAGAAAACCTCTACTCCATAATAAATGTAGGGAGATCCTCTTCAATACCTCTACAATTTAATTATGCCAACACACAACTTTATTATGTCAATGTAAATTTTTTTTCTTGACCCTTTTTTAAATATTATTTAACAGTGTCATTGGAATTTAGGAAGGTTCATAATAAATTAAATATCATAAATTCCATGATCATTACATACCTCTCCCCCTCTCCTATAAATATGGATCTTGGGAGGAGAATTTGGGGTAGGTTCACCAAGCGATGAAGCGCTGGTAAAGTGTCGTGATGCCCAACACTTGGAGGATTACGCTCTCCAAAGAAGAATGCTCCACCGATGGAGAACGTCGACTTCCTTCGACTTTCTTTCTCAGAACATCCTCAGACGTAGGACATGTTCATCTACAACAAATCGATTTCTACCTTCATGTGCTTACGTCAACCAACAATGAACAATTTAAGGGATTATTTTCAACGATTTTATATACCCATGTTCTTCCCTTCTAGATCAAGGAACGCGGATCAACTTTATAACTAGTTGATCTACATATGATTCCTTTAGAAGGTTTTGGGATTAATCCTTGTGGGAGGGTTTGATGTACTACGTTCTTGTGAACCACCTGAAACCACTCTAATGTGGAGAGCGCGGGCCAAACTAACATGGAATGTCCTCTCCGTAACCCTTGTGTTGATTTGCGGAGTTCTTCGAAATGGAGGAAGTCGGCGAAGGCGACGAAGACAATGGTGGCGCCACACATGGCCTCCACAACCTGTGCCACCCCCACGGCATCCCGAAATGCCGCTGGCCAAACTGGCACTACGACCCCTCATGGTGCCCTAGCCACACCAGCCACGCCCCCTTACAGCACCCAGGCATAACCACCCCCATGGCCTCCACCCTTCCGATCAAGCCGCCCCGGTCCGTGCCTTACCGCCCTGGCCACATCGTGCAGCGATCAAACCTGCCCCAGCCTCCCTGGCCTCCTTGTTGAACCAGGTCTCGGCCACCCCAGCCTCACGGATGAGCCACCCTGGCCGCGCCATCCACCAACCGGGCCACCTCGGTCGCCCGGCCTTTCGGCCGAACCATCTGTTGTCGCGCCACCTACTAGCTGAACTGGCCTTGGCCACGCCATCTCGTCCTCCGGGATGAGTTGCCCCTAGAAGCCCTCACTGAGGCCCTCTGAGAAGAACCAACCCCACACCCGGGCCGAGCTGTCGTCACGGTGACCTCCATACCGAGCCGCCCATGCGACACCCTCTGGTCAAAACCACCCTCGCGCCGACACATGACCAGTATGCACCCTCGCAGCTGGTCCATGCCCTCACGACTCTCCATGGCCCCTTGAGGCCTGTAAGGTTGGGACCAGCTAGTTGGGCCATCCCCAACGGGCTGACCGGCCCAACAGAACAGGCCGAACCAAATGGTATGGGCTGGTTCAACACAAACCGGGTTGACCCATGCCAGGTTGGGCCGAGTTGGTCTCACCGGATCAGACCGGACCCGTGCCCACTACTACCTTTTTTCTTCTTTTGACAATAACTTTGGCACTAGATATCTGTTTGATGAACCTTAAGCAGAGCTGGAAATCTTTGATCATGACGGTCCCTTTGAGTATACCCCCACTGAATTTTTAGGTATGGTTGGGATACAGTCAGGTTGGATCAAGCATGAATCCAACTGGGCCCCCAGGACGAAAAGGCTAATAACTCACAGACCAAGATTTCGATTGACGTGTTGTCTGTTACGTTGAGACCCCTATGACATAGAGGACCTTTGAGATACTTCTTTAAGGGACATCATGATAGATGGAGTATCGACCAGTAGCTCGGAGAGAGGATCCTCCTAGAGACGAGTGAGCGTAGTGCAGAGACCTAGTAGTTGGCTGACACCTGACAACTGCTAACTGTTTTGACATGGTGTGACTCTAATAGCCCAATGGGGAGTGCCTTGGTGTTGTGGTAGACCCACAATGGGGAGCACCATGGTGTCGCGGCAGACCCATGGTACTCGACAGGAGGATTACCTCGACAGGCTACGAGGGGGCACGTTTGGTGATGTGGAAGACCCATAGTGGGGAGCGCCTCTGTGTGACATGGCAGACCCATAGTACTAGATAAGAGGAGTTCCTCAATAGTCCACTATTGGTGGGAAGCATGCTTGGTGTCGCGGTAGGCCCACTGTACTCGATAGAGGAGAAGTTATCCACCATCCAAGGTTTCAATAATGTGACTGGGGATGTTACTTGATACTACCCCTAGAATAAAATCCAGGTTGAGCTGAGTCAGTTTTTCAGTGTTTTCTTCATGATTGAGACATATGGTAACGGAGTACTGATGTGGCTATCTATACCTACCCTTCAGGTAGGAATCTCAGAGGATGACCCAGTAGAAGCTTTTATTTCTTTTTCATTACATGTATTGTTTTAAGTGGTACTTGTACCTTTACTGTTGGTCCTGTATTCTGACCCCTTTTACTTTCACCGCTTTTTTGGTCATACAGTTTACTCATGTTTTTATCTTGCTGTGTCTGTTTACAAGTCATAAAGGAAATGACTTCCCAGTTTTAGAGAATTACCGCTTTGGTGCTAGTCTCCAGCCCCTGGCCTCTGGAAGGTGAGCTTGGGGTAGTCAAGGTACAGGCCCCGAGGGACGTGTCATGAAAAATATATTTAATATATTTCAAACATTTATTCTGGGAACATCAGTCCTTGAAATTACACATCTTTTCCACTCATGTTGTATAAAATAATCCATATAATAACAAAAAATGATACACACAAAATCAAGACATTAGATTCTCCCCCAACATAGGGATTTTTAATACTAAAAAGATAAAAAAATATTCAAAATGATTTGGGTAATAGGATTACAACTGGTTCTCCCACTAATAATTTATCCTGTTATGATTATCATTCTTCCACCAGACATGAACATGGGGAATGGATGGCCCATGAAGGATCCCTCTAGCCAATCCGTGATAACCACTAGGTATTGTATACATGTATTCCCCCCCCAAATATCCGATCACCCCATTCAAGAACAAGTTATGGGCCATGCACACACCTACTCAGCTACAACACATGGATGACATTGTGTACACAGTCCTACATAGTAGGACTCAATTGGTCTATGTAATTAGTCTGACTAAGACTAATGAGAACTCATTGTAGTTTTAATCTTCTCCAATGTAACATACACATTTTCTTTAGTAGCTCGCACAAACTCTGGGACCATGAGTGTTTACTTACCTATATCAGTCACATAAAGTGGTGAATGTATGGATGCCCTTATAATGCCTCCAATGGCTCTATTAAAATTTATTATTGATATATTTTTTCATTAAAACTCTACCAGGGGTAGGTTATCTTCCAAAATAAGGCCGAAGTCCAACATGCAAGCTCACAACCTGTCCTCTAAGACCATGATTATTCGCTTTATATGTATATCAGTATGTGGTAGAAATTCCATGCTTAAGTTCAATTGGGTCCCAAAGTATTCATCTAACCCTATCCCTAACTATGATGTGAAGTGATCCTCTTTTTCATAGATGATCACCAAGGGAACTCCATAGAGTCAGACTATCTTCTACATGTATAGGAATCACAATCACTCTATACAAACATGCTCTCAAATAGAGTAGAATTGGGCTGAATTAATTATTCATTCTACAATTACCTACATGGTATAATCTCCCATGGATGTATACAGTAATCTATAAATGATTATCATGGAAATCACCTTACACTTCCACTATGGAAAATCAAGGGGTTGAGAAAGAATTGCTAGATCTAGGTGCTTGGACATCATATACTAATGATTGAGGCATCAAGAGACATACTCTGCAAGTCCCTTCTTCATGTCCAACCACCAGAACTAGTGTCAGAGAACATGGAAAATCATCTTCATACCTATATGTACAACAAAATGGGATTTATGAAACCTTCATACCACATCCTCCCATATTT
This sequence comes from Viscum album, assembly GCA_963277665.1. Classification (NCBI taxonomy): domain Eukaryota; kingdom Viridiplantae; phylum Streptophyta; class Magnoliopsida; order Santalales; family Viscaceae; genus Viscum; species Viscum album. The sequence goes on from OY728156.1 coordinate 412,130,374, forward strand.
TAAAAGGTATCATCGTCAATCCTCTAAAAGTGATAATGTTCTCCCCATATTTAAAATATTCATCTAGTGAATTTCTAGTTGATATCTAAGAATGATTGATATCACAGTCTACATCTCCACAATTATCATCCCTAAAATTCTATAAAATCGGTTGGGTAACAACCATATACAAAAGATGTGAAGCACCATCCTTGTTCAAAAATAAAAACATCTATGAGGATAACTTCTCTCACACCTCAAAAATAAAGTTGAGAACAATATCTACTATTGATATAATATTCCACCACATTTCCATTCCCAATATTATCGATAATCTCAATTTAATAGACATATATGATATCTGTGCATCCCCTATATCTGAAGTTATAATCATTTTGTGAGAATATGTTCTTCAGAAACATTTTTTCATAGTAAAGGATAATCTTCTCATCCATCATGTATTATTTCCACATCATCTTATAAATGACTACCACTATTAGATCTTAATCGTGGGTCACATAGTTCTACTCATGTGGTCTCAACTGATGTGAACCATAGCTAACAATTACCTTCCTCTTCATCAAAACATAAACAATAATAGTCATTGATTCATAACTGAAAACTATGTTCTAGGAACCCTACTCTAGAAACATCAAGATGATAGGACTTTTCATCCTCTACATCAGATCCTGAAATTTCTTTAGGAAAAATTCCATCCAAAAAAAATTCATCCCCTTCTAAGTTAATGTTTTCAAGGGCGAATCCACTCTAGAGAAGCTGTGTAAAATCCTCTGATTGTACCCTTATAACCCAAGGAAAGTCTTAAAATTAGAAACACACTTATTTGTATCCCAAGAAAGAACTACCTCAACATTCATCGGGTCCACTACTAATCTAGCCTCTAAGACGACATGTAAAAGAAAGTGGACTTTTCAAAACTGAAACTAACACTAAGGAATTATCCCATAAATATTTTCTATCAATGTGTGTCTAGGACCATCTTAATTGTCTCAAATTATTCTTTTTATATGTTTAATATAGTAGGATTTCATCAATGAAAACTTCCAAAAAAATAATCTATGAATGGATAAAGGATCTGGTTCATGAGACCCCTGAACACTGCTAGTGCAATCTTCAGGCCAAACAGAATCATCATGTACTTATAGTGTCTATAACGATAGTTAATGGTCATCTTATGTATATTATCATCAGATACTAAAAACTCGTGATAGCCTAATATGAGTTCAATATTTGAGAACCATCACACCCCTCTTAAATGATAAATGTTTTCATCAATCCTTTATAGTGGAAAATTATTCTTCACATTTAGCTGATTTATGAATGAATAATACACAAATAACCTCAAACTCCCATATTCCTTCTTGGAATAGAACATTGGGGTTTTCTAGGGGAAACATTCGACCTTAAAAATCTCTTATCATGTATTTCCACCAATTATATCTTCAAATATCAAAGCTCTATGGTGGAAATTTGATATGATGGGGTGGATATCATTTCCATATTAGAATAGAAGTTAATTTATAATTATAGCTCCCAAATGGGATGTAGTACTACAATGTCCTCAAGAAATATTTCCTCATACTTCACCACCTCGACTATAGAAAATTGATATCCCAAAGCACCAACTATTCTTAGAGCCATACTAGCCAACTGGTGAGTAATTGGATTCACTCTCTAATTCCTATCCATATCCTACTCCACTAATGTCTCATTTTCTCACAATAAGGAAAAACATATTCTATTAAGGTGGACACACCACATACTTTTCATAAAATATTTAATACAGACATTAATTTTGGATAGAGAGTCCATACATAAGATGAAATAATAAGGATTCATTGCTTTAAAATATATATCACATAAAAATTTCTCCCCTCCAAGCATTATATCACTCTGTTACCATAAGTACACAATTATTGTGTCATAATATGTTAGATTCTCCAATCGTATGGTTTCATCAAATGGATCATTCTGAATCTCTATGTCTCAAATAGGAGAAGTAGAATACAAGGAATGACTAAAAAATGTTTCTATTAGTACAACATCAATTTCAAAAAATGCACGTATCATACATCTGATCCTTCATCGAGCCTTGGGATCATACACCTTTGTATATTATTATTGGACTGGTCCTTTTCCATAATCTTCATGATCCTGGTGTGGAACACCTTGGCATGTTTTTGGAAATAGGTTGAACCTTTGACCACTTCATACTACCCTATCATCCCCTGTGTCTCATTAATCTCTCTCTAGACCACCCTAATCCCTCCATTTTCTCTGGCTCCACAGTCCTTTGACCATCTCATAATCAGCAGTGTAATGGGTTACACAATCTTGATCAAGATATCCTCGACCATCATATAATAATCACCACCTATCTCTCTGCAAATTCAATCTAAACATAAATACATGTACCATTGTACCTAAGTCCATGGATCACCTCTTCAAGCATCTCACATTCTTGGATCCCTATAACTGTCTTAGACTTCTTTCTACTGAGGTATTAGCTACTAAATTCCCACTACAATCTCACATATCCTACGTCTACCCTTCCAAAAATCCATCCATCAAATAGGCCCATTCAAGCACCCGATCATATGTGGAAATGTAAAGGGGTACCACTGATTCCCCTATGTATCAATGTAATAAATTATCAAATTTATGATATCTGAAGAGGTAATCCTACACAATATCCATTGAGTAATGTGAGTGATCTGTAAACCTCATTGTGTACTCCACCTTGGTCATACTATGTTACTGCATATGACAAATCTTATATATTTGTACTGATCACAACCTGATTAGATAGAACTCATCCTTGAAAAGTCACTCAATGTATTTACATGAGAGAGATATATTTTCATGTGACAGAGTTTCCAAGATATCTATCTCCCAACAGATCCTTCAAGAACACATTTTTTTAGGATCACCATCTGACATGTATGAATCCTCAGAAGGTGTAAAATTTGATTGAATACCTCTACAAATTTCTTATCCACATGGTGGGTCAAGCACACCTTGAAACCTATGAGGTCTCTAAAATTGAATCCTTTAGAATAAACACAACTTGTATAAATCCTCACCTAGTACTTAGAGCTCTATATGTTTCTTAACATGTGGTGGTATAGTAGGTTAACCACCTTGAGGTGCTATCTTCAGTGCAGTTCATCATACCGATACCTCATCACAAGGTGAAATAATCTTCATAGTCACATAGTGGAAACCTAGATAGCTATCCGTGTGGAGGAATCCATAATTAATATAATATATACAACATTCTAAAGATAATATATTGGTAAGTGACTCAAGAAGGACATTAAAAACACAAAAATTCCAATATGATTCTTGTACCCAAAAAATTTCCCTGAAACCAAGGGTTACATGTGCCAAGACTAAATGCATGTGATTATAGTCCTATAGTATGGATAAATTTGCCTCCAAAACAACACTGAAATTCAGGGCCTAAAATCCAAACACAAAACACTAAACAATGTTCCCAAACGAATCTCACTAACACCTATCCTAAGTTAGAACCAAATCCTATGATAACAATCTATTATGATCTGACCCACTGAGGTATAATCCTTTTCAAACCTAATCACACCTTCTATATGGTAGGGATGGATACCAGTAAAAAGTAAGAATATCCCAAAATTTGGAGGAATTATCCTAAAGAACCTATATACATGCATACATAAAAAATATGACACAATAATGAAATATAAATAAACTAAAACAATTCATTCGTACTTCTAATATCCCACAATAGTGTATAGTAGTAATGTACTCAATGACAAAAATGGAAAAAATACATGACCAACCAAAAACTATTGGGAGTCCAAACTACACCAATGGAGAGGAATAAGTCAAATAAAAGCTCCCAGAAAGACACCTTAGTCTGAATAGTTCCATCTATACTATACCTTCTCCTTATTCTCCTAGGATGCCATTAAAAAATTCATCATGTATATAAGACACGACACATGTTGGAAAATTCCATGTGCTGGTTTGTATAATAATACTTAGTAACAAACCCTAAAAACACTAAACCTAAAACACCGTGTATATTAAGATCAATAAAATATATAATAATGAATGTATAATATAAACACAAACGATATTCTCTAGAAAGCCACCAAGCCACTAGATGGGTATAACCAATTTTTAGCTACAAGATTATGATCGATGCGATGCTTGTTTTGGGAGAATCCAATCCATGGGCCTTCTAATAATTTGGGACACTTGATAATGTTGTCTTGATAAATGGTCCCCACCCAATAAAATCTCAATAGTCTTAGAATAGTTTGATACAAAGATAGGGTGTCTTGCCTAAGACTGCTGGGGATGGTCACAATCCTAATCTGGATCAACCTGCTTCATTGGGAATTATAAGTCAATCATTCCAAAAACCCAACTCATATGGCCTTCCTCGTAGAGGATAATTGCCCATTTTCAGTAATTTATATTAATTCCAAAAACCACATCCAGGTAACATAGGCGAAATATGATCACACTAAAGTCTTATGAAGTGACTACCCAACTCAATTTAAGACTCAAACTCTAGAGGGGATCATAATAATGTAATATAGATGTAATTTACTATTATACAATAGAGGGAAAGGACTAGGGGAACCCAATCAACCTGTCCAGGTCTAAATAATGGAAACAGAGATCATAATACAAAATTGAAGATGGTACACCACTTTTTCTAGAGTGTACATGACAAGTACAGATATCCCCATGCTTTACCATGTAGAAGTTCATCACATGGAATGTATGTCTCAATACCCAAGGTGTGTAAAATATGTACATGGAATGTAGAGACACATGGTATCCTTCTTATGTATCTTGGTTTTGTCTGTGTATAGTATTCATGTCTATGTACTTTCTAAAGAACTTGTTGAGCCTCCTGAAATGGTGTCACACACTATGTGATAGGGAAACCCATCATGTTTTTCTTTATCATCATCCCAAATACCTAGACACCTATAAACAGGCCCCACATGGCATGTAGTCCGAATTTATACTCAGTTTTTAAAGGTATTTTTATGAAATATATCCCTATAAAATGAATCATCCAAATTATCCACCTCCACCATCAATCTCTCCCAAGAACATAGGATCTAGGTTTGACCGACCCTTCCATCGGTTGTTCTCTAGATTCTGACAACTAAATGAATTAGAAAATCATCAACCATCATATGTATCACTGTAAATCACTCAATAAAATGGATAAATCCTAAAATAGTTCTTTTATCCACTGGTCTACGTGAAAACCATCTCTGATTCTCAATCATTTTCTACCATCAGATTCTATACCCACCGTTTCATACCATTTCATCGAGGAACGGTCGAGCAATGATCAATAAATCTTGTATTATTCAAACTGTTGGACCAAAGAAATACCAAAGATGATCAAGCAATAAAATAGGGTACAAATAAATATTCCATGACTTTTTAGGGATGATCTTTGGTAATTTTTATTTTTTCCCCGATTCATTTTCATAGAAGAATATGAATGAAGAAAAATAAATCACAAAAAATTATAAAATTTAATCAATTTAATTCTTCTAACAATGCACACATTCAATTATATTTATATAATTGTTCCTATTTCTTCAATTATTATAAAATAACATGTAAACCACAATGAAAAACTTCTTACATGAATTCTGGAACGATCGTTAATGAAAAATGGTTGTGTTATTGTCATTATTGAGATCCTCCCACTATGTAGGTGCAACTTTCAATGATCTGAGATCCGATCTATCTTTGTTTTCTGATAAATATCTCCAATGATTGTCTAAATATCTAGGGATTAACCAGAAAATACTGTAGAAATTCTATAACCATATACTAAAATCATAAATCATCCAATGTGTCAAAACAAATGAAAACAAATTAATTATTTTAATCATTTTATTTAACTCTGTTCAAGAAGACTATTTCTTAAACATTCCATGTTAAAATGTATTTTGTCAAGACTAGGGTAAACCCAACTTTATGAACTCAACCATTATGTAGGATATTATATTAGATCTCCCATTTATTATTTATTCCACTTTTTCTAGAAAAGTAAGAGTTTTTTTTATTTAATATATTTAATATATTTCAAACAATTATTCTGGGCACATCGGGCCATAAAATCATACTCCGTCTCAGTGATTAGTCTAAAACAATACATATAAAATAAAAAAATATTACCTAGAAAATACAATATGATTAAAAATAGAGGACAATAAAATAAGGTTTGTGTATAAACATTTGGAAAGGAACATGTGTCATAACATAAACATGTTACAAATGATTAAACTAATAGACAAATAAACCCATAGACTTTAGTGATTTTTTAATACAAATACATTAGAATCTTGAAAATCACAGGGTTATATAAATACCATTCATTATAACATTGAATATTTAAAAAAATATTCATATGTATATACACCGTAAAATTTTTCAATTTTTTTGTAACATTAATACATGACTCAATGAAGATAAAATGAGATGAATCATACTCACATATAAGAATTGTTGCATTAATATTCATTATAAATTTTAAAATTATATGTTTCTATAAATACAGTGAATTAAATCTTGTATTATTCCCAAAATACATTTTTGGAACTAATATACACTACAGAAATATGATATTGGAGAAATATATAAAAACTTATCTCAATTAAAAGAAATTTATATGAAACCCTTACCTTATTCTTGTTTCATTTCATTTAGCACATTCACCTAATGTTCAAAATAATAATATAATGTTTTTAAATACCTTATTTGTAGGAACCCAGATCTTTATTTCAGTTATGTATCTTGATTTTGAGTGTTTTGGGGGGAAAAGAAGAAATGAACATTTTCTAAGTACACACAGTGTACTTTTTATAAAATTTTGTCTTCATAGTTGTTGTGTTTAGCTGTGTACTAGTCATGTAACAACCAAGTACATGGACATATAGGTGACCTGGAAGTCCACCTAATGCGGGGGTCAGTTGAGGGTAATACAAAGCATGCACATTAAAAAATATGCAATACAATTTTATTTTTATTTGATGAGTTGGAGATGGGTTACGTCTCATCCCTAGAAAACACTTCTTCTTCCCGTGTCTAGTAGTGGAGAGCAACAGAACACAGAAGAACATCAAGCTCCTCCTGATTCTCTATCAGAGCTCCAATTGATATGTCATCAGGTATGTTGGATTCCCACAGGTAATTTTTTACTTTCCCTTAATATAATATTCATGATTCATCCTCTCTCATGAGTTATATATGGGTTGATTTTTTTTACCCATTTTTTGTAGATGTACGTCGTTCTAGGCCTATTAAAGGGCTGACGTTGATGAGTGTTCATCATACAAGATAAAGGTAGGTGGTTTGTTCCTTTCTTGATTTTATGTGGAATATATATTCCCAAAGATACGAAAACCCCTATTTAGTGTGGTGCGTGTTTTGGAATTTGACCATGTTTAATACCTGCTATGGTTTGTTGATTGAGAGAGAGGTTATTTCTTATACATAAGGTTTTATACCTTGTTTCAGTGTGTGTTTCGTTTGGTTTTTTATATTATTATTCTTTGGTATAGAATTCTTTTTAGGCTCTATTTGTTATCCATGCATCATGTTGTTAGTATGGGGTTACTTATTATATGATATGAATGTGATTCACATTATGAAAGTATAAAAAATGGGAATTTGACTATGATAGCATCCGGAGTTAGGGTCGTTTATGTATAATTGTTCTTATAAGGACACTAGGTAATTGAATCTAAGAACATATAGGTGGTCATAGATTAGACTTGTTAGACAGTAAGAGTTACCCAGAGGGTCTTTATTAAATGAATGTTGGACCCTAGGGAGCTGATAGTGATAGATGTCATGTGGTCATTATAGTTTATTATTTCTACATAGACTAAGGGGGTATTGACCATGAGAGCTACCTAGGGGGTCCATTGTAAGTGGTTAGTACTATGTGGGACCAAAGGGGTTAGTCTGTTTGAGCTTTCCCAGAGGGTCGTTATTTATTGAATTGATGATATGTTAAAAAAGTGATGTTAGACTTTGAGAACATTCCCACCGTGATTATTTTGAATGATTGAATGGTTTTTATAAGTCTTCCAACCCAAAGCACAAGCCTGGACTTGGTATTACTAGGTTTTTAGATGGTCTTATGAGTCATATATTTTCCTATTTCAAAGGGGATATAGACTCTAGTCTAGATCATGGTATTTCATTATTAAACATGTTGAATAATTATTAAATTTAAATGAATGTAATCAGAAACTATAGGTTTTTTTGAGTATTTCCTAGTTTATTGCTTAATTTTTCATATTTCCTTCTATATGTATTCATTGATTATTAGGCATAGATATTTTGGTGGTTTCCTCCTCGGATTCATCTCATACCCAGTTGTGGTCATGCTTTTGGGCACGAATAGATTATATGGTTGTAGGTATATATAAGGGAAATCACCCTCTTCATGAAGTACTTGATTGTTGTTGGAGCTGGAGAGCATATGACCAAGCTAAGGCTTGTGATGCAGTTAGAGTTTACTTTTTTTTCTATACATTTGTTTAATATATCATTTTCATCATTGTTAATTATTTGTCTACTCTCCTAGACACATGTGATAAGAATCATTTGTATATAAGCTCTGGTTGCTTATTTTATATTAGTCTTCTAATGTTTACATTTGATATATGATATTACTTCATATTCTTCCCTATAGAATTTTTAATTCCACTATTTATAATATTCCAAGTTTTTAATAGTTTCCATATTATCATAACATGGCCCTCGGTACTGGTTGGAAGCCTCAACATTTGGGAAAATTCCCTTGAGGACATGTGACCAATCGGGTACGGGGCACCTTTGGGCGGCACCTAGAACAACGATGTTACGATGTGGTATCATAGGTGTTTTATTTTCTGCACTGCATTACTGTTTGGAGCCTATAAAAAGGTATAGGAAAGAATAGGTAGTTAGTAATAAGTTTTTCCTAGGAGTAGCTAACCCATGTATAGGGAAAAGCCAATATACCTCGAATATTGAAATTTTATAGTTTTTCAATTGTTACAATTGATATGATTTCACTATTGGTAGATTTAATTGTTTTGTGTTGTTATGATTTATATCATTATGGTTTTATTTCAATTGCAACCCGATGAGATTAGTGTGTTCCATCTCAGGCATTATATAGGCACTTTCTAGAGTTCACATGTCATGCATTTTAGTCATGCCACATAGGATGCATTACTGTTTACATGTTGTTATGATATATGTTATGTTAGACATGCATGATATTGTGATATATTTCATTATATAATACCTAATATTTTGATAGGGTATTATAATGTGTAATGTTTCATTTGGATGGATTCCAATATTTGGTCCCTATGGTGTTATGGGCCCTCACGGATCAGAATTTGGTGAATCATGATTGATTTTTAATTGAATTTTGTCATGTTATGATATGAATAAAAATTCCAAAAAATTATTTTTTGGATTATGGGATCTCACAAGTCGAAATTTTTCAATATTAGGACAATAATTTAGGTTTCTAAGGGTTCTAAGGAATTTTTAGAGGTTTACTATCCAAAAACCTGGAAAACCTCAAACGTGGTGTTATGAACACTTTCCAAGTGTTATTCTTTTTTGGAAGAAAAAACTTTTTTTAAATACACACCATGTTCCATATGTACATGCCATGTAGTCATTAATCATGTGACTGACACTATGAAAAGATACATGGTGCAGAGAATCTTTTGGTAGAAGACACCGGTTCTAGCCTGTACTCACTGTGTTGTAAAGAACTGTGTATCTGGCCGTGTGACCAAAAAAATGGTTGGGTGAAAAATAGGTTGTAACCGTCATGTCTATCTTGTAAACATTGGGTAGTTATCAACTGTGTATCTGGCCATGTGTCCAACGACATGGGTGGATGGGACATAAGAAGTGCACACCATGTCTAGGCGGAATACTACGTGTAGTGTTACCCGGGAGAGAACTGTGTAGTTCTAGTCCTGCAGAAGTATATGGATAGGAGAAAAAATTCAAGTAAACATCTTTTCTCAGGAAGAAAATAAGGTGTGTAAGGTTGTTAAACGACTAGGTTTGGAATAGGTACATTCCAATGTTAAGGTTTAATGGGAACACACCATGTAGTAGTTATACATACGGTGTAACCTAGTTTTGTAAAACTAGATTACTTTTCCTCTATTGTTCCATTATTGCATTACTAAGTTGTTTTCATTGATAATATTGAAGTGAGGTGTTCACTTGACCATACAGATTCATTCCACCAAGACATCCTCTGGTTGTTCTCTAGGTATAGGGTGATGATCAGACACACGAAATGGTAGATCAGGGATTACCTGCAGACCCTCCTGTTATTCCTATTTTTGCACCAGCTATTATACTGGATGCAGGTACTGATGCATATTTATGGAAAGGACTTTTAGGGATGTTAAAAAAATTCAAGGAACATTTCTTCATGCCCCAACTATTTTGGAGTTTATTATGGTGTTCCTGGAGTAGCATCCTCCCACTTCTTTAGGTGATGGAGCACCATAGACTACAGAGTCATGGTTGGAGGTTATGATTTCTATCATTGATCATTTGGATATTCCTCCAGAGAGGATTGTGAAGCTCATGAAATACATGATACATGAATCTTCCAAGAGATTGTGGAATGTTATCTCACATGTAACGCCCCAACCCCGGTTACCCAGAGTCAGTGCATTATTGTGAAACATTGGCATGATCACAAAAGATCAAGTCTCGAAAGACTGAATAGTTTAGTAGCCTTGGAAACACTATATATATTCATAAATGTTACATTACATCATAAAGTGAAAAACTAAAATAACATAGTCTCCATAGTCCACACCCATATCCCCTTCAGACTATCCCTACAGGTTAGTCATAAAATATTTCTTTACATCCTGAGAAAAATAAAACATTGAAATGGGTGAGCTCAAATGCTCAGTAAGGATAAAAATTTAGCGGAATCTTTCATAAATAAACATAAACATTTAAGGAAATGTATAACTAAAACATAAGCCTTTTAAACTTGAACTTCAACATAATATGGCAAAAGTAAAATGGGATAATTCCATTTACTTCTCCACATGGATATTCTACTGGTCGAATAATAACATGCAATATCAATAACCACTTTCATAATGATGGAATTCATAATTCCAGACTATCATAACCATGTAGCCAAGGCCTCATGCCAAGACTACAAATAATATTTTTTCAAGGCCTCCTGTAAAGACACTAGTTTGTCTCATGAGACATGTCGATGCATCAAGGAGCTATAGTGGGCTCCACCCGTCACTTATTAAGTCCAATGCATTCCTCATATGAACAGGTTTAAACAAATCATAAACCATAACATAATCATATCACATAAAACATGCATAAAGGAAACATAACATTTCCACATTTCAATCATATGATATCAATACAACACATTGATATAATAAAAAAATTATCAAAACCATTTTCAATATCAAAATAAAAGAAAATTAAAACATTGTATTTATTTTTCATTTAAAAAACGTTATGGCTTATAGAGGAATCCAAAACTCAAATAATGGTCATGGTGGTGGAGAAGTCATTTTCTACGCATAAGTACGACAAGAAAAACATTTCTTTTTGTCTTTTAGTAAAACACTTCATTTAAAAATATTCCTTTTGAATAAACGTAAAAATCAAAGGGGTTTATACACCGTATAAAAGAAAGTTGTGTATAGAACAAAATATGCCTCAATGAAAGGAGATTGAGATGAAGTCCCTTACAAAGATAATTTTTTTAAATAAAATAGATCTACTATGTGTATTCACTATAAGTACAAATAAAGAAAGTACAATTTCAAGATAGGACATAATAATATCATGAGATAATTTGAAAGTAGGAGATTAACCCAAATAACGGAAATTGGGTTAAGAAGTTCCCTTACCTCATGTCCGACTTGACTCGATCATTCTTTAAACTCTTAAATAATAAACTTGAGTTAATTTATACTTTATTAAGAACCTTTTTCAAGTTCATTATTACTTTTATATCACTTATTACAATGTTATGAACATTATTTAATTATTTAAGTTAATAACAGTCGTTCTGTCGATCTTAGGTACTTGAGTCAAAAATAAACTTCTTATAATTACACGTTGTTCATGTTGTAAAATATCCATTATAACTAGAATTATATTCATGATGTAGATATCATATATATCATATATATCTAGTATATACATTAATTTATAATATTACATAACATTTAGAGGTAAGAAATGAAATGCACCGTTCCTGGAGATGGTAAGCCGTACGTACGCTTGAACACTACTTTCATTTCTATTTCGTATTTAATGGAATGAAATTATTATTATATAAAGGTATACTATAATTCTAGTATAATATCATTTATAATATCATTTACTCCATCCTTTATACATCCCACATATGTCATTAACGATTCAAATCACTTTGAGGGGGTGGTAGTCCGCACTTCCTAAAATGAAATTATCACATTTACCCGTAATGGAAATCATAAAGGTATAAAATAACTGAAAAATACAGAATCATAAGGAAAACAAAAACATAATATATATCATATATAAAAGTAGTGTCATCATAATGGCCACCATGAGAGGTGTTAAAATAATATTGAAAAATCATCGTTTCGTGAGACAGTAATTCGCCACCCACAGAAACAGTATGTTCTTTAACCATTAGACGAAGGTGTGTGTAAGTGTAAATAAAATAATTCTCATAAAAGCATCCAAGTATATTGGGGATACTGTTTTTGTTACAGAATAAAGTAATAAAAAGATTTTAGTGGGTTTTAGAAGAAAAATAAAACAAAATAACATAAGAGAAGACATTACCTTAAAATCAGGTAACTCTTTTTTATTTGAGGCAAAGGCTTCCTTGGGAATAATTCTGCCAAAAGTGAGGCTTCTAGGAGTAATATATGTAAGTTTAGAGAGTATTTGGGGTGCGTTTTTCCAATCCAAATGGATTTGAAGTTGTGAATAAGGTGGTAGTGGTGGGGGCCTTTTATAAGAGGAGAGGAGGGGCACTCTTGGAAATATTGAAATGTTACTTTATTATGAAATGCTTTTCAGATTCTAAAGGTCCCATAATGATATATTTCATGGATAAAGTAATAAGGGTTAGAAATATTTCCATCCAATAGGTTTTTGAAAAGTTTAAGCCTTAGATATTACATTATCTTTTCATTTTATTTAAATCGTTAATTAATGAGATAATCGCTGCATCATCATGGTGTCAAAAAAAATTTCATTTATTTAATGTATAAAAATTATAAATAAAATATCATGATGTAGGAAATATATTTATCTTTCCAATGAATTTTTATAGTCGAAAAGTTAACTTGTATAACTCCATGTAATAATTTTTTTAGTAAAACAACACATGTTTGTGAAATTTTTTTTTTACTTTAAATAAAACGTTATAAATGTCATTTTCTTACCCATGTGGATCCATGGGGTCCCAAAGTTGACCCATGGATTGTCTTGGTCGTCCATGACTCATAACATATGGTTAGGACAAGTGTAATGGTATTTTCATATTTTTATAATATCATTTTTACCTTAAATTTCACTAATTACCTTTAATCGTGATTAATTAAACTTAAAAGTTACTATTCACCAAAAAAAATTATTTTAATCCCATTGAACCAAATTTTACTTCCTAATGACAAAAATGTATGTCAGGTTTTTGAAAATCAAATCACAGAAGTGGTAGTGTTTCATTTAAACAAAAAATCAGTTTTTAACTATCACTTAGTGGTTTCACTATTCATCAAAAATTGATGTTTTTCAGAATAATGCCAAAATTTCACCCTAAGCTATAATTGATATTCCGAATTCAAAAATGATGGCTATTTTAAAAAATTACAAACATATAAGTTTCATTAATTAATTTTATATTTAATTCCCTCTGTCATAACAAATAGCGTGCTTTTAAGAAACAATATATATTAAAAGATTGACAATTGTTTATATCCAGTTTCATAGTGAAATAAATTCTAATAAACACCATTGGACAAAATGGTAAAAATATATTCTAATTATAAATTAAAACCACTAAATAGTATAATTTATCACTATAAATTATTTTGATTAAAAAACTTTTTTAATGTATTTTTTACTATTCATAAAAAAATTGGAAGTTGTCAGAAAAATACAAAAAATTCAACATAGGCTAATTTCGATATTCTGAATCCAAAAATAAAGTCCATTTTGAAATATAAAATATATATAATTTCAAAATGTGGGTATTAATATTCATAATGGCCATTTTGATTGGTCGCGGTGTGTTGGAATCTCGAACTTGCGTAGCTATTGCATTATTGAAAGAGAAGCGTATCGTGGAAGCTCGGGGTGTTACATTCTCCCCTCATTTAATAAATTTTGTCCTCACAATTTGAAATTTTTCTTTGAAAATAAAAGGTTGAAAATAGAAAATACCTTTGTGGAAACCCCACACCAGAAATGAGGCTAATAAAAATATAACATTAAAAGAAAGAAAGAGAAGTACAAAGGTCAGGCGAGATAGCCCATACTAAGATTATATAAAAATATGGATATGGAGGAAAAACAAACCATCATGGTCTGGTGGAGAGTTGTAGAAAACTGGATTAAGAGATAGTTAACCATAAGAAAATCACAAACTTGTGATTGGTTAAACAGTTATTGAATCCCCAGTTGGAAAAGTTAACCGACAACGTTTTTGTTTTAAGTTACCTTTCATAAATTTGAGGAATTTATTTAAGATATTTACTAAGAACGTAAGGAAATATACATACTTGCCATGTGGACTTTCATTCTTTAATAAATTTTTACGACAAACCCATCTTTCACACCAAATGGTAACAGAACTCAAAAATATTCTATTTGTCCTAATTGTATAAGGTTCCAAATATTACCACATACCATTTAGACTAGGAAAACAATTTTGTAATAAATAGGGACTTCCTGTAGGCTAGTGGTAGGTAATAAAGGGTTGTTGCACTATGGTTGTGGGTTTGATTCCTATAGCTTTGTCCGACGCGACGGGTTATCCCCCAACCTGCAGGTTGTCCTTTTCCTAAAACTATAGTATTATAATATTACAAAAATAATCTTCAGAAATGTTTTAACCATAAACAATACTATCCAAAGTTCAACTTAATTCATTCCAAACTTTATAGTTATCCAAAATACCTCTATCCAGACTTTCTCTAAAAGGTCTCTAAATTCCAAAATCAATTGTAACATCAGATTCACCAATCAAATTAAAGTTTCTATTATTGTGACATACTAAAAAGATGATTACCTTCATCATATTAAATCCTTAATGAAAAAAACAAGTACTGCAGTACAATCCTTATATATATATATCACATTATCCTTATAACCAGAATATAATCCTTGAGTCCAAAGGCACCAATACATTAATTATTCCACTTCAACTGTAGTAACAGCATAAGATTGTCCTTGATCCCATGGCCTTTTCTGAGGTAAGTTTCCCTGACTCTTAGGAAATTAATTTTCATAATTCTGCATTTCCCTACAATTGTAGCATTCAACATTGATAGCCTCTTTATTTCCCTTGCAATCACGAGCCTAGTGACCCTTTCTCCACATTTATAACCAACTCTCATTCCTTTTAGGCATGTACCAGGGTGATTCTTCCCACAATTATCGCATAATGGAAAATCCTTCTTTCTCTTTTTCCCTTTATCTGTCTCTTTCTCCATCGTTATCTTCTTCTCTTTCTTTACTTTATTGTCATAAGATTTAGAGAATTCCTTTTCTGTCTTGATAGAACACGAGACTATATCTTTTTACGTTGAGAAAGATTGTGATACTAAAGCACGACGGAGAAATGGTTTTAACCCATAAAAGAAACTATCAATCTTACTTCTTTGGTTATGTATATAATCTGAAGCATGTCTTGCTAACCTTGTAAAGTTGGCCTCATAATTTGCAACATTATCATCCTCATTCTGCCTCAGACTCAGAAATTGCCTTTCCATATCTGCTCGATGGTCATGTGGAAAGTATTTTTCTAAGAAATTCTCTTTGAACTCTCTTCATTCCATAATTGATACTTCTTCTTCATCTTTTGTGTTTTTAATTAGTGACCACCATTGATCGACATCTCTAGTAAGGCGGTAAACAACCATGACAACCTTCTCCCTTTCGCTACTCCCCAAGGCATGGAATATTTTCTCTAAGGAGTTTATCCATTGCTCAGCTACTAATGGATTTTTACACCCCATTAAATGTTGGCGGTTGTTGCCTCATGAAACGATCTAACATTGATCCTCCACATTGCGGATCAGGGTTCTCCATACGAGTTTGTTTATTATTCATAACCTGAGTGAGTTATCCCAGTATGGTGATAAGGTGATCAGCACTAGCTGTATATCCAGCTCCACAATAATTATCTTGAGCAGGAGGGAAATCCCTACATGGAGTTTGTGCATTTATACGGTTTCCATTCCTCCCACTAGGCTCCATTTCTAAACAATGGAATAAACTAGATTAGTTTATGAATCAAAATACATAATTTCATACTTTTAAAACACTTAACATAAATTGAAAAATTTATGGATATAATCCATAATCATAAAAAAAATTCTTTGAGGGAGTATATACTCATAAACCCTTCATAATGGTTTGTAAAGAAAATGACAATTATCCTAAGCATATCCCCTGGGAGTGTCATAACCAAGAGTGCAGCAAGGCCCCTTGTCGTGCACCAGTTCCCGTTCGAGTCTATCTCAAAGCGGTGTTTTTGGGTTTTACCCCTAGGTACATCTGTGCCAGAGCAGCCTCTACCTGCTCGTATCCAGACAGGGATGTATTTCTTGGAAAAGTCATAAAATCTCTATAATACCAAAATTCTAGGACGTTCTTATATACTAATCCTTAAAGTCTATCTTAGGGCTATGTTCTCTAATCAGAGTTTATCAAAATCTAGCTTCCAAGGATAGTACTAACCTGCCTCTGATACCAACTATAACCCCCCGACCCTAGTTACCCAGAGTCGGTGCATCATTTCGTAACATTGGCATGGTCAAAAAAGATCAAGTCTCGAAATACCGAATAGTTTAGTAGCCTTGGAAACACTAGATACATTCATAAATGTTACATTACATCATAAAGTGAAAAACTAAAATAACATAGTCTCCATAGACAACACCCATAACCCCTTCAGATTATCCCTACTGGTTAGTCATAAAATATTTCTTCACATCCTGAGAAAAATAAAATATTGAAAGGGGTGAGCTCAGATGCTCAGAAAGGATAACAATTTAGCAGAAGCTTTCATAAATAAACATAAACATTTAAGGCAATGTATAACTAAAAAATAAGCCTTTTAAACTTGAAATTCAACATAATATGGAAAAATTAAATTGAGATAATTCCATTTACTTCTTCACATGGATATTCTACTGGTCGAATAATCACATGCAATATCAATAACCACTTTCATAATGATGGAATGCATAATGCTAGACTATCATAACCACGTAGCTAAGGCCTTGTGCCAAGACTACAATTAGGATTTTGTCAAGGCCTCATTCCAAGATAGTAGTTTGTCTCATGAGACCTTCCGATGCATCAAGGAGCTATAGCGGGCTCCACCTGTCACTTATTAAGTCTAATTCATTCCTCATATGAATAGGTTTAAACATATTATAAGCCATAACATAATCATATCATATAAAACATGAATAAAGGAAACCTAAAATATCCACATTTCAATAACAAGATATCAATACAACACATTGATATAATAAAAAAATTATCAAAACCATTTTAAATAGCAAAATAAAATAAAATTAAAACTTTGTATTAATTTTTCATTTAAAAATAGTTATGGCTTGTAGAGGAAGCTGAAACTCAAATAATGGTCACGGCGGCGGAGAAGTCATTGTCGCCTCATACGTACGACAAGAAAAATATTCCTTTTTGTCTTTTAGTAAAACCCTTCATATAAAAAGTTTCCTTTTGAATAAATGTAAAAGTCAAAGGGGTTTATACACCATATAAAATAAAGTTGTGTATAAAACAAAATATGCCTCAATGAAAGGAGATTGAGATGAAGTCCCTTACAGAGATCATTTTTTTTATTAAAATAGATCTATTATGTGTATTCACAATAATTACACATAAATAAAGTATAATTAAAAGATAGGAAATAATAATATCCTGACATAATATGATAGTAGGAGATTAACCCAAAGAACGGAAATTGGGTTAAGAAGTTCCCTTACCTCGTGTCTGAATTGACTCGATCGTTCTTTATCCTCCCGAATAATAAACTAGAGTTAATTTATACTTGATTAAGAACATTTTTCAATTTCATTATTACTTTTATATCACTTATTAAAATGTTATGAACATTATGTAATTATTTAAGTTAATAACGGTCGTTTTGTCGATCTTAGGTACTTGAGTCAAAAATAAACTTCTTATAATTACACGTTGTTCATGTGGTAAAATATCCATTATATCTAGAATTATATTCATGATTTAGATATCATATATATCATATATATCCAGTATATACATTCATTTATAATATTACATAACATTTAGAGGTAAGAAATTAAATGCACTGTTCATCGAGACGGTAAGTCGTACTTACGCATGAACGCTACATTCATTTCTATTTCATATTTAATGGAATAAAATTATAATTATATAAAGGTATACTATAATTACATTATAATATCATGTATAATATCATTTACTCCATCCTTTATACATCCCAAATATGGCATTAACAATTCAAATAACTTTGAGGGGGCGGTAGTCTGCACTTCCTAAAATGAAATTATCGCGTTTACCCATAATGGAAATCATAAAGGTATAAAATAAATGAAAAATAAATAATCATAAGGAAAACAAAAACATAATATATATCATATATAAAAGTAGTGTCATAATAATTTCCACCATGAGAGGTGTTAAAATAAGATTGAACAATCGTCGTTTCGTGAGGCAGTAATTCGCCACCCACAGAAACATTATGTTCTTTAACCATTAGACGAAGGTGTGTGTAATTGTAAATAAAATCCTTCTCATAAAAACATAAAAGTATATTTAGGATATTGTTTTTCTTACAAAATAAAGTAATAAAAATATTTTAGGGGGTTGGAGAAGAAAAATAAAACAAAAGAACACAAGAGAAGACATTACCTTAAAATCGGGTAACTCTTTTTGATTTGATCCAAAGGATTCCTTGGGAAGACTTCTGCCCAAATAGAGGATTCTAGGAGTAAGAGAGGGAAGTTGAGAGAGTATTTTGGCAGAGTTTGGCTGAGCTAAATGGCTTTGAAGGTGTGAATATGGTGGTAGTGGTGGGGGTCTTTTATAAGAGGAGAGGAGGGGCACTCTTGGAAAGATTGAAATTCTACTTTATTATGAAATGATTATCGGATTATAAAGGTCCCACAATGATATACTTCAAGGATAAGGTGATAGGGGTTCGAAATATGCCCATCAAATAGGTGTTTGACATGTTTAAGCCTTAGATTTTACATTATCATTTCATTTTATTTAAATCGTTAATTAATGAGGTAATCGCTACATCATCATGGTGTCATAAAAAATATAATTTATTTAATGTCTAAAAATTATAAAAAAAATCATGATGTAGGAAATATTTTTATCTTTCCAATGAATATTTATAGTCTAAAAGTTAACTTATAGAACCCCATGTAATAATTGTTTTAGTAAAACGACACATGTTTGTGAAAATTTTATTTTTACTTTAAATAAAAAGTTATTAATGTCATTTTCTTACCCAAGTGGCTCCATGGGGTCCCCAAGTTAACCCATGGATTTTATAGGTCGTCCATGACTCATAAAATAAGGGTAGTACAAGTTTAAAGGTATTTTCATATTTTTATAATATCATTTTTACCTTAAATTTCACTAATTACCTTTAATTGCGATTAAATAAACTTAAAAGTTACTATTCACCAAAAAAATTATATTAATCTCATTGAACAACATTTTACTTCTTAATGACAACATTGTATGTCAGATTTTTGAAAATCAAATCACAGAAGTGGTAGTGTTTCATTTAAACGAAAAATCAGTTTTTAACTATCCCTTAGTGGTTTCACTATTCGTCAAAAATTGAAGTTTTTCAGAACAATGCCAAAATTTCACCCTAATCTATAATTGATATTCCGAATTCAAAAATGATTTCTATTTTAAAAAATTCCAAACATATAAGTTGCATTACTTAATTTTATAATTAATTCCCGCTGTCACAACAAATAGCGTGTTTTTAAGAAACAATATATATCAAAAGATTGATAATTGTTTATATCCAATTTAAAAGTGAAATTAATTCTAATGACCACCATTGGAAAAAATGGTAAAAATATATTCTAATTATACATTAAAACCACTCAATAGTATAACTTATCAATTAAAATTATTTTTATTAAAAAAGTTGTTTTTAAGTATTTTTCACTATTCATAAAAAATTGGAAGTTCTCAGAAAAATACCAAAAATTAAACATAGGATAATTTAGATATTCAGAATCCAAAAATGAAGTCCATTTTGAAATATAAAATATGTATAATTTCAAAAGGTGTGTATTACTATTCATAATGGCTATTTTGATTGGTCGTGGTGTGTTCGAATCACGAACATGCGTACAATGCAAGCTATTGCATTATTTAAAGAGAAGCGTATCATAGAAGCTCGGGGTGTTACATCATAGGTGGTATTTAATCGGGATTTAGAATGGGAGGAGTTTAAGATGATCTTCTATGAAAACTTCTATCCCGAGACATTGATGGTTGATCGAGACAGAGAGTTCATGCATTTGGTATAAGGCTCTCTTTCAATGATAGATTACTCATTTTTCTTTACAGAGATACATGTAATTTCACCTATTATGGGAGGTGACTAGCTATCTTTTGATAGGGGGTTTGAGGAAGTTCTCATGTATGACATCCTATCGTAGGTTAATTTTTTTAGGCTGACATCGATGACGGATATAGTAAACCAGGAGTTGATTACTCAATGAAATCTGCAGGATTTGGGAGCTGTGAGCTATGGTGGTTCAACATCCAAGGCTGGTACTCCTTCAATAGATAGTCGGAAGCAGCGTAGGGAGCTTTCACATGATGTTTCTTCTGGTATCCAGGTGGTATACTAACAGTGTGGGATGATCGAGAATACAAGATGACATTACCTGAAGGACACAATTGAGTGCCGATCTTGTGGCAAGATGGGTCATCTCTAGAATTTTTACAGGACGTTCTCACCAGCAAAAAGTTTGAGGGGATTAGTTATGACTCCATGTTTAGGAGTAGGACCACCATTTTCTCCTCAGTCAGGGAAATAGAGTTCTTCAGGTTGTTTAGGCCATGGAGGAGGTCGTGTTTTTGGTAGCCAGATGGCAGCTTTTCGGTGACTGTAGGGTGTATCAGCTCATGGTAGTCATGTAGGGTCATAGGTCGACGGTACAAGTAATACATTTTCAGGGTAACATACCCATTATTAGTAGGATCCTAGAACCTTTATAGTTATATGTACAATTCTAGTGCCACTGTTTTATCTTAAACTCTTTTTGATAGAAGGGTTTACCATATTTTTATATCTGTTGTCATTGTGGAGATCCTTGGGAATTGTATCTTTAAAATTGATGATATTACGACACTAAACACTCTGTTCAGGATTATGATGGCTTTTTACATTATTTCTAGGAGTTCCCTCTTGAGTATGGTTGGTGTCACTTCTTATTGGTCCTCTATGTCTTAAAGATGAATGGTTTCCATATTATTCTTAGAATGGATTGGCTAGTCACTTTCCAGTCCTTTTTTTATTGATATCCCCATTGGGTGTGTTTCATATCACCAGAGGGTGGGTCTTCGCTACACAAAAGAAGATGGGATGTCCAAGAATGAAGATCAAGACCCGAGCATCTGGGGTTGGGAGGAATCACAGCCTAGATTGCAAGTTTATATCGGCATGAGTGGGGGACTACACAAATGTACTTTCCTCTAGTGGTGGATTGTTTCAAGGATGTATTTTCATAAGACTTTTTAGGTTTGACTCTGGAAATATATGTATATTTCTCTATTTATCTTATTCTAGGAATGACACTGGTGTCCATTCCTCCTAATAAGATGGCTATGGTAGAGTTATAAGTGCTCAAGAAGAAGTTAGAGGAGTTGTAGGTGAAGGGTTTCATCCAATCCAGTACATATCCTTGGGGTTCACATATTCTTTTCTAAAATAGGAGGAAGATAGCCTCAGACATTGTGTGGATTATTGGAAGATGAACCAGTTGATTATTAAGAACTGATATCCATTTTTGGGGATTGATTTTCTCCTTGATCAACTTTGAGGAGCCTGGGTGTTCATGGAAATTGAATTGAGATATTTTTATGATCATTTTCATGTTAGACCATTAGATATACCTCTTAAACTATTTCAAGGTTTCTATGTTCTATACAATTACATGGTTATTTTGTTCGGTCTCGTGAATGTTCCTACAGTTTCTAAGGTACTGATGAACCGAGTGTTCCATCTTTACTTCGATTCATTTGTGGTATTCTTCATGGATGATATCTTGGTGTACTATCACACTTGACATGGCCTTGCCAATAATCTTGAGATATTATTCAGTACACATAGAGAGAACCAGTTTTATGCCATGTTCTCATAATATAACTTTTGGATCAACCAAATTTACTTCTTAGGTCATGTTATCTCATAGACAATAGTATCAGTAGTCCCATAGAATGTGAGATAAGTAGATTCATGGGATTGTAGAAGAACTTATTTGAGGTATAGAGCCTTATAGAGATTTTTGGTTACTATAGACACTTTAGACATGACTTTTCATGCTTAGCAGCGCCACTGAAGTGCCTAATTAGGAAAGGTGGGAAGTACTTGTGGATAGATTCCTGCAATTCATCCATTCAGGAGATGAAATAGAGATTGAACTTAGCACTAATACTGATTTTTCTATAAATGGGAAAGACCAACAATATTTTTTGTGATGCATTAGGTATTGGTCTAGGAGTAGTGTTTATGCATGTGGAATTAGTCATTGCATAATTGACTCAGAATTTGAGGCCAAATGAGAGGAATTACCTGACACACGATCTTGTGTTAGCTGCAGTTGGGCATACTTTATATTGTTGGATACATTATCTTTTGGGAGAGAATTTTTTGTTATTCACTAACCATAAGAGCCTCATGTATATATTTACTCAGTGTGATAGGAATTGGATATAGAGACGGTGGGTTGAGTACCTTCTGTCTTTTGACATTGAGCTTAACTATATTCCTGGGAAAGGAAACGTAGTGGATGATGCGTTGAGACAGAGGACTTAGATACAGTATGTTCAGAAGGCCATTAGTGAGTGAAAGCATATGGATCTATTCTCTTAAATGCAATTGGAGGTGCATAACAGATAGGGTTAAACATTTCTTTCTTATATAGTTTCTACCTCTACTCTGCTAGATCGAATGATAATGGTGTAGCTATCAGATTCCCATGGCCTAGTCCTGTAAGATAGGTTGTCTAGTGAGGAACCTACTCTTCGATAGACTATTTATGTGTATGAGTTTTTGTGTTTTAATGGGCATGTATGGGTGTCAATAGACATACATGAGGACATTTTGTGAGATATTCATGCCTCATCATGGGTAATTATTTCCAGTGTCACCAAGATGAATCGAGATCTACATTGTCATCATTGGTGGCCTGGTATGAAGAGGGATGTTCCTCATTTTGGTGTGATATGTTACCTCTATCAGTAGGTGAAGCCAGAGCATCAATTAATAGCAGGTCTTTTACAACAGTTACACATTCATTAGTAAAAGTGAAATGATGTCGTGATGGATTTCATTATGGGTTTAATGAGGTCGCGTTAAGGGAATGATACAGTTTTTGTTGTTGTTTACAAACTCGTGAAAGTTTCACATTTCATTCCTATTAAGGAAACCTTCAGTGTTTATGATTTTTTAAGGTTGTAAATATGATATATTGAACATTTTCATGGGGTTCCACACTCTCTTGTTTCATTCAGGGATGCCCATTTTAATTATCATGTGTAGTAGGGACTATATAATGATTTGGGTACATATTTACTCATGAGTACAACTTACCATCCCCAAACAGATGGCCATTTCGAGCATACAATTCACGTTTTGGAGGAAATTCTATGAGCTTGCATCCTAGATTTCGGTGGATCTTGATAGAGACACATACTCCTAGTGGATTTTTACTACAATAACGTTTTTTCAGGTAATTATTCAGATGGAATCTTATGAGGATTTTTATATTGGCCATGTCGATCGCTCTTATGTTGGCTGGAGGCAGAAGTGGTAGTTATACTGGGACCTCGTCTTGTACAGAAGACCACTGAGTAGGTGGAGTTGATTTAAAAGTGGATGGCTACTACATAGTATTGACAAAAAAATTATAAAGATTGATTGACATGACCTCATGAGTTCGAGGTCGGAGTTCAAGATTTCTTATGTGCCATGTTGAGGTTGGGACATAGGAGGATTAAGAGATAGGGGAATCTTTCACTGAGGCACGTTGGTCCATTTGATGATTTGAACAGAGTCGGGATGATTGCTTATCAGTTGTAGATACCTCATAAGTATCAGGCTATTCACAACGTCATCCATGATTCTCATCTATGACGTTAACTTTCAGCCTCGTCTCATGTTTTTCAACTTGAGGATGTTGAGTTAGAGGTGGATGCATCCTTCGAGGAGAAAAATATTAAGATTTTGGATTGAAGCATGACGGTTCTCCATGGTTAGTTTGCTCTTCTGGTATGGGTGATATGGAAGCACAAGAAAATACCAGATGAGACATTAGAGAGGGAGGCTAACGTAAAATCCTAGGGGCCAAAGTTATTTGATGTTTCTTCTTTGCCACCGAGGGAAGTGAAATTTAGGGATGAATTGCTTTAAGGGGAGGGGGAGTTTTTAAGAACCCAGATCATGATTCAAAATATAGATCTTGATGTCAGTTAATTTTTAGGAAAATGGAGGAAATGAATATTTTATAAGTAGAGTTCGTGTACTCGGTTGTCGCGTGTAGCCATGAACTGGCCATGTAACGGTTGAGTACATGGCTGTGTAGGTGATCTAGAAGAATGTGTAAAGAGGGGATACGATTAAGGCTAGTACATGGAATCTACAATAAATGAAAACATCATGCACTTTACTTTTTACTTGATGAGTTGAAGTGGGGTAAAATTTCATACCCATAAAACAAATCATCTTCCTGTGGAACACATAAGGACTTCGAGCTCCCCTAATTTCTCCATCTGTCCTATAATTGAGGTGTTTCTAGGTGCGTTGGATTCCCACTGGTGAGTTCTTTCATTCCCTAGAGCTTTTCTGCCCAATTCCTCCTCTCTCATCAGTTATCCAGGGTTGATCATTTTTAAAATTTTAATACATCTACATCCTTCTCGGACGATTCAAGGACTGATGTTCATGAATGTTCATTATACGATGTCTACTTTGGAGTTTTTTTCATTTCATTGATTTTCCATGGATTATATATGCTCAAAGTGTTGAGAAAAAAAATTTCGGGTATTTCATGTACTGTAATTTCACCATTTTTAATACCAAGAATGGTTTTTTGAATGATAAAGGGGTTATTGATTATGCATAATTTTTTATTCCTTGTTTATGGTTTTGTTTCCTTTTATTATTTTTATTATGGAATTTTGGTCGAGAATTCCTGTTAGGCTTTCATTGTATTCTATGCCTCATTTTGTTATGATGGGGTTACTGCTTATATGATATGCATGTGATTCTCACTGTGAATATATGACCATATGCGATTTGAATTTGAGAGCATTCTGACGTAGAGTCATTTATATATAATTATTGATATGTGAACCCGAGGGAACTGACTATGAGAGCTTCCAGGTGGTCATAGAACTGAGGGGTTAGACCAAGAGAGATAACAATAGGGTCGTTATTAAAATAATGTTAGACCCTAGGGAAGTTACTGTGAGAGAATCCAGGTGGTCATTATAGTTTGTTGTTTCTACGCAGACCAATGGTGTATTGACCTTGAGAGCTACCCAGGTGGTCATTTGTATTTGATTAGTGATTTGTGGGGCCAAAGGGGTTAGTCTATGTGAGATTTCTCAAAGGGTTGTAATTTATTTAATTGATGATATGTTAAACTAGAGGGGTTATACAATGATAAAATTCCCATAGGATTGATTTATAATGATTAAATGATTGTGATGAGTCTTTGAAGACAAATCACATTGTTGGACTCAGTCTTACTAGATTGTTAAATGGTCTTCTGAGACATCTGTATTGCTATTAAATAGGGGATACATAGCTTAGGATTTATCTTGGGATTTCATTATTCAGTGGATTGAATAAATAATAAATGTAAATGAAAGTAATTGGAAACTATAGGACCATTTACTTTTGAGCACATCCGAGTTTTTTGTTTCATTATTCATTTTATATGTTATATATACTCACTAATAGTAAAGAATAATTATTATTGTGGTTGCATAATGGAATTACTCTCACATCCTACTTGGTTAATGATTTTGGGCCCAAACAGATTATATGGTTCCACGTATAGATTAGGTAAAGCGTCCTTCTATATCTTGTACATGATTACTATTGGATATGGAGAGAATGGGACCAAGCTCAGGCTAGCGATGCTATTGTATATTACTAGTTTTCTGTACTTTGGTTTTAGTATTGTATTTCCAGAATCATCACAAGTTTTGCTACATTCCTAAACATATGTGACATGCATCATTTATATATATTTTACAATTGCTTATTTATTATCAGTCTTCCATTGTTTACTTCTGTTCTATGGTATTTTTTCTTCCGCTCTTATTTACTATTTTTTATTCTGGTATGTATATTCCTCCGGTTAGGGAATAGTTTCTTTATTATCAAACCTTGGCTCTCACTACTAGTCGGAAGCCTCTAGTGTTTGGTGAATTTAACTTGAGGACATATCACCAACTGGGTACGGGGATTCCTTTGGCAGCACCCAGAACCGGTACATTATATTATTCTAAAACTTATTTTAATTACATTAAATTAGTATGGACCATTTTGAAATATTTTTTTGTGAAATAGTATCCAATCCTGTGACAGTTACTTGAGGTTATTGGATTAAATTTTGGTAACTCTTTATACATATATACCATGGAATAAATCATCATAAAATAGTTTCATAATATCTAGAATCATAATAGTTTTATATAAGTAATTATGATATATTAAATATATTTTTATATCTGACCATTATTATAGTTGTTGATAAATGAAACTCATTGTTTGTAGAGGTGGTAAATATCGCGTACACATTATTAATACTTCCATATCTCAATGAATTATAGTGAAAGAAGGTAAATGATAATTATTAACATTAATAATATATATTTATTATAAATATTATATTTATTTATCCATTACAGCATTTTTATCAGAAATTAAGACTGGTGATGAAAAACTAGAAACGTCGCTTTGCGGATTTGATGGTCTTTGTGACACAATAAAGATGGATTTGTTTTTCTTAATAGATAGAGAGGAATAAATAATTTTATTAAACTTTTATAAAACATCTAGAATTCATTTTATTTTTATGGTGATAATTTATTTTTATGAATAGTATTTAGAAATAATTAATGCATATGTTGGAGACTTGATCATTCATTGGAATCCACTATAGAATTAAAGGTATTTAGCTAAAATTCTGTGAATATCGGGTTAATATAATGTGCGGGACATAAATTATAGGATATATTTTCATGTTTGTAATGAAATATATAATTTTAGTTATATTTTTGAAAAAGTGAATGTGATAACCTTTTATAAAAGAGGGAAATGGAACATTTGGAAACACCCATTGTAATTTAACACTTTTATGACATTATGTGAACGCAAATAAAGATAATGTTTCAAAATAATGGATTACATGGTTTATCTGGGACAATAACTACTCAAAAAAGTCATTTTACACAATTTTTAAACATGTTACATGGACTTTACATGAATTGTTTTACACTTGATTCTTTTACTTTTACACTGGGTAAATATTTTCATCTATGAGATTTTATGTTATATTTATAAAATTACATAGCCCATATAAAACAATTTAGTGTCTTGGATCTAAATATTACCCCTATTTAATCTAATTTTAACTCAAAATACTAAAAAAATATTTAATTTAAAATATGTAATCTGTGGAAAAATTGTATTTGTAGAATGAAAAAGAAATTTTCACTATTATGGATTCTTAATCAAATTTATTATTGATTACCAATAAAATATTTTCTAATATATATATATATATATATTAATATGTTCAGAGATCATATCAGATGTATAATTTATTCAATTTTATTTAAATTTATTGAATATAAATTCCATGATATCAATAAAATAATCAATATAGAATAATTGTTTCACTATTAACATGAAAAATAGAATTAATATTAATAATCTAAGTTCCGAAAAAAAAACAAAAATTTTGAAAATAAAATAATATTATCATTATTATGTAAAATATAAGGATGATTTTATGAAATTATTTATATACACTTATAGAAATAAATTTTAATATTATTCTGTAAAAATTATTTTTAAGAAAACTGTAAATGTATCAATAATTTATACCTATAGAACGAAATTATAAATTTAATTGAATGTAATTATATTAGTAGGATTATAATTTTTAAATTTTTAATTGAAATTAAAATAAATAACAAAACCTATTTTACCCACGTGTAATTTTAATTACAAAAACAGAAAAAATGATTCTATAAAATATTTTCAAATTTTCTATAATGATATTAAAATGTTTTGTAGATTGGAAATAGAATTTTGAAATGTTTTAAATTATATTATAAATATATATTATTTTTATATCAATAAGTTTTAGTTAACTTAAAACTAATGTAATTGAGATGGTATTATAAAAATTTGTATTTTTGACTAATAAGCTAAAAATCATTTTTTTGAGAAAACCTAAAAATTTATACCAAGATGATTTGGTTAATATAAATTTAATATTTAAGATTAGTTTTTCAAATTTTATTTCAAAAACAAATTATATATTTAAAATTAAATACTATAAAATAATGATACAAAATTATTGGAAAATAAATTTTCTAAATATACTAGAAGTCATTATTCTTAATTTTTATAAAACAATACCAAAAATATAATTAATAAATAAAAATTATATATTTCATTGATGAATATTAAAAAATAATATAATTATTTTTGAATAAAAATTATAGCGTGCAAAAAATGTATTTTGAAACAGACTAATGAATTAAGTTAATTTTATAAAACAAACATTATATATATGAATGTATATTTTAATGTATATGATAATCCACTGACTATTTGACATACCTAATAATTAAATGAATATATTTAAATGATCTATACATGTTACCTTTTAATTTAGATTAATTTCACTTATTCTAAAAGAAATCAGACATATTTCACTTAATTTGAGGGAAAATATATATTAAAATCCTAGTTGATAACATTCTCCCCCTAAATATATTTAATTCTATACATTTTATTTATCACATTATAAAGGATATAGTTAGGTATATTTATAGGATTGATATCTATTGAGAGTTAATTTCAAATGTGTAATCAAAATTGAAAATTTTAGTGAGAATATAAAAGTCTCGTCTTTTCCTTCCTAAGAGGCATGTCAATATATTGAGTTTCAATATGACCATTTAATATTAACATTAGCACGTGATTAATTTAATGAGAGAGTTCAAAGTCATCTCTACAACAATATATGATCATATGTTTATTTGAAATATTTAATTTAGTGTTATTTATTCAGAAAATTTATGTGGGATGTAGGTATACAGAGTTTTTAAATTCCGAAAATCACATTAAATTCCCATAATGAAATAGTTGAAATGTTTTTCATAATTAATATTACCATAAACATTATATGAGGATATAGTAATAATATATATAAAATATTCCATTAGAAATAAAATCTCTAGGGTAGTTATTTAATTTGAATACAAACATCATATATATACTAGGGTTATAAAATGAAACTCCAATAATAAATCCACATCTGTTTAGTAGAGGATATGTCTTCCATTATATCAAAATAAATATTATTGATATCCATTGAAAAATAATTTCCTTATACCCATAGTATTTTTGGTAATTTAGGCTTATTTTATTCTATATTCATTGGATTTTGGAATATGTTTTCATATTTTACATTATCATTAAATTTCAAACATTGGACATTGTTTCCTTCTATTGTGTTTCTCATATCCTTTTGAAAATAAAATAATCTATTTATCTTCATCCCATAAATAAATCGTTATTCTATTCCTCTTCAACAAGTTATTGGATTTTTATTGCCACATTATTGGCATGAATGTGATTGAAATTTCATCTATCAATTTAATTTATCACATAACATCCCATGTGAATATATTTTTACTTTATTATTTCAGAAAAACAATATAATAATGACTATTTCCACCACCCATTTTATCTATAAGAGTGCATCAAAATATCTCAAAATAGCTAACAAAATATCTTATGGATAAAAAAATTTGAAGGATAGTATCTTTTCCAAAATAAAGTCTTATATTTCTCTTATTAGCCTAGATGAAACTATAGTAATACGTAATGATTTGTGTGAAATTTTAGTCATATCTTCCAACTACTTCATCCTATATATTCATCAATTCCATGAATTCTCAGTCTATTTTTTGTGAATATTGGAATGAAAATACTCAGTGAAAAATATCTTATTGAGCACATCTATTTCTATATATCTTATATCCTCATTTTATATAGTATACTTATTGTGACTTCAACACTATCCAACATCACCTTATAAATACAATATACACAAAAAACCATCTCACATTCAGAGCATGTGATAACAAAAAATATATTTTCCATAACATTAACCCACTACTACGAAACCTGTGGAATAGAAGACCCTAAAAAATACTTCGAATGTTCTAATCCTTAATGACTCCATCACAATTTACTCATTCAATTGTTTATTTTGAGTGATCAACATGATTTTTGATGTTTCCCATATCTTGAGATGCTTATGTGATCATTTCAATTTGGTTTTATATTACGAACCCTATCTCATTATTTTACCTATTGTGGAGAAATACACATTCTAAATTTTAACCATTATTAATTATCTCTGTTAGGGTTAACATAATTACCTTGACTAATGGATATTATTTTATGAATATATACAAATTAATGACTGTATATAACATGAATATGTAACCATTGAATTATTATTTCATAAATTATGTGAATATGTTGGCCTATGAATCTCCAAGTTACATTCAATGTTATCTATGGTAAATTATCTATTTGGTTCCCTATACCAATTGGTTGACATCATAATCAATTAATTAATTATTATTAGAATATATTATGTGATTTAATAAATAATAACCCCTAGGAGTGTCAAACAAGGTTTTGATACAGCCCAATTTGATATGCACGAGCTCATGGTTGATTTAATACACAACACAACATCTTAAAGGTTATTAATCCAAGATAATTTTTATTTATATTACATAAACTTTTTTATATAGTTAGAGACGTAATTTCTAGGAGAACCATAAAATAATTTCTTTTCCAAAACATCAGGATGTTATTTTATGCACAGACTCATCCCTTGATCTTATCCAATGTGTTTTCACTAATGATATCTAAACAATTAAATAGAAATTACAACATTAATATATAATAAAAAATAAATAAAACCTATTAAAACATGACTTATATAATGCATTAACCTATTTTTTTTAAATAATCATTCTCACAAACAGTCACATAACTCAGTGACCAAATGGTTTTCTATCCTATATTATATATATATAAACATTTTATATTATAACACTTTCAGTGATTTCTCTATAATTATTATCATATGGACCATTTTATCAATTTCACTCATACTATAATCATATTAATAACCTAGGTATTAGATTAATTTTAATAGGGTGACCTCAAAAGCTCTGTAAGAAAAATTTACCATATCATGGAAAAGTACACAATGGATGAAAAATATATCATAATAAAAGATCATATAGCCATATATGATGTAAAAAATTTAGGGATTTGTAATATTAAAAATATACCAATAAAGAGGAATAAAATACATGACATGGATTAAAACACACCTTAATAATTATATAACATGTGAGAATGACATAAAAAATAAATAAATTCTTCAAAAACAAGGAATATCCATGAAAATATAATATTTCATAGAAATAAAATTCTTCCATAAAATTTGAAATATATTAATGAAAACATTAGAAATTTGAACACCCATATTTATAAAAAAAATCTTTTAAACAATTATTTCTATATCATGTTTACAAAAAAACATAAGATCAAATATTACTGAATATCATTGAAATAATAAACTTGTGAAGACATATTCTCACATAAAATTTAATCACCAAACATGTGGAACTGTATTACCACATCTCATTCACACAAAAGTTCATCACCTCATAAGATATGAACCCTTAAAAAATGAATTGAAGGGTGATATAATCCCCTCATCAACCATATAGATGTGTTTCATTTAAAAATCAATCATAAACGTATCTTAATAAACCCACCAAAAAATATTTGTTTTCATGGACCA
Source organism: Viscum album (assembly GCA_963277665.1). Taxonomy (NCBI): domain Eukaryota; kingdom Viridiplantae; phylum Streptophyta; class Magnoliopsida; order Santalales; family Viscaceae; genus Viscum; species Viscum album. Next base: position 412,163,112 of record OY728156.1, read on the forward strand.
TTAAAAAAATTAACCTATCATGAACTTATGAAATAATAACATTTTCAAATCCATTTATCCATAATAAATCAAGTCATAATAACTAATAGTGGGTGATCAAAAAAAGACTTCATGAATGATACACTATGACGTGTAAATAGAAGGGAGAATATGAATTTTTCATAATACTTTTTAAAACATTAATATATAAAAATAATTTTTTTATATAAATATAATATTTTTTAAAAATTAATTAAAAATACATCCAAATAAAATATCTTTTTAGATATAAAATAGTTATCAATATAAAATGCGAAGTGGATGATAATGTTTTTTATTTTGAATGTACAAAATAACGATTTTGAAAAGTTTTAATTAACCTTGCTGAAAACCCAAATAATTATAATGATAATGAAACCATTATTTTAAAATGAATAAAGGGGTGAAAATTTATCATTGATGAAATAAATAGTTTCATTTCCACTCCTAAAATGAAAAAATTTCCGGGATGTAGGACAAAAGATTTAATTAAAAATCCATTTAACTAAATGAGAATTATTATTAAAAAATGAATTTTCATGAAACTATGGATTCATCAAGGAAGAATGAAATGGCTTGAAAACATAATTTCCCATTAAAATAAGTTATAAATACTATAAAATTCATTATATGTTATAAAATATCAATATTTAAAGACAAAGGTTAGATAAGAGTGATTATAACTCTATGAGTATATTTAAGTCATGAAACCCCTTATAGCCTATGTAAATTTTGAATAAAAACACTATGAGCGGTAAAAAATTATAAAGATAATTTACTACCCTTAAATATAATACTATATTGAGAGAAATATAAATATGGTAGTATTTACACCAATTAAAATGAAACATAGTGAATAACATAAACATGTGTCAATAGATTTTAATTTGAGATAAATAAACAGTTACGCCTTTAGTAATTAAAGAATAAAAAGACAATAGAAGCACAAAAATAATATGGTTATTTAAATCCAATGGATTATATCATCTATCATTAAAAAATAAATTCTTTTCAATTATATACACCATATAAATGATTAATTACATTATAACATTAAACCATTTCTCAATGAAGTGAGCTTGAGAAGTAACACTTACGACTTCATTAATTTTTTAATCAAATGTAATTGGAATCATGAAAATAATTGGGTAATATAAATATAAATAATGGTGTCATTTATTATTCTAAACTATAATCATGTCCATTATATAATCAACAGACAGACTAAATTTTTGTATAACATTAAAATATGTTTCATTGAATGAAAATTCAGATTAAAAACAAACCTTGTTACAAATTCTTTTTGTGAACGCACCTAAAATCCAAGATAATAAAATTATGTTTAATAAATACTTAATTATGAGAATTAATATTAATTATTTAATTTTATATGAACCATTTATTATAATATTCAATTTATTTATTATATATATTTCATGCATATGTTTGTTACATTAGATTATTTGGTAATTTTTTTGTAACTTCTTATTTATATCAACCATGGAAGAATGAATAAAAAATATTAATAGAAGATAAAAAATTATAATAGAGTTATATAAATATTTTTAATATTTTTAATATATTTCTAAATATATACTTGGTGTGTGTTGAGGTTAAATGAAACTCATTTCATGTGGAAAAGAGTATACACATATATACAAAATTAATGTTTCTATTTTTCAATGAGTAGGGGGATTGAAGGTAATTTATAAGTTTGAAAATTAAAAATCACACACACACACACATATATATATATATTATTTATTCATCTATTACATCATTTTTATCATCCATGAATGGATGTGATGAAAAACTAGAGAAGTCACTTTCTGGAGGTGGTAGTATCAGAACTCAATAATGATGCATATTTTTCATAGAGGGTGGAGTTGAATAAATAATGGTTATTATATTAATATAATAACATATCAATAAAACTATTATACTTAATTGGTCCTATAATTATTATGATATGCTATTTGTAGGAGTAAAATTAATATGAATAATAAAAGAATGATATAATACATATTTCTGAGACTTGATAATTCCTTAGAAAACTCCTTGGAAATAAAGGGATTAGTGAAACATTTTGTGACCATTGGTTTAATAATTTGTTAAATAATTCAAGTAAAAGATATTTGGAAATATGTTTTAGGATATTTCAAAAAAAAAATTATTTTTTATTGTGTGTTAGTGACTCCCTTCCATTAGAGAAGAAATTGTATTTTTAAAACACGATTTATATTTTAATAATTACAATGTATAATTCCAATATAAATAGATAAAAAGTTTAGTGATAATTGATTTTGATTTTTATTTTGAATTATAAGGAAATATTCAAAAATTTAAATAGAATTTTTAATCATGTTATAGGGTATTGACCACTATGATATGACATTTTATGAATGTAATTTTTTACTCTGAAAATAGTTTCTAACTAAGTGATTATATATTTATTACAATTATATTGGAACCCATATAACAAATTTGGGTTCTATATAACTTAATTTAACAAAATTTAGTCAATTTAAATTTCGAAATATAACAAAATTATCTTTTAATTTGAAACAGTGAATGTGTAAGAAAAATGTTTTAGTTTAAAAATGACATTTTTAACATTATTGATTATAAATATTATTCAGTGTTTATTACCAATACAATTAGTTTTGAAATATATATATATTTATATATATATATATCATATAACATTAATTATTTAAATTGGGGTTCTTTAATTGATTTAAGAGAAATTCCTTGATAAAAAATTATACAATTATTTTAAAATAATCGGTTCGAATTATAGTATTAATTAGTACTATTCCAAGTAATATGAAGTCATTGACTATATATAAAATTATAAAATTTTAATAAAAATAAAATTATTATCTTAAATATAATAATAATTTTATCACATTAACTTTCTATGCGTAGGGAAATTGACAACAACATTAGAGTGTCAAAACTGTTTTAATGAAATTTGTATTTTTAAGAATAATGTATTTATATTGGGAATAAATCACATTTTTATTTATTATAGTGATATTAAAGAAGAATATTATTTTTCTATGAGTTATATTTAATTAAAATATGTCACAAAACAAATCTTCATTGTGTGTAAATTTAATTAACGAAATAGATGAAAATTGTTGGTATAAAATATTACCAGATTTTCTAATATGGTATTAAAGAGTTATATAGAATGAAAGGATTATTTTTAAATTATATATTTTAATTTATAAATATATATTATTATATCAAAATGAATAAAACAGATCCATCTCCTATAAAAATGATGGTATTTTTAATATATATATTTTTCACTATTCCTCAATAAATTTATTTATATTTGAAAAACATTAAATTTTTTAAAAAAAATATATTTTTGATATTTTAAATAAAAAATAATGTATATTTTTATAAATTAATTTTATTAAATTATATATCTTACCAGTAAAATAAAATAAAATAATAAATAATAAAATATTTTTATGGAAAAATACTTTTTTTATAATTTTTCCGTATTCTTATTATTTATAAATAATGATGCTATTTGAAATATATCAATACTATATTTTATTATGAAAATCATTTAACCATAATATATAAATTTTTATATAACAAAAAGTACAATGCTTAAAAATAGATATTCTTAGAAATAAAAGTCAACTATAAAAATTTCAATAAATTAACCATTACATATATTAAATTATATATTGATATATTTATTAATGTCATTACCCATGTTAATATATATAAATTCAATAGTTATATTTTAATAGTCTAGACATATCATGGGTTTTTAGTTCGGTGTTTCATGTGGGGAAAACATTGAAAAATATTTTACTTATTTAAGGAAGAAATATAAATTAAAATCTTGAGTCTTTACACTGATTATTGATTATGAAGAAAAAATTAATCCTTGAATATAGAGTTTCAACATATTGTTTGTAATTAAATTGATGAATATAGAGTCAGGAAAAACATTTACCTTAATTCCTACCTAGTTAAAATTCTCTCTAACCACTTGTATAAATAATATAACTACATTAATAACCCATTTAAAACCCTTTTTAATAAAATTATTCTTTTATAAACATCGTTTATAATTATTATCAACATGTAAATTATAAAGTTGTTTTGAATTTATGATATTAAGAGGGAGTAATCTGGATCATTTCAAAATAGTTTAGTAATACCACTATTTTTCTTCATGAATAAAAAAAATTATCATTACTAGATCAAAAAATATACTATAATTTATATTTTATAACTGGATATAATTTTATAATTATTTTATATAAGATTTTACATTACAATGTCAATTGTGAGTTTCATTCAGTATTATTTCACGAAAGAAAGTTGGTCCCTTAACTAACATATTTAACATTAATATTATAATTATATAATAAGTTCAAATATTTATTTACTTATTTATATCATATATTTCAATTAATTAAATACATAACGAAATCCAGGATATAAATTTATAACTTTTTTTATTTACAAGGTTAAATAACCGAAACAAGAACATATTATAATTATGGTATAATTATGGTGTGATTTTGTTGAAATATCATTAAAATTTAAGGCTAATGAACTTAATTTGTTTTTTATTTGTGTAATATGTCATGATTTTAAATAATTAGAAGATGAAGAAAACCTATACTATTTTATAACACAATTTGAAGAAATTGTTTTTTTTAGAGTTCTCATCTGGATGTTGAATTTACAAAGGTCCTTTATTTCTCACATTATTAATGGGTTGTAAAATTTTTCTTATGAGGATAATAAAATGATAAAAAGAATCTCATGTATCCATTAAACTCATTTTTTACCATCCATTAATGTATTTGATTAAAATAGAAAAATTGAAATTAATCTTTCCTTATAGGTTGTAGAATGAAAGTATGAATGGTCTATGGTTTCACTTTCAATAGAGGGGGAGTCATTTATAACATGTTATTTTATTTCAAAATCTAAAATATGATATATGTATCATAATAATTTATTAAATAAAAAATTATCACCCACTATGTGAGGTGGTTTTGTGAATGAAATGTGTCACTTTATAGAGGCAGTAGTCTTAAAACATACCAAAAGGTCATTTATGGTTCCCTTATAGAATAATGGAATATGAGATTAAAATATATTAATAGAGAATAATATAATTTCATATAAAATAATAATAATTTCATTTTTTATTAATGATAAAAGTATATTATCAAAAGTAAGATTGAAATGAAAATAAATTAGGGAAAATTAGTACTCATGTTTAGGACATCAGATTTCCCATGGGTGATTCCCTTGAAAGGGATAGACTAAGATAACGTCTTTTAACAAGATCTTTGATTGGGAAAAATATGATACAAATAAAATGTAATAAGGTTATCTTTTCTATATAAAAGTGAATTTATATGTTGTATTAAATTGGTTGTGAGAGGCCCCTTTTATAAGTTGCGAGAATTGAATTTTTTTTAAGTATTTCAACATAATATTATGATATTATAATTTTCACATTTACAGATGAAAGAATAGACTATAGATTTGTGTGGTATGAGATAGGTTCATTCATCTCTCAAAAATTAATTAAAAACATTTTTTATATAATTTTTCTCTTATAACTTTTACTGTTACATTTTTTGGTTTTATAGGGGCTACTAGTTTTTTCAGGGTAATTTATTTTTAAAGCCTATATATAATATGGAAGAAATATAAAAAATTTCTACTAGTGATTAAAAATGTTAAATAATTTTTTTCGATAAAATCTCTATGTGAAAGAAAAATAATTTTCAACATTAGCTCCTATAATGTGGAAAACCATGTTCGTAGAAAATGTGTATCTTCAATTTGACAATTTTTTTGTAGCATAAAATTCTAAATTTATTTGGTATTCATGATAAATGTTTTTTATTAAAAAAATTTAATGTGGGATTAATATAAATCAAAAAATAAATTTAATAGAATAAGCATATTTAATGAAAATATTATACGAAAAACAATTTATTTTATAAAAAAATAATATTTACGTTCATAAAATGTTAAACAGAGGTTTTATAAATTCATAATGTAATTTAAATATTTATATTATTACACATCAAAATAAATCCTTAATATATTAAAAGGTTTTACAAAATTTTATGTCATTCTTATATAATTGTAAAGTCAAAAAAGATATAATATTCGTAAAAACTATAATTTTCACCACACCAAAACAATATCTATTTTAGATTAAAAACCAAATTTATTTTTGATATAATATTGAAATGAATAATATAAAAATTATTACTATTTTATAAAATTGATATTATAAAATTTTAGATTTTATATTTTAAATAAAAATAATAAAATATAATGGTAACTGTTTTATATAAAAATAACATTTTTAAAATATAAACTACTCTTATTCATATTTCTTATAAATTATTAATCAAATTTGTGTTGATATAATAATCATATAGACATTATATTTTACCTAAATAATATATATCTTCTTATAAATCACATAAGAAGTTAATATTTATAATGATTTCATTTTAAAAATTAAATAATCATTTTTATCTATTTAGCTACATTAATTTAATTAATCAATGTATTATCTTCGATAATGGATTTTTTTTATTTATATACATTTTTTATTATTTAGTTATATAGATTTTCATGTGCCAATTCAATTTCCACATTTTTCCAGTCATATATTTTTTCTATAGTTTTTTGGTTTAGTATAATGCACGTAACAAGTTATCAAACACATTATGTTCTAATATAAATATTATATATAATATTTAATAAAGAGTTGTTATATTCCTCCCACTATAAATAAACATATCCCAAGCATTAATTGATGCTTTGTCTCTATGTAAAACATTTTACTAAATGTATAAAATAGGTAATTTCCATAGATTAATTTTAAATGAGGTATCAAACATATCATTTTATAAACAATGAAACTCATGATTGTGTTTCAAGAAATATATGATAAAACTAATTTCAATATGAATTTCTAGACCAATTTGAAAATATGATCATGGGATTATATAGGATATTAGGTTATATTTCCCAAAATAAAATTTTGAAAGGTCCCTTTGAAAGGAGTTTATATTCCTTCACAATACCACATAAAATTAAAACTGAAAACAATATCCATAATAAGAATATTTAAAGATCCCTTGAAGAAGATTTAACAATAATCTTTACACAAGGATTTATATTTAGAAGTAAATGTCTATTTGTTCTTAAAAACATAAATTTCATAATATATTGTAAAATCAAGAGTTAAAATCATTATCCTCTTCAATAGTAGTTATTTCATTGACTTTTCCATTTTCTAGTATTCCTTGAGTTTCTTGGTGATTATTATACCTAATGGAAATTTGATTACCATATTGACTTCCATAGTTATTAATTTCCATGAAATTAAATCAATTAATATGTATATATTATATCTTTAACTTTAACCCATGATATTTTTTAAAATCATTTTCAATGTTATAGATACATCCCTATACTTTTGAGAATGTTCTGAAATATTCCAGCCGACATTAATGACATGTAAATTTTTTTATATTTTATGCTCCATCATCTTTTTCACATAAACTTTCATAAGACCGAACCTATAAATTAATATAATTATTTAGGGATTCATATATATACAAACTTTTAATCATAATTTTCTATAGATTATTGTTCCAAATAATAATATTTATCACACTGTTTCCTAAGTAGTATGGTTTCTCATTAGGTAATCGTGGAATTGTTCATGGAATTCAATGAATTCATGGTTACTTCAGGCTCAAACCATTTCTAATACCAAACAGAGGAAATTATTAGTGTTTATCACCATAATATAAACTTTTTTGATAATGAAATGAAAAAATAATCATCAAAAGGTATTCTTATTCCATGTTATTCCATTAGTTTTTTATTCAACCTAAATCACGCTCGGTTCAATCTAGGATTCTTTTGTAGGATTATCTCACTCACATTTTCAAAATTATTTAACATAATAAATCCATCATAAGATCATCTAAATATAATATTTTCAACGAATCATATCCCCCATGACTTTTTAGCATGGTGTGAGTTTTGAGTCCCACTCATCATCTACCTGAGAAAAGATTGAGTTGATACTCAACCATCCTATTTATAGGCGATTTCCCAAAGTGCATCTATGAAATAACATCATCAACATTCCAGTATCCATATAGAGATGAAATTTCATGAAAAACTACATTTAAATTATCAACCCAAAAAGATGTTATCTCGTACCTAGAACCCCCGTAGATTTTTAAAGGCAGTTTTCAAAAATGATCTCTTATCTCTATCCCTAAATTGTTAAATATTACCTAGTCTAAAATATAGGGTGATCCATACCATTTAAATTGTTACAAATATTTACATATAAACCCATAGAAGAATTTATTACTGTTAAAGTATCATAAAATATTGATATCCTAATCTATAATGTTATTTAATACAACTTTTGAAACCATTTTTGACTCCAATCATATAAGGCCCCTACTGTAAACATTACATAATGTTAAATTAAGTTCATAATTCACAATGAGGATCTTTTTAGTTTTATAGTTTTATAGAATTAGGCCATAACTATTACATTATATATCAAATATTTCAATGTAGACATTTCTACTCAGTATCAATTTTTTCAGGAAATAAAAACTCTTAAAAGAAAACAAGAATTATTTTCTTGATAGAAATCTTATTGAATTATTTTTTTTCACTTACCCTACCTTTTATCATGTGAAAAACATTTCAAAAACATGGGACGACCATAAAAAGTTTAGTAAGGGTTATAAAATAAAGAAGTAAAACATTAGTATGTAATTACATATATAGTATAAACCCTTTAACATACATCTTGAAACCATCATATTTACTAATTACACATAGTAATCACAAATAATAAATGTTACTTGTGGCATCTATAACATACTTACGTTGTAGCTTTCAGAGTTTTGTAGGGAGTTATATTTGAAATACTCTTCCAAGTATATTTCCTAAATCTATTAGGAAATATATAAACATTTACCTCCATCACATTTACTAATTTATTTGAGAGCTATATTGGGCTCACCTGCCCTAGGTTTATCACGGAACCACCCGTATATGTAAATAATGCCCACAAACCATATCACATAAAACAAGCATAAAGGAAAGATAAAATTTCCACATTGCAATAATAATATATAATTTCAAGATACTGAAATAATAAATTCATTCTAAAAAACTATTTCCTATACCAAAATATGTAAAAGGGTATATTGTATTTATTTTCCTTTTAAAAAATACTATAGCTTGTTAAGGAATCCAAAGATCAAATAATACTCACGGTGTTGGAAAGGTCATTATAACTGCGTATTTTAAAAAACATTTATTTTTTTGTCATTTTATAAAATGGTAGATAAAAAAAAGATTTTTTTTGAGTGAAAGAAAAAGATAAAGGGGTGTATACACTGTTTAAAAAAAATATATAAATCAATGTATGCGACAATGAAAGGTGATTGATATAAAGTCCCTTACCTCATGTAAAACATGACCCGTTCATTATTTAATCTTATAAATGTTAAAATAACGTTAATTTCTACATGCTTCAGAACCTTTTTCAAATTTATTATTACTTTTATATCACGTATTACCATGTTATAAACATTACATAATCATTTAAGTTAATAATTGTTGTTTTTTCTATTTTTGGTACTTGAGTCAAAAATGAACATCTTATAATTACAAGTTGTCCATGTGGTCAAGATTCCATTATCTCCAGAATTATATTCATGATTTAGATATCATATATATAATATATATCCAGTATATATATGTATTTCTGATAATACATAACTTCTGGAGATAAGAAATGTAATGCACCATTTATGGAGGTGATAAGCCGTACGTACACATGAACACTACTATCATTTCTATTTCATATTTAATGGATGAAAACATAATTATAAATAGGTATATTATAATTCTAGTATAATATAATATATAATTTCACTAAATTCATCATTTAAACCTTCCACATATGGCATGAACAAGTCATATCACATTGAGGGGAGGTAATCCACACTTCCTCAAATGAAATTATCTTATTTATCTATTTTGGAACAATAAATGTGTGATATAAATGAAAAATACATAATCATAGATAAAAAATAAATTTAATATATATCATATATATATATATAGTTCCTTTATAATGTCCACCATGTGATGAGGTATGATATAACTTAACAATCATCATTTCGTGAGTTATAGTTCGCCATCCACAGAAACAGTATGTTTGTATCCATTAGATGGAGGTGTGTGGAAGGTTATCTCAAATACCACTCATAAAATCATCCTAGTATATTTAATATACTATATTTTTTAAAAAATTATGTAATAACAAAATTTAAGGGGGTTGGAGTAAGAAAAAAAATAAACGAACTTGAGGGAAGACATTACCATTAAATTGGGTAACTCCCTTGGGTTTGAACCAAAAAGGATTTCGTGAATTGCCTTCTATATATGGGAAGGCTTCTAAGAAGAAGAGAGCAATTTTGGGAGATTATTTGGGTATAGTTTGGAATAGTAATGGTTCTTGAGATGTGTTTTTAATGGGTTAGATTTGGTTTCCTTTTATAAGAGGAAAGTTGGGCTCTTTAAGAACGTTTGAAACTATAATTTTATTATAAAATTATTTTTAGTTTTAAAATGTCAAAAATGTATTCAATTATAATATAACGTGCATATAAGTTGGAAACAAATCATTCAATAATAATTGGATTGGTTTTAGATATTTTTAATCCTTATCTTTTTTATTTAACCCTTGTTTAACTTATTTAAGTTTTACCATGTCCTCTTATATTTTCATACTTTTTAGTTAATATATTCAACATAAAATGCGAAGAGACTAATAATCGATCATTAATGACATTTTTAACATCATATATGTAATTTTCCCGAATTTTAGATATTTAGGACTATTGTATCATTTAATAAAATATTTATTTATTTAAAAACATTTTCATGTAAATTTTAGTACTATTCATATCATGATTGTTTAAAAAATATAAAAAAACATTATTCTTTTGAAAAACCTTCGTTAAATCAAATATAATAAGACATCCTAATCAAGAAAATCTATGGATGACATAAAAGGTTCAAAATAAGTTTATTGTAATATTTATAATATCATTTATTTGAATATGTTATTAATGAAGAAATTACTACATCACCATTGCGTCATAATTAATGTTATTTATTAAAGGTCTAAAAATTATAATAAAATACAATGATGTATGAAATCTTTTAAGATTTCTAAATAAAATTTATAGTCTAATATATCACTTATATAACCTCATATAAAAATTGTTTTCTTAAAAATATTAATGTATATGATATTTTTATTTTAACATTAAAAAATGTTATTAATGTCATTATCTTTCCCAAGTAGCATTCAAAGGCCATAGGTCTCACCACAAGGATTTTCCTGGTAGGTAATTACTCATCCAAAATGCGTATGATATGTGCTAAAGTAATTTCAAATTATTATTATATTATTTTTACCTTGAATTATCCTATTTACCTTAAATAGCTGTAAAAAAATTCAAAATTTACTATTCACCAAAAATTATTTACATCTAATTGAATCACATTTTACATAATGATGACATCCATGAATCTTGGATTTTTTAAATGCAATTCACAGAAGTGGTAAAATATCATTTAAATGAAAACGTCAGTTTTTAACTACTATGCAGTGTTAATTCAGTAATCATCAAAAAATTAACATTTTTAGACAAATAACAAAACTTCACCCAAAGATAATTCTGATATTGCAAATTCAAAAATGATGTATATTTTACCAAATTCAAAACATATATGTTTCGTTAATTAAATTAAAATTTATTTCAGTTGTCAAAACTAGAAAGCTTGTTATTTTAGAAATAATAACTATCAAAAGATTAACATTTGTATATATCAAATTTCTAATTAAAATTACTTAAAATGAACAAAATTGGATTGAATGGAAACAATATAATCCAATTATACTTAAAACCATTCAAAAAGATAATATAATCCTATAAATAAAATATATTAAAAGGCAGTCATGAATAGAAATGCAGTATTTTTTCACTATTCATTAAAAAATGAACATTATGAGAAAAATAAAAAAATTCATCCTATGTAAATTTTAATGTCCTGATTCTAAAGATGAATATTATTTTGTTCTGTAGAACATATAAAAGTTAAAAAAGCTATATTTAAAAAGGCTTCTCCATCAAAATGTTATAAATCGACCTTTTAAGAAATATTAGAGTTTTATGCTTAAAATTGGATTCATTCACATTTTAAGCCTCTAACTTTTATTGGATAAATTTAAAAACAAATAACCAAAATTAAAAATCATATTGTAGATAGTTCTGTTTATACCCACCAATACAACGATGAGGTGTTTACTACTATTTAAAATAATATTATATTATTATTTTTCAATATGACTCTGCCTTGTGTGCATCATGAGATTTTAAAGAAACCCATTATTGTGTGTCAGGTACGCCATTGAACATAGAATCCCCATTAAAGTAAAATTAATAATTATTTCAAAAATATTAGTAAATATGAAAATATAATATTCTTTATTCACCTGAGATGTTACATCCTTCCCCCCATTTTGGGAATTGTGTCCCCACAATTCTATCCACTTATCAAATAAGTGGGGGTATATATCTGTCGCAGCATTTTTCAGATTCTCATGTTGCCTCTTCAACCTTGTGGTATTCCACAAAACTATTTCCAGAAAAATGACCTTATTCTACAACACTCTCTCTCTTCATCCAAGAGTCTGGATTAGTTATTCCTTATAAGAGAAACTCTCTTCTATCTAATCAAACTCTCGACATAAATCTTGAGATGGATCCGACATATACTTTTTCAACATTAAAACATGAAAAACATAGTGAAACAAAGATAAAAATGGAGGTGAAACCACTCTTTAGGCAACTGAACCAACATTAATTTGGCTTTCATAGGGTCCAATTAACCTTAGAATCATGTTTCCCTTATTAAAAAAATCATTACTCTTTTTCATGGAGAAACTTCGAGAAATACATGATCACCTACCTAGAAAGAAATATCCTTCCTTTGGTTATCTGCATAACTTTTCTGGCTAATCTGAGCTATTCTCAAGTGATTTTGAATCAATTTAACTATTTTTTCACGTCTTCTACCAATTATTGTACCATTAACTTCCTTTCACTTACATCATCACAAAATTCTAGAGTTCGACACACCATTCTATACAATTCATAAAATATATCCACCTATATAACGAAATGAAACTGCTATTATAAGAAAATTAAACCAAAGAAATATGTTGGTCCTAGCTTCCCTGGTAATCCATTGAGGAAGCACATAGCATATCTTCCAATGTCTAAATTTTTCATTATCACTTCCCATCTTATTGAGTATGAAAAGATGTAATAAAATTTAATTCATCACTCAAATACTTCTGAAGGACTTTACAAAAGTTATAGGTAAACCTGTGATTGTGATCATATACAATGGAGAGGGGACACCATGGAACCTGAATATCTCTTAAAAAAACATCTGAGAAAGTTGATCTAGAGGAAATGTATCTCAAATATGAAAGAATTCACCTAATTTAGACAATTGATAAAAAATAAACCATATTACATTGTAACCTCAACATGTCTTCGGTAATCCCACAACTGATATCCATGGATATCTTTTCCAATTTCCACTCTAGAACTGGTAAATATTGAAACATCACATTTGGTAACTTTTTCTCTGCATTAACATATTGGCAAGTCAAACAATTCATAGTAAAGTTAGCAATATCTATTTTCTTCCATCCAACCAATAATACTCATAAAGATCATTGTAAATCATAGTACTGCCAGGATCCACTAAAAACGTAGAACTATGAGCTTCACATAACAACTCATTTTAAACTATGAATCATAAGGCACACATAATCTCTTCCCAAATCTCAAAATACAATCATTATCAATGTTAAAATTAGGTAACATACCCTTCTAAACAAACTCAACCTTTTTTTTCAACTTACTATCTTCCTTCTACACAAGATTATATCTATCTGATAGAGATGATTTCAGTGACACCTGAAACAAAATAGAGGGTTCACTTGCACCAACAAATTATAATTCAATGTTTATCAAATCATTAATCAAAAATTGTTGTTCTAAGAATAACATTGTTAATGTTGCATTACTTTTCTGACTCAAAGTGTCAGTCACTTTATTTGGTTTTATTGGATTGTAATGAATCATGCTATCATAATCCTTGATTAAATTCATCCATGTCCTCTGTCTCATTTTAAATTTTTTATTAGAGATTATATACCTCAAAATATTGTGATCAATATATATTTCACACTTTACTCCATGCAAATGATGAATCGAAATTTTTAAATCCAAAATAACAATAGCTGATTCCAAATCATGTGTAGGGTAATTTAAATCATAAGGTTTCAATAGACATGAAGCATTAGAAATTACCTAGTCATTATGAATTAAGAAAAAACCTAGTCATTTCAATTAAGAATCATTGTAGATAAAAAACACACCATTTTTGGATGCTAGTGCTCAAACTAGAGATTTCACCAATACTTTTTCAATTCCAGAAAACCATCATCACATTCTTTGGTCGAGATGATCTTAACACATTTTCGAGTTAACATAGTTAGTGGACTAGATATCCATGAAAGAATTTCAAAAAACATCCAAAAAAACCCATCTAAAACAATAAAACTATAGATCAAGGTTATATTTGTGGTTCTTTCCAATTCTTCAACAATGTTTTTTAGTAGGATCAATATTTATGTTATCTTCTAAATAATATGACCAAAGAATGAAATTTGTTGTAACCCAAACACACAATTGCTGAATTTCCCATTCAGTTTATTTTCTTTTAATGTTTTAAAGAAAACACTTAAATGACTTAATTGTTAATATGTAATTTTGGAATAAAGCAAAATATCATCAATAAAAAGAACCAAAAACGTATCTAAGAACTCACAAATAATTATATTGATAGGATCCCTGAATACAATAGGTTAATTGGATAACCCAAAAGGCATAACTCCAGATTCATAATGGCCATATCTAGTAAAAAAAACTTTCTTCAGAATGCATTTTTCATTTACATTCACCTTATCGTACCCCGACCACATGTCATTCTATGAAAAATACTATTCTCTCTAGAGCTGATAAAAAAAATCATCGATATAAGGAAAAGGATACTTTTTCTTAACAGTGATTTTCTTAAATGCTCTACAATCAGTGAAAAGTCTAATTGACCATTATTTATTTTTAACAAAAAAACAACAGCACCCCATGGCGATGTTCTAGGTAGAATTAAACCATTATCTAATAACTCCTATAGTTTCTTCATTAACTCTGACAGTTAAATTTGAGACATTCGATAAGAGGGTTTTAAAATTGGATTAGCATCAACAACTAATTAAATAGTAAATTTAACTTCCTGGTATGGTATTATACCAGGAAACTCATCAGGAAACACATCAGGATACTCATTTACCACTAGCACATCATTAATCTGAATAGTTCATTTGTTTTCAAAAATATGTGCAAGGTAACATTCATTTCCACCATTTACTAGTTTCTTAGCTTCTTGATATGTTACCAAAAGTAAGGGTTCATTTTTTTACAAAAACTAAAATTCATTTAGAAAATATACCTCTTTAGATCTATAGTAAATCTATGCAAAATAAATGAAAATCCAATCTATACCCAAAATTACTCAAACTCTAATAGAGGCAAAACAATAATTTTTTCAGGTAGATTCTTTACGCACAAAATTACATGAAGGTTTTTTTAATTTCTTTATGTATCAAAATTTCCTCCCAATGATTTTACCATAAGTTAAGTATTTATATCATGAGATTTAATTCCCAATTTACTAGAAAACTTCTCAAAAATTAATGATTGTGTAGACCCTGAATCAAACTACACAATGCCATAATGTAAATAAACCAACAGTGTAATTGATACTACTTAATTTGAGGTCCCAACATATACTGATGTAGTTGAAAAGGATTTCACCACCCCTTTATTCTTGTAGGCTAACTTCATTCCCTCAGTTGAGTTCTTCATTGGAAACTCATTTGCATATTGACCCATTTCATTCAACATAAAATATTTTACTGACTATAAATCAGATTTTGTCTTACCATTGTTCCGATCTTTTTCAGTGTAATTACGAGCATTACATCCCATTTTACCACATTGGTATAACATACCATAATTCAAAAGATATTCCCCAACATTATTTTTACCACAATTTATACAAACATTAATCTTAATTTTATTACCTTTATACATTTTTGAAGAGTTCTTACCTTTTTTCTATCACCTCGACTTCTTATTCTGTTGTTTTTCAAAGAACATATGATCATCGGCAAAATGCATTTACACTATCTTCACACCTCTGAAATGTTTTTCATAACTGTGGAACTCATGAGAAGCTAAATCCCTTTGATACTTTGGATTTAATCTTGATTAGAAATAGTTGAATTTACTATCAAGATCTTGTATGAAATTTGGAGTATTTCATACCAGTTTAGTGAATTTTGCTTCATAAGTAGCCACTGAGTCATATTTCGGGCTCAATTAAAATATTTTTTTTTCATCCAAGATGAACCCCCATAGGAAAATATTTCTCAAGAAATATATCTTTGAATTCATCCCCATCAAGAGAATAAATCTCCTCACTATCCCTGATATTTTTAACAATTTACAATCACTGATATACTTGACCTTCAAAATGGTAAACAACAAGACTATCATTTTTATATTCTAAACACCACATGACATCAGAAATATTCTCTAGTTCTTTAATCCACCCTTCATCTTTAATAGGTTCAAATGATCCTCTGAATGATGGGGGATGTTGCCACATGAAAAGATTCACTACTGACATGTTCTTTGGTGGTCTATATGGTTGATCCCATGCATGGATACCACCACCATTTATAGCCTAATTTAAATGTTATATCACTGCAACAAATTGTACAGTTCCAATTTTTACCATCTTAGGTTTTTTATTTTAGAGGTTGTCTTACACTTAATGTCGTCCCATCATATATGCCCTATTTCCTCTGTGTAAAACCATTCTAAACACAATAATATCTTAAGTGAAGAAGCATGGCGATCTGTAAATGCGATACCATTTCAATCATACCATAAATTAATTTATAGATATTAATATAAAAATGTCATAACTCCTAATTTAATCTAAACTGACTTCAGATACCAAATATAAGGCCCTAGACTTAAAAATTACATAATCTTGAATTAAAATAATAATTCACATTAAGGATCTTATCAGTTTATAGTTTTAGAGAATTATTCCATAACTATAACATTACATACCAAATATTTCAATGTATACATTTCTTCTCAGTAATTATTTTTTGATAAAATAAAAACTCTTAACAGAAAACAAGAATTATTTTCTTAATATAAATCTTCTTGAATTCTTTCTTTCTCTTACCCTGCCTTATATACTAAGAAAAACATTTCAAAAACATGGGATGAGCATGAAAATATCATTAAGGGTTATTAAATAAATAAAGAAAATATTAGTATATCATTACATACATAACATAATATCATTATCAAAACTCAGGAAATCATAATATTTATGAATAACACATAGTAATCACAAATCATAAAGATAACTTGTTACATCCATAACATACTTTGATTATAGCTTTCACAACTTTGTAGGGAGTTACATTTGGAATACCCATCATAGAATATTCCCTAAATATGTTAGGATAAATGTTAACATTTACCTCTTTCACGTTACCCATTGCATTGGAGAGCTATATCTGGCTCACCCACCCTAGGTTTAACACAGAACCCCCCATGTACGTAAAAAAAATATCCATGATCCATAACACATAAAACAACCATAAATGAAATATAACATTTCCAATTGTAATCACAATATATCATTTCAATACATTGAAATAAAAAATTCCTTCTCAAAACCATTTTCAATAAAAAAATATGAAAAAGGGGTATATGGTATTTATTTTCAATTTAATAAATATTATGGCTTGATAAGGAATCCAAAGATCCAATAATACTCAAGGCCGCAGAAAAGTTGTTGTCAGTGCATATGTTAAAAAAACATTCTGTTTTGTCATTTAGTAAAATTAAATGTAGATAAAATATTTCATTTGAATGAAAAGAAAATTAAAAGGGGTTTATATATCCTATAAAATAAATTTGTCTATAACTCAAAGTTTTCCTCAAAGAGAGTTTATTGAGATGAAGTCCCTTACATCGTGTCTAAAATGTCGAGTTCGTTATTTAATATCCTGAATAATAAACTAATGATAATTTAGACATTATTAAGAACCTTTTTATAGTTTATTATTCATTTTATATCACTTATTACAATGTTATAGACATTATATAATCTTTTATGTTAATTTCAGTCATTCTGATGATATTTGGTACTTGAGTCAAAAATGAAATTCTCATAATTAAAATTTTTCCATGTAGACAAAATTTTATTATATCCATAATGATATTAATTATTTAGATACCATATATACCATATATATCCAGTATATATATATGTTTATAACAGTACATAACACTTGGAGATAAGAAATGAAATGCACTGTTCATAGAATCTTTAAGTCGTACATACACATGAATGGTACTTTAATTTCTATTTAGTATTTGATGGAATGAAAAAAATAATGATAATTAGGTATAATATAATTCTAGTATAATATCATATATCATTTCATTATCATCATCCTTTATACATTCCACGTATGGAATGAACAAGTTATATCACATTGAGGGGGTGATAGTCTGCACATCCTCAAATGAAATTATTGTATTTATCCATTATGGAAACAATAAATGTATGATATAAATTAAAAATATATAAGAAAAGAAACAATATAATATATATCAAATATAAATATAGTTTCATCATAATTTCCACCCTGAGATGTTGTAGGAGATAACTGAACAATCATCATTTCGTGTGGCAGTGGTTCACAGTCCACAAAAACAGTTCATTTGTATCCTTTAGATTGAGGTGTGTGGAAGTGTAATTTGAATCCTCATCATAAAGACATCCTAGTATATTTATGATACTATTTTTTATACAAAGTAATGGAATAAATAGTGTTTAAGAGGTTGGAGTAGAAAAATAAAAGAATCAAACTTGAGGGAAGATGTAACCTTTAAATTAGGTAACTCCCTTTAGTTTGAACCAAAAGGCTTTATTAAATTAACTAATGCCTAGGGGAAGGATTATAAGAGGAAGATATGGATGTTGGGGGATTATTTGGGTAGAGGATGGATCAGAAAAGGGGCTTGAGAGGTGTGTTTAATTGGTTAGAGGTGGTGGCCTTTTATAAGGGGGATGAGGGGCTCTTTAGAAATGTTTGAAAATATTATTTTATTAAAAACTTATTATCAGTTTAAAAAGGTCCAAAACATATTTTATTCGAAGATAATATGTATATAAGTAGAAATAAAACCATCCAATAAGAATTGGATAGGTTTGGATATTTTTCAATCCTTATATTTTTTATTTAATCTTTTGTTAACTTATATAAATATGACCATGTCCTCTTATATATTCATAATATATGGTTAATATATTTACTATAAAATGCTAATCAAACCCAAAATGGACCATTAATGAAAATTTTAACATAATATATTTCATTTGGCCTTATTTTAGATTTTAGGACTATTTCATCATTTAATAAAATATTGATTTATTTAAAAACACTTTTATGTCAATTTTAATACTATAAATATCATGACTTTTTAAAAAATAAAAACCAACTGTATTATTTCAAAAAACATTAATTAATTTAAATATAACAAGTCATAATAATCTATAAAATTTGTGTATGGAATAAAATTGTTAAAAATAAATTTATATTAATATTTGTAATATAATTTATTTGAATTATTTTTTAATGAAACAATTACTACATCACAACTGTGCCATAAGTAAATTTATTTATTTAATGTCTAAAAATTATAAATAAAATACAGTGATATAGGAAATCATTTTATCATTCCATATAATATTTATAGTCGAAAGGATAACTTATATTACCCCATATAAAAATTGTTTTAGTAAAAATATTTATGTTTATGATATTTTTTTAACTTTAAACTTTTTTTAAATGTCATTATCTTAACCAAGTGTCTTTAAAAGTCCAAAATTATTACCCAAGGATTTTATTGTTCGACCATTAGTTATCTAATAAGATTATGAAAAGTGTTTAGGAAATTTTATATTATTATAATACTATTTTTACCTTGAATTAACCAATTAATCTTTAACCATAGTAAATAAAAGTCAAAAAACTACTATTCACCAAAAATTGTTTTCTTCTTAATGAAAAACATTTTACTTACTGATGAAAACCATTTATGTTAGATTTTTGAAATTCAATTCACAGAAGCGGTAAATAATCATTTAAATGAAAAAGTCGGTTTTTAACTATTATGCAGTGTTTTTTCACTACTCATCCAAAATAAAACATTTTCAGAAAAATACCAAAAAATAAACCAAATATAATTATGATATTACGAATTCCAAAATGATTTATATTTTACGAAATTAAAAAAAATAGAAGTTCCATTAATTTTTTAAAATTAATTTTTGTTGTCAAAACTAGAAAGCGTGTTTTTAAGAAATAATAACTATCAAAAGATTGATATTTTTTCATATCCAATTTCAATGTAAAATTACTTACAATAAAAAAAATTGGATTAAATGGTAAAAATATAATAAAATTCAACATTAAAACTATTTAAAAATATATTCTAACAATATAAATAAATTATATTAAAATATAGTTTTGAATTAAAATGTAGTATTTTTTATTATTAATTAAAAAATAAACATTAACAGACAAAAATACCAAAATTTCATCCAATGAAAATTTTTATGTCCCTACTCTAAAAAAGATGAATATTTTTTCATGTATAACATATAAAAGTGACAAAACCATATTTAAGAAGGTTTCTCCATCAAAAGGTGGTAAATCGACCTTTTAAAGAATATTAGAGTGTTTATGCTTAAAATTGGATTCATTCACATTTTAAGCCTCTAATTTTTTTGGATAAATGTATAAACATTTAAAAAACATGTATAATCATATTGTAGTTAGTTTTGTTGATTCCCACCAGTAAAACATCTATGTGTCAACTACAATTTAAAATTGTATTATATTATTATTTTTCAGTATGACTCTGCCTTGTGTGCAACCTGAGATTTCAGAGAAACCCATTGTTGTGTACCAGGTATATCTTCGAACATAGAATGTATTTTAAAGTAAAATTAATATTTAATTCACAAATATTAATAAATATGAAAATATCATATTCTTTATTTACCTAGGACATTACACCTGAGCTTCACTTCCAAAATCATGTATGAATAAACACATTATTTCCAAAATATCTTTGAAATGAACCAAAGTGGCCTAAATTTATCTATTAATAATATCAATATCACCAAGAAATATTTAGTTATTTAAAATAAATGGTAATTTTAAGTTTAGTGTTTTAAAGAGTTATTAAAAATATTTTAAAAACAAATCCCTTGCATATCTCAAAAAATGGACATTTTTACATTATATAATAAAATTCATAATATATAATATTTATTTAAAATCTCCATAAAAATCATGAAAAAATCTATTCATTTTAATATATTCTATGTCAAAAATTTCATCATGACCTAGTGAAATATAAACATAATAATTACTGATCTCAAACCCTCAATGATAATAAATATCACTGATAACCAAAAATTATTGTAAGTGGTCATAAAATGAGAAAAAATAATATATATTGGAAAAATAATAAAAATATCTCCATTATCAAAAAAATATTTTGAATAAAAAATCCATGGTTGACATATTAATATATAAACACATGGATAACAATAACTATTTCCTTAGAGATGAAATGAATAGTATCAGACAGCGAATTTCACTCCCTAAGTGAAGAACTCATGATATTATACATCATGATCCCACCATCATGTTATTATGTTTATGATATATTTTTTTGTGGTAGGAATAAACCAAAATAACCAATCTATTTTGGCTAATAGGACTTATAAATGAATCAAGGTTCTATTTAAGGGCCTTAACATAACAAATAAATTAAAATTCAATCATCATATTTTGGAAATATAGGACTCTGAAATAACAAAACAAACATTTAATAACAATAAATAGACATTTCTATTAGAGTTATAAGTATAAAAGTATTAAATATTTCACTAATAAAAAATGGAATTTAATTCTATATAATAATCCCTCAAACTAGAACTGTAATGTAAAAATGATATATAGTTATGTAAATGGTTTCCCCAACCAGTTGACATATATAAACTAGGTGAACACACATTAATAAAAGTAGGTTAATTTAGATTTTTCATAAAACAATTTTATTAGAAGATAAACTATGTCTGTAATAGGGTGTTATTAGGAAAGACAACGGTTATGGTCAATTTCCAAAATTTCATTCCCTCAAAAAAATTTGATTTATAATGTAATATATTACGAAAATATACACCATAAAAAGTAAATAACTGGGGTAAGGCCACCTCAATACCCTCTAAACCGACCAACACGTTTTCCCGTGGTGGCTGGGTGAGCTGGTTCAAGGCGGTGGCGTCCCGTCGTTGAGGTTCCATGTTCGAGTCCTCGAAAAGGCAACGTGCACCATACGCCAGTGATCCACTCGTCCCCTCGACTCCGTGGGAACTGGCCTAAGACCAAGGTTGGCCACCATGGGCCTAGCTGGGGAAGTGCGACAGGGGGTGGGGTAAGGCCGCCTCAATACCCTCTAAACTGACCAACACGTTTTCTATCTTCTTCTTCAACAATGCCCTAACCCTAATGTCGTGAAACCCTGCTCCCCCCTCTCGATTGGAGGGGGGAGGCTTTCCAGATCATGGACGGGACAAAACCTTCACGCTGTTCACAAATCCTGATTTTTTGCCTTCTTTTCTGAGGATTAAAATCTCTCCGAAAGTCCCAGATCTGTTTCAAGGAGCGCCTCAGCTCAATCTCTCCTCGGCGGAGCTTAATGGTGCATCAGACCTCTGCAATCTTAAGATGGTGGCTCGGTTTCGCCATCATCATCCATGAGTTGATGATTTTGATCGTTTTATTTTTAATTCCTGGGATCTTCAAGAGCGCGTGGTTGTCGACTTTCTCGGCAGGAAGCATTGGATGATTCAGTTTGAAAAAGAAGGAGACCTGATTACTTCCAAGTCCCATTCCCCTCGAAACTGCAATCGCGACTCATTTTTTCTTCTCTGGTGGAGCTTCGATTTTCACATGAGGAAGGATCACTCAACAGTAGCAATTTGGGTGAGTTTTCCTAGTCTCCCTCTTTCCTTTCAAAACCCATCTATCTTGTGCTCCATTGGAAATTTGATTGGTCGGTACCTATGTTCGGATCATCGGATGAAGGTTTTCTATCACCCCATTTCCCCACAGATCTGTGTTGAAGTCAATGTCACGAGGTCTCTTGTCGATTGGGTATGGATTACAGATGGTAAGTAATTTCGGTGGAAGAAGGATGTTAAGTTTGAGTTTTGGATGACGTTCTGTGTTGCATGTAGGCGTCTTGGACATGCTGTTTCGTTTTGTCGAAGTACTGGTATGGTTGTTGCTTCATCGGGGGTCTTGAGAATGGAAAATGCTGGTCCAGGATCGGTGATGATGAAGGAGATTTCTAGGAGTATTGGGTCGCGATGAGGGGAGGGTGCTCAGGATCTGGTCACCTCCTCTGCACAGGCTGTAAATGGTTCTCGGGTTTCTGTGGTTCAGGTTCCGGGTTCTGGTCCTGAAACAAAAATGAAGGGGCAATTTTAGAAGGAGGCAGTGGAGAGGACACAGGACCCGACTGTGAGGCAGGTTTTTGAACATCTAAAGCGGGATCTTGGTATTCCAATGGAAGTGCAAAACCGGGATTCATGTGACTGGCAGAAGAAGTATGTTCCCGAGCAGCAGCTGGATGCAGTTGTTTCTGAAATGAAGGTAGTAGATGCTTGTGATGAGAAGTGGGCAGGGCAGGAAGTTGCTACTGGAGGGATTTCAATCACCACTGTCAATCGTTTTATGGATTTGGCTCAAGTAGAGGAAGATGTTGCTGGACAGGAGGAAGGATTAGTGTAGGATGGTCTCTCCCATGTGAGTGCGGAAATTGGGAATTCTGCTATGCAGGATGTTGAGGATCATCCAAAATGTCGTGCCATGATTGAGTATAACAATCAAGATCAGCAAGAGCGGGGAATGCAGTATCAATAAGTGAAAATCCCGGGAAAGTGGGGTGATATTTCGGATAGTGACAAGGAGAATGTGAATGGTATAGTTCAGATGTCTTACAGTGATGTGGTTTAGGGTGTGGGAATAAAGATGTCCGGGAATAAGGATTTTATGACTGCCCCACCACGGCGAAGGTTGAGAAAAGATTACTCCTATCTTTCCAGACCGGTGTCTACTAGATCTTTTGTTGTGAAGGAAAATGGGGTCATGCCGTCTCCAAAGGAATTTTTTTCTCTGGAAAAGCTGAATCTTAGAAGGAAATATGCTAAAGTCCTTAAACATTATGAAAGCTCTGAGTGGGAAACTGCTACTATAAAAGATGGAGGATATATTTGATGTGGTGATGGGTGTGATTTTTATGATCTGTAGTTATCTTTTCCACCTGTTGTACTTGGTTGATGTTTTCTTTTGTTATTAATAAATGGTCAGAGGTTCACCTCTGACTGAACTTTCCTGGTATAATAGGGAATTGAATACAAAAAATAAATGAAAATATGGTTTTCAATATCAAACATGTCTCTTGGAATTGAAAATAATTAAAACTAACACTTAACTCTTTAGAAAAAGTTGGTCCAAAAACCATATGTGGTTAAATATTCCAATGGAAAATTAAATACATTGAATATTTATAGAATCATGATAAATAATAAAACATTTGTATTTATTGTACCATTATATATAAATTTTTTTTACATAATAATATCTACGATAATTTGAATTAAAGACAATTAACTCTCACAAGTGACACTATCTTTGAGGTAAAAATCATTGGATAATGGGTATGTAATGAAATACTCTATAACCCAATAAAAAAAATGATATAAAATAAAAAAACATTACAAATAATTATAAAATAATATAATAATTTTTTTCCAATAATAATTTATTTAACTCAATAGATTGAAATTAGGTTTTCAAAAACCATTATAATGTTAGAAAACATTGAATTAAAACTCCATTATAGATAGATCATCAAATGGAAAATTATTGAACAATTATAATTAGATAATCATGAAATAAAATATCAATGGTATAGTAAGTATTAAAAATTAAAAAAATAAGGTTTATAACATAAAAATGTATTCATAAATTTAAATAAGATACAATGAAATTTATAAACTCTGTAACACACATAGACTTAATCTAAATTGTTTTCAAATAAATTTATTTTTCTTTGATGGTTTCTATTAAAAAAACATTGTGTTAATATGAATCATTTCACATTATTAATATCTAATTATATGATTTTTTCACAGGGCTATTAGAAATTCAGTTATGAATATGATTAAATAAATTTTGAAAAACTTATGGTTCACATATGTTGATTGGTTATCAAAAAATATAAATGACAGTAAAAACATTTTAAATAAAAGAGTTTTTTTAGAAATATATTTATATGTGAAGAAACATGTTTTTTATTAATAAACAAAATAAATAAATTTTGGTATAATTTGTAATGCCCCAACCGTAGATACCCAGTATTGGTGAATTATTACATAACATTGGCATCATCACAAGGGATCAAGTCCCGATAGACCGATCTGTTTAGAAGCCTTGGATGTACTAGATACAAACATAAGTCTTACATTACATCATGAGATAAAAACAACAAAAAACTTTTGTCCCCTTTGAACACACTTATAACCCTTAGCTTATCCCTACTATTAAACCATTAAATACTTCTTCACATCCTGGGAAATATAAAACATAGAATGGGGCAATCTAATATGCTCAGAAAAGATAACAATATAGTGGAAACTTTATTAAAAAAGCATAAACATTTAAGGCAATGTATAAGACTAAAACATAATCCTTTAAAACATAAACTTCAGCATAATATGGAAAATATAAATCAAATAATTCCATTTACTTATTCGCATGGATATTCTAATAGTCGAACAATCACATGAAATATCAATAACCAATTTTATAATGATGGAATGCATAATGCCAGACTTCATAACCACATAGTCAAGGCATCATTCCAAGAATACAAATAAGGTTTTTTCAATTCCTTGTTCTAAGACACTATTTTGTCTCATTAGACCTACCGATGAATCAAGGGGCTATAACGTGTTCCACCCGTCACTTACTAAGTCCAATGCATTCCTCATATGAAATGTTTGACACATAACATAAACATTCATATTAAAACTAGAATACAAAATGTCAATACTTTAGCCATAAAAAATTAATAATATTAAAATATCCCATTCAAAGTCAAACATATAAGAAAACCGTAAATACAATATAGAGGATTGTATCATAATAAATCAACTTCAAACAAGCATAAAATCCCACAGAATATGTAGAAATAGATAAAATATAAACTATTTTAGAGAAATATCACATTCAATTTTTAAATCATTTAAATATCCTGTAATTTTAAAAGAAAGTATTTATTTTGAAAATATTCTTATAAGATTGAAAGGGAATCTTTGAAGGTGTTACAATGGCGGAAAATAGTTTCACCCTCCGTATAAATTAAATAAACATTATTTCCATAATTTTGTCGAAATGGCCGTAAAGGACCTTGTTTGGAAAATGACGGAACGATTCCTTTATAAACATCTCTCAAAAATTCAAGACGGTAATAAATTACTATAAACCATATTCTAGAAAATATTAATGACATTTTGAAATACATTATAAGAAACATATATGTTGATGATAAAGAGGTCTTAGTAGATACTCACATATAAACAACCTTGGATAATGAAAAGATTGTAGAATTAACCCTTACCATGTACCTTTCCATGATCGAGGGTATGTTAACCTCCTGTATAATAATTAAATCATTTTTATTTAATTATACATGAACCACATACATATATATGATATCATATATGATCTTCTAATATTTCATTGTTAATAATATTTCATTAGTATCATTGTTTCTGGGGATAACTGATTCATTTTCCTTTATATGCGTGGTTACATAAACCATCTTTGTTATTCATATGTTGTATTTGATTCATATTCCGAATGATATTATGCTCATAAAAATTATTTTTAATCATAAAATTAAAATTACACTAAAATGGTTATGATTTGGAATAAATTTCATTGAATTCATGGAGACGGTAATCTGTATGTATGTATGAGAGACAATATCATTCAATTGATTGTGAAATCTTATGTAATTGGATGTTATATCATATATAAAAAATCCATAACATGTTATATTTATTATTAACATTATTTATTATCATCATTATACCCATCCAAATAATAAAGTGTTTGATTGACAAACTACACCATGATGTGGAGACTGACTGACCGAATGGCCTGAATGCCTTAATTTTTATTTATTTTTGAATAAATAGACCACAACAATGAGACAGTAAGTCGTATGTACAGAAGTATTGTGACATATCATTCATAGGATGCATAGACTAATGAATATGGTTGTAATATATTTTTAATGAAATCATAGTATGTATAAGGTACTTGATTTATTATTTTGGTATGGAAAGAACAAAGGAAGAGGAAGTGGAAGAAGAAAAGAACATTGAAATATGTGATGAAATTATTACATCTTCTTTGGGTGTTTCCTTTTGAGTTGATCAAAAGGGATATTTAAGTTGGCTTTCAAATTAATTTAATTCCTCTAGGTTGAATTTAGGATAAATGGGAGGATATTTGAGTAGGGTTTGTTTGAGCCAAATTTCTTTGGAAGTGAGATTTTGAGAGTAGGGGGTGCACTATTTTATAAGAGAGGTGAGGATCATTTTAGGAAATGTTTGAAATATTATTTTATTATACAATCATATTCAGTTTATAATGACACTAAAATGATTTATTTATAGGTTAAGGTGGGGATGGGTTGAAAATCTTTCAACCAATAGTTTTTGGACATGTTTTGGGGAATATATTAGCCTTATCATTTATATTTAGCTCTTAGTTAAATAGTTTATCTTTTACAATGTATTCTTGTATTATTATAATAAATGGTTAAAAATATTACTATAAAATTTCACGATAACCCCAAGTTATTAATTAATGATATATATATTATTATATAATTCATTTGGCCTATCCTTAGGATTTTAAGACTATTATATCATTTAATAATATAGTATTTTTTTAAAAACTCATTTATGTCAATTTTGACACTATTTAGTAATTGATTTTTTTTGGAAGTCGTAACAACATGATTACTTCGAAAAAAATTCATCAAATCAACCCTAAAATTTCATATCCATCTATAAAATTTTTTTAATGCATAAAAAGTATCAATTTATATTTATTTAGATATTTATAACATCAATTATTTTAACCTTTTATTAAAAAGTTAGTTACTTCATCATCATTGTGTAATAAATAATTTTTATTACTTAATGTATAAAAATTATAAAAAAATAGAATTAGGTAGGAAATATGGTTATATTTCTAATGAATATTTATAGTCGAATTTCTTTTATATATCACCGTATATTAAAAATGATTTAATTATCAAAATTTAAATTCAACAGTTTTAACTCTTCTATAAATAAAATAACAATAAATGACCAAATCCAATATAAGTGGACCAAAAGGATCATATTTTTTTCTAGGGTTCATTTTGGTCAAAACAAACTTATCCAATAGAAATAGTACATGTGTTATGGTAATTATAATATCATTTTTACCTTTAATTACCCTATTTAATTTTAATCGTATTAAATAAAAGTCAAAAGTTACCATTCACCAAATATTATTTAATCTTATTGAACCACATTTTTCATAATGATGTGAACCGTGTCTCTCAAATTTTTGAAATTCAACTCACCTAAGAAGTAAAATTATTTTTTATGCAAATTTGAAAATGCTCATAGAAGGTGGGTAAAATACATTAAAAAGTTCAATAAAATTTTATATATCTAATATTAAAATAAAATTACTCTAATTAATTACATTGAAAAAATATAGTTATTTTGTATATATTTTTACCTAATATAAAATTCTTTAAAATAACTAATTATTTAAATAAACAGTTAGTTTTAAACAATAACGCAATGTTTTTTCACTATTCATCCAAAATTGAAAATTTCTAAAAAAATTCTGAAAATTCACTCTAAAATAATTTTGATATTCCTAATTCAAAAATGAAGTCTATTTTGAAAAATAATATTTATAAAATTTCAAAAAGTGAGTATTATTATTCATAACGGCTAGTTTGATTTGTCGTGGTGTGCTAAAACTCCAAATTACGTACAACGTAAGCTATTTCATTATTTAACAGGAAATGTACCGTGGAAGCTTTGGGTGTAACATTATCCCCCTCCATAAAATAATTTCATCCTTAAAATTTTTAGAATTTTACTGTATAAAAAATTTTGGTTTTTCTTCATAATATATTCCTCGGGTTCCCACATTGCCATTTCTATATAATGGTTTTTCCATAGAATTCTTACTAGAAGAGTCGCTCGGTTTCTCAACACTTGTTCTCTGGTATCAAGAATTATGATAGGCACTTCGCAATAACACAGGTCAGGTTCCAGTTCTATTTCTTCATAGGTGAGTACATGTGTTGGGTCTGGCATGTATTTTCACAACAGTGATATGTGGAACACATCGTGAACTTTGGAGAGACTTGGCAGGATTGTGAACCGATAAGCTACAGCCCCAATTTGTTCTAGAATATCGAAAGGTCCAATTTACCTGGGGCATAGTTTACCCTTATTACCAATTCGCATAACTCCCTTCCATGGACACACCTTCAAGAAAACATGATCTCCTACATGAAATTCCAAATCATTCTTTCAATTATCAGCATAGCACTTTTTCCTACTTTTAGATGGTTTGATGTGGGTTTGGATAACCATCCCCATTTCCATTGTTTCCTCAAAAAATTTTGGGCCTACAAGTTTTATATTACCAACATAATCCCAACAAGTTGGTGTGCGACATGTCTTTTAATATAATTCCTCATATGGTTCAATCGAAATACTTAACTGGAAGAAATTATTATAAGAAAAATCTACCAGATGTATATAATGATCCCACATACCTTGAATGTCATCTAAGAAATATCTCAACATTTATTCTATGGTTTGAATTGTCTTATCTGATTATCTATCAGTTTGAGGGTTGTAGGTAGTTCTCAAATGAATTTTAGAATCCAACGACTTATGAAGACATTTCCAGAATCATGATGTAAAACGTGGATCACTGTCAGATTCAATCAACAGGGGTACTCCATGAAGTCTTACAACATAATTAATATATAGTATTGCTAAACATTCAAGTGGTAAATCTTCTCTTATAGCAAGAAAATGTGTTGACTTGGTAATATGATCAACAATGACCCATATTTTATCATTTCTTCTTGGAGTCTTTGGTAGTCCCATGAAAAAATCTATCATAATATCATCCCATTTCCACTCAAGTATGGGAAGAGGTTTCTTGAATTATATAAAGAAAATTCTTCCATCCTTTACATATTGAAAAACCATACATTTGACATGTAATGATAAATCTCCCTTTTTATGTTGTCCCACCAAAAATGTTCCATCAAATATCTATACATCTTAGTGCTACCATGGTGTGTAGATAAATTAAATCTATGAGAAACTTCCAAAAATTCCCTTTATAGATCAGGTATGTAAGGAACATGAAATCTCTTCCCAAATTTCAAAATCCCATCATCAAATATGAAGTCAATCAATATCCCATCGTTCATAGTATTAATTTTCTTTTGAAACTCCTCATCATTAGTGTGAGAACTTTTTATGTTGTCTAGTAACAATGGTTTGGAAACCATTTGAAAAGGTATTGATGCTTCAACTTCCATGATTGTTCCCATATCCATCTTCACTAGATCCATGAACATAGGCTTCCTTTCAACTCTCATATTTTTCATAACTCGATGATCCTTTCTACTCAAAGAAACTTCCACCTTATATTCATTCCCCAGGTAGCAGTGTATAGTGAAATCATAATCCTTGAGTTTCTCAAGCCATCGTCTCTACCTCATGTTGAGTTATTTTTGTGAGAGAATATACTTCAAGGTCTTGTGATCGATATATATCTCACATTTTTTCACCATAGAGATAATGTCTCCAAATTTTCAAAGAAAATATCATAGCTAATAACTCAATATCATGAGTGGGATAGTTTTGATAATGAATTTTTAGCTATCATGATGCATAGGAAATAAATCTATCATTATTCATAAGGACACAACTAAGTCTATTCTTTAAAGCATCACTATAAAAAACAAACCCATTATTCCCCGATGGTAGAGTCCATATTAGATCATTTAATAATATTCTCTTTAGTTCTTCAATACATTTTTCACACTCTTTTGTCCAAAAAAATTTAACCCCTTAACGTGTGAGCTTGGTTAATGGGTTTTCCAATTAGGAAAAATTGTGGATGAAACATTGATAATAATCTGCTAAACCAATAAAAATGCATTCCTCGTTTATACTCATTGGTGATGGACATTTCTGTATTGATCTTTTCTTTTAAGGATCGACATAGATTCCATCCTTAGTGAAAATATGGCCAAGAAAAGAAATTTCTTGATTCTAAAATTCACACTTACTAAATATTCCATGTAATTCATTTCTTGCTAGGGTTTTCAGAATAGTGTGGAAGTGATTTTCATGATCTTTGTAGGTTTTGGAGTATACCAAGATATCATCAATAAATAAAACTACAATTTCATCAAGATATTATTTGAAAGATGTATTCATTAGATCCACGAAAGCATAGGGTGCATTAGTCAGTCCAAAAAACATTACTATAAACTTATAATGCTCGTTCCTGGTTC
Source organism: Viscum album (assembly GCA_963277665.1). Lineage (NCBI taxonomy): Eukaryota > Viridiplantae > Streptophyta > Magnoliopsida > Santalales > Viscaceae > Viscum > Viscum album. The sequence continues at coordinate 412,195,301 of OY728156.1, forward strand.
AAAATAATATTTTCATATTGTATTCCATCATCACACACAACTGATGATATCCAAATGGAAGGACAATATTTGAAAAATATTTATCTCTATGAATTTGGTCGAATAAATCATCAATGTGAGGTAGGGGATAGTTGTTCTTTATTGTTATATCATTGATCTCCCTGTATTCAATGCACAACCTCATAGATTTATCTTTTTTCATAACAAAATGAATAGGATCTCCCCAGGGAGAAACACTAGGGAGGAAAATACCTTATTACTAAATTACTCTAGTTGTTTCTTTATTTACACTAATTCTACGTTGGCCATTTTATAAGGGGTATTCGATATGGGACTCAAAACAATGAATTAAATCAGTGGAAAACTCAATTTCTCCTTCTTAGGATGTCCATGTAAATCCTCTGGAAACACATCAACATATTTTTGTAAAATAGGTATGTGATCTATTTGAACATTCTATTCCTCAGCCATAGTTATTTCATTATCTTCCTCCCCAATAATTGAATTTAGTAGATCTACTGGGGGTGGATCAAGATAAGAATCAGGTGGTTACATTTCTGATTTAAAGATAAGGTACTCCTTATAATCATAAAAAAATTTAACATCCTTCTTCATAAAATAAATTTTCACATCGTGGTTTGAAATCCAATCCATTTAGAGGATTATATCAAATTAAATCATAGTTATGACGATGACATCAATAAATGAAGAAAATTTATATTCCCTAATGGTAACTGATTCACAATACTTGGTTAAAATGATGCTTCCCTTGAGAGTTTTGAAAAAAAAATTCCTTATTAAATAAAATATAAAATATCTAATTATCTTAGAAAACATGGAAGATATGAAAAAATGATATGATATGATATAGAATCAAATAAATCAATGGCTAAACTTGAGGAAACAAATAAATTACCTACCACCATGCCTTTTGGAGATTCAACCTCAGATGTAGTGATCACATAAGCATGGACTTTCTACCTTGGAATTTTCAAAGGTATGTTTATTTTGCGCATAGGACATTCATTTTTATAATTCCCATTTTCTCGACAATTGTAGCATTCAACATTGACAGCATCATTATTTCCCTTATAATGACAAGCTTGGTGGGATTTTTACATCACTTGTAACAGACTCCCATTCCATTAAGGCATGTACCGGGGTTTTTCTTCTCTCATTTATCGTAGGATGGGTATTTTAGTTTTCCCTTCATCCCCTTATTTCCATTTCTAGAGTGTTCAACAGATCTCTTCTTCTCTTTATTTTAATTAAAGTCATAAGTCATAGAGTATTACTTTTCTATTATCATAGCACATGATATAATATCTTCGTATAATGAGAATGACCATGAGACTAATGATTGATGAAGAAATGGATTCAACCCATCAAATAATCAGTCAATATCACTCCTTGGGTTACGTATATAATTGGTTGTATGCCTTGCTAACCCTACCAACGAACCCGTACCCAAGTGGTAATGGATCCTACATGGGATCCAAGAGAACTAGGTACAAAACCGGGTGGAGGTGAATATCCATGTACTGTTGCAGTACTGTAGTAATTATTGTTCAGTACTGTAGCAGACAGAACTATTCACCCGTTTTGGGCCTTCGAACAGCGGTTTGGGCCTATGAGTCTCAAGGGCCTTCGTCCCATAAAAGGCCTTTGGGCCATAGGTCATTTGGGCCATTAAGATCATGGAGTAGCCCAATTTACATAGTGTAGTCCCCAGATGGATATCAGAGCAACAAGAATAGCAGTTACTAGAACCAGAGCTAACCGAATTGGATGAATGGGAGGGTATGGAAACTGCCATCGGGACCAGGCACCAGGCAGCATTGTATGAGGCAATGCTACCTGATCATCAATACAAGGTGGGAATCTAGGTGATCAATGATACAAAAGTTGGGGAGGGGGAGTTCTAGTGGGTTGGGCCTATGAGTCATGTATTGGGCATGGTATGCCTTAGTTTCTTCGGGTCATGTATTTCAAGTCATGTCAGTCCTTGTGCCTTCGGCCTATGGGTCATGTACGGGTTCCCCTTCATCCCTTAAAAAGGATATTATTCATAATAAAATAAAAATAAGGCATTTTGTCCATTCGTGTCTTGCTATCCTTGTAAAGTAAGCATCATACTTTGTGACATTCTCATCCTCCTTTTTCCTCACACTTATAAATTGTCTTTCCATATATTCTCGATGGTCATGAGGAGAGTATTTATCTAAGAAAATATCTTCAAAATCCCTCTATTCCATATTTGATACTTCTTCATCCTCCTTTGTGTTTTTAATTAATGACCATTATTGATCTCCATCTCTAGTAAGGCGATAAACTACCAAGAAAACTTATTCCCTTTCGCTACACCCCAAAGCATGAAATGTTTTTTTAAAGGAACTTATCCATTGCTTAGCTAAAAATGGATTTTTTGTCCCATTAAATTTTTGTGGTTGTTTTCTCATAAATAAGTCTAACATTGATCTTATGCATTGTGGATCAGGGTGCTTCATACAAGTAAGGTTATTATTCATAACCTCAGTGTGTTTTCCCAATATGGTGATAAGTTGATTAGTACCAGTTGCATCACCAGCTCCACTATAATTATTTTGAGTCAGATGGAAATCCTTACATGGATTATCTATGTCAATATGTTTTCCATTCCTTCCACTAGGCGCCATTTCTAAAAAATGGCATATACTAGATTAGTTTATGAATTGCATTACATAATTCTATACTTGCAAAACACGTAACAAAAATTGAACAGTTTATGGATATAATCCATAATTATAAAAATGTTTTCTTTGAGGAGGTATATACTCATAAATTCTTCACAATGGTTTATAGAGAAAATGTGAATTATCATAAGAATATCCCTTGGGAATGTTGTAATTAAGATTTCAACAAAGCTCATTGTTGTGTAACAGGATACCCGAGGTCTAGCTCAAAACTCCTCGTCATAGTTTTCACTCTTAGATACATCTGTTCCAGAGATACCTCTACCTACAAGTATCCAGAATGGGATATATTTCTTAGAAAAAAAAATTCTCTAAATTAAAAAAATTCTATGAAGTTCCTCTATACTAATTCTCAAAGTCTATCATATAGTAATTTTCTCTAATCATGTTTTTTCTAAATAAATATTCAAAGGTTTTTTCTAAAATTCCTATGATACCAACTGTAACTCCCTGAACCTAGTTAACCAGATTCAGTGCATTATTACATTACATTAGCATGACCACAAGGGATCAAGTCCCAAAAGACCAATCAGTTTATTAGCCTTGGAAGTAATAGATACAAACATATGAATTACACTACATCATGAGATAAAAACAACATAGAAATTTTGTTTCCTTTGAACACACTTATATCCCTTAGCCTATCCCTACAGGTCAACCATAATATACTTCTTCACAACCTAGGAAAAATAAAACATAGAAATGGGTGAGCTCAGATGATTAGTAAGGATAACAATATAGTTTAATCTTTCATAAATAAGCATAATCATTTAAGGCAGTATATAAGACTAAAACATAATTATTTCAAACATAAATATTTTCATAATATAGAAAATATAAATCGAATAATGCCATTTACTTATTCACATGGATATTATACTAGTCTAATAATCAAATGAAATATCAATATCCAATTTCAAAATGATGGAATACATAATGTCAAACTTCATAACCACATAGTCAAGGCCTCCTTCCAAGACTACCAACAAGATTTTTTCAAAGCCTTGTGCCAAGATACTATTTTGTCTCGTGAGACCTACTGATTAATCGAGGAACTATAGCGGGCTCCAACAATCACATACTAAGTCCAATTCAATCCTCATATGAAAAGGTCAGAACATAACATAAACATTCGTATTAAATCTTGCATACAAAATGTCAGCACATTTACCATAAACCATAAATGGAATAAAAATATCACATACATATTCAAACATATAACAAAACCTTTAATACAATATGGAACATTTTATCATAATAAATCAACTTCAAACAATCATAAAATCAAACAATGGAAGTTGACATAGATGGAATCAAAACTATTTAAGACAAAAATATCTTTCTATTTTGAAATGATTTAAAAGTTCTGTAATATTAAAAGAAAAAAATTATTTTTAAAATATTATTATAAGATTGTAATGGAAGTGTCGAAGGTGTTACAATGGAAGAAAATAGTTGCACCCTCCGTATATGTAAAAAAACATTCTTTCCTTACTTTTGTCAAAATGGTCATAAATGACCTTGTTTGGAAAATGATAGAAATATTGGTTTATAAACATATCATAAAAAGATAAAAGTTGTATAAATTACATTAACCCATAGTTTAGGAAATATTAAAAATTTCTTGAAATACATTTTAAGAAAAAATGATGTTGATGATAAAGAGGTCCCAGTAGATACTCATGTATAAACAAACTCAGATAATGAATAGATTATAGAATTAACCCTTACCATGTACTTTTCCTTGCTTGAGGGTATGTTAACATCATGTATAATAGTTAAATAATTTTTATTAAATTATAAAAGAACCACATACATTAATATGATATCATATATCATCTTCTAATATTGCTTTGTTAATAATATTTCAACAATATCATCATTTCAGCTATTAACTGATTTGTTTCCATTAGATTCTTGGTTAAATAAGACATGTTTATAATGGATAAGATGTATATGATTCATATGCATAATTATATTAAGTTCTTAAACATTATTTTTAATCATAAAATGAAAATTATTCTTGAATGGTTATGATGGGGAATGAATTTCATCGCATTCATGGAGACGGCAATTCATACGTATGCACGGGTGACAATATCATTATACTGATGGTGAAACTGTATGTAATTGGATCATATATAATATATACATAATCCTTGACATGTTATATTTATTATTTACATTAGTTATACTAATTATTATACTCATCCAAAAAATGAAGTGTTTGAATAACAAACTACACCACGACGTGGAGATGGTAAGCTGTACGTACGCATGTTTGGAGACTTTTCATTCATATGATGAATAGAATAATGAATATTGTGGTACCATATTTATAATAAAATAACAGTATTTATAAGGTTCTAGAGTTATTATTTTGTTATGGAAGCAACAAATAAATAGGAAGTGGATGAAGAAAAGAACTTTGAAAGAGGTAGTGAAATTATTACCTCTTCTTCATGTGTTTCCTTTTGATTTGATCAAAAGGGCTCCTTAGGTTGGATTTTTTTATCAAATTAAGGCCTCTAGGTCAAATTGAGGGTATTTGGGAGGATATTTGAGCAGGTTTTGGCCAAGAAAAAGGGCTTTTGAGGTGTTATTTTGAGAGAAGAAAAAGTACCCTTTTATAAGAGAGGTGAGGGACACTTTAGGAAAAGCTTGAAATATTATTTTATTACACAATCATATTCGTTTTATAATGGCTCAAAAATGATTAATTTTAGGATAAGGTATTAATGGGTCAAAAACCCCTCAACCAATAGATTTTAGATAAGTTTATGTCATCTTTTAGATTTAACTCTAATTTAAATAGTTTGACTTTTACCATGTATTCTTGTATTATTATAAAAAACGGTTAATAATCTTACAATAAAAACCATGATAACCCCAAGTGGTTCAATAATAATATATCTATTATTATGTATGTAATTTGGCCGAATCATAGATTTTTAGGACTATTATATAATTTAATAATATATTATTTGTTTTAAAAACTAATTTATTTCAATTTAGACACTATTCATTATTTGGTTTGTGTGGAAGTCATAAAAGCATGATTACTTTGAAAAAAAATTCATTAATTCAACTCTAAAAGATTATATTAATATATAAAATTTGTTTAATGCATCAAAATTATCAATTTAAGTTTATTTGGATATTTATAACATCAATTATTTAAACCTTTCATTAAAAAGGTAATTACTGCATCATCATTGTGTCATAAATAATTTTATTTATTTAATGTCTAAAAATTATAAATAAAATACAATTATGTAGGAAATAATTTTATCTTTATGATTAATATTTAAAGTCTAATTTATCTCATGTATACCCCTATATTAAAAATGTTTTAGTTATATATGAAACTTTGAATTTAACACTTTTAACTCTTCAATAAATAAAACAACAATAAATGTCCTAATCTAACCCGAGTGGACCAAAAGGATCGAATTTTTTTCTGATGGTTCATTTTGGTTAAAAAAACTCATCCCATAGAATTAGGTCATGTGTTAGGGAAATTATAATATAATTTTTACCTTTAATTACCCTATTTACTTTTAACTGTGGTAAAAAAAAGTAAAAAGTTACGATTCACCGAAAATTATTTTCATTTTATTGAACAACATTTATCTTACTGATGTCAAACATGTCTCTCATATTTTTGAAATTCAACTCATAGAAGCAGTAAAATTATTTTTTATGCAAATTTCCAAATTCTCCCAAGAGGGGGGTAAAAGAAGGTAAAAAGTTAAATAAACAATTATATATCTAATATTATTATAAAATTACTCCAATTAATTGAATTGAACATATATAGGTATTATTTATCTATTTTTACCTAATATAAATTTAAATAAAATAACTAATTATCTATATAAATAGTCGGTTTTGAACAATAACGCATTGTTTTTTTACTATTTATAAAAAATTTAATGTTTTCAGAAAAATACCAAAAATTCACCCTAAGATAATTTTGATACTCTGAATCAAAAAATGAATTCCATTTTAAAAAATAAAATTTCCAAAATTTCAAAAAGTGGGCATTACTGTTCAGAATGGCTAGTTTGATTTGTCGTGGTGTGAAAAAACTAAATGTTACGTACAACGCAAGCTATTGCATTATTCAAATGGAAATGTACATTGGAAGATTGGGGTGTTACATAATTATTTTAGTAAAATTCATATATTAAAAATTTAATAAATAAATTATCATTAATCTTATTTTTTCGAGTCCTAGAATTGAACTAAAAAAATATACGTTTAAAATGCATTTTTCTTTAATGATGTTTTCATCGAATTTTTTGTATTTTTTATAAATTAACTTATTCCACCCATAAAAATTTAATTTTATAAAAGTTATTAATAATATGGAATCTAGAGTTCTATCTTTGGTAAATAGTTCCCTTTTATTTGATGGGGTTTTGAATAGTAACCTAGGTAAAATTTATCACTATGGTAAAGAGTAAATTTGGGTATTATGGGTTAAAAATAGATTATAAGGCCATAATTTTCATATAATTTAGTATTTAATGAATGTTTTTATAACATTATAACCTTAGGTTCTATTTGTTTATTTAATAGGCACTTTTAATCTAAAATTACTTATGTAATATTTAAATCAATGAAATTTAAAAAATTCCAATATCATTGTTTTTAATATATCTTTCATGTAAACACAATAAAAAATGATTGGTATAGAGAAGTAAAAGCTTCCATTTTTTATTAAAAAAATTATTATCATGATATAAACTAATTTAGGATTTTTATTAATTATTTAATTACCATAAATTCTTTCACAATGCAGATGTAATATTTCATCAATTTGTAAAATAATATAATTAATGATTATAAAAATTTCAAAAGAAATATAATTTTTTTGATTTAATGTGATTTGTGATTTTTATAATTTAATATAATCTATTAGTGTTATATTAAAATATTTGTTTCAAAATTAAATTTTTTTATTTGTCTTTTTGGATAAATAAACTGAATAGTGATTTATTTGACAATTATGTTATTTTACGAGAACGATATTTTACAAAATTATTTAATAATAGGAAATATATTAATATATGGTAAAGGGTTGATATATGGAATAAAAGGTATTCTATTTTCCATTTATGGGGCTAATGTAACCATTTTTATTGATAATGAGTTTATTATAATTTAATATTTTGAAACATTTCCAGAGTTCCCTCACTTCAGTTATAAAAGGGAGCCTCCTACCACAAATATTTAAAAAGTATTGGGCCTTATATGATTACCAATATCTATAAATTTCTATTCCAAAATTACTAAAAACATCCAAGAAGATTGTTTCTTCCCAAAACCCACCCTCGATCCCTTTATATGAGAATTAAAGAAGTTGCTTCCAAGAACAGGAAATCACCTTAACAGATCTTCTTATTTTATACTCCCCCTTACCTCCACCAAATACATGATATTTATCCTAAAAATATAAATTTTTTATCAATAATATGAAAAAATATAATTATGATTATAAAAACCCCATTATACACCCTTTTTTCAACCAAATGATAAGTGAATGTATCAGTTGAATGTACGTATGACTTATTGTCTCAACATAGCCAGAAATTAGATTTCTTTTCACTTACTTTTATATATGGATATTATGTTTATTTTAATATATATATATATGATAATTATTAAATAATTAAACTTATATATTTTTAATATAATATCTACCTACTTACCACAAAATCAATTGGGAAATGATAACATTGCTCGTCCATATGTGTTGACTACCCCCTCCATGAAGCAGTGTGATTCCTTTTTCATTAATATTTTACAAGGATGGTGGTTATGATTATTTTTTAGAATATGTATTATATATATAATATAAGGATGGTATTTTAATTTTAAATTAATATTTAACTTTCTTTCATTCTTCTAATCGTAAAAAATAAAGTTCTTGTGTACATAAGGCATATTGTGTTCACGAATGATGTAATTCTTTTTTATATGTGTAACTACTACGAATGAAAATAAATATGTATATAATGAATATATATGATATTTATATTATTATTAATTTTCTATAAATTATGTTATCAAGATAAATTTAAAAGGACATTAACTACTAAAATGAAAACCTCATGATAAACAAAATAGTTAACATCCAAAAATAAATATTTTGACAATAAAAATTGGTTTTAAGAGAATAAAAAATGGATATTACAATATATAATATGTATTAAAATGAATATATTATATAATTATAAAAAACTAAAATTAATTATAAAACATTTCTTATTAGTTTCAAATCAAGGTGACCTTATGTTAAGGGATATTCATCTCACTTTTATTTATATGGGATGAATGCCTTATATAAAACTTGTTTTATTTTATATATAATATAATATAAATTAATGTGTTTATAATTATTATCATTAATATTATAAAATTTAAATATCCATAATTTTTTCTTAGTTAATTTTTCTAAGAATTGAAAATTTACAAAAGCATAAAGGGTTTTACTTCTTAATCTCATCAACATTTGAGATCATTTTTTGATATCCTGCTGCTTGGGGAATATTTATCTTCCTTATCCATGTTTAAAAAAAATATTTTTACAGCACTCGAGTGATTTTTAAAATTAAAATTTACCCTTGATATAATTTTTTGAAAAATATTTGAACTTAATCTTTTTATTGTTTTCTAAATGAGGTTATTTGTGACTTTTATAACACAAATATGGAAGCAATGTTTTTAACTAGTATGCATTGAAATATTTTTCATAAATTTGTGGATGGTTTTCTTTAAAGACCCCTATCATGTTCCCATAGTTATTTTCAAATAATTTTTTTTCATTTATAATTGTGAATATTTATAAAAATATTTGATTTCAAAATGAAATGTTATTTTCTACAAGAATTATTCAAAGTCATCTTTAAAAATAATTTTTCTACTAATATTAAATAATTTGTTATAACATAATTTTTACTATGTAGTGGTCTATGGATACCATATTTATTTCTTCTTAGTATTTTTTACATTTGTGATCAAAAGGTGTAATTTTTAGTAATCACATTTCATTTCTATGGGTTATGCAATGATCAATGATTTTTTAAAACCCATTTATTTTTACAAGTTCTGATATGATGATTTTTTATGATATTCTAGAATAAATAGTTATTATTTTTATTATGTTATGGGTGGTAACTATATCTACCCTAAATTTAGTCGGTAAATTTTTATATCTCATGAGATAACTATGGGACTCAAGTCAATGTGCTTGATTTACTTTGGGACGAAAGTGGACGAACATGATATACTATGATATAAAAGTGGTGATTCCTAATCTATTATAATTTTATGGTCGTGTTAGTTAACCATTTAATTTTTAAATTGTGTTTATATCTATTTTGTTTCAACACTATTATGACATGAGATTATGATTCATGATTTATTTATGACACTTTTCACACTTATGATCCACATATTTTTCATTGATAATGTGCTATGACATGAATCTTGTTTATGGTATATTAAAATGTGTATAAAATTTTTATGATATGTTCATGATCAAAAAATATTATAACTATTTAATAAATTTATATTATCATGGGTTGATATGTCCCAGGTTTACCATTACTGATCACCTCATATCACCCTTCCATATGTTTCCATTTCCAGAGGTTATGATGAAAGGTATTATATATGATGTTTCTAATAATGGTTATAGTTATAAATGGTTAAGTAGGATATTAAGTGGTTCATTTATTAAATTTATTTTTATATGTTTTAGTTCCCAAATATATTAAAACTTTAGAATTTATAAAATCGGAAAAAAAATTATGTAAGGAATATTCATAAATTTTGATGTAATATCTAGGTATGAAAATTATGGGTCTCTATAGTTTGTATTATAGAATGTTTTGTTTAAACATTTGAAACATTGATAAAAAAAATAAATAAGAACCAAATGGATGCGTCTATGTTTATAATAAAGTATTAATGTTTTCTAGTTATCATGAATACCATAGGTTAAACCAAATGTGTCATATAAAAATGTTTCATTTCATAGACATATTATAAATTATATTTATAGATTATGTGGTTCTTAACCATTATTATTGATTTTCACTCTATGAAATTTGGTTTTAGTCTATGTGTATAACCTTAAGGAATCATGTTAATAATAGATATGATGTAAAAGTAAATGATAGTCCTCCTAATAAAACATAAGATATAATAATTTTAATGAAAAATATAACTGATATTCTATCAATCTATTAATCCCACGGAGCATCAAAATAAGAAAATTATGGATTAATATACTATTGAGACTTTCATAAGGTAACCTCCAAAATCTTTTAGTGTGTCTATTGTTCCACTATTTTTTGAGAAATAGATCAATACTATTGAAATTTATATTTTTCCTTATTCATTGTTCAGAAAATGAAAATGTTATTTTAGCTATTTATATTTTATAAAGAGAAATATATTTATTGAATAATATTATCAAGAACATTAAAGAATAATAATTAATTGAATCTATGGAGTGGGATGAATATAAATTATTATTTACTAATAAGTAATTTAATATTATTATATTTTGAAAATTTTATATGGAATTCATTGAAATAATGTTGAATGATTATGAATATGGTAGTTCTAATTAGGATAATAACCCAACACTAGTGAAGTATGCTTCTGGTATCATAATCCATCCTTAAATTGAGGTTGATAAATTTGTCAGTGGATTTAGAAAACATATTTGAATAGTATTAGAAATAATAAAAATCATTTTCTAGTAATAAATCATCTACTACTCACTTATGGTAGAAATAAAAATTAGAGATTCCCACCATTCTAATGGTTTTCAAAAAAATAGTTATTAGGCCTTAGTAATGCTCCAAAATTTCACATTTTTTAAGGAAATTCCATCAATCTATATTCCACAGAGGATGGAAGAATCATTATAGGAATTTATAGATTTGAATTAGGAGGTTCCTTATATATATAAAGGGTGGTCTTATATCCCATGATTGTCAAAAGATGAAGAATTGTTTGTTAAATAAAATTAATGAAAATAAGGTTCCAACTATTGAAGAATATATTCTCTAATTCCCCAAATTCATGTAGAATGGGCATAATTATGATAATAAAATGAATTCAATCATCCTTGATGATTAGCATCAACAACCTCATCAACCCAAAGATAGAGGTAAATCTATTTGGATCATTGATACTGATGTTGGTTATGAGAATAATGTGGTGATAGGTACACTAATCATCCATTTTAAAACACTTAAAGTCATAATTGATTCTAGATATACCCACAATTTTCTATTTTATGAAATTTAAAAAGGAACTGAATTACTAAATCCACTATTAAATACCAATTCAATTGTCAAAAATCATAGTGGTATGATGATTAAATCAAAATTCTAGAGTTCATCGCTGATTTAAATTTGTTGTAAATGTCTTCCCAAAATATTTTTATCCTCCCTTTGGTTAAATTTCATTGGATTATAGGTTTGTATTGGAGTTCATTTTATGTTTACCATATTAGTTATAGAGTGGGGGAAGTCACATTTCACGTTCTGAATAATCCAATGATCATTTATCAACCTGATAATGAATTTGAATTTCAAATGGTAATTACTTATATATTTTGGATCTTATATTCTATTCATGAGAGATATATATTTCAAATAATTAAAAAACACAATATTAAGGATATCCATATTTCTCTGAAGTTTTCTTTTTATTTTACAAAAAGAGTTTCATGGTGTTCCATTGAACCCTGCTGTTTGTTTTTTATAGAACACATATCTAGTGTTTCACCAATTCAAAATAATCCTTATTACATACCCTGAATTGAGTTGTAGGATTTGAAGAAAAAAATCCATCTTAATTTTGTTCTATGATTTATATGTCCAAGTGAATCACCTTGGAATTTTCCTATTCTATTTTATTTTTATAGTATTGTATCACTGAAAATTTGAATTTATTATCTACAAAAAAACAAAATCACTGTATATAACATTTATCATATTACGTATATTGATGAATTTTTTGATCAACCATATAGATATTAATATAATTCCAATGCTGGTCTTCATTGTGGATACCATTAGTTGAGGATACATATGTAATGCCATAACTATGAAGGAATTTCATTCAACCTGTTGACAATATGAATTTATATTGAATCCATTTGGTCACACTAATTCCCCTTTTATATCTATAGATTTAATGAATATAGTAATTATTGGATACCATGAATAGTTTTTGTTAATCTTTATATGTGATATTCATATTTATCTAAAGATAACATGAGATCATGTAGACCATTTGCGAATTGTGTTGAAGACCCTATTGAAAGATAATCATTATAAACAATTTTCCATGAGTGAATTTAAAATTCTGATAGTTTCGTTTTTGGGTGATATAATTTCATGTGAATGTATATTTGAATACCCTTTAAAGATATAAGTTATTGAATGTTGACCCATACCATCTACTATAACTGAGATCTTTAAAATTATTTATTTGGATATATATTATTAGGGATTTTTTAAAACAATTAATGGGAATAGAATCCATTTACCATATTAACTCATAAGGGAGCTAATTTCCTTTTGAAATATTAAATTGTGGAATTTTTAGGGAACAAATGAGAAGTATAGTTTGTGAAGCTATACTTACAATTCACTATAGTCGGATAGGGTTTATAATCTATAATTATAAAACAATAAAGGGAATCCAATGTCTCATTATGAGTAATGATATGGTTATATATATTATACCTCATAAAAATTAAAGTTCCATGTGGAAAATTACCCAACCTTTTATTAAGAGTTATCTGGGGAAATTTTTTCATTAATGATGTGGAAGAAAATTCACTATGGGGAATGCTGAGATAAATAAACTGAGCACAAAAGGGTAAATAATATAATCAATCAAAATGAGAAGAACATATTCTCATGAAGATGGTTGGATATGATTTTATATTTTGACTACATAATAAATAACCACTCTAGTAACATGTATAAAGTGGTGAATTATTTCATAATAATATTTCTATATCATATTAATGATGTGGATAAAAAGGATCCAATATTTATAGACTTCAAAATTATTGATATGGAGATCACAAAGGAAATGGGAAGTCCTTATATATGTCAAATAAATGTATTAAAATCTATCAAAATGATGACTAAAGTGGTGAAATAGGAATATATACCACAATAATATAATGTGAGAAATGTTATTCAGTTCAACCTTGATATTCATTAAATGATAAATTTTAGGAACCATGTATGTGTTTATTTGGTACTATATTTTAATAAGGGTCTTATTGATGGAGCTCCAAGTTCTTAATTATCTACTCATCCTAGAATAATGAAATTCTATAGATAATTAAAGGGGGCTTCAAGTAAGATTTAATGAAGATAGATATTGCATAATATATTTACCAATTTTTTGTACATCAACAAGCTAAGGCTGATAGAAAAACATTTAAGGGGTTTTTCTAACCATTTCCCATACCAGAATGGAAATAGGAAAACAACACAATGGATTTTTTTCATTGGACATCCCAAAAATGTAATGTTTTAATTTTTTCCATATAAGACTTTGAAATATTTCTATGATTATTTTTTGATAAATACATTGAGATGACATTAGATTTTGAGACCCGGTGAAATGGGATATCATTTTTGAAATATATTAAATATATTCATTTCACGTGCATGTAGGATTCGTAAAAAGGTTAAATAACTGCCAAACGAAGTCTTAGATCATATAATTTAGACAACTATTGAGTTTATATTGTGGTATTTATAATAGATATGACATAATCTTTGTTATCATTGGTATGTTGTGATAATGTAATCAGAGGCATAAAAAATAAATTTATTAATAAATTTATTTATCTAATTTGATGACACAATGACCTAATAAAATATTTTATGAACCACTTTATAACCAAATTTCAGGGTTGACTTCATAATTTTGGAATTTTAGGGAGGATATAGTAGAAAATCTTCCATGGATGAACACAAATAAATGAATCTTCAATTATTGGTGTGCCAACATAAATGGATGATCTCACCAATGAAAACCACACTGATTTATTATTCATCAAGGATATATCCAAATTAAATTTGGATGGGTTTTTTATTTAGTACTATTTATTATCCAATGATGATAGAGAATCAATCAACTAATGGATTTAATACTATTTATTATCTAATGACGAGGTTTGATCCTGATGCTTTTTATGGTTTTCTACCCTTATTTTTGGTACATTCATTATTGGTAGTTTATTTCTATATACAATAAAAAAATATGGTGATCAATCATCATGTATTTGATATTTTTCACAATGGATCACTACAGAGATTTTTGTATAGGGATTAAATGACATGGCCATAGTTTAAGAATATAAAAATATATCCACAGATTGATCTGGAAAAGATCAGAGATCCCCTTCCTTGGGGTTCCATGTTTTGATGAGAAGAGGAAACAACAGTCAAAACTTTTAAGAGTTCATGGTTGAAATCAATTAAGAAGGTGATGGCCATAATCAGTTGGACCATATCAGAGTTCCTTTGGTGGAATCAGTGACTAGTGCTATCATATTGGAAGTCATGTGAGTGTTTCCGTAGTATCTAGGAAAAACACTATAACATAGAATGTTGTCCAATGAAAACCTACAATGTAGTACATTCAATGTGGTGCTAGGGTTTTTTTGAACAGATAATTATCACACACCATGTGACATGAGTCAAATGTTCTGTGAACCTTAGCAGGCAAGCTTGGTGTGTAAAAGGATTTCATGCATCAGTGTCCATGTGGTCGCACAGTTCGTGTTCATGGTAGGTGAACCTATATACTAGAACCTATGGTCAGAGCCGTATACTCTAAAATGACCAAGTATGATGACAAGACATGGTGTATATTGGAATGGTAAGAATGACTTACCAAGTGGCATCCCAATCATCTAAACACTATGTGCCTCAATTACCACCCTGTGTAGTGGGAAAATTTATACCATGTGAGCATGATACACAATTTTTTATAGGATTAGTGAGAAACATCATGTACCCATAGGGACATGTCCTATACTCATTGAGGATACGTTTAGTTATTATCTCTTCTAAACACATCATATTTTTAATCTTTTATAAACCTACCAAGACTAATATTGGTTTAGTGTGTTTCATTAGTACATTCATATAAAGGTTTCTTATAGAAACACATTATCATCATAGAGGATGAACCTACTGTAGATTCTTGTTGAACAATTTAGTGTGGATGAGATCCCTTCTTCTTGAGTGATATGTCTCATTTGGATTCAATAGATATATTTTTGGATTATAGAATGTATCCTTTCGTGATGTTAGGATTGATCCTTATGTACATATGGTTTCCTTAGATAGGTTCATTGTAATTTTTGTGACAAATATATACACCTACATCGGTCACCAATATATTGGGATGTTTCAAGTAGATCCTGGTTTCCCCCAGTGAGTCGTATATAATTTACCATATCTATGTATCAAGATCTGATATTTATGATGGGGTATTAGTCTGATGGAGTTAGTATCTCAAATGAATCCTCTCAGTTTTCTTATGTGATTATTCTTGGATAGACACAAGGAGAGTAAACTCATGGATGAGTGTCATTAGTATTAGTATAGCTCATGGAGCAGGTCCCCCTAGATGAGGATCATTTTGAAATTTCATTTAGTAACTATGTATTTTAGTGGTGGATACGTCTGAGGCTTATAGTCTTTTATGAGTATATGGTTGTTTTTTCAAGTATCATATTATGATTTAAATATCTCATGATGAGTTAAATTCCCTTGATGTATTGCACTTGGTTATTAAGGGGTGTCCTACATGCTATTTTTATACTCACCCCAACCTAGAATATTCCAAATCATATCGTTTCTTATAAAGAAACTAGATTTGTTACATAGTTTATAGAGGACTATGAAGAGGTGATCCTTTGTTAGATTAGATAGGTCGAGTTCTATACTGATAATTCATTTGACAACATTCCCCACTTTTTAAGCTGGTTGAACATTATTTTCCATTTCGTGTGGACTTCTATTTTCAACCTATTTATTATTTCCATTAATTTATGTCATATTGTGTTTGTTGAATTATAGATACATGCATGAATTGTTTTCAGTTTTTATACATTTCAACACTGTTTGGTCATGGAGATGTGTGTGTGCATATAGATACATTAAGATATTGAATTAAATGTGTGCGATATGCCTTCTTGGTTCATGACTCAAAACTATTTACTATTTAAGGAAGGATTAAGGTTTTTTATTATCAGGAAAATCATTTTGGGTCATGAATAAATGGTATCAGATCATAAAAAACCTAAATTTGTATGGAACCACTTGGTTTTAGGACCTGAGTTTTTCTTCTTCTCTTAAGTTGTGAAGTCTTCTTTGGGCACTATAGGAACATTTATAAAATGTTTTCATATTAGATACCAAACTGAGGTGTCTATTGTTCATGTGACAGCCAATGTATCCATTTACTAAGACCATGATGATCTTCTTGTAGGCTCTGTACATATAGGAAATGGTTGTGGGGAAAACAATATTAGATGAATCATATAAGAATGGGTGGTGTTTTCCATGCCCTTTTCTAGTAATCTATCAGGATATTTTCATTGACCATGATATGTCTTATCTTCTTTTAGGATTTATTCATAATGAAAACTAGTGAGGTTTCCATTGTACATTCAAGAGTTTGAATTGATTCATGATGAGGTCACCAATAAGGGGCATATTCCAAAGGTAGGATTTCTTATGATTAGACTTTTGTTTCAACATATAACCACTGAACAGATTTTGAAAACACCAATGAGGTTCTAGGTGGAATTTTCTTGTCAAAACGATTCATGGATGGCCCCATTGGTGATAAAAAAATGATACCCCATATTTGAGTGCCTATCACGAGCATTCGAGGCATGAATCACCTAAGGTGCAGGGTTAGTATGATGCAGCAGTAAGAGGATTTAATCACAAGTCATGGAATAAAAAGTTTTTTTCAGATATCTTAAGGGAATATCAGATCTTTAAGGACAAGGAATTGCCATTATTCTGATAGATATTACATCTCATGTGGGATTTTCAATCCCTTTAAGTTTCAATTAGATATATGGTTTACAGACCACCTAGTGTAACAACCCAATAAATTTTAATGTTAATTTTTTCATAAAAATGACTTTTATATTATTTTGTACATAATAAAAATATCATCCATTACTGATGATGTTAGTATAATTAAAATGAAACATTCAGTTTCAACCATTGTATTAAAATTTTTTACTTACGACTGTAGGGAAAAATACTCTTAATCATATTTTTTAATGTTATATATAGTAATATAAATAGAAATGATAATGGTTAATTAATGTCGAATGAAGATTCGATGGCCTCATCTAGTATATTATTTTTGTCTAATGCCAATATATCTGATACATAGAAGGAGGTTTCATCTTGGTATTATCTTTTGACCATGCCCAAGATTATCTTCAACAAGGTAATCTTGAATGAGATTGCCTATTGGAGAAGTTCATGTTTGTGGAGATTACCACTCAGGTGATGTTAGTCAAGCTTCCCCATGAGTCTATCATAATCGCACACCTCACCCTTAGGTATTATGTGGGTGTTATAGGGATTTATTTTTTTAGGCCTCAGTTATATACTGTATGATGAATTTGTATAAATAAAATTTTTGTTCAATCATTTCTATTTTGAGTTCATTTTTTTGTAGAAATATGACGATTTTGAAAATTTTATTTTAAAAAAAACATTTTTATTATCAGAAAAGATAAAATTATAATAATAATCTATGGTATTATTAATAATTTATATTTTTCAAGAAATATTATGACTAAAAACTGTAATTTTAATTCCAATGGTAAAATAATTATATTTCTTTCATGTGTCAAAAAATTCACAATGTGGTTTACTATGAATTTCATATTTACTATTATTTTAAATATATAAATTTTATTATATATAAAAAATAATTTTTTCATAATTAGATAATTATTATAATACGGTAAACATAATTTTTTAAATTATTAATTAAAAATTAGGTTAGGGTTAATTTATCAGAATTTCCAAAATTATATAGTTTTTAATTGAATATTAAAAATATAGTTTTCAATTATCAGTATGTTTAATGAAAAAAGAATGATGTAATATATAACGAACTGAACCCTCTTTCCCTAAAACCCAACACCCTACCCGATTTTCCACATACCCGAAGGGCGTTCCCAATCCCCACTGGCTGGCGACTAGAACCTAGGTATCGAATGACAATACTAAGGGAACAATTTCACCCAACTTGAACAACCACACATCATATATATAGTTTAATGAATAAATAGAGGAAGAATAATTAATATATATTACATATCTGTAATGAAAACAATGGAAACAGAACAACAGAAACAGTAGATAAATACTCCAAAATACAAGTCCATCTACAAGGGACTCAAAACCAAATAGCTACTCAAACGATGGCATGGAAGAACTCTGACCATCCCACTACCAGCTACCCATTCTAGCTTACATTAACCTCACTACCTCACTATGGAGCCTTGCCTTTCCATTCACAAGAAGACAAACAAAGGTATACACACCACTAAAGGACTGTGTAGAGTGTGATCTAATTCGCTCAGTAGGATCCCACCATGGTGTTCTATAGCAAGTCTCTATATAAAAATTCATGTTTTCTTATTTAAAATATAAAACAATGTATGATAAGTAGTAAATATATTTTATAGAAAAATGGTAAAAATTCCCTCTTTCACAGTTTTAAACCAAAGCATGTATATTTGTTTCAAAATTATATTTTCCATAACATTTTTCCACAATCATAAACATGAATATCAAGGATAACTCATAAATATGAGAAATACAAAATAGATACATAGGTATCCTAGAAACAAGAAATACTATAGGTCTGGGAAGAAGACTATTTGTACTAAAATAATCATGTGCACAAAACTGATCCTAGAACAATGGGCCTAGGAAGTATAGTAAAACCCAAAGAGTAATCCCACCAAATAAAAATATTGGTCCCCTCAAAGAATGTGATTTGAAAATAGAGGAAATTCCCCAATACAAACCTCATTGATAATAACAACAGTATCAAATGGCCTCAAGATAAGACTTCCAAATAATTAACCATGTTATCCTAGTTGCTCAATTTCACAAACCAACATTAATGATTTGAAAACCCATTCAAACCCATTTCCAAATCCATCTATCAATAGCTATGGAAAACCATTTTTATTTCAAAACCCTCATTCAACACACTCAAACAATCATTCCAATTTCATAAATCAATTTATAATGAAGTTTTGCATTAAAAACAAGCATGTTCATTGTCATAGGCTATAGAAAGAACCACCTTCCTCAAATCTTGGATCGCACACACCCAGAACATAATCCAAAAACAATGAAAACTTATAAATTCCATCAACTAGGACCCTAGAATCAAACCCACACCACAAAGGATTGATTCAAAAAAATATTAGGGGTTGGAAGATAGAAGAATGAACACATACCTCAAGAAAAAAATTCCTCTTTGCTACAACTAGCTAATGAACGACCTTCGAGGAAAGATCTCACAGTGGATCTAGATGAGGACTATAAGAAACATCCAACTTGGAACAGTAGATATGATAATTCAAGTCTAGGGCACTATCATGATCATTCGTATAGAAAAATAGACAAGACATACCTAGGGATACACACTATAGAATCAATGGGGAACTGAAGCTGATTGGATTGATCTAGAACGATAGAAACCCTTGAAAACTAATAGGAGTAGTTTAGGTATAAGAGCTAAGTTTCTTGGGAGTAAATGGATAAGAGAAAAAAATAATATGAAAAAAAAACTTAGATGCAGTCCGGGTCATGACGTGTACCACAAGGTCATGACTTCTAGTCCATGCTTGACACGTTACACCAAAAAACACATTGCATCGGGTTATAAATACTCTATTTAACCCCTACACAATGTGTACCTCATGTATGTAACATGTAACAGCTCATGGTGTGATCTCACCATTCACAGTGTGATATCCTATTCCATGACATGCAACTCGTACCATGTACACGACATATACTTCAGGTACACGGTGTGTACCTATAATGTAGTCTGTAGTAAACCCTAAAAAATCACATAATATGATTTTCTATTTAGAAAGTATCTTATAATAATGGAAAACATATCAAATCAAGGTAATATGATTTTACAATCTCACTTCCATATGGAATTTTCGACTCTGGGAAGTCATGTGGAAGATATAATCCCTAGAAAAAGAAATGGACACTTCTCCCTCAACAATGACTCATGTTCCCAAGTCTCATGAGAATATTATTCTTGTTTCCATAGATCTCTGAGCATTTTAATTCAATTCCAATGCAATAATTTCATCTAAAATTCAATAATCAGAACTAGTTTCTCTACAATAGAAGTGTTGGGCTCTAACTCAATTTCTTCCCAATTTAGAACATGATCGAGATCAGGGTGATTTTTCCTGGGCTGTGATATGTAGAAAAATTCATGATTTCCTATCAACTGAGCTGAAAATTATATTTGATAATCAACCTTACCAAGTTGTTCAATGACCTTAAATGATCCAAAATATCAGTGATCAATCTTTCCTTATTTTCCAAGACGATGGTGGCCCAACCTAGGAGAAACATTCAGGAAAACCTATTCACCAATAGAAAACTACAAAGGACAATGTTGCCGATATGAATACGATTTATTTCAACTATATATTGTATCCGGACATCGAAGAACATATTAAATCTCTTCCAACACCTTCTGAATTATACTTTGTCCATCAAAAGATACTTAGCCCACCTATACCCAACAAAAAGATGATCTAAAAAAGAGACCCCACAATGCCTCAAAAGGAGCCATTCTGTTCAAAAATGGTTAACTATTATTGAAAATAATCTCAGCCAATCCCAGATGTCAATCCACAATCCACAAAAATCCATGACATATTCATGAAGAATATCCTCTAGGATCTAAATTATATACTCTGTCTAGCTATCCACCTATGGATGGTAACTTATGATCAACTTGACCTTAGTCCCCATTGTCACTTGAAGACTCCTCCATAACCATGAGGTAAACCTAGGATCCCTATCTAAAATAATAGCTTATGGAATACCTTATATCATCATGATCTTATGCACATACAGATTACATAGATCTTCATCTTTAAATGTGTCTTTAATCACAATGAACTGACCAGATTCTTCAACCGATTAAGAACCACCTAGATAGAATTTCCCCTCAGGATATCCATGGAAACCAATTGAAAAATCCATGGACACCACATCCCACTTACAACCTAGCACAGTAAGAGTCTGATGCAATCTAGAAGGTATCATGTACTCAACTTTTATCCATTAGCAGGTGTAATAGTGGGACACATAATATTCAATGTCGCCCTACATACCCAGACACCAGAACTATCTCCTCATGTCATAATACATGTTTGTAGTTACTGGATAAAAGACCCATGAAGAGCTATGAAAATAAAACAAAACTAAACATCTCAAAGATGTGAGGATGAAAACTTTCTTTTTGAAGTGAAGAATTCCATCTAAAGAATGAAAATAAACTGAAACAGTCTCCCCACTATAATGGTGTTCCAAAATCTTTTTAAACTCATCATCTTGTAGTCAAAGTAGCAAGATATACTATAGAAGAGATGATGAAAACTGAACCCTGGTCAAAACCATACCTGAGACATCCCCCTAATCATCAAGTGCAACCTAGAATAAAGCACTATAATATTCCACTCCTCCTTCGATTCTAAAACAACATGTTATGGTACCTTCTTGCATAATGTTTCTGAAACCACACTCCCTTTCCCTGGAGTGTACGAGATTTCAAAGTCAAACATATGTAGGTATTCTACCCATCTCCTCTATCTGATATTCGAGTCTTTTTAGGAAAATTTATAGCTTAGGCTCTTATGATCATAGAAAACCCTAATCTTCCCCCAAATAGATATTCCTACCAACACATAAGTGCATGAATCACTAGAGAAAGCTCTAACTCATGAGTGGGATAGTACTTATCATGATTTCAGAGCTGAAGAGAGAAGTAAGATACCACATGATCATCCTATATAAGCATGCATCTGAGACCAGCACATGATGCAGCACAGAACACCACATACCCCTTTTCGGGATCAGATAAGATAAGAATATGTGTGGATGTCAGAAGTCATTTTAGTTAATTAAAATAACACCAACACTTCTCATCCAATTAGAATTTCAATTCCTTCTTGGTATGATTAGTCAAAGGTGATTTCAGCTTAAATAAATCCATAACAAACCATTAGTAGTATTTAGAAAGATCAAGGAATATTCATATCTCAAAGACATTACGTGGTTCCATCTAGGAAAAACATATTTTACTTTCTCTTGATCAAATGACAAACCATTCCTTAACATTATTTTCCCCAAGAACATCACTTCTCGAATCTAGAAACAAAATTTTGAACACTTTCTATACAGATGGTGATTTCTTATAATCTACAGAACCAAACATTGATGGTTCTCATGATCATGCTCGGACATTGAATAAACAAGAATATCATAAATAAAAACTACCACCAAAGTGTCAATATATTGGTGGAATATCTGATTCATTAAGACAATAAAAACTGCAGGATCATTAGTCAGACCGCAATTCATCACAATATATTCATAATGGCTATACTCTCTTCTAAAGGACATCATTAGTATATCAGACTCTTGGAATCTGAGCTGATGATAACCTTACCAAAGATCGATCTTTAAAAATCAATTTTCTCCCTTTAGATGATCAAACAAATCATCCACACATGGAAAGCATATTTTTTTTAACGGTTACCCTGTTTGACTTCGAATAGTCTAAAAATAACCAAAGTGAACCACATTATTTCATGGAAAATGGCATAGGGGAAACACTAAAGTGAAAAATACCTTCTCTAACCATTCAGCCAATTGAATCTTGAGTTCTTCAAACTCTACCGGTGTTATATGGTAAAAAGGCATACATATAGGATGTGCAACTAGAACCACTTCAATCATTAACTTTACCTCTATATCTAGAGGAATACAAGATAAGTATTCTGGGAAAACATCAGGATTGTATTAGAAAACAATAGGAGATACCTCAACAAAAGATATATCATTGGTATTAAATGCAACAACAACCAATAATGTTTGGAGCTCTGGGTTCTGAAATTCTGCACAACTTGACATTGGGTCCCAATCTCCCAGGAATATCTGAGAGCTCCCATCGATAGTAATAAAAGAAACATGATAATGATAACAATCATCCTCAGCTTGATGAGAAAAAAGAAATACCCTACCAATAATGACGTTAAAATAAACTAGATAAAGAATGAGAAAATACTAGACCAACTCTGTGTCAACTATCATAAAGAAACAAGGACACTAGAACCCCTATACTTTCCCCATTTCAAGAGGTGTCCCTAAATATATTTTAAAGGGAATAAGTTCAATATGATGTTTAATCATATAAACAAAATTTTAAGATATAATGAATGTGGGAGGAACAAGTATAAAACAAAGAAGTCGATACTGACACTACAATAAGGAGTGTACCACACACTTTTTCTAGAAATACATTAACTTCAATTGGACACTCATCTACTGTGTGTAAATTCTTTAATCCTGAGGCATATGGATGGAGCCCTAAATCCATTGATTCTTCTAAGATCACCACAGTAGCCTTCAGATCTGACAAACCCTAACCATAACATGGTGTATTTATACCCTAATAGAAATGATGTAGATTAAAAACATGTCTACATATATTTCATGTCTTCACAGGAATAAGACAAGAATCTCTAGTGTGGCCCCCCTTATTACACTAGTACCAAGTCATAGGCACATTGGCAGCTAAAACATATAGTATATATAATGCTATCTTCTGAGACCCACCTCCAATATTCTTGCAACAGTCATACCACATCCTATTCTTTACGTACACACCACTAATGTTATCACCAGTTGGAAGAGAAGAGGTAGTAAACCCAACCATTATTTCCATGTCCACATATTCTATAATTTCTCTATCTATTTTATTTTCATAAGTAGAAATATTCAACCTAAAAACCCATGATCTAATATCTTGTCGCAAACCATATAGGTACTTCTGTGCGTTTAGCGGGTCATTCCTTACCTCGTCTGAAGCAAAATTGACAATATCAGCAAATCAATTGGTGTAGGTTGAAACCAAACACTCTCCGTAACTCAATGATAGGAACTCCAGTGATTTTTCCAACATTAGAGACTCTGTAAAAAACTTATAAAAGAACTGGAATTTGAAACCATTCCCATATAAGGCCACATGTCTATCTTCCTAGATGATAGAGTCCCACCAACGATTATCAGAACCCTCAAGTCCGAATTATATGCACTTCACCCTGATATTCTAATCTGTCTCCAAGAAATCTAAGATATAATTGATTGTGTCTAGACAATCCTCTAGCTATTGTGGTTCAGTCATCCCTTTAATGGATAGTGGCTTCTTGCGTTAGAACGCCTGTGATTGACTTATTTCCCCTCCAGTTTCTGGTTGTACCTCATCCATAGCATTCTGAACTCATGGAACATATTGATCAACAACATGGACTTACCTTATGATCATCTCGATGAGATTCTTATCCATAGGTGGATTACCTTGAGGAGCATCAGGTGAACCTTCCTAAGGAACCTATGGAAGACGTCTTAGAGGCTTATTGTTTCACACTAAAACATAATAAAGTTTAAACCCCAATAAAATATCAGTTCAAACAAGAAAACCCCTAGTAGAAACTAGTAATTTTTAAATATAAACCCAACACAATAGACACACATCCTGAAATCCCATGGTAACTTGAGTCTTGTTACGAAAATAGATGGCCATACACTTATCGTAACATACCGCCAATGTCTATAAAGTCCTATATCTAGTATAACTGACATCCCAAGAAATTATTATTGAGGAGAAACCTCATTTGATACCAAATTTTAATGAACTGGCCAAGGATTCCCTAAATCCTGGCCCCCAACCCGATCTGTCACATACCAGAAGGGATTTCCCAATCCCCATGGGCTGACGACAAGTACTCGAGTATCAAACTAAAAAAATAAGGGAATTATTTCTATCAACCTAAATGACCACAAAACATATATAAAGAGTAATTTAGAAGTATTAGAACACTAAAAAATATGTATTCGATAATATTAATGAAAACAACTGAAAGATAACAACAAAAATAGTATATAAAAAGTCAAAAAAACATGTCCATATGATAGGGACTCAATACCAAATACCAACTTGAATGATGGAATGGATAAAATCCCACCATCTAACCACCAACAACACATCCCTACTGATATGGACCTTTCCACCGCACTATAGTGCCTTTATTTTCCCTACACTAGAAGAAAAAAAATTTCTATTCACCAGAGAAGTAGTGTGCATGGTGTGAGCTAATAGGGTCAGTAGGATCCCACTCAGGTGTTCCATAGCAAGTATCTATATATAAATTTCTATATATTTATTTAAAATTTAAAACATGGCATGATATGAAAAAAAAGAATATTTATGGAAAACATGGTAAAAAATCATGTTTTCATAGATCTAAAAAAAGTAGGTATATTAATTTCAAATCATATTTTCCATAAAAAAATTTCACAAGAATAAACATGCATTTCAAGGCTAACTCAAAAGGCTTAGTAATACAAAATATAATCACAGGTATTACAACACCATGGAATATTTCAGGTCTAAGTATCTTACTACTCATATAATAATAAACAAGTGAAAAAGACCAATCCAAGAATAATGAGCCTTGGAAGAAGAGAAAAACCCCAAGTGTAATCCCACAAAATGTCAATAACGGTCCCCTAGAAAAATGGGACTAGGAAATAGAGAAATTACTCAAGAAAAACATCTTTGATAATAACAACAATGCACATTTTCCTTAAGCTAAACATTCCAACTAAGTACCTCAAGGTAACCAATGTGACCAATTTCCCAAACCAATTTCAATGAATTTAGAAACCATTCAAAAACATTTCATAATCCATTTGAAAAAAGATAGGGAAACCCATTTTTCTTTCAAAATCATTTTTAATAAAAACAAAAAATAATTCCAATTTCATAAATCAATTTATAAATCAAATTTAAAAAAAACAAGTGGGTTCATTATAATAGGCTATATAAGAAACCACTTAACCCAATGTTCAATTTTCACACACCCCCAACAGAATTCAAAAGAAACAAAACGCAAGAATGCCATCAACAAAGGCTCTAGATTCAAACCCACAACCTAATATATTGATTAAAAGTAGAATACAAGGTGTTGGTAGATAGAATAAAGACCACATACCTCAGGAATGATTTTTTTCTTCACAACAACTAGACAAGGAATGGCCTTCGAGGAAACATCTCACAAAAAAAAACTAGATGATGAAAACAAGAAATATCCAACCTAGAATAGTGGATCCAATAACAAAATGCTTGGGCACTATCACGATCAATCGCAAGGAAGAATCAGAGAGAACAATTACCCAGGGATAAGCACTATAGAATAAATGATGAACCTGAGTCGATCAGATCAATTTTAAAGGTGAGACGCCTCCAAAAAATGAAAAAGATAAATTTAGGGATGAGATCCAAGAGGTACGAGAGAAAATGGGTGAGAAAAAAATAAACATGTGTGACTCAAACCAGGGAGAGAATATGGTCATGATGTGTACCCCGTGATCATGATGTGTACTCCTAGCTCGATATGTAATGCAAAAAATAACATCACCTCAGGTTAAAAATCTAATATTTAACCCCTACACGATGTGTACCTCTGGTACACGGAGTGTACCAACTCATGGCATGATATCTCTACTCACGACATGTTCTCCCAATCCATCACATTGAACCATCACCAAGTACATGACATATACTTATGGTACATGACATGTACCAGTTCTTCAGTCTACTGTAAACCTAGAACAACCATATAAAATGATTTTAAAATAAACAAGGAATGTAGAAAATGAGAAAACATACCCAATCAAGGTAACAAGATGTTACATAATAAGAAATATAAAATTATGGATGGATATTTGGGATTAAATTACGATAATAGTTTTCCCATGTGGCCAATGTCGTGGGAGAATACCCTAGAAAAGCGCATGGTTTTTTAAATGCCATTACTATGGTGTCTAAGGATACTAATAAATAATCTCCCAAACTTTTTTCTGTAAATAAGCACTGATTTCTTCGTTTATTTTCATTAAAAATTCATCAAACCTGATGCTTTGATATTATTACCCCACAATGAGTCCATCCAAGGTTTCCTCAATCCCTCGAAGTCCCAATTTTATAGTGTTATTTTCTTTTCATCAATGTATGGGAAATATGAACTTCTATTATCCTTTAAATTTCCCTATTTTTCTAATATGTATTTCTTGTTTCCATACAATGTTTTTCTTTAAATTTTATTCTCCCCCTATACTATATTATGATATTCTTTTAAATGGGAGACACTTTTCCTATATCTTTTTATTTCTTTCAAAAACCATGCTTCATTCCCATTGTACTATAGAATTTCCTTTTAAAAAATTCCATCTTTTTCATAAGAAACTATTTTATTTTATTTTTTTGAATACCCAAGCATATTACTTATCTAGAGGTATTCACTTGTATGTTAATATTATCAATTTTATTTTTATATTAATATACATG
Organism: Viscum album; assembly: GCA_963277665.1. Classification (NCBI taxonomy): domain Eukaryota; kingdom Viridiplantae; phylum Streptophyta; class Magnoliopsida; order Santalales; family Viscaceae; genus Viscum; species Viscum album. Next base: position 412,223,839 of record OY728156.1, read on the forward strand.
AAACCCACCATCCATTAAAAAGGGATTAAAATGAAAAAGTATGTTGTTTTTTGTAACTTTCTAAAACACGCTGATTTTGATATGAAAGCCATTATTTATTCTTGACAGGATATTTATGAAATGTTTTGTTGTGATCTTTGTGGCTCAAATTAATTAATAAATAGTAATGGAGGACCCTGATATTGCTCTAATTCACTGGGTAAATAATTCAATCTCAATATATGACATCTTTTACAATACCTTGGTGAATATCCTTGGTAATTTTTTTGACACATTAATGATAAAACATGGTGAGACACTAACAAATGACTCAATTAAAAAAATTCTTCATTTATATGTTATGATTAATTTTTTTCATTATGATATGCATCATTTAACATTTCTCAAGAATTAATTATATTCCTTATGTTTTTATCGATAATGCTCATAAGAACAAGTAAACTATTTCCCATGATTTCACTTACTGGGAAATATTCTCACACATTCATTTAATGTACATCCCTAGATTATTATATTCAGAAATTGAACATAAGAATAACCTATGAGGAATCCTTCCTAGTATATTATAATAATATTTTCATGTTTTTGTGTATTATTTACCTTATTTCCATGATACTAAACTTTAAAAGAAAATTTTTTTGTACTATGAAAATGAAATTTTATGTAATAAAAAGTTTTTATTATATAGATGGAATCAAATGATGTATTAGTTGTTTTTTTAAATTTGTATTCTGAAAAATATGTAAGAACCATAGACAGAAGTTAAAATATTAAAGAACATCCTAGAATTTTGGTTAAATTTAATATAAGTGGTTTTCAAGAAAATAAATTTTATTCTGGATATGAATAAGTGGATGTATCTTAGGAACAAATGTGTCTTGATGTAAAATCTAAAAACAATACTCTGATCTTAACTCAAACCAGATCTTCTGAATGAGAAAGGACCTTTCTACACTGATACGTTCACAATACCTGAGGTTATTTTTGGTTAATCACAAGCTTTTAATAAACCATTATAAATGATTTATAGAAAAAGTAATTTTTGTCAATGAATAACATATTTATGAATTGTTTTTTAAGAAATTAAATTATTATAAAATTATAATATTCTTAAATAATATATGTATCTCACACTGGTTTACTTCTTTTATAAAGTGGATGGATGTTTGAGATACATCGTAAATCATGATCGCAATGGAAAAGGTGTTAACAACATTCTAAAGGAATCCATAATAGAAAGCATCATGAGAATCATAAATCAACTTACTAAAGTTTTGGAAAATAACATGAATCAGGCTGAGAGTCCTGATTCACCTCAAAGGGAACAACTCCCCATTGAGACTTATATACGTCAATAACAACCTTATTTCAGTGGATCTACTAACCCATTAAATTCTGAACAATGGATTAGCTCTTTCGAATCGTTCTTTATTGTACTCCATTGTTCAGAATAAGAGAAATCATCATAGATGTGTTCCATATAGTGGGAAATTCTATTCATTCATGGGTGATGATAAAAAATATGAATTCAATGGGAGAGATTGAATCTATGATGTGGGGAGAGTTTTGGGATCCTTTTCTAACAAATATTTCCATTATTCGATGTGAAAAAAATCAAGAAGGAGTACCAATGGCTGAAGAAAAAGAAGAATAAATCTTTGAGAAGTTATAAGATGAACATCACAAGTCTTTATCACTACACCTCTATCATTTACATGGATCCTAATGGATAGGTATATAGATTAATCAGTGCACTGTAACCCTATCTATAGAGGGATATTTAATATCAAGACTATAAAATCTATGAGGAGATATAATTATGTTCTATGAAGGTTGAAATGGAGTTCAGCAAGACAATGTGGTCTCAAAATTAAAATAAAATGATGATACCTCTATATCCATGTATAGGGGTGAAATTTGATCAATGTAGGGGAGGGAAGAATGTGCTACTATCCACTTGAAATAAAGGCTAGAAGAAACATTCATGTAACTTCTTGTTGGGGAGCAAGAAATGATACATGTGTGGAATAGATGACTATATCACTCGGATCAATCATAGTGAGGTGAAACCTCAATATAACAACACAAAAAGAAGGGAAGATAATTCAGACCCTACCTAAATTCCAATGCTTCTAGTGTGGATAGCTCAGACACTTTACTAATCTCAACCCAAATCCATAGTTAATGGAGGGGAATCACCATCAACCCCATAATATGACGAATGAGTAAGGTTGTGTTTTTTATCATGATAGAAGAAGTTAAACCTAAAAATGATGATGTGTTAGGTACTCACATTGTTCTCCCAATTCTATATAGTAAATAATTTTATTCTCGTTCTATGAATTCCATTATTTTCTCCGTGTTTACAATGAAAAAAAGTCACTAAACTTCTAGAATTATATTTTTTAGTCAAGACTACTAATGGGATTATCCCCAAATCTATAATGAATATATACTATAGTATTGACATTGGTGAGAACAATCTCATCACAAATGTAGCAGTCCTTCCACGGTTGAAATTAGACATTTTACTAGGAATGGAATGGATCAAAAATTATAATACTATTATAAACAAAAGAAGAAAATAAATATCAATTCAGTTGAATAGAAAAACTATAGTTGTTTTAGAAGGAGTGAAATATCAACATGAGAATTTTCTAGAATCCCCACCCATATCCTTCTTTTTGATGATTATAAATGAATATGAATAACTAAATGATAGTATAAGAATTGAGAATGTATCCATTGTTTAGGAATAAATTGATGTATTTCTTAAAGAGTTACCCGAACCTCCCCTAGAGAGTGATGTAGATTTATGCACTAAAATTATTCCGGGATGAAATCCAATTTCAAAGGCCCCATATAGAATGTATAATGTGGAACATGGAGAGTTAAATATGAACCCACATGATCTTTTGGATATGGGGTTTATTTTTCCAAGCGTGTATCCTTGGTGAGAACCAATTCTATCTGTGAAAAATATGGATCGATCAATGAGGATATGAATTGACTATAGGGAACTTATTGGGATATCGTTGAAGAATAAGTACCCTCATCCAAAAATTGATGAATTATTTTAACACCTTCATGGTTATTAGTTCTTCTAGAAGATTTATCTTTGACCAAGTTATCATCAATCGATTGTGAAGAATGAATATTTTCGAAACACCACATTTCGATCATGATATTGGAATAATGATTTTGTTGTTATTCGTTTTTACTTTACTAATGGCCCTATAATTTTTAGGGATTTGATGAATAAGTTCTTTAAGGACTACATTGATAAAATTGTGGAAGTTTTTATTGATGATATTATGATATATACTAATGCATCAAGGAGCATGACGATAATATAAAGGTTATATTGAAAACTATATGGAAGGAGTGACAGTTTGAAAGGTTAAAAAATATGAATTTTGGTTATAATTATTTTCTTTCATGGGGAACATTTTAACCACTAAATGAATCTCATTTGACTATGAAAAGTTCAAAGTTGTGGAGGAGTGTCCTCATCTTACAATAGTAGATGTTACTTATAGTTTCCATGGATTATCAGTATATTATAGGAGGATTGTGAAACAACATTCAGGATTTTATAATCCACTAACAAAGTTAACTCTAAATGGGGTCATGTTCATCTAGATAAACAAGTGTGAAGAAATTTCCCAAGATCTGAATAAGATATTGACTGATGCAACCTAGTTAACTATTCTCTCTATCGGAGAAGGATTCATGATTTTTATTAATACATCTCTCAAAGGTTTTGGGTTCTTCATCATGAAAAATGACATTTTTACAGCTTATGCATCTCGATAGTAAAAACCCCATGAGTAGAACTATCCTACACATGACCTATATCTAGTCATGGTTATTTTTTTCCCTAAAGATATGGTGTCACAATCTTTAGGGATATAAATGTGATATATACAAAGGCCATAAAATACTGAAATATATTTTTAGAAAAAATTTGAATTGAACATGAGATAATGGAGATGGTTTTCCCTTTGTAAAGACTATGGTTTTTCAATTCATTATCATCTTGGAAGAGGAATAAAATTCACTGATGAATTAAGTAATAAATAACCGATTATTTTTGAAATGATGAGGATTCAAAGAGATACATTGACCAAAGATCTAGTAAAACTTCACATGGGTGTCATAATGGAATGGACATAATCAACCCAATCCCCAATTTTTTATCAACAGTAATTACTAGGTAATTTCAATAAATATAAAAGAGAAGATATTGCATTATAGAAAATGATAGAGGTTGTGGTGAATTAGAAGCTTCTTGAGTTAAATATTTTCCAAGATGGTTTGGGGAAATTTTATACAAGTATATGTTTCCATTTATTTAGGAAATAGAGATGTAACAGATGGATTAAGTTCAAATCTATACTTTCTATATACATCCTTGATGCACTAAAATGGATAGGGACCTTCAAGATCATTATTGTAGGGATGACATAAAAAGTGATATTTCTGACTACACAACAAGGTTCCTCATGTGTCAACAAGTTAAGGAGGAGAAAAAAATTCATAAAGGGGTATTATAACCACTACCCATACTAGCATGGTTTTGGGATAATTTCACTACAGGAATTTTCACTAGTCTCCTGAAGTCATCCAAAGGAAATAATTATACATGGGTTATAGTGGACCATCTCACGAAGACTACCAAATTTATTTCTATTCAAGAAGATTCCTCTCTTGATCTACTTTTTAGTATTTACATGAAATAAGTGGTAAGGATCTATAGGGTACCACATTCTATTATTTCACATCGTGATCCAAGGTTCAAATCAAAATTCTGGAAAAGTATTTTATATTATCTAAGTACAAAAGTAAATTTCAATATGGCCTATCACCCACAAACAGATGGGAAATCCAATTTGACTTTTCATGCTCTCTAAGATCTATTGAGAACATGCTCAATGTAATTTAATGTTCTATGGGATCAACGCCTACCATAAATTTAGTTCCCATAAAATAAGAGCTTCCATTTGAATATTCAAATGGATCCCACTAAAGCTCTATATGTAATGTGATGATGAACTTCTCTGGGAAGAGAAAGTTTCATGGGACTAATCATTTGCATAAAATAATAGAAAAGGATAATATCATCCTACAAAAAAATAAGGTCTAATCAATGTCAGTAGAAGATTTATGTTGAAAAAAATTCAGGTAACATGGAGTTTGATGTTGGGGGGGAAGTCTTCTTTTGAATATACCCTTGGAATAGAGTCATTTAGTTCAGGAAGAAAGGGAAGCACAACCATAGGTATATTTTCCCCTATGAAATCTTTCATCTCTTAGGAGAAGTGACATACCGACTTGAACATCCTCAAAATCTATCTCATGTTCATCATTTTATCCTTATATCTATCTTGAGGATGTAGAAAATTGTATCTATGATCCAAGATATCCACTGGATGCTCCTCATAAGAGAGGTTATGTTCTTGTTGTACCAACTCTAGAAGACACATGGGAGCTATAAGAGATATAAAGGAAAAACTACCCACATATTTTTTCAACTGAGGGAATGAGATGGTATTTGAAAGAAAAAATTCTTAAGGGGTAATAATATAAAGATCTATACTTTTTGAATGGAAATTCTATCCTATAAATATGTGTTTTATTATTTTGTAAAAAAAATTATACCCCTTCAGTAATAAATTGAGTATAATTTAACTATGAGTACTTGGTTTTTATCATTATATGACTATTAGTTAATTATGATTGCTGGACAATATGACCATTAGAAACAATACTCGTAATAATATTTGTTAACATTATAATTATATTTTATAAATTGAAGTGATAATGTTTCATAAAATAAAGAAATAAGATTCAATGTCCTTGTCCAAAAGAGTTATGTCATACTGATTCCATTTTTCTATTCATGGGAGGGAGTTAGCAAATTTGGGCTTCTCTATATACCAATACCATGAACACATTCAACATGTTAAATTTGAATGAAATCGCCTATGGGGTGATGTTCAAGTTAAGGGAGATTGCCACTTGGGTGATGTTAGCCAAGCCACCCAATGAGTCTATGACTATTTCACACCAAACCCTTAAGTCATATGTTAGTTTAGTAATGGGATATGTGTCATGTAATTATTAAATAATTTTATATTCTATTTTTATAATCAAAATTTTTTTTCCTTCAGTTTTTTCTGAGTGTAGGTTGTCTAAAAAATATGACGAATTAGGGAAATTAATATTTCGGAAAAAATTGCACTTTTTATGAAAGTTATAATTATTCTTATAAACTAATTTATTATTAATAATTATTATTTGAATTAAATTTTATGATCAAAATGGTCTTATTTTTATTTAAATGATAAAATTATATTATTATTTTCCAAGTGTATGAAATTTCAGTATTCATTTTACTATACATTTTCTGTCTGCTATTATTTTCATAAAATAATGTTTTTATATTTAAAATAAAAATTTATAATAAATAGAGAATTATTATGATAAAATAAAAACCATTTTTGGAAATCAGAACATTGAATTTATATTTGGGTGAATTTATGAGAATTTTCTTAACTATATTGTTTTCGGTGAATAGTGAAAACACAGTTTTGAGTTTTTAGTATGATTAATGACCTCATAAATATGTAATAAGTAATATAAAATGATGATAAAATATATTGTATTAATATATTATAATAGGTGTCCCATGTGGCCAATTCCATGGTAAACCCATAGTTTTATAAATACTTCTACTTTGGTGTCCAAGGAAATTAATAAAAAATCCATATTATTCAATATAAATACCTTATATTTATGAATTTCCTTTCATTAAAAATTCTTAATCCATGAATAAATGGTAGTATTATAACTTAAGGAGTCCTCCTAAGGTGTAATAAATCCCTAAGGTCCCTGTCATTGAGTTTTTTGAGTTACTCATCATGGTAAGGTAAATATCAACTTCTTTTTTCCTTTCAAGATCTCTCTTTTTATGGTATGTATTTCATGGTTCTAGAAATTGTATTATTTCCATTTTATATAATCCCTATACTAAATTAATAGTCTCTAAATAATAGGATACCCTTTACCCCTCAATTTTTTTTCTAAATCCATGATTCATACGTGTTATGCTGCTAAATTTTCTTCTTAATATTTCTCTCTTTTTATGAAGCAATGATTTCATTTTCATTTGTGAAGTCACATACCTTTTTATTCTCATGGTTAATTCACATATAGCTCGATATGATATTTTTAATAATATTATTAATTTATATAATACCCTATATTTGTTTTCATGGGTACAAAATGAAAAATGGGTCTTCTTTTTTAGAACATTCTATAACACCGTGATTTTGACAAGAAACCCATTTTTTATTCTCCAAATTTTATTTATTAAATGTCAAATTATGATATATGTTACCAATATTAATTAATAACTATTATTTTTTCTCCTACATAGAACACTAATTCAATGTGTAGATAATTTAATCATTAGATATAATGTGTTTTACGATACATTGGTGACAAATCTTGGTAGATTTTATGACACCTATGTGATACACCTTGGTGATTTATGAATGAAACAATTAAATATTTTATACAAATTTATATGTTATTAATAATTTTATATTAATTATAGTATTTGTATTTTACCATTTCTCATTCCGTTATGATATTATTTATGTTTTTATTAGTATTTCTCATAATAACTAGTAAACAGTTTCCCTCATTATCCCTTACTATAACTTATGCTCACCCTTTACATTGATGTTTGTCCCCATTTTATGAGATGTCCTAATTGAACATAGTAGGAACCAATTATGAATCCTTTCAAATGGATTAGATTATTTTTATCTTATTTTCATGTATTATGAACCTTATTTTCTAGAAACTAATCATTTAATGATCCTTTGTCTGCAACCTATAAATAAAAATTTGGTAATAAAAAGGAGGGATTCCATACCAATTAAGAGAAATAGTTTGGAGTAGGGTGGTATGAGGGACATTTGATGAGTTATATGATTATGGGATCATTATAAGGTTGAAGTAACGTTGGTTTTATTCTATCACCTCCAACCCTAGGTGGACCAATCACGGCTTAGAAAAGTTTTGGTAAGATTTATAGATAGTTATACACAGTGTAGTTTCTTTACACAAAGGCTCCATGAGCTTTTCAAGTAATGTTCTATGTCCCATATAAGCTAGTTTTAGTAATTCTTGGAGTATGTAGAATCCAATCTTTATCATCCTTTTTGAGTTCATTTATAGAGAGATGAGTGGAATTAGTGTGCTCTATGTTGGTGATTTTTTGGTGTGACATTGGACAGAAAATTTAGAGGGAAAATTCTGCCACCAAGAAATTTTCTATAGTTATGATAGAAAACAATGAATTTGAGTTAGTGTATCCTAATTTGGTTCATGTTGATGAATGTTAGAGGACTAACTATGGGTTTTTTGTTCAGGGTTTTTTTTATGTACAAGAGTGATGGAAAAACCATAGTGGTGGTACTCAATTGGGAAATGTAGTAGAAGAGTTCTGGATTATATGAGATCACAAAGGTTTCAATTATAGTTTGAGTAAAATCATGAATCTTCACTAGATCAGTTCCAGCTTTCATATAATGTTATGTTCCAATTTTCCATTGGCAGATCACATGATTTTCACCTAGAGATACCAGTGGAGCCTTTATTCTCAACCCATTTATTTGAGTCTCTATAAAATAGGATTAGTGATCTCACATATTTGTTGGTAGTGTGACCGAAATTTGTGATGATAAAGAGATATTGGGAGATAATATAATGATATCATTCCATTAAAGTGGTGGGACCCTATAATTTTTCCTCCTATTTGGATAGATATTTAGCATTAGGTGATTTCCACCAATGAGTGTAGTAGTGATTTTAGGTGTTTGTGATACATTTACCACCTTTGGTAAGAACTCATCACATTTGAAGGAGGATAAGATCATGTGTTGGGGGTTATGATTGAATTATTATCAGCGGGATAATGATATCATGGGGGTAATGGATTCTATGATAACTTTGTTTTCATGCAGTGGTTTTGGATTATGGGGATGTATTTTCTTAAGGATTTATTAGGTTTATCTACAAAATAATATATAGGATTCATAAATGACCATCATGAATGATATCCCATTATTATTTTAAAAACACATCTGATATTACCCATGTAACTTTGTGGGATAACGGTTTCATCAGTGTTTTGTAGATAAAAAGGTTTCTCAAAACACAATTTTTTACCCTTGGTATCCAATTTTTAGTTTTCCAAATAGATAGGTAACATTTTGATGTAGGATATGGATTGGATTCATTATGACTGTATGATATGAATTAATTTTCCCACTCTTTAGAATTTATGACTACCATGAATAGTGGTTTTGGACAAAGTGATTCTCATATTTTTACCTTGATATTGGTTATCGTCATCTCTAGTTTTCTTGAATGATATACCGTAAGTTGATTTATAAATCCACTATGTTTTTTAGAGTTTGTGGTGATACCCTAGGTGATTTTTATTGCAAAACATAGTCTTGATAGTTATTTAATGGTTCCACATCCAAAAAATTATCATTTCATTGTATAAATAGTTGATATAATCCATGTGTACTCCATGTCTATTTCGGATCATATGAGACACTTGAGTATGGTGTGGTTTAACACTTGTGAATAGTCATTAGGCTTCACGTATTATGAATTATAATGAGGTACACCTCATGTATATCAACTATGAGATGTTCCATGACTAGAAATATTCTAAAGAAATTACTATTGGATTCCATGATGGTAGGACTCATATCATCCTTTTACAAGGTTGGATGGTGGTTACAGTCACATTACAAGATAAGGTGATGATGAGGATGTTTTTCCTTAGAAATACATCTAGTATAGGTGATATTATACAAGGATATGTTGGAATTAGTTGGATATACATGGATATTTATACCTGTTCTCTACTCAAACACTATTTTTATTTATCAATATGTGATGACCAATAAGTCATTATGGAGAGTTGGGAAACCACTACATGCAGTATATAGTCTTAATTCATGGAATACCCTCAATGATCATTGTATATTACAGTTCTTACATCAATAAAATGATATGTGAGAGAATTGGTACGCCATTGGGGACTTATTTGTAGTTGGAAATAAGGCTTTATCCTAGTCATCTGGCTAGGTAGAGTAAACCTTTTATGTTCAGATAAATTTCCTTTGGTTTTTCATGTTGGTTTTGTGGGAAAATAGGTTTGATAATCGACTAGTAGTGAAGTTTTTGTATCATGTTTAATGTAACTATAACACTAAAATATAACCTTTTTAATTAAAACTATGAGATGCCTTAAATGAAAGTATTATACTGATCAAATACAGTGGGTTATCATTATTAGGTCCTAGTTATAGTTCTAGTGATATTTGTGAGGTATGAAATAAATACAAGGGCCGGTGATGAATTATTAGTGAACATCAGGATTCCCTAGTGGAATGAAAATAGAGGCCTTTAGACTTGTATTATTCAAGAATCTGATATGGGATTATAGGATATCTTTAGGAAAATTATAACTGTTATTTTTAAAATTATATGTTAGGATAGTGAGTTGTTGCACCGCTTAATATTTTTTCCACAATAGTTATGGGTTTTTTATGTTCTTCAATTTTTAAAACAATGATGGTATCTAAAATAATAATTTTTTAATATCAACCTGGTAATGTTGCGTCGTGAGAGTGGTGTTTCATTTTTCAAGAATATGGTGGTTTTGAGAAACGACATTGAAGTAAACTTTGTGGGAATCTATTTTCCTTGGGTGTTTATATATAAAAATTATAGGAAACCATTTGGAAATATTTATGGAATGTGAGACAAATTGGCAGATTAGTATCTCCATGATTTTCTTTTCATTTTTTGGGTTGAAAATCCTCAAATGAGATAATATTTTTATTCCTTTGATTATGTTGTGTAAGACTATGACATATTTCTAGGAATATTTTGAGATTATGTCAATTTACACAAGAGAATTTAAAACCACAATAGATGACAATAATCTCATAGAAATTAATCTCACTTGTGCAAAATAAACTTGGTATAGAAGGCACTACAACAGAGTAGTTGCCTCTAAGATGGATAGAGCCTTCACGAATGTCCTATGTTTAGATAATTGGGACACAATCTATAGTATTACTCTTCATAGACTGAACTCTAATCATCACCCCATCCTGATCAGTGTCCCCACAAAAGACATGAAACCCATATGCCTTTTAGAATTAACAATTCTTGTAACTCTGATGACGAATGCTCTCAGATAATTCAAAACTTTTCATCCTCAATGACACGTAACAATGATGTTCTTGACTGTAGCCACAGATTAAATCATCTAAAACAGACTCAAAAAATTTTGTGCACCTCTATACCCAAACAAATAAATAATGACATCATGACTCTGGAGAAAGATCTCAATGATCTTGAGAACATAAACACCACCTATGATCTCAACATTTATCCTACTCATGAACTAAACATCGCGACCAAACATAACTCCCTACTCACTTTCAAAGATAATATGAGAAAAAAACGTTTAATGATAAATGGTTAATAGATGGTGATAGAAATACTAAATTTAAAAATTCTATTTAAAGAATCAAGAAGGACTATAGGCCATTATATCTTTTAATGGATGGGGACAGGCTCCTTGACAATGAGGATGACATCGATCACCATATCGTCTCCCACTATGAAACCATTTTCAATTGTCCTGATATAAACAAAGACCTCCTACCTGTTGTCATTCCCCTTTTTATCAATAATGAGGACAACTCCTTCTTTCTTAACACCCCGATGGATCATGAAATCAAAGACCATGTCTTTATTATTAACCCTTATAGTGCCCCGGGCCTTGATGGTTTCAAAAATGGTTTTTTCATCATTTTTGGGATGTGATTCAGATTGATGTTTGTAAAATTGTTAAAACATTTTTCACTAATGGGGTTCTCCCTCACACCTTAAATGCCCAGTTTCTCACCTTGATACCAAAAGTGGATAACGCCTATGAGATTCATATGTTTATACCCATTTCTTTTATCAACACCCTTTATAAAGTCATCACAAAAATCATTGCCAACCGACTTTCCAATCTCACGAACAAAATTGTCTCATGGAACCAATTTGGTTTTATAAAGGGAAGATCCATTCAATACTGCATTTTCCTCGACTCAGAGCGTGTCAATAATTTGAATAAAATCAATAGGGGAGGCAACATTGTGATTAAGCATGACATCAGAAAATCTTTTGACACTAGGGACTGGAGTTTTATTTTCAAAGTCCTCTATGGTTATGGTTCTAACACCTCTTTTATAACTGAAATCATGAATCTCTTAAACTCGGTGTCTATATTTATCTTGGTCAATGGATCACCTAAAGGTTATTTTAGATTCACTAAAGGTTTCAAGAAAGGTGACCCACTTTCTTTCATTCTCATCCCGATTATAGATGACTACCTAAATCGTCTGATCAACAGGGTGGTAAATCCGAACAAAATAAATCCCATTTGTGTCTTTAGAAATGTGAATTATCCCACTCATCTTTTTTATTCTAATGAAATCATCCTTTTTCTTTAGGGGGATAAAAGAAACATTCTTAACCTAAAAAGCACGCTCTCACACTATGAAGAGGTTTCTGGTCAAACCAATAAGTGGAACAAATCTTGCATCTTCTTTGGGATGAATTTCCATCCCAGAAAAAAATGTAACATTCCTAGTGACCTGGGTCAAAATAAAGGCATGCTTCCATTACCCTATGTTGGTGTTCCAATTTTTTGGGGTAGACCCAAATCCTGTCACTTTATGATTATAGTTGACCATGTTCTAAATCAACTATCTTCTTGGGAAGGTAAATCCTTCTCTATGGCTGGTAGGACTTGCCTTATTAAATCCATTGTTGTCTCCAAGATGGTTTATTCAATGATGGTCTATAAATGGCCAGTTAGACTCATTAAAAAAATGAACACAGCCATAAAGAACTATATCTGGACAATTAGAACTCTAGAAAGAAAACATGTGACTATGCCCTAGTCAACTTATTGTAAGCCTATCAAAAATGGTGGTATTGGTATTAAAAATATCAAGCACCTCAATGAATCCCTTCAAGAAAGACTCACTTGGAACCTTTTTTCACAATACCTCTGATGCTATTTACTTTCAAAAAATTAGGTTTCTAGACAAACTTAAAATGGGAAACTCAAACTTCATTAACTCATCTATCTGGCTCTCCATAAAAAACTCCATCACTAATATTATGAAAAACTCTAGATGGAATCTCTCTAGAGACTCCTATATGAAATTTTGGTTGGATAACTGGACTAGAATCACTTTAATATCCATGTTTCCTCCTGATCAATAGCTTGATATTATCAATAGCTCTATCAGAGTCATTTTCAACTCCCAACATGATCACCTTCCTGACATTATTCTGATCGTTATTGAAAACTACTCTTTCTCTCCCACCAATGATTTCTTAACTTGGGAACCTGGTCACGATGTTTTTCTAAACTCAAAACATTTCTACAAACATTATTTTTCTAACTCATAAAATGGCTATAGTTGGTTAAAAAACTTCAACAAACCTTTGATAAAACCAACACGATTCAACCTCATATGGAATCTTTCTCACAACAGAGTTCCCACTGAACTTTATCTCCAATATTTTGGCATCTAACTCTATTATAAATGTAAAATCTGTAATCAACACAGGGAAGATGCTAATGACCTATTCCTCTCTTATGCTACTTCTTCTGCTCTCTGGAACTACATACTTGACATTTTTTACTCCATATGGTATAAGCATAATTCTGTTAAAGCTCAACTTAAAAAATGTGCAAAAATGGAAGGCTCTGAACTAATCAGGAATCTCTTTCATGCTACGGTTTCTGAGCTCCATCATGTGATTTTATATGATCATAGTGCTATTATTCATCAAAATTACTCATTTAATCAGAATGAAGGTTGAATGAGGATCCTCATTTCCATAGAAGAAGCTACATCGATTCAAAAGGGACATTGCCAAAATATTGTGCATGACTTTGTGATCCTAAGGTATCTCTTGATTAAAGTCAATTTGTATCACCCACATCATACACTGGAGGTGTTCTAGAGATCCCCCTTACCTGGATGGATCAAGATCAATACTAACGGTGCCTCCAAGGGAAATCTAGGACCTGTAATATGTGATTTTTGTCTACATAATTCACCACATCCAGATCCTTGGACGCTTCATGGTTAAATGTGTTATTGCCACCTCCCTCGAATCTGAGATGTTGGTCTTGATTCCTGCCATTACCTTTGCCAAATCCTTTGGTTCTAATAACATTTGGATTCAAAGTGACTCAATGACTATTGTCTAAGAAATATGGAATGGCGTAATCAACCTTGCTTTGCCGATTACTACCCACTGGATGGATTGCTCCCATTTTATTAGTGATCTTAACTATATCATCACACATGTTTATCAAGAAGCAAATGCAGTTGCAGATGGTCTGGCCAAGATGGGAGTCAATCAAGACATTACAAGGTTCAAAGACCTTCCCATTTCTCTCCTTTCATTTCATGAAAAATATTGTAATATTATCCTGTCTTTTAGACTTTTGTAATCTTTATTTCCTTTTAATAATATTTATGCTTTCTTCATTTTTGACCATGGAATCACCTTTAAAAAAATACATTGTGAGATTCTAAAAAATTAGTGAGCCCATATTTAATTTTAAAAATATTTTAAATATATTAATATGTTTTTTATGATTTTTTTCTCAAGAAGTGGAATAACTCCCAAAAAGAGTCATAGATCAAAAATATGATACCACATTTTATTTCAAAATTTATGTTTTACCCTAGCTACAACATAATATTTTTTGGTATTTAGAATTTATTATAAATTCATTACATGTATAAATAGTAAATAAATGTCAAAAATAATTTTATTTTTTATTTGAGGATGTTGTGGACTTATAAATTCCAATATAAATATAGTTTTAATGAAATTTTACAATTGGCCTCATAACATAGGAATTTGAGAGAGGAGTTGATGGAGGAGCATCCATTGTCCAAAAATAATGGATAAAGCTTGGTAATGTGGTGTTCTAATAGAAATTAATGATTTTCCCAAGGAAAATGATGTAGACACTTTTTTCATAAGAGATAAATCCAACTACATATAGGATCTTTATTTATTAAATTTACCATCATTTTTAGTACCATGAGGAAAATGAATCTATCATTTAATGGATTGATTTTCACCTCAGTAATTTTGTGTGTATGTTTTTAATTGTGTTATGTAGGGATAATTATTATTTGTTTAGTCATTAATGTTAATACCTTGTTTTTATTAATTTCCATGATAGCAGAACGAGGCTAAAAATGAACAGAGTTCAATGTTAGTTCATCATGTATAAGTAATATGGTTTTCTCTCCCTATTCTATTTATGTTCATCATTGGCAGTTTATTCTAGGCTATGATTTCATGATTCATCGATGATCAAACATTTCCCAATTGATCTTTTGTTCAACAGATCACAACCGTGAGTTTGGTATTGATATTTGACGCCACAATAATTTTTTATAATGATGGTACGGTATCCATGGATGGATCGAGTGTGAATCGTAGATCATCATGCATGGGTTTCCATGTTTTGATGAAGAGAATAAATATAAGTCGTGACTTTAATGATTTCATGGTTAGAATCCTATAAGATGGTGATGATGGTACTCAGTAGGACCTGATCGATGTTCCTCGGGTGGATTTGGCCACAATGATGAAAAAATTATATTTCCCTTGAGTATTTTAATGTGTTTTGCATATAACTATAATACACAACATATATTCCCATGAACACATGTCATTTATTTCATTATATAAATGGATATTTTTCTACATAGATATTATTATCACACTTCATGTGACCCTTATCCAACCTACACAACATGTATATGGATTACATGACCATGTCTCTATGTAGACCATCATTCCATTTTTAATGGGAAGTACATTAGAAGGATGGAGAACATGAGGAGACCAATGTACTTAGAAAGAACCACATATAATGGCATGTCCTGATGTACATAAGTATGGAAATAATGATAAGACAAGTTCCAACCCAGAAATCTATACATTGTGTCCCTAAATGGAAACAACATGTGTTCGGTAAAAAATAATTTTCTGTGAAAATAAGACAAAAATAGTAAATGGATTAGTGAGACACATTATGTACCCGTAGGGACATGCTAATACTCTATTAGGTTAGGTTGTATTACTCTTCTTCACAACTCATACCCCTTGTTAGCATGTGTGAGATTCCTTGGATGTGTGCAATTTGTGTGTGATCCCATGGTTGATTCTTATGAATGTAAGGTGTGGAATCATGTTACAATCATGGAGGATAACCTTTTATAGCATCATGATTATTTTTGTATTGTGTGATATATCCCCTATTCTAGTCTTATTTGTATGATTTGACTTTAAGAATTATCTTAGAAGCATAGAGCGTGTATGCCCCTAGTATTCCAAAAGTGATCTGCAAGTACTTAAGGTTTCATTATATCGAGGTTTTTGAAACTAGTGTGACCAATATTTACATGTCCACTAATCCCCTATCTATAAGGATGCCTCATGTACGCCTTATTGTCCCTCAGTGAGTCCTCGGAATTTGACTTATATATGCGTATTGTGATATACCCTTTTTGATGTGGTATTAGTCTGACGGACTGTATATATTGTATGAATAATTTCAGATTTCATGTGTTCTTATTATTGAATATACCTAAATAGGGTGGCCTCTCGAATGAGTTTTATCAGTAACATTATTTCTCAGGGAACAGATCCCTACACACAAGCATTATATTTGATCCTCAGAGAGGAACTATGACTGATAGTGGTTGAGACTATTATGACACATAGTATTTTATGAGTATCATTATGCTTTATTATATATATCATATAAATATTTTTATAATTTATAATGAGATGGAATATCTTGGAACATTATTCTTTTTGATTTCGTGGTATCTGATTGGGTATTGTTATACTCACCCTTGTATGTGATCTACCAGCACATATCTTGTCTTATGTAGATAATTGATATTTTAATGAGATCGTGGAGGACTACAAGAAGGTGGATTTAGTTGGGATAGATAGAATGATGTATTAAATAGTGTTTTATTTGACATAAGTCCCCTAATTTTGAGGAGGTTAGAGTTTATTTATAGTTTTTGATAGTCTTGAATTTGGCCCCTTTTAATGATTTCAATTAATTTAGTTCACACTAAGATCATGGTAATAAATATCTAAGAATTCATTATTATCATGTTTTTTACATTTAATCTCTATATGGGCTTATATATGTGTTCATTTTCATTGGTATGTAAGGTTAATTACTCCCCTGTGTGTGATATGACATTTTTGAACTATTCACCATCCTGTTTCTCATTGGAGGTGAGCATTGGGTAGTTTCATATAATAACCCATTGGGTTTGGTTGTGACATAAATATTTTAATAGAATAATTTTATATGGGTAGCTTTTGATATCTTGATGAAGTAGGAAAAATTCATTTCCATTAGTGAATATTTCCCTCTTGATCATCTTGATCTGTTTTATATATTGTGGATGTGGTCATACTATATGGTGTACCACTACCAATTGTGTCTAATTTGGATCCAATGTCTAACATGATGTTATAGGTAAGAATTAAACCTGATCTAGACAATGTTTATGTTTTATAATTAATTATCATCCTCAAATAGATGTTTAGTCTGAGAAGACAATTCAAACTATTGAAGAAATGTTGAGAGATGTCATTATGGATTACATTGGTAGTTGGGAAAAACACCTTCATTTGATGTAATTTTCAAACAAAAATAGATTTAATTATAATATTAAAATAGATTCTCATGAATCCCTATATGGTAGTAACTAAATAAATATAATTATTTGGAATTATGTTGGATAAATTAATCTATTGGGACCTGTTTTAGATTAGTAAATGGCAGAGAGTGGTAGAAACATTCAACCGCAAGTAACATCATCTCAGGGTCAACAATAGAGTTATGCTAAAAATATTCAAAAAGATATAGGGTTTTATATTTGTGACATGGTATTATAATAAATATCTCCATGAAAGAGGGTTTTGATATTTGGAACAAGGAGAATGTTATGCACTATGAATATTGGTCCTTCGAAATTCATGATCATATTGGGATAATCACTTATCAATTGGAACTTCCAATAAATCTCACCCAAGTTCATTACATGTTCCATGTATCACTACTAAGGATGTACATACCTAATACATAAATTTTTTTAATTTTTGTGGTCATATCAATGGATCATGATCTTTCATATAAATTCCAATGAGTAAAAATTTAATATCATTGACATAAAGTGAAAGGAAACATGACCACTCACTTGGACAATGTTTTGTGGTGAAACCATCAATGTTAAGAAGCTTTATATGATGATGAAGATTTGATGAGGAATAATTATCCTCATATATTTGAATCAAAATAAAAAAAAATTATGGAAAAATTAATTTTAATGACTGTAGAATATGACATCCTGATATTTTAAGAAAAAATCAAATATTTTTTTTCTTTGAGAGATTGCATTACACAAATGAGTTAGCATAGAAAAACCACATGAAATTGGTAATATATTTTTATCTTATTTTTATATCATTACTCTTGGAATGGAGGTTAATAGTAAGAAAAAATAAATTATATAATACATTAGGTGTATACATTTTCATTCATTATAAAAAAATGATGGAAAATAAAAATCATTTGAAAATAATTGAGATATATAGTGATTTTTATTCTCATAAACTTTTCTGGACTTAATATATTTAAAAAATTAAATTTAAGAAAATTATTTTAATGATCCGTTAATATTATACATTTAATAATAAAATTTAACATTCATATACTATTTTTCTATACATGGAATAGTAATATAATATCGTTCTATGATTAAAAATGAATTTGTCTAAAATTTAATTTTCATTGAAATTTATAAAATTCATTAAAAATAAATTTATTATATATAAAGACCTCGAATTTCATAAATTTTATTTCATTTATTTAATCCATTATTCCAAATTTAGAAAATATTACTCTTTTATTTTAGCAATTATGAATATTAAACTTGTAAAAATTTATCACACTGGTAAATGTTAAATTGAGTTAATCAAGATAAAAAGTATTTTATAAGACCATAATTTTTCATCATAATTCATATAAGATGAATTTATTTCTAGAATTAATACCATACGTTCTGAATATTATTTTTTTAATTGAAACTTGTCCACTAAAATGACACATATTAGTTAAACAAAAGAAATTTGAAAAATGTCACTATTATTTTTTTAATATCTATTATGTATCCATATAGTGAAAAATATATGTTATGAATGAATATATATGTCTATTTTTAGATTAATAAAATTATTTTCATGATAAATTTTTTATATTTTTTTGTAATAATTTTATAATCATCATTTATTATACAACACCGACGTAGTTTTTCATCATTTTAAAAAAATATAATAAATGTTTCTACAAATAGTAAAAGAAGAATAATTTGAGTTATTTGATGTGTTCCATGAATTTTATACATTATTATAACATATTATAGTTGTTTTTAAGTATTATAATCAAGTATAATATTTCTATTTATGAATTTTTATTCAAATTAATTGAATAGTTCTAAAATTGACAATAATGATATTTTATGAGAATAATATTTAATAATTTACTTAAAATTTATATAAATTATAACATAGGGAAAAATATATATGATATTGTCGAAAGTGTAATAAAATTTACATTTACGGGATTTTTGAAACCATTTGGATTGAGAATGAATTTATTATAATTTATTATTTTGAAGAATTCCAAAAGTACCTCTCACCCCATTTATAAGTGAGAACCTAATATCTCAATTATTTAAACCACATTGAGCATTATATATCAACCTAACATTACCTATTAATATTAAATACTTCCTTAGACACATTCAAGGAGTGATATACTTCCAAAAACAGAAACCTAAATCCCTTTAGGGCGGATCTAAAGAGCTCGTTTCCATGAAAGTTTTGTCACCCAAATTGATATCCTCCTTTTAAACACTTATTTAAATACTATAAATCAATATTATTCTTCATAAAATAATAATTTATATTTATTAAATATTATAAAACTATATTTTTATTATCAAAAAACCATTTTACACCCTATTTTCTACCAAATGAGATGTGATATTATCATTCGTACATACTTACTTCTTACCATCTCCACCTTAATCCATTTTTTGCATTATTTAAATAGGATACTTTTTATGAAAGTGAGAACCATACATAGAGATCCAGTAGCATGTCCCATGTCCTCTTAAACCACACACCACATTTAAAATTCAAAAATTCCACATTCAAAATTCAATGGTCAAAATTCAAAACTACCACCATATCTAACTCGATCCACGAGCCAATCCACAAATCATCACTAGCTCGAACCACAAGAGGTCACGTCGCTGCCATCGTCTGAGTCATCATGAACAATATCCTCACCATCATAGAAGAAACCATCGACACTATATAGTACCATCATCATCTCCATTCCAACATCACATTAGTCATCGAAAAACACAAGAGACCTTCGTAATCACTGAATCACCCACAAAAATGTCATGAAACTATATCCACAACCATCATCATCAACTTATAGATCCAACAACGTTGATGTTGGCAGAAGCAGCTCGTCACCGTCAAAATAACTGTCATCCACCACCAGCACCCATAGACACTGGTCATCTTTACCACAATGAAGAGCCTCCTGGAGAAGATCACCTACAAGATCGGCCTCTAGAAATCTAGTAACGCTAGAAGAAGGATGCCACAAGTCGAACTGACTCAACACTAGATCTCGTTTCCACTAACAAAACAGACGAAGAATAACCTTTTGAACCTTTGAAGTGATGAAGCCGCTATATAACAAACATCTAATTCCGAAACAAACCGTCGAACGACACCACACCGCCATGAATCATGAACCCACGAATGCTCCAAAGGGAATTCCGGTGAACAAAGCGACCATCGCAATCCGGGAATACGGACGAAGATCACGAACCGATAGCGTCGCAAAGCTCATAACAGCGTTGTCACAGCAATTGGGGTGAGCCATGAATAGGACAGGAGATCACTAGAAGAATCCACAGTAGATCAACCATGGGGGAGAGGTCGGAGGCAATAGGAGAAAACCTAGCACTGCAATCCCCTTACCGGATCATAGACTAATACCTCTTACCATCTCCACATATGAGACTATTTTTTTCTCAAGACTATAGTCAATTTATGATAATTATAGGTGGTTTAATGTTTATTTATGATAAGTTTTATATAATTAAACTTCTATTATTATTAAATAACATCTAAATTAATATTATCCCATCTTTTGGGAAATGGCAACGTCGCTCTTGCATACGTGCAGACTACCACCTCAACTAAGTGATGTAATTAAAATTTAATTTATATTTAACATTCATTATAATAGGAATTATATTGATTAATATTATTTTATAAATTTTATAATAATAATATTTAAGTGTTAATTAATTTTTAACTTTATTTCCTTCAAACTGTTGAAAACTGAGAATAGTGTTCATTTATACGTACAACCGGTCGTCACTATGAATGTTGTAATTTATTTTTCTATCTATGACATCAATGTAATACAATATATAAGTATATAAAAAATATGTATCTTATTTATATAATTATCAATATTCATGGATATAATTTTACCACAATATATGTAAAAGGAAAAGAACCACAAAACTGAAATCCTCATGATAAATAAGATGACACCTAAGAATGATAATTTTAATTATAAAAAGGATTCTTGAGATGATATAAATGGATCATAAATTATATTATAAGTATTAATAATAAAATAATTTATAATTTTAATATATCTAAATTAATAATACCATTGGTGGAGCACTTTCTGCAAAATATGTACTCGAGGTATGGGATATCCATCTCACTTCTAATTCTATGGGACACATGCCTTATAAACTACTTATTTATTTTGTTTCATGTATTTTATACCAATTATTTTACATTAGTATTTTTAAAATAAAAAATATGGTATATAAAAATACTTAAAATTTTATTTACCACATGGGGTTTCAATCCAACATTTACCAAAGCGGTAAGGGTTTTTTCTTAATCTCGTCAATAATTGGGATTGTTTATGGTTATGTCTCTACAAGGGAATATTTGTCTTCCATATAAATGATTTAAAAAAATTATTATTTAATTCCTTTCTTAATTTTTTCCTATAATTTAATTTTTGAAAAATTTTATGAATGACATCTTTCTATCATTTTTTAAATGAGATACTTTGTGCCTTTTCTGAAAAAAAAACATTGGAATGAATGTATTTTTAAATTATATAGAATGGATGGATTTAACTATATTAATGACTAAAATATTAATTTAAACATCATATATTGGTTCTTATTGTTATTTTCGAATAAATTTTTCCCTTTATAATGGATTAGATTTTTAAAAAGAATTAATTTAAAAATATAATCCTTTTTTCATATGAATTATTCCAAGTAATTGTTTAAAATTATTTTCAAAATATGATGACATATATTGATTGGACATAATCCTTATTAGAATATAGTCCTAGGAAACTATATTATTTTCCCTATATTTTTAATTTTTATGATGAAAAGATGAGATTTTTCTAAAACCCATTTATTTTTCATTATTTATGTTATGATGAAATATTTCTGAAATCAATTTATTTTCATGGGATCTTATATGATTAATGTTTTATGATCTTGTGGAAAAAATATTTATAATTTAAATTATATTATCAGTGGTAACTATATATCCCTTCAATATGTTGGATAATGTTTAATATTTAATGTGATAAATATGAGATGTAAGTCAATGTGATTGATTTAATATGGAATGCAACTCGATATGCTCGATATATAATGAGATTCATGTGGTGATGCTTGATCTCTAAAGGTTTGATAGTCTTAGTAGTTATAATTGGTTTTATAAAATGGTTTTTATAATTATTTTGTCTTTCACTTTTATTACATGATCATATGATTAATGGTTTAAATAAGTTAAGTTTCACTCTTATGATCCATGTCTTTTGAAATAATTAAGTTTGTTAACATAAATCCAAATTATGATATATGAAAAACTGCGTATGAACATTTTATATTATTTTATTTATCTCTAACTATTACACTAATTCTATGATTTTATATTATCATTTATTTATATCTACCATGGTTACCCTTACTAAGAATCTGAGATCTTCCTTCCATATGACTCCATTTCCATAGTTTATGGAGGATTGTACTATGTATGATTTGTCTAAGAAGAGTGTTAGTTTTCAAATATTATGTGGGAGTTGACATCATTCATTTACAAACTAGTTTTTTATATGTATATGTTTCCAAATATAATATACCTTTATTATACATTCATGTATCTAAATGAAATGTAATTATTTCTAATTAATTATTAGGTAATACCTATGCATAAAAATTTTGTTTCACTATAAGTAATATTATCATTGAGGTAATAATAAATTGATAATTATGTTTTAATTAAAAATTGTATAAAACTAAAAAAATTAATAGGAAATAAAATTATAAGAATTTATTAGTTAGAATAAATAAATCTTTGAAAAAAATATTTTTTAATTAAAATTTAGTGTCCTAAGTTGAAAATTTTGAGTTATCACAAAATTTTTCCATAATTTGTTCTTGTGAAAATGTGCTCCAACCTTCTATATGACAAAATTTGATATCTTAATTACCCATTTCATAACCTTTTTATTATTTTTAAAAATATAATATATTGATTTATAATTATTCTATATATTTATATTAGTTAGTTATTATCTATTAATGATATTAACTATAAGTAATGTTGATCAATTTAAACTAGCTCAACAATAGAAGGGTTGTTATTAGATATTACACAAAATCCAATCATTCACATGTCATACAATGTACTATATTTTTTATTTATAATTATTTTAAATGTTTTAATTTTATTTTATTTTTTTTTAGTTTTGATCATCAAAAAAATTATTATTATGTTTCAATGATTTTCTCAAGAATGATTACTGGTATCATAACTATTGAGATTAATATTTTTATTAAAATTATAATACAAAAAAACCAATATTTTATAATTTATCAGAAATATTAATAAAATTTAAATCATCACTTTCATACATATTAAAAATTTATTGCATCATTAAAATTAGTGGTTAAACTGAATAAAAAACACCCCAATTAATTTATGAAAATGAAATGGATTGGTAATTATGTAATTATATGAGAATCATTATGACAATATTTTATTTCACCCTACACATGATCTCCAATATTTGAATCTAAAATACTTTCATTAAAAACATTATTTTATACCATATTTGACTCCCTATAATGTGGTTGTGACAATTTTAGGAAAATGAAGTAAATATTTTAGTATAACACATTATCCTAATAATTTATGTTTAGATTATGAGAGATTTTGAATAAACAGCAAACTAAAATTACCAATGTTATTTTTATCAAAGATATTTTTTTACCGTTATATATTAAACTACCTATTTTGTAACATCCCATTAAAATATGTCCAAATTATCCACACAATATGTTCTTCTAGATAAATCGTCCATAGTTAATTATTCATCATCTTGGGGAAAATGGATGAATAATAAAGGGTTTATATTAGATGATCAGTAAGGGAAAATAAAAGTGATAATAGTCGAAGATCAAAATTCATCATAAGATGAGCATGTGGATAAAATCCATATTGATAAGAAAATTCATACCCATGAAAAGATTGATTTTAAATAATTTCACAAGCCTTTGAATAAAACAAATGAATCAAATGAGTTTGTAAAAATTGATTATATACCCATGTATCTTGAAAGATTCACACTGTGGAAATAATTATAAAATGATGAAATATATTTTAAATATTTCATAAATATTAGCTTCTAGGTAAATTAATTTCATGAAATATGCCGTTAGTGCCCATTATTTCAAGAAACTAAAACATACTTTCATGAACTTATCTCAGTGGATTCTAATATATTACTAGCGTATTATAGTGAGATATATAACACCAACTACCATCATCAATATATGTGAGTCCCAATTGAAATCAATCATTTATCATATTATAAATAATCTGTCGAAAGAAAATGGGTTTCCTCTCCCATGTGAAAAATAAATCTTTAAATGAAAATTGGATTCACTTTTATTTAAAATGGAATCATATAAGGAAAATATTAATAATTCAATTACTAGTCATAACATGATGTACACATCAAAAAAACTTTTCCGACTATATTTAGTATCATTCATTGTTAATACCATTCAATCAATATAATAATGAATATTGTATTTACAATATATAGATATGGGTATTAAAATAGTGTATTAATTTCCTTAATCTGTTGATTTATGAAATATAAGTGGACACCATTATATTATTGGAAGGTATTGTAAATTTCTCATTAGAAAAAACTATTGAGGACAACTTGTATTTATACATGGTGTATTACAAGGAAAGGGAATAACCATGATGGATCATTCCACCAAAATAGGTGGACATTATATTATTCATTAAAAAGAGATGTGAAAAATATTATAAATTCATTAATTTCAATAAAAAATAAAATAATTACAATGTAGATCATACTTATTGATTTTTATGGTATCAAAATACATATAGTGATATGGACAAAAATAGGTTTCAATCATAAAATAAATTCTATTTTAGTATTTTCTAAACACCATTATGTAAAACAACATCCCTTAAGAAGATTACAACACATCCATTTTAAAAATAGTAAAATAGGATAAAAATTACACCATGGATAACTAAAGAAGAACAAATTAATTGTTTTATTAGAAATAAATATCATAAAAATTCCCCAGATGTGTTATCACAATAGATAAATCTCTATTTCGGAATGAATTATTGAATATAAACCTCTTTTAATGAGTGAAATAAAAATAAAACCCTTAAAAGAGTAATATATTGGATAAAACATAAAATATCATGAATTAAAAATAAATAATTTCATATTATATCAATTGGGTATCTAATACTCCAACTAAAATAATATACTATTTACAACATCAAACATTTCTCATGGAATTGAAAATTTTGATAAATAACATTTACAAAATTAGTATCCTTCGAATTTAAATTGTTTTAAACGATAAAAATTAAAGTTTTATCAAACACCAAATAATTACATGAGTATGAGATAATTTATTCATTATTTATTTGTCACATGCTATTTAAAATGTCATTATTTACAATATAAAATTTTTCTCAAGAATTTAAATTGGAGTAAAAAAATAAGTTATCATATTCATTATTAAGTCTAAACATGAAATTAACATCCTATATAATGAAATATATTATTTTAAAAACATTATAAATTATCTTATTCATTTAAATTTTATATTTTAATGTGTATATAGTATCAAATGTTATTTATTTATTATATATTTTTCATTTTTGTTGGTTACTCAGGGTTGTTTGGACATTTTTTATGTAACTCTTTCAAATTTTGAAAATGGTTAGAGGTGTTGAAAAATATAATTATAATATAAATATTTATATATTTTTAAATCCATTTTTAATAAATTCATATAAAATCATATGGTTTCATAGTTTTCTAAATTGGATTAAAATTATGAAAGGAAACATGAATGGTTCCTTTTTAAAAGTTAAATATACTATGATTGTTTATTTTTAATGACCCTTATAGAATAGACAATATTATATTTATAGAACCTTATTATTTTTATTATTATTTTTTCTATTATCCAATATAAACATTAATTATATTTTATTATTTATTTATGAAATAAATTTATAGCATAGTTCATGTACGTGATTAAGTCGACCAAAACATAAACCTGCTAAAATTAATTGATAAGTATGATTATGGGGAAATATAGATGTAGTATAATTAAAAGAGAATTAAAATTAAAATATTTATATTTTCTATGGGAGTAAATAATAGTTGAAATTATTTTTACAATTAATAAAATACTAGATGAATAAATTAATTATACGACTTTTAAGGAGGATATAGTGTGAGTGTACGCACTTAGGGAATTTTTCATTTTTTCATAGAATAGTATAAATGTGGGGAATGGTTTGTAATTATAAAACCTAAATTTTTTTAAATTTTTTATCTATTTTTTAATTAAACTTTTATTTCCATAAATGTTGGATTGTTAAGAAAAATAAGACATTCCATAAATGGATTTGATAGTCGGCATGTACCCATGGTAACATATGAATTTTTCTATGAATCCAAGTGATTAAAGGTAAATATTAATTTATAATTTTTATATCACAGATTTTTTATGTATTACATACATAAAAAACAATTACATCATTATTAAAATCTATGAGATATAGTTATAAAAAATAGAAAACGTTGATTCGTGGAGGTGGTGGTCCCCAAATAGAAAATATTGATGTCCATTTAAATTTTTGGTGGAAATAAATGAATAAATAAGGTTCATTGAACAAATATAATAAATTATTCTAAATAAATTTTACTATTGTTATTTTATTATGATTTTTTTTAAAATGTGTGTATGATTAAGATTAAAAGGAAAATATTATTATGGATCTCATATTTACGTAGAGAGATTAAATTTTTCTTAAAATTGTCATCTGAAATAGAGGACTTAGTTGGAATAATTGTGATTGAATACATACAGATGACTATAGGGTTATATTAGGAAAAAATGTTCATTTTTTAAAAATATATTCAATTGACAATGTGTTCCAGGATCTATTGGATTAGTCCACTTATACAAGTGAATACGAGGGAAATTTTGGATGTGGTATTTACTTTTTCACTAATGTAAAGTTAAAATTAGACTTTAGAATTATCAAAAAAGTAAATACTATAATAAAATTGATTATTGGTGAATAATTGTCTCAAAAATACAATTAGAAACATGTTTTTAGTCAATTTTTTACATTATATCTATATTTATCATTTTCTTATGTACCTGGTCAATAAATATTCATCCTTAACAATTAATTTTAATGATAAAAATTAAAATTTTCCATTTTCAATTACATTAAACAAGAAATTTCAAATTTGTTAATAAAATTATCTAATAAATTTGTAATGGTTTGAAAAGTTAATTTTATAAAAAAACACACATAATGCGTAAAACTATTTTTTGGAAAAGTGGATTTTCAAGATTAACATTTATGTGTAAACATAGTTTTTAACAATATAAGTATTAATATCATAAATTTGATTATTATAGAAAAATCCTTTTAAACAATCCGAAATAAAATTTTGACATTGAAATATTTATTTGTAATAAAATATAAAAAAATTATTTTAATTAAAACATTACTTTTATTTAACTATGTAAACCATTGGTTATTTAAATTTAAAATTAATATTTCAAAATTTCTATATTTATCCCATATATGCATATTTTATCAATTAATAAATTTTATAAAATTCTAGATCTTTTATATACAATGACAATGAAATAATGGTTTCTATTTTGGAAACTAAATTTATTTTTATTATTTATATAAAAATAAAATATCATTAAAAACATTTGAAGGTAATAATAATTTAATTTTTATTTTAGGAATTAATAATGAATTTTTTTAACCAAATTAAATTTATTAAATTTTATTTATAATTTTGTAAAGAAAATACAAAATATAAAGAAAATTACTTTTATTGATAAATGAACATACTATACGTTATAATTCCTTTGTAATATTTCTTAAAAAATTTATTTTTTATAAGGATAGTATATTATTTCATATATAATAATATTACATATTATCATTTAAAATTATTCAATATAATTTTTTATGTTAGGATATATACTACTTTTAGAAATTATTTCTTATATAGTAGTTAAATAATATTTGTTACTTATACTATGTATGAATTTTTAGTTGAATAATGTAATGTTATTTAATACTTTTATTATTATTATTATAGATTTATTATTAACATTTATCTATAATTTTGGGATCTTTTAGGTTCAGTTGTGTGTTTATAAAAATTTATCAGCCATAATTGTTTTTAATGGAATAAAGATATGAGTTAAAATTGTGTGTTGTTTCATTCTTAGATATAAAAGTAATTACATACATTACATTAGAATTATAACTCACAAATGAAATTGGGTAATGGTATTATTAATAATTTTATTATTTTGTAAATAATGTCAAATATGGGATCATCCTTCTGACCAAAAACCCCAAGCCTCCATTCCCCTTCAGGTTCATCAATACTCGGGTGCTCCATCATATATGTGGTAAGATAAATCATGATGTTTGGTTTTTAGTTAACTATAAACTATTTCCATTTCATGTGTTCTCAAACTTATATTACAAAAGGGCAAGATGAACACATTGAGAAAATAAATTTTTATCTCTGTTGGAATATATTACCCTCTATCGAGGAATCCCATCTGAAATTTCCACAAAACAACACCTAAAATGACATGGCTAGTGACCAAAGAATGAAGGTTCCATTTTCTTAAATCTAATAATCCTTTTTACATTTAATTTTTTATTTCAAAGGAAATATTTAAAATACAAGTGGATCAATGATGGTGAAAAAAACTATTGTTATTTAACTCTCTTCAAAAATGTAAGAAGGCCACCAAGCCTTTTTTATCCATACTCAAATATAGTAACAAAATCATTAACAACATGTTCTTACTCACAGGATATTTGGTTTAATACTAAAATAACATATTCAATATAACCCTATCCAGCATTGATAAGATATATAGAATCATTCATACACTTTTCTACCATGAGGATAACTCCAATCTCATATCACTCACTTTGATTCCAAGATTAAGGAGGCTATTTTTGGCATTAATGTTGTAAGATATCCTAGTTATGATGGCATCAAAAAAATATTTTCTAAACATACCATGGGACCATTCCATATTATCTTATCAGTCCATTAAATATCATTTTAATGGTGGATCACTTCCCAATGGGGTGAATACACAGTTTCATTATATTTGCCCAAATTTTTTAAAGGATAATGAAATTTATCTCTTTTGGTTAGTTAATCTGTAAAAATCCTTGTACAAACTTTTTGTTAAAATATATTCCTACTTTTTGTCCTCTGTATCGAATAAGATTTTCTCACCATATTATATTGGATTCATCAAAGGAAGGAATATTCAATATTTTCTCATAATATCCGTTGAGTGTTATAGCCTTCAAATAATTTCTACAAGAGGAGATAACATTTCATTGAAACATGATCATAAAAAAAATTTGGGTACAATTGGTTGGATATTAATTTACAAAACTTTATCTATATTCAGTTTTGATTTTTATTAAATAATTGGGTGAAAACCACTCTAATATCATAAAAATTATTTATTTTATCAATGGTTACTATGATGTTTAATTTTCATGTTCAAGAGGTATTAGTCAAGTTGAACACATCTCTTTAATTATCTTCTCCATTTCTATAAACTATCTCTACGATATCTTTTATAGAATGGTTGATATCAAAAACCTAAAGATTACCAAGGAAGCCAGGTTCTCTCTATTATATCACAAATTATTTATGTATGTTATATCATCATTTTTCACCCATGTTGACATAATTAGACAACCATTCCTTAGATAAGTCATCTTTATATTTATCTACAATTATGATCTTATTATTTTGTGGAATATTTATATTATAAAATCATTGTTATTATTAGTCAAATTAGAATACATCTATACTCTTAGAAAGGAAAATGTTAAACAATGGATGGCTGATTCTTCAGGGTGAAATCTTCCATGAATTGTAATTTTTTATAAATTATTAAGGAATATGAATATAATGATTCCTTCATTAATACTATTAATGTGTCTATAAGAAAATTATATGGAGTTACAATATATTTTATAGGTGGATGACCATGGTCTCTTATAAGAAATAATGAAACCCATTATGATGTTTTGGGGTCTATGAATCAATTTTTTTGAAATTTATCAACATTTGAATGCTCAAATCAGGTGTATGATCATTAATGAAAAATCATGTGTTTTTGGATTTCCATGAGCTATAATTCATAACAACCTCAAATATAGGAACCAATTTTAAATGGTCTTCTCAGTCTGTTTGTCCATCGAGGACTCTTTTTCTTTCATTCCCTTATAATTGTGATGGATGGTCCCTAGAGACTCAACCCTAATATTATATTCATAAAATTACATTGGAACTATAATAAGAGATATTCAACATAATTTTTTCCATGTAGTTTATATGAATGTTTTGATTAAAGATAAACTATAAAGTCATTTGATGACATGCCTAATTATGTCAAATGTTGTGTGAGAAATTGTAGATTCATACCACAATATGACATTATGGTCTGAAAACCAACAATTATTAGATTTATCACTTTTATAATTTATTACTAATACACTCTTTGATATAATTAAATTTAGAAAATTGGGGTTAGTATGGTGATTAGGATATAGACTAGGCCTTCTAGGCTATTTCTTATCAGGAGACTACTACAATGATTACTTCCAATGGAATTCAACAACTTCAGATTGTGTTCAATGTGTGTTATTCATCATAAATATAGATAGAACACTAAGAAACTCTTATTTTGTTATATTATATTCTTTTAAATGTGAGAATAACTATTTGATATCTCTAATATCTAGCCACCGCAGGTTTCATCTATTTAGGAACTCTTCAATGGATTATTAAACATCACACTTTCTCTTCATCCTCTCATTCTATTTCATATATGTAATATAGAAATAATTATCATTATATGGAAATATCAAAATAATTTAATACATTATTAGAATTCATTTATTACACATGTTATGAAATCTCAATTAATGGTTTCTTAAAAATATGAAAATTCCTTCTAAAGGTATCATTTCCACAACATAATCCATGACTTCTTAGTTATTAATTTTCATGGTATCAATGTTAATTTTAAACATCCCTCTCATAAAAAGGATGTATTATTATAGTATAATTTTATAGAATGGCTCAAAAATAAATATATATTATTCATCTAGTGAAAACCATGGCCCATTGTGTTTTCATTTTCTCTTTAGTTATATTCAACCTAATGTCATCAAATTCCTCGATAGACCATGCATAATCTCTTCATCTCTTGAATTTGATAAGTTTTTCATCATCAACTCAATTGATAATTCGAATAATCAATGCTGGATAATTATTTTATATAATGAGATTCCACCACCATTGTGTATGCCATTAGGACACGATCTATCCATCTCCCCTAATTGATGACTACAAAATAGATTTTATTCTTTGATCTTTTTTCATCCATTGACACGATCATCACTCAAGTCTTTTAGAGGGATACATTCTTATAGATGACCTATCCAATAAGGGTGTAAACATTAATAATCTCATTTAGTGTAGTGAGATTTTTGATAATCTTCATTTGCATCATAAAAGATATTGTTGTAATACTCCCTATATTAGACTCGTGTATCATTTTATTATCTTCCTAGAAAGAGGATATATACTTATTAAGAGGGTCTCATATTAATCGACATATATGACACTTTCCACAGTTTCATAGAATATATTATGTTACTTATCATTACCCTTGTTTTTATATACCATAATCAAATATTTTGTATAAAATATCATTCCCAAAACCATTGTAAACTCAAATACATTAAACCACAAATGCATTATATATTGCTCCAAAAAAATTCTTTATATTAATTCATTAAATTTATTAATCAGTATTTGATAAATTGAAAAAACTAATTTATATATCATAATCCCAAAATTCAGTAACAATTACCAAATTATTAGGGACTAATTTTCACTAAATATATAATCAATTTCATTTATATCAATATAATGAAACTCTACATTCTGAAAATAAATAAATCATTTATTACCTAAAAATAAATAATATATTAAACATAAGAGTTATCTATATCTCAATCATGTTTTCTTTGGCATTAATCTATAAAAATATATATTTTTCATAAAATAACATTTCAATGTTATTGATAACATTTCATATTTACATCAAAACCAAATACGCCGAAATACTAAATAAAAATGCAATGATATTTCACAAAATACAAATAAATTTTTAAATATACAAAAAAATAATTCATAAATATAGACCAGTAATGGAAGTAGCTATGATTATAATGAATTAACTAATCTTATAATATAATTCTCACTAACTTCTGTGAGATTAATAAACCCTATTTTTCATCATAAATGGAATATAACAATATTATCAATGTTTTATGTATGATCCTTTATTTACTTATATAACATTTTTTATAGATACATGAATTTCTCATATTCATTTCTTAGTTCATGTATCAGTCAATTAAAATTCCCCAAAATGGTTATCAATAAAATCATATTAAATGAACATAGAGATATAAATACTCAATTATAATATGTCAACTAGAATGACACCATCATTTCAGCCTTTGATAATAATATTTCTATACTATTTTCTTCATATTAGGTTCAAATGTTCTTATAGAACTAATCTACTAAAGTAAATGTGAATTAATTCCTTTATAATATTTTTTGAAAATATTATTCTTGACATAATTATATCCACTAGGAATGTCTATCTAGGAGTGTATTAATATTCACACTCATCACGTACCAGAGTAAATATCAACTTAATTATCAATCATCCATTTTCAGGGTGATTACTGCTCGATTCATCTATTAGATAGAGGAATCCACATGATACTATCTAGTTAAGCATGAAATTTATTGGGAAGCCACAAACTCATGTTTATTCCAAAACATTGGTACATTATCTCTAATTATACTTTTTACAGAGAATTTTCCCTACTATTTTCACTAATTTTCTTTTATCCTGATCATGAAAACATTCTGTATAACTTTAACTAACCTAAAATGTTATTTATACCATTGAAATATTGATGAAACTTAACCTATAGAAAATAAAATACATTTATAACACATATTTATCTTCAATAAATAATAATATGTCATTGTAATTTATCTCAACAATTACCTAATACTAACTATAGAACCCCAAACCCAGACTCCCTATTCTTGTGCAAGAAAAAATTATTTATATGTCTTATTTTATTTTAACTAAGAAACCCCATAATATTTTCACAAAAATTATATGATTTTGAAGTAAATTTTTTTCATAATATGCTCCCATGATCTTTATCTTTTAGTGTTCTGGAGATTTATGAAAAATATTTAACAAATAAAACCATTGTCCATTGTATAAAAATGATATTTTCCATTATAGTTGACACTAAATAACAAATAATAAGTCATAAATATCTCCCATAAATCCTCCTTGGAAGATGATATTCTAAAAAACCTATTCAAAATAATTCCATTCATGTACTAGTGAAAAAAACATAAGAAAGTGTTGAGATCACATACCCAATAAGGGAAAACAAAAGAAATAACAATTGAATATCATAAGTGGTAATAAGCTGATAATATGGGTATATTAAAGAAACTTAAGGAAGTTAATACTGAATAGAAAATTGATCATAAATATTATCATGAGGCTTATACTAACAAAATACATTCACAAAAAGTGTACGAACACCATAGTCAATAAACATAATCGATGAAATTTTACAAATTCATCGTAATAAGTATAAAATTCTGAAACATCATTCAATTATCGCATAAAAAATAACACAGTGGACCATTGACTTAATTATCCACTCCATCCCTTACCATGAACTAGGGAAACTAAAATGTACATGCACTTATCTATCTCAACATATATAAACATATATCAAATAAATTATAGAGTGATATAGGACCCCACCCATCATCAACCATATATATGAGTTCCTCTTAAACCTAATATTTAATCATATCATAATGAACCCATGGAAAATGGGTTTCATATCTCACATTAAAAATATATATGATAATAAAATAGGTTTTATATACTTTTCAAATTGAATCATCTATGAAAAAAATTTCATAATTCCATCTAGAATCATAACCTGATAGTCATGTTGAAAACAAATGGTATCCAAGGATGGTCTGTAAAATTTTCAGTAAATACATTTTAATCAAGATAATATATAATTTGGTATTTACATAGCATAGTAAAAGTGTATATGGCTATGTTAATAATTTTCATAATCAATCAGCCTATGGATTCTGGAAAAAAAATTAAATAGAGAGTGTTCTCATCGGATTAACATTAGAAGATGAATCACATTTATACATAGTAGATGATTAAGAAGGTAAACCAAAATAATGAATATTTCTTCCAAAAGATAAGGAGACATCTAGTGAAATAATGAGGATGATACCAATTAAATAACTTCATTATAAAGTATAAAATGTGTAGAATAATGTGGATTTACATAAAACCCATTTTCTCAGAGAACTGGTGAAAATAATTTTGCAAATAAGAAACTGCAGTTGATCTTTTCTAATACACCTAATTAAATAATTTTTTATAATTCTATAAAAAAATTATTTCCTTTTATAAATCCATTTAATATATAATATATGTTTTATCTGAATGAAAAAAATGGTAAAAATAAATTTTCACATAGAAATTGTACAAAGGATTTTCTTTTTACCAATTATGGAAATCAACCCATTCAAAAAAGTATTAAATAATTTTATGTAAAAAAATTAAATAATAGTTAAATGTAGTTACAATATATTTTCATCCATTTTTTGTAATTAATATTTTGATATCCATAAAATGTGGATTTGGGAATAAAATAAATTACCTTTCAATATTTTTTTTAAAAACACCCTTGTGAAAAAACACACCACTTAAAAATATCATAAAACATCTATTTTAAGGCAATGAAAAGGGTAAAATCATAGCAAGGATATATAAGTGAAGATAAAATGTTTCTTATCACATAAATAATGATTTAGATAATTCCCCATTTGGGTTATCACATTTGAAAGTTTATGACATTAAAAATAAATTTGGAATATAAACCTCACAATAAGAGTGGAATTATAATGAAACCCTTGAATAAGATAAAACATAAGGTTGATCATAATATATATTCAATAAAATATAATTGATACGCTAATTTATAAATGGTTAATTTAATTCAATAATTTAAGGAAATGATTCTGCACAACATCATACCTATATCTTGGAATTAAAAATAGAGAAAAATAAAAAATAAAACATTCATATCAAATAAATCAAAATCAATGTAATGGGAGGACATTATATGGATATTCAAACCCAAGTAATTATATGAATATGGAAAAAATAATTCATTACACATTAATCCTACTGTATTAAATATTTCATGGGGTACAATAAGAAAATTTTCTGAATAATTAAATTTTTGAAAAAATTAATTACCATCGTCATAACTTATTTTTCACATGTTATTAAATCCTATATAATAACATTATGGTTATTAAAAATTTTAATAAACTTATTATTATTATTCCCAATGATATTCATTGTTTATTATCCAAATAAATATTTTTATATTTGTTTGTTATTTTTTTCCACTATTTCAAAATTTATATATATTCAAGTTTATCCAAAATGTACTCAATGTATGAGTGGTAACTTTAAGTGATCCTTTTTGGAAGTTAAATATACTCTGACTATTTATTTAAATACCACTAATAGAATACTTAATATTATATATATTAAAACCCTAAAAATCCTTTATGAGCTATTATTATCCAATATCACCATTAATTTTGATTCGAAATTCATTTGTGATGGAAATTTATATCATTGTTCATGAAGGGGGATAAACCAACAAAAACATGAACCTTCTATAATTAAGGGATAAGTATGATTTTGGGGTGATTTTATATAATAACACCATTAAATAAGTTTAATCAAATTATTTTTATTTTATTAAAGATTTTAATAAAATTTTAAAATATCTATGAAAATAAGACATAATAGATGATAAAATAAGAAATATATCATAGTCATGGAGGTTGTAGTCTGCACGAATGCAAGTTGGAAGTTTTCATTTTTTCATAAAATATGAGGAAGGTAGGGAATGGTTTTTAGTTTTAAGACCATTATAATGTTTTTAAATATTATATAATATAGTTTATTACAAATTTATATCCATAAATGATAGCCTGTTAAAAAAAATTATACATGTCATTCCAATAGGCAGCACTCTACACACTCGCATGATGAAATTTTTATTTTTCAACAACTTGGGTAGATAATATATAGATATAAATTTTTAAATTATGAATAATAATTTTATTATATATACAAAATTTATTTAATATTAAAATAATTTTAATATTTCATGATATAAGGTTTTTAAAACTTGATGATGTTGATTCATGGAGGTGGTACTCTGTACATACTTCTTTTAAATATTGTTATGATGTTATTAGATCATGTAAACAAACAAATAAACTTGTTACATTGATATAACAAAATATTTTTAGGTGAATTATATTTATTTCATTATATAAGTGTTTTTATAAAAATTTTATATTAGTTATATTAAGAAGAAAATTTTATGATGGATATAATACTTTTGTCAAGATTATGAGCTTTCTCTTAGAGACCTCCTTGGGAATGGAGACCTTATGATTAATAATGGTTTCCAAAGGCTTAAGGAAGTGGGAGAGGAATCTGGTTTTAAAAAATTGATTATATTTAGGATTAAAATGAATATATTTTTTGTAATGTGAACTAATGGAATGATCCACATTTATAAGTTATGTGAATAGAAAATTTAAATCTCCTTTTAAATTTTCAATAATGTAAAGTTGCTATTGAATAGTAATAGTATAACAAAGCTCATAAAGGTTAAATTATGTGATTTTTAAATAAAACAAAAGTCAAAAATATATTTGGAAACATATTTTTATGATTTTTGTATTCATTTACACATAGTAAATGTATTTTTACCATTTTTACATTTACCAAGGTAATTAATTTTCATCCTTAGTAATTAATTTTAATGAAATAATTTAAATTGTAAATCATTCCTAAATTAATTTTTTATATATAAAATTATTATAAAATTTTACTAAGTAATGTTTCTAAAACTGTGAAATGTTAATTTTAATAAAAATACACATAACATGTTAAATTAGTTTTTAGGAAAAGTGTGTTTTCAAGCATAAAAGTTATTTGTAACCCAAAGAAACCAATTTTTAAAATTTTCATGACCTATAATGGTTTAATACAAATATAAAAAATTAATTTATCTTAATATGAAAATGAAAATATAATTTTACCATTAAAATAGATAATAATTAGAAAATGTCAAAGAAAATTTTTATTAGATTTAATGTAACCATTTTATTTTATAAGATTAACCATAGAATTTATAAATTTTAAAAAATATATTTATATTACAAAAAAAATTTCATAAAAATATATTTTATCAAATAAATGTTTTCAATAAATTCAATACCTTAATTTTTATTGATAATTTAATAAAATGAATCATTTTTGGAAAACAATATTTCTTTATATTAAATGAATAACAGTTTTTCATAGATTATTAATTAATCTCATAAATATCTGAAAAACTAAAAGAAATTTAATTTTTAAATGAGAAACTCAAAATTAATTTTACTTTATCAAATTGAAAGACTAAAATTTGAAATTTTAGTTTTTGATGTAAAATAAAAAATTCATTTATTGAAAAATAAAATTATTTAAACATTTTTTTATCATATTATTATTTCATAGAGTTTTTATTAATATAAAGATAAAACATTACATTATATATGGAAATATGGTAAAATATCATTAAAATTTGATATATTTGGTGTATTAGGATAAAATTTGTAAGAAATATTGAAACTATTTGAGAAGGAACAATTAAATCAGATTTATTATTTATCCTCCGTAATATTTTTTAGTCAAATAATATTTTCTTATAATATATAATTTATTTAATATATTTTTCTAAATAATATTCATTTATTAGGTTACATATTATTTATTATTGGTTGTGTGTATATAAACATTACCAAACATAATGTTTATTTATGGGAAATTTTCTTGAATGAAATATCATAGATTGTAATATATTAACTTCTTATTAGGGATATATCTATGAATTATAATTAATTAGATTAATAATATATGAAATATTATGATTTTACATAGTATGATGAAATATTTTTTTATCTTAGAATTATTTTCATAGTTATTGAATTTTCCAGAGTTGTTGACTATTAAGAATGTTTATAGACTACAAAATTATTCTTTTTAGAACATTAATTATATAATAAAATTATAATTTACCCGCTTGAAAAGATTTATAACCATTTATAAATATTTTGTTTGAAAATAAAAAAAAATTGAAATCAATCGTTCCATGTCGGTGATTGTCTACACATGTGCATGGTTACTAATTTTTTCACATATAATGGGGTAAATTTATATTATATTTTAAAATATAATAAATTAAAATATGTGAAAATTATCATACATATTTAATAAATTATTAATTAGAACGAGATGTGTAAGGTGTTAATGACACAAACATATTGCTTTGTGGAGGGGATAGTCTGTAGATATGCATGAATTTCACTTGTGATTTCATTAATTGAAAATGGTAAAGGTGGATAAAAGATATTCCAATAGAATAACATAAATAAGTATAGAAAATTAATATTTTCATTAAATAGGAAAGAGAAATACATATTTTTAAGAGTAATTTTGAAAAAAAAATCAAGGAGAATTAGTAATAACATTGAGGTCATTGGATTTCCGATGGGGGCCTCCTTAGAAATTTATTTTAGGGTTTTATCTGCAGAATAGAATCAAAAAAGGATAAAACGGAATTATAAGGGAATGAAAAAACAGAGTTTCTAAAACAACCAAGAATTTTATTAATTAAATTTCCCCTTGGAATATATAATTATATCATATATAATTATACAATATTATATAATATTATATAATCCACGCGTACCTCGTGGTAAAACAAACTTTATTTTATTACATTAATTTGTTAATTATGTTTAGAGAATAAATATTTACATATGAATTGAAAGTATAATAAGAAAAAATAAAAAATGATATAAAATTTATAAGAAAATTTGGATCTTCTTGATCCCTCAGAACAATCACACTCATGGACATCACTGAAGAAAAGAAGGAGAATATTTGTAATGTAATATTAATTTTGAAAATTAAAATTAAAATATATTATGGAGAAAAAATATAATTTAATGGATATTGAATGAAATAAAAAATAATATATATAATGGTTGGAATTGTTATGATCATTACAAATATGAAAATTGAAATAGTAATTGGGGCATTGGTTTAGTAATTATATCATTAGTATAGTAATATGATCCTTAATAATAGTTACCTAATCATTAGAATAGCAACCTAAATTATTTAAATTTGATATTATATTTATGTATAATATCAAATGATAATTTTACATATTCATATCATGATACTTGAAAATAATTGTTATAAATGAAATAATAAGTGTTTATTTCTCTATAAAATAGAAAATTTTCATTTTCATTTTTTATCAAATATAATAATTTAAAAGAAATTTTAATTTCATAAAATGGGTTTATAAATTAATATTTCTTTTTATCATAATTACAAACACATTTTATTAGCCCATAAGTAATTTTTCATAAGGTACAAAAATTCATTATAATATAAGAATTGGAATTTTTCTAATAGATAAAGATTTTATATAGACTTTTAATTTCCCATATATTGATAACATTTTCATAAAATTGAATTCATTTCTGAAATTTAAATATTGAATGAAAAATCTGGGTTAATGTTTTGCTTTATTAAATAGTTTAATTGTAGTTGATTAGTGTAATATAGCATACAGTGATTTTTAACATTATAAGATAAATACCTGAATTCATGAGTCATGGAAGATGTATGAACCCATTGGTTAGGAGTTAAATGAAAAAAATTACTTTATATAGTCATAATAATCAGTACAATTTGATGTCATAATCCAAAATATTAAACTAATAAATATACCATAAGGGTTGGGGTCAAACCCCTTTATTAAAAAAGAAGAAAAAGACAACAGAAACTCCTTTTGAAATGGGTAAGGGGAAAACCATTACATGCCCATGGGACCAGAGGGATAGCCACAAAAAAACTGTAATAGCCTAAATTTCTGGAGGGAGATAACCCATTAAATGACCAAAGGAAAGAGATCAAATCATAAGATATAAATGACTACATCCAAAACCTTCAATGATGGAACCAGAAAACAACATGAGTGAGAAACGGAACCATACCATAGCATCGCGAAACAAAACTGAGGAAGAACTTCCGTGAATAATTGTGGTAGCCCATCCTATCCCATGAACCTGCCACCTTCTTCCTCTGAAAACTGAAAGACAAGACAAGAAATGATGCCATCGAACTGTAAAAGAGATGCTCCGCCAAATTGAGTTGTCTTTCCAACGATCAGATTTACCTTTCTCCATTGAAAACTGATGTTAAGACAAAACATGACACCGCCGCACAGAAAAGGAGATCCATCGCCATGAATGAGCCGGATTCTAAAAGACCCATGTCGAGACGATACCAGGACGTCACCGTGAAGGGAAGGTCAGGAAGCCAGAGCCAGATTCCAGAACCGTTGATGTTGCGACCGCGTTCACCATCGCTGAAAACCTCAAGTCGAGCCGAGATCTATCGCCTGAAGACCTGAGGCAAGCCAAGGAAGAAACCTCATCTTGGAAAAGAGATCCGCAGTAGAATATAAATCCACCGGTGCCTTCTTCCCTGGATTTGTACCGCCAAATCCCGCTGCACTCTGATGACCTATGTCGCCGCCAGGAAGGAAACCGCAACCCTAGAACGCTTTCAAAAGTGGATCTCCTGAGAGCACCCCATTTATACCCAAATATATTCCTAATACCCTCCTTCATTTTTATGTGATACATTTCCCATTCAAATTCAATTTCATGGATGCTTATCGCGTAACCTCTATGATGTGGGGTCCAAAAGAAGAGTTAAAATGCTCGAAAAACCTGTTTTAATTTTATTATTCTTCTGCCATCCAGTTATGTTTTCAATCAATCTAAACATAGTAACATTAAAATAATAAAAATTCATATATTTTGTTAATATTTTTTAATATAAATCATCTACTATTACCATAATTTATTATAAAAAACTATTTTCATAATAGTGTTGGTTCACCCAATGATTGAACAACGCACTTCGTTTTTATCCTACCCCAACAAGGATTGTTATGAAAAATATATTATGATCAGAATATTTTAACAATTATTATATAATGTATTCAATATAATATAATTTATTAATAATAATTTAATTAAAACGACATATATAGTTCATGATGACCATTAAAACAGGATAAACTATCTAACCATATAATATTAATTTTTTTAGAAAATTAATAACCCCTAATTCATATCACATATTGATAGATTAGTAAATTAATATTTATAGAATAAATGAATATAATTTCATTTCACATTGGGATTTGTATTGAAAATTTACAATAACATCCATTATTATCCACATGTCATCAAGTATTTGAATCATGAAATAAACACCCTCACAATATGAAAATGGTTCATTGTATCTCAATAAAAATATTGAAAATGAACATTATAAATTTTTCATAAATAAAATATATATAGAATAAGATAATATTAATGTAATTAATTAGTGTAATTTTATTATTAATGAAATTAATATCAAGTGTATAACTATTCTGCATCATAAGCTATGGGATCTCTCTAACCCACCCTATTTCTTTGGGTTATGACTCATCTTCCTTGCGCAGGGGCCATGCTATTATGACCCATCTCTATCTTACTTTCTTTTATATATATTCAATATTATAAATTATTATAAATTATATATACATTTCTCTTATATATCAGTCTAATATATTATCCCTTATTCTTTTGGTTTACCACAATTTATAAGTTCTTATATCAAATTCCTTCTTTAAAGTCAACCTGAGAAAGGGTAACTTTTTATCGAGTAATCTGTTTATGTGATTATCATTAATGTCATTATTCCTATTCATTGTTTCATTAAAAAAATATTTTTTTATTATAACCAATATTTATTACCTCTTTTTTAAAATAATAATCATTATTCATTCTTGAGACACCTTTAACTAATTTCCTAATATACTATTTTCAATATTCATTTATATATAAAATTAATAACCCCTTCATACATACATTATATTTTGATACATATGAATTTTTAATCTCATATAAACAAAAAAAAATTCAATTAATTATTCTATTTGGAAACATTATTAAATATATTTTGATTATAATATGAGAAAATATTGTGTGACCCATTTTTTCCATGCATAATTATTAGAATTATCTCTTATATTGATTTCCTTTTATGGAATATATTAGAATGTAAATGTTGTCATGGATTCATTTATATTGAAGTGTAATTTATTGTGTAATGATATTATCCCAGGAGATATTATTTATCGGTTGATTGATTAAACCTAATCCATAATGGAACTTTATCAACTTTGTGGTGTTGTCTTGGAACATAGTCATGACTTATAAATGTGTCATGTTTCATATTTAAACCACATTAATATGATTTTATGATCTTATAAAACCATGTTTTTTATTTTATTCTCCCATTTCAATATTTATTATCTTTATCGTTTATTATATCATTTTATACCATTTTACAAACAAATTATAATTTATTGCCATATATATTCTTATACTGGGCTTTATATCCCACATTTTTATATTATGTATTCCTTATGATAAAGACTATAGTTTTTGGATCTCAAATTGATTTATTATGTTAGTATGGAGACTAAATTATATTCATTTTATTTTTATTTCATATTAATGTTTTATGCTCCAAGTGTTAAAAATACACTAGGCCTTTTGATCATCTCATTGTATATATTACATATTAATGCTAAACATATTGTAATGATATATGTAAAAATGATTTAGTCATTATAGTTTGTATTAATGTAAGGACTTGTTTTTTATGGGGATAAGGAAAATAAATACATTAGTGATTACCCTATTGGTTTTGTCTACATATTGGGAAATTTATAAAATCTTAGTAAAGTATAAAGTAATTGGTTTCCAATAAATTAAATCTATATCAAGAAACTAAAATTGGATGTGTTTATATAAAGGTTATTCCTACAAGTAATACAATAAAAATAGTAGGATTCGATGTTAACATTATCATCACCTAGTGCACGAAAGACTGTATTAACTACAAACCTAATTTAACACACCCAATTTGTATTTTAAGAGAAATTCATAAACACATTATGATCCCTTATGAAGTAATTAGATAGATTGTAATATAAGGAAAAATAATTCAAATATTATCATGTATGACTCATAATGAAACCTTATAACTCATAAGTTAGGATATACAATTAATTTATAATTTATTTCTTCTCTATACATAATTGACCAATTCACATTACTTTTATTTTGAGTATTCTCAATACTTTTCCATTTCATTTTTTTAGTTAATGGAAAAAAAGGAGGAACCATGATAATAAAAATGTAATAGGAAATGTGA
Organism: Viscum album; assembly: GCA_963277665.1. Classification (NCBI taxonomy): domain Eukaryota; kingdom Viridiplantae; phylum Streptophyta; class Magnoliopsida; order Santalales; family Viscaceae; genus Viscum; species Viscum album. The sequence continues at coordinate 412,268,508 of OY728156.1, forward strand.
TGATTTACATAATGAGATTAATAGACTTCAAGAATTGGGAACTTATATCTTAATGTATTTACTGGATTATCTAACTCATGTTATAAATAATAAATTGAATTTTATGGAACACCCTCCTTCTCCTTTGAAGATGTAGGAATCGGTCTAGTTATTTATTCCTCAAAGGCCTCCTTCCATTATTGGATACTTAAATTCCATCATCATGGAACAATGGATTAACTCTACGGAAATTATTTTTATATCCTATGATGCTCGGAAAAAGAGAAACTCTTTTGGTCATTTATTGCATGGAATTTTAAACTAATCATTAGTAGACAATAATAAAAAAATGAAGTAAAAAAGTGGAAATTGATTCCATGGAAATAGAAGGATTTAATAAAATAAATCTCAAAAAAATATATTTGGAAATCATATCAAAAAAAAGAGAAGGATTTTCTTATACTGATGAAAATAGAATATTAGTATAATTGGATGTATGTGAAAAAATTACGAGGATTTTATAGTATGACTTTATCTTTGTCATCAACAATAAAAATAAGCAAGAATACTTATTTACTGAAATAAGGCCAGGTCTATGAAAATATTTTGGATGTTAGACTTTCAGAACTACTAATATATTTTCTTTGTTTCCATTATGGGTAGGAAGGATATTTGTGACACTTAGTAGCCATATGGGAATGAAGATAAAAAACATAAAATATAGTTTAATTTGAAGTATCAATAGATAAATCACATGGATTAATGAAATCCAAATAACCCATATGTCCATAATGTTATAATAATTATGATGGAAATAGTCTAATGGGATCTATCAGATTATCCGTGATTCAATAAGTGTGGAATCTGGTTAGACAATACCAAAGAGAGATAAAGGGACCCACTAATGTATTGGAAAAAAATAAGGTCCAAATTATCATATTCTTGAATGATTGATTCAACTACTTGTAATATGATTATTATGAAATATAATTTTTTAATAAAAAGGTTATTGAAGAAAATAAATGACAATAACATCTTAGTAATATAGAGAATGTATGGGAATTTGTTATCACTACTAAAGTGGTTGATCTCATCAACTATTTGGTGATAGATACTCTAGTAATTCATTGAATAATAGAGAAAAAAATATTTTATATTAGTCATTCATATATTCATATCATGAAATGTTATATTATATATTCAAACACCACCTCAAAATAATGGGTTTAGTAATCTTTAAGAATTATAAATTGGGAAATTGTTCTATTCCTTGTATATAACTCCTACTAAGTTATGTTTTTTGGAATAAACACCCCAAAATTTCTTTTTTTACTTATTTCCGTGAAATTTTATATTATATCTGGAAATATACTACTTATCCTAACAAATATCCAACATCCAAGATTAGTGAAAGGAAATCACTATTCACATCCTATATCATCCTCAGATTTTATATAAGTGAAAAGAGTAGGCTGAATCTCTATTGGAATATTTTTATCAAGTTTTCATGTTATGGAATTATAATAAGGCATATTGTTTTTATTTAAACCCCAGTAGACTATAGTTAGTGTCTACTTTTTGCTGTTTTAATAAAATAAAAGGAATCACATCTTGAAGGTATGAATAGTTTAGTAGTATCGGTAATTTGTATACATACATTACATTCACATTATATTTTAAAACGAAAAAATGAAAATGAAGTTTTATTGTGAATTCAATTATTCCGGACTGAATATTCATGCATTTTAATGAAAAAACATCATAGTATAGTTGGGAAAATAGAACAAGAGAGAGGGTGATCTCAAATACTCAATTAAGAATTAGATTGAGAATATTTTTGATCTTCCTCCCAATATTGCTGACATGGTGGAAAACTATGACTCTCTAGAAGGTGATGAGTTTCTTCTATGGTAACCTAGTACACACCTGATCATTTATTCTAAAGGATACTACAATCATATTATTCATTGTAATAGAAATGGGATTGAAAATTTCAATAAAAAATTGAAGACGCCCTCTCATTTTACCCGGCTGTGGCACCTGTACCTTAACAAATTACCTGGGGATGAGAATACATAGTGAGTTAGAATCATCCTGTGTTCCAGATATAGCTTATGACACCAACAATGAGAGGATCTGAACCATCTCTTCTTCTCCTGCAACACATCTAATGCACTTTAGATATATGTCTTTGTACTCTTTGAAGTGACTACTCAGAATTCAAATGACATTTATAATTTTCTTCTGGCCATTTCTACTGTGCAACCCTCGAAGAAGGTAAGGATTCCCTTTCTGGTGGCCTGTGCAGAGGTAATCCAAATTATCTGGACATACAGAAATAAGAGAATACATGATGAATCAGTCCCCAACCGCAATGATGCTATACATCCTATAATGTTTTTGATTCAAAAGTCCATTAACATGTATAAAGAATGCTGGAACAACTCGGTTTATGACCTTTCAGTCTTGAGAAGACTCAAAATCGCAGTTATCTTTCCAAAATCCTTAGGATCCATGGATGTTTTCTGGTTTCCTCCTTTCAGAGGATGGGAAAATTCAACACACATAGCTCTTTGAAGGGAAATCTAGGACCTACTGGCTATGGTATTGTCTTCCAATATCATAATGGAGACTTTCATGAGGGGGAGAATAGTACTTTTGGAAATACTACAGCTCTTACTGCAGAGATTTTGGGCCTCATCAAGGCATTTGACATTGCACAACAACGAAACTGGAGTGTGGTCTGGTTTGAAAGAGACCCAGTTTCAATTGTTAAAAGTAGTTTGGATGGGGAAAATACATCTTAACTGGAAGCTTACAAGCACATGGAACAAATGTATGAGAATTATAGCATCAATGAACATCATTATCACACACATATATCGTGAGGCAAATGAATTTGTGGACTGGATTGCTAAGAAAGGGGTCTCTGAGGGGAACTACAAAAACTACCAGGAAATACCTTGTGAGGTGATGACCATTATTCAATGAGATAAACGTAAGCTTTCTTATTTTCGACTGTTGTAAAACTACTTTTCTTTTAATTTTGAGCCTTGTTGCTTGATTTTTTTAAAAAAATAGTTGATGATTATTCTATGAAGTATAAAATTATCATGTATCTTGCCTATAATTATATAACCATAGGTATTTTTTCCATTATATCTATATACATGGGTATTTTCTTTCCAAAAACCATATTTGGTTTGTCTTACAAGACATATCGATGCTTTGAGGGGCTATATCATACCCCGTCAATCAAAAAAAACCCAATAAATTCAACATAACAAAGGGGTGAAACAAAATCAATATAAAATTGAATATTAAAAAATTTAGATATATTTTTAATATTTTACCTGATTAATAAACGAAAATATAAACTATCCATTGTAAAATGAATAGTATCACTATAGTACATCCCTGGTTAAACTGATCATAAACCATATGGAGAGAAAATTTGGATGGTATTATTGTGGTAAATCCCCTTTAAAAATAAGTAACATAAAATACTATCTTATTATAAGTAAAATTATTGCTTAATATTTAATAGATAATTTATTAATTCAAATAATATTTTTTTTAAATCACACTATTTATTTTAGAGTTAAAAAATAGTAAAATATTGTTCATGAACATTTCATTGAAAATAAAATTTAAATAATAATAATGTATATAATATTATGAGAAACACATTCCCTAAAAATAACGTGGTATTCATGAAAAAATATGCTTTAATTAAATGATATTGATGAGGTTAGGTAATTCCATACATACTATATTTGAAAAAAAAATAACATTACATTTTGACTTAAAAAACATTGAAAATGTCAATTGTTTAGAAAATGATAAGAAGATTATTTTCAAAGCAATTAATGAAATTAACACATGGGTAAAATTAATTTCATAAATCAATTGGATAATTCAAAAAAATTCTTAAATTTTTTTTACAAAAAATAGTTTATATAAGAATGGATTTATAACTGAGGAAATATATAATGTCATATTATCTTAATACTTTTCTTAATAATTTTAAGTAATAAACATATGAATATGGTTATATTTCATAAAATATTTCATTAATTACTATATTATAATACAATAGATTTATTTTAATTGATTAATACTATATAATTCTATAAAATGAAATAGAAACAACAAATACTGAATAATGATGATATTAAGAAATAAACTCTTACCACTTTGTAACTTTTTAACCATAAGCCCCATAAAATAAATAATTATAACTAAATTAATAAATACCATGATTATTAATAAATTCACGATATAACATACAAAAATAGTCAGTATATGAATCACAAAAAAATCACTGAATAATGGGTTTTCCCTATTGAAGTAAAATTGAGAGGAGAAACCCTTCTCTCACACTTCATTTTGGTTGAACATATAAAAATATGAAACATAGTGGTTTTAAACATTTTTTTATATATTTTAGAACCATTTTAATATTTATAATATCCTATATTATCATTTCATAACATCTTATATCCCATTCATAAATCATATTTCATTCATAGAATTATTTCATGTGTTAATTGTCATGTTTTTATATTTTAATTTTGTCTGAAAAGATAATTGTTTTTCAAGTATTGCATAATTTAATGATCTCAAAAATATTAATCAATAGATTATATCATAATTTTAAATGAATTAAAATTTTAAAACCAATCATGAATGATGGTTATGAAAAATCAACATTGATACAGTCATAGAGATGGTAGGTTGTACATACACATGAGTAACGTTTCCATTTAATAATGATAATTATTAAATGTGCTTATGTAATATTTTAAATTTAAAAAATTATAATAATATAATATATATCATTTTAATATTTTAAATATTCTTACATTATCACATTCATGATTTATTTTCTAGTTATTTTTTGTACCTAAATTTGGTCTAGATTTTTCCTTGGGATTCTATTTGAAATTTTTAAGAAAATAGGGAAATTTTGGAAGGCAGGTCCATGTGCATGGTTTGTGCATGGTTAGTTGTAACTATATGCAAGTCTAGGACACCGTGTGGTTGGAGGAAGTACCTACCTCATGGATTCCACACATATAGGCTCTATTTTTCAAGTAACTGTGTGTAGTCCTCTAGTCAGACAGAATGATTTGCATGGTTATCGCACAGTTTCCCAAACTGTGGGGAATAACTGTGAGAACCTACCATCACATTAAAAATTACCATCTTTTTTCTCTCCTCTTAGTTTTAACCCCTTTTCCCAAATATTTTCACTCAAGTCAAGATCCCAAACCCTTGTTATGTATTCCCTTCCTTTTACCTCCCTTAGGGCTCAATTTTTGCTCCAAATTTGGTGTGGTTCAACCACGAATATTTGGGTATGTGCCTTCTCCCCTCTTTTCCGCCCTTAATCTAGGGTTTCACCCCTTCGATTTGGGTTTTCCTTCTTCCCTAGTCCTAGGGTTCTGAGTTTACGGTTATTCCTTGACATTGATGGAATGATATCCTAATTTATGGTTCGATCATCCTCTTTCTTGGCGCTATTGAGGTGTGTAAAGGGCTTCACATTGGATTTTGGTGTTTCACCACAAATGATATGTGGTTATATACATAAATGTTCTTGATGACTATTTTTTGATTTCGTGAGTTTTGTAGCACATTTTATAATTTATAATTGTGGTGTGAATGTATTTTTTCAAATTTTTTAGTTGTGAAATTTATTTTCAAATGGGTTTTCTATGCTAAATTGGTGGTTTCTTGAATTTATTCTTTATTATGATCATTTCAAATGATTTATAAGATGATAAAATGTTATAACAAATTGTGTATTAGGTGTGAACTATATTTTTTAAATCCTTTGGTATGAATTAAATTCTCGAAGATGGTTTTTCTGTGAAATGGTGATATTTTTTTGTTTTGTGCCTTGTGTGGATTATTATATATAAATGTGGCCACAAATGTTTTTTGTGAAACTTGTATGATCACTCAACGGGAATCTTTGGAATATAAGAGGGTAGACTAGGAATGATGGCTATTGATTCAAAATTGGCTACGTCCTGGTAACACTTATCAAGATTGACATTGAAAATACTAGATAAACATAATGACGAATTAATACCACTAGAATATTGGGTCCTTCTCCTCTCTAGTGGCTCATGCACGAGAAGGTGGATTATTGTTGTTTCTATGCCACCTTAAACAGAGATGTGAGGTTATAGTGTCCCTATAGATAGATAACACACATAGGGACTCTCCTAGGTTAGGTTCACATTGACCATTATGTCCTAACCATCATCATATGGTGTGGGACATGATATACATGAAAGGAAAAAGGTGTTTCATTAAACCTCATTTCCATAAAATATGTTACTTTAAAATTGTGTTCCATTAAATTGTTTAAGCGCATTATTTTCAATTATCTAATCTAGAAAATGTATTTTTCATATTAATGTTGAGATAATGGAATGAATTTTGTGTGGAATCATAATCAGAAATTGGTCACATCATTCTTTCACCTTTGGCTGTAAGGATACTTGGTTATGTTTGATACTAGTAAGGATAAACTCATTGGTGAAGGTTGATTACAATGATAGTGTTCTTTTTTGCAGGACATGTGGTGATGGCATGAAAAAGATTCTCCCCTTAATTATGGTGTTTTTTTGGATCTTGGGTTATGGTTCCTTTTCGAAGTAGTCCTATTTTTTTCTTTTTTATCAAATATGAAATCAAAAATTTTAAAACCATTTAAGGTCTTGTTGGTCGTGTTTTCCATCTTTTTTTATTTTTATATTGTTTCATGTGTTGCGCTTTTATCTTCAAGTGAAATCATTCCCACATACTTGTATGGATACCTTATCACTTATTCCAGCCCATGGGGATCAATAAAAATCCTCTAGTTTTTCCATGGACTGGGTTAGGCACTGGGTTCGATGGGGACTCAACTTGGTTCGTGAAAAAATATTATAAGAGGAGGTTTTATCTCATTAGGTCATGTTATTTGGGATGAGTTTGAATATAAAATATCTTAGAATATTGGGACTCATAGTTCTGATTGCAAGTATGGTGCCTGGTGAGAACACCTCCTGATAATCCTTGAGCCTCCATGAGATTTTAAGACTCTCATTTGGATTCTCCTCCATGTGGGACATGCATGCTGCAGTCTGTATGTGTAAACTGGATGGGGGTGAAGTGGTTTTGTATTTGTGTTATCCTAGCACATTTGAGTTATCTTCTCTATTATGTTTCTATAATTTTGTAAGACTTGATATATTAATTATTTTCTGATGTGAATGTTTATTCTTGTAGTGACATGCCTCCCCATAATGTTCCCACGCAATAGTGGGAAGGAGTTGGAGAGAATTCTCCCTCCTAACATGATCAAAGGCTAGTAAATGTTGTGGTTCAGGTAGTTTTGGTTCTGGAACATGTAGTGGGTCATGCACCTACCCCAGTCAGGGATGCTAATACTGTCCACTGATATGATATGGCCAAGGAATTCGTGAAGAATATGCCTCTTACTTTTTGAGGTAGCTCAGAGCCTCAATAAGTGGAGGAATGCCTCCAAGGGATAGAGTGTTTTTAGAGTTCCTATTCACCCTTGAAGAGGTTAGGGTGAAAAAAATTACTTTCTATTCAAGGTTCCAATTCAATGTTGGTGGGATTCCATGATTCACGATGGAAAGCATGAGTAGATAGGCTGGAAGGACTTCAAGGCAGTCTTTAATGATCAATACTTCCTTGAGGTGATAGAATATGAAATATCATAATGGGTTATTGATCTCTTATAGGGAGACTTGATAGTGATGGAGTATGAAAAGAATTTCATTGAGATGGTTCGGTATGCTCCTGAGATATTTTACAATGAACAAATAAATCTCAGTGGTTTGAGAAGGGCATGCATCCAGAGATCTACACTCAGGTCTTCTTATTTAATGTGAATACTTATGATGAAGTGGTTGACAAATAATGTAAGGTAAAAAATTAACCTCAATGGCAGGTCATGTGCCTCTAGGGCCGTGTATGCAATGGTAATTTGTAGTTCATCAGAAAATAAGAGGAAGCAAGAGGAGCAAGGGACGAAGGGTGGAAGTAGCTCAGGACAACCTTCACGTTTTCCTCCCTCTATAACTTCTGATGTATGTTCAGTGGTATGCCACCAGTGTGGGAATGAGGGGCACACTTGACTATATTTTTTGTCTCCTCCCAAATCCTTTGAAAAGTGTGGAGAGTTGGGTCACTTGAAACAATATGGAAGGACTACACATTCTTATCCAGGTGGTGTAGGATTGGTGATATCCATGGGTATGACAACTCAGTCAAAACCATCTAGGACAGTGGGGTATCGGTCTAGTGGTTGAGACAGTAGGATTGGATCTTCTTTTGTTCAGAGTCTTCTTAGAGCAGAGCCTTAGGCCAATGTTCATAGCCAGACATGGAACAATACTAGACACATTCATGTGGTGAAAAAGGCACCAATGGGGATTAATGTGGGGCCGTCAACTATTTGAGGTACCATTATGATTTCATCATATGTACCTTCCATTATTTTTTATAATGGTTCATCTATCTCATTTATATCTTCTAATATTGTGAACATGTTCAATCTATAAACATATATTTTACCTCTTGTAGTGGAGTTTGTGATGCTGCTGGGATAGAGGAAGGAGCAATGCCTCAGGTGTCCATAGTGTGCGTTTTCCATGTTAGGGGTCGAGGTAGAGTGGGTTTTATTGGTCTTAGATATGAACTTGTTTAATTTGATCCGTTGAATAGACTAGATGGTGTGTTTTTTAGAACACATTTATTTTCATCGTTGGCGAGTTAGTTTCATAGAACTTGATGGAAGTGATCATGTTTTCCATGGAGAATGGGGCCCTCGGTCAGGTAGATCAGGATTTCTAATCCTAGAATTGGGTAGTCTTTCTTTCCATTTAGCATCTCTCTTTCTATAGGATGATTTCAATTCTCTTATGGATGGGTTACCACTTGTGATGGAGGATTTCACAGAGGTGTTCCCATTATATTTTGTGGGGATACCCCCAGAGTGGGATTTGGAGTTCTTATTCAATTTGATGCCATGAATATCAGATATCTCTTCCCTAATATCACATGTACCAATTGAAATGAAAGAAATAATTATGTAGATGGAAAATTTTGAATCCAGAGGATTCATTCACCCGAGTGTCTCTCTTTCAGCCACTCCTATTGTTTTAGAAAATAATGTTGATAGATATCTCCAATTATGCTTCAACTAATAGAATCTTATTAACCTAACCATCAATAACAAATACCCATTACCCTAGATTTATTACATGTTCATTTAGATGAAAGGGGTAAAAGTGGTTTTCAAAGTTCAAATTGAGTTTGGGTTATCACCATGTCAGGACGAAATAGAAAGATATCTCGAAGACTGTAACACCCCGAGATTTTATGAAAAATATTCTTTCAATTCCATTAATGTCTTGTGTTTTATGCTACACCAAGATTACCTTGCGCTATATGCAACACCGTATTAGCTTCTAGTATACACAACACTATTCTTGGATCGTGTTACACACAAATTTGATAGTAGTTATTCTATGCAAGATTGAGTATATATATATATATTCAATGTATAAATGAAATATGGTTGGATTCTGTTATACGAAACAATGATGGATTCTATCACAACACGCAACCTAGACTTGGCTTGCATTACACACAATTGCAACCTTCCTCGATAGCGTGTGTTGTACGCAATACCGGGTTTTACTAAACGATGATATATTATTATAATATTATTATGAACTATCTTTTCTGAATAGTATTAACTAAATTTTGAATTTTATAACATTATTATTCAATTTACACATTTTCTAGAACATGGTATAAGAACAAAATAAATTTTTCGGGTAAAATAAGTATTTTTCAAAAAATGCAGTTTTACTGCCTTTTGATGGCGCACCCACTTTAAATCCAAAATGTTTATAAGTTCAATTTGACAAAATAAAATTCTTCTTTGGAATCAATAAATAAAAATTTACTTTGAATAATTTTTTCATATTATTCTGGTAACTTTTATATTTTGATGAATAGTAAAAACACGCTATATTTTAATGAAAAACAACTTTTTTCATCGTAATAATTTATATGGTTAAATTATAATATTGAATGGTTTTAAAGTATAAATAGAATATATTTTTTTCATTTAATATAATTTATGTCATTAGCATTGATTTTATATTGAATTCGTAGGTTAAATCAATTCAATCTTTTGCAATGTTTTAAACAAAAACCCGTTTTCATTCGACAACGGGATTAATTTTACTTTAATTTCTGCAACTTCTGTGTATTGAATTTGAAAAAATGGATTCCATATTTGGAATCAGTGGGTCCAAATTATGTTAATAGGCTACTTTTTATTTTTGGGAATTATGAATAGTAACTACGGTAAATTTTATTTACCATAGTTAAAGGTAAATCGGGTAATTAAGGGTAAATATAAAATTATAAAATTACCATAACACATAACAAAATTATATTGGATGGATAAAAGTAAACCCATATCAACAAAGGGTCGGATTAGATTCATTTTATGGACTTTTGACCATGAAAATAATTTAATTATTATTAAAACCAAAGAAAGTGACGACATCTCACTCTCTTAAATCTTATAAGTATAATATTTTCAATTTAGTGATAAACATCATAAAACATAAAACATGAATAGTCTCCAGAAATCTAATAAAATTATCTACATCATGATAATTTATTTATAATTTTTAAGGATTATATAATTGTCATTAATGGTGATACATTAATGATACAGAAATTACTTATTAAGTGGAAAATAAGTAATATAGTTTTTATTGAAATAATAATACCCATTAAAAGGCCCAAAAACCTGAACCAAACTTATTGGTAGTGTATATATACACCTTAATCATCCAATTACCTAATATATAACCGTTTGGATCCTTATAAAAGTGATTATGACACTTATATTACTTTATTTTAAATGATGTCAAAGTTGTCACCTTCATAATTTAATAAATATAACAATTTAAATATTGTGATTTTAAGATGATAAATTGGATTAAAAGTATTATTGTGAAAGGTAATAGATTTATATTCATCTTAGGATTTTATTTTAAATTTTTATGAAACAAATCAGTATATTAAATAATTATACAAAAATGTTGTAGTAATTATTTTATTAAGAGATAAACCAAATAAATGGTTTTAAAAATAATAAAATAAATATTATATGAACTATTTAATGTGATCCACTAATTTTATAGATACATATGACCTTTTATTAATCTATTAAAGCTTTTATTTCGAACATATATTCTGTATATATTTTATTTAAATTCAAATAAATGAATAGTGTCAAAATTGACACTATTGTTATTTTATAAAAATAACATATTATAAAATTGTTTAAAAATCACAAAAATATTTAAAAATTATAAATTTAAATTTATATGGTCTTTAATGTTATAAAGTAAACAATTATGGAAAATTCACAACAAATAAGTAATTCTTTGTTAGAATTTATAATTTAGAATTTTATTACCACAAATAAACATAAATATATTAAATAAGGATAAATCAGAAAGATAAGGTTTAAAATAAGATCCAAACACGTCGAAATTTTATTGGTTGATGATATTACAACCCTATCGCATCTAATATTCTAATATGAGTCATTTTTGGAGGTTTTTAAGTGGGGTTAGATTTATTATAAATTAATATTTTTAAGAATTCCAAAGGTGCCCCTCTCCTCCCTTATAAAAGGGCACCTCCTCCCTCTCCTCCTCACACCAATTTTAACCTTAAATCTCAGCCAAACCCTACCAAATTATCTTTTCCACTTCTCTAGAAACATCCTAGAGGTTCTCGTCTACTTTAAAGACCAATCTTAGTGCCCTAAGAGGAGGTTTCAAAGAGGCGTATCGAAGAAGAGGTAATTTCTTCTCCCGATTCTTTCAAGCTTCTTTCTTTTTCAACTTCTTCTTATTTAGTTGTTTCATTATAAAGTAATAAAATCAGTATCACTAATATACTGATTTTTATTATAAATATGAAACAACCCCATTTCACCTTCTATCCATCCTACGGAAAACAAAATCACCGCGCGTGCGTACGTACGGAATACCGTCTCCACACCGTGGTGCAATCTCTTTTTCCACCAACACCTTACATGGATGGGTATAATGGTATAAAGAATAACTATACATAGTTATTATAACATCATAATTATTCTTATATATTGTATCATCCACTCCAATTCAATTCAATAATTATGGAAATGATATCATCGCTCGTGCGTACATACGGACTACCGTCTCCACGGCGCGATGAGATTCATTCTCCATGTTAACCATTTAAGAATAATTATAAAGTATATATAAGCAATAGTAATGAAATATATGAAATTATAAAGCTACTGTATTTATTTATATATGTATGAAATCTACTTAATTCCATTCAACTCAATAAGCAAACGAAAACAGCATTCATGCGTACGTACGGCCTACCATCTCCATGAACAGTGTATTTCTTTCCATTTATCGATGTATTATATATATGTATATTATGAATATATATTATATATAAATCATATTTTATATTATGGAATTATGTAATCGTGATCTAAGTAATCATATGAATAATTACAATTCAAAACACGGACGACAAATGAAACGATTTTACCCAAAACACTCTTTAACATGGAATTTACAAAAGAACGGAAAATATAAAGTCATAAGTGAACCATATATGATATCATAACAATGAATATGATTCTGTAATAAGTCAATGACATTATTTAAATCATTATACAGGAGGTTCAGATACATACGAAGCATATCGGACAAAAGGTAAGGGATAATTTTGCAAATCTCATTTTTATCCGAGATTGCTTATTCGTAAGTATTTACTGGGGTTATTTCTATCATCCATTTCCATGATTTATAAAAGTGTTTTAATGTATGTTTAATGTCCTTTTTTCCCATTTTTTACTTTTACTACATGGTATGTAGGGAATATTTTTTTTATTTATGTTACGAGTTATTTTTTTTACTTTTCCGGAAAAAGTACGAGAAGAATGTTTTTTTAACTTATACGGCACGAACGGATTTTTACAGTTTTATAAAGCCTTATTTTCATGAAGATTCCTCAAAAATATTTCATGAATATTTTAAAAAAATCTTTTTCTTTTAAAATTTCATGACATTTTTTGAAAAGAAATTGATTTTGAAAAATAAAGGAAATTTTCCTCAAGAATTCATTTCAAGTGTTTTATCAAAACCATTTTCCATCTAAGATGACATTATTTAATATGTGTATGTTTCAAGTATAAAGTCTCTATGATTTACATGGTTTCACTTTTCTCATTATGAAATGATATCCATTTCTTTTATATGGATTATGTGATGATGAGATGATGTTTATGGAACCCATTTTATTTGTTGGGTTATTATGAATGATGTATGTTTATTTTGTGGCACAAGTAAGAATGATTTCATTATGAGATGGGTGGGACCTATATCTCCCTCCAATGCATTGGGTAAAGATTTTATATCTCATTAGATAGACATGGCTGGAACGGTAAGTTAATCCGGTTCAGTGTTACAGGACTGAAATGAGGAGTGAACTCAATTCAGAATGGGACTTTGTCCACTAAGATGGTATTGGCAGCAATGCCTTGGCTACTATGGAAATCATTACATGTGCTTAATGGATTCCACAATTACATGTTTTATTCCCATGCTATTTTATCATGGTTTATGTTCCATTATGATCTATGCCTTATGTAATTCCATGTTTTATGTCGTTGCTCAAGATTTTAATGTTTAAACATTATGTTCATGTTTTTAAGTTCCAATGTATATGGTACGTTTTATTTTATCCATGCTTACCCTTACTGAGCATTTGAGCTCACCCTTTTTATGTTTTATTTTCCCCCATGATCAAAAGAAAGGTTTTAGGTCAGGAAACAAAAAGTGGAAGATCTTTATGGGAGATGTTGAAGATCTTTCACCACGATTAGAAGATTACGTTCCATGTTTCCAAAGACACTAAACTATTACAGTCCTTGTGTGTCTGTTTTTGTTATGTATTAAGTATTCCGCAAAAGTAATGTAATGTCCATGTACGTCAAGCTTAGGGTCTCTACAGTTGGTATCAGAGGAAATGTTTAGTCAACCTTTGGAAACTAGGATGCGAAAACGTTAGTGAGATCCCTAGAGATATTTCTAAGGTATGTCTATGGATGTACCTAAGGATATGAATATGTATAGGATACAGTCCTAGAAATATGGTAACGATATTAGAATTTAACATAAGATGTTAGATATTGAGGGTGCTCCCCCTTTACTATGTTGTTTTCACTAGCATGATTTTTGCCTCTCACACTATTCTTTTTGGGTTTTAGAAAATGGCTGGAAATAGGAAGATTCATGATAATAGAGGATATGACGGAAAATGGAATGATTTTCTTCATAAGAAACCAAATGAAACGGGATCTGTAAGTCCAAACATCGTTATTATGCCTAATCAGCAATCTCATAATATGATCAATAATCTCAACTTTGGTAAGTCTCGCGACTCAGATAATAAGAGAAAGATGGAGTTTCATGATGATCATAGAGGAATGAAAGTTCAATTTCCCTCATGTAAATCGTGTGGGAAGAGGAATCAGGGAGATTGTTTCAAAGGAATTGGAAGATGCTTTGGGTGTGGAAAAGAAGGACACAAAGCCAGTAAGTGCAAAGGAAAAGGTTCAGTTAACACCATGGACAAGGATAATAGTATTGCTACGACATCAACAATGATTAGATGTTTTAAATGTGGAATTTACAGGAATTATGCAAACCAATGCCCTAATGGAAAATCTCATGAAGAGAATCAGCATGGTTATATGGGTAGTATTTATGTGGATGATGATGAGGAGACTACAAATGATATATGAGCTGAAAGAAGTGTTGAAGCTCAGTCGGTTTTTTTAGAAGGTAGTGGAATGATTGTATGTTTATCGAGAGTTATGTTGTATAGTTAATGGTACTATGGAATAAAGAATCATCTAAGGATTGTTACACTTTTCTTTTTCCTAAAAATATTTTAAAGTATATGTTGAATGGTACCAGTAACCATGGAATGTTATTCAGATATTTTTGTGAAGTAGATGATATGCGCATAATGAAGGAATAAGAAGATAAGGATATGTTTGATTGTATTAATGGTCTCATGATTGATATATGGACTAAGTTATATCATGGTTTGAGTATATAGAATTTTGAGGATTTTGGTATGTGGAAATTGTTAACTTTTCACTACATTCATGTTTTCACTAAGGTTCAATGGGTATTCATTTCTCAAGAGAATACATGATTAAGGCCTTCGAATGTTTCTAATGTGACCAAAAAGACATATCTTATGATATATGGGGATCAACGATGGTATTAACATGCTTCTTATATGAAATCTCTGGTAATCGTTTTCACTATAATATGAAAATGGACTGCAATATTATGGATAAGCCTAAAGATTGGAATGGATTATGTTGGACATAAGTTATTATTGTTTAAGGATAGAACCTTTTTTCGATATTATTGATGGGATGATATAGTAATGTAGTTTTAGAAAAAGGAAAACCTACAGGACGGGCGACAGCCCATCGCGTCGGACAAGGCTGTGGGAATCGAACCCACAACCGAAGTGCGACTGGCCTTTATCGCCTACCACTGGCCTACAGGAAGTCCCTGGTTAGTAGAAAATAGTATTATTTTATTAAGCGGTATGATATATGAAGTAGAAGTTAATTTTTGAACCATATACGATTAATCTAACCATAAGATGGACTTATAACTTTTGCTAACATTTTGTTTGAAAGAGATGGAATGACCCATCATTCTATCACATGATCTGCTAACACATCACGAATAACAAATTCAACTTCATTTCTTTAAGGGATGAAGTGGAAATTGTTCAATTCACGAACAACAGTGAGATTGTACCAAAATCATGCAAGTATTTATTTTAATTCATCAACTTTAGGGAAATGATCTTGAAAACCAAAAATGTTGTCCTAGTTCCCTTATATCCGATGAATCAGATGGTACCTTAGATCATCACAAATAAATAGCTTTGTGATTGTTGGATTTTTCATAGCCATGTTCTCTACCACTTTCTATCAGAACTTTATGGTTAGATTTTTCTTCCATATCCATATTTTCACCTATGTTCTCCTATGTGGAAACTGAGTGATGAGTTAATTTGGGTAACCGTTACATTTCATACATTAGTTTTTAAAGCCATGTTTTGGTATTCCTTTTTACGATGTGTGTTTCTATTAAACAAACTTTCGAGTAGTAAACCATTTATAACCCCGACGAATTTCGAGGGCGAAATTCATTTTAAGGGGGGTAGAATGTAACACCCTAAGATTTTATGAAAAATATTCTTTTAATTTCCTTAATGTATTGTGTTGTATGCTACACCAAGATTACCTTGCACTATAAGCAACACCGTATTAGCTTGTAGTATACGCAACACTATTCTTTGATCGTGTTACACACAATTTTGATAATAGTTATTCTACGCAACATTGAGTATATATATATATATATTCAATTTATAAATAAAATATGGTTGGATTCTGTTATACGAAACAACTAAGGATTATTTCACAACACGCAACCCTGACTTGGCTTGCATTACACGCAGTCGTGACCTTCCTCGATAGCGTGTGTTGTACGCAATACCGGGTTTTACTAAACAACGATATATTATTATAATATTATTATCAACTAGATGTTATGAATAGTATTAACTAAATTTTAAATTTTATAACATTATTATTCATCTTACAAATTTTCTATAACATGGTATAAGAACAAAATAAATCTTTCGGGTAAAATAAGTATTTTTCAAAAAATGCAGTTTTGCCGCCTTTTGATGGTGCACCCACTTTAAATATAGTTTTTGAAATTTTTATAAGTTCAATTTGACAAAATAAAATTATTCTTTGGAATCAAGAAATAAAAATTTACTTTGGATAAATTTTTCGTATTATTCTGGTAACTTTTATATTTTGATGAATTGTAAAAACACCCTATATTTTAATGAAAGATAACTTTTTTCATCTTAATAATTTATATGGTTAAATTATAATATTGAATGGTTTTAAAGTATAAATATAATATATTTTTACCATTTAATATAATGTATGTCATTAGCATTGATTTTACATTGAATTCGTAGGTTAAATCAATTCAATCTTTTGCAATGTTTTAAACAAAAACCCGTTTTCATTCGACAACGGGATTAATTTTAATTTAATTTCTGCAACTTCTGTGTATTGAATTTTAAATAATGGATTCCATATTTGGAATCAGTGGGTACAAATTATGTTAATAGGCTACTTTTTATTTTTGGGAATTATGAATAGTAACTACGGTAAATTTTATTTACCATAGTTAAAGGTAAATCGGGTAATTAAGGGTAAATATAATATTATAAAATTACCATAACACATTCCAAAATTATATTGGATGGATAAAAGTAAACCCATATCAACTAAGGGTCGGATTAGATTCATTTTATGGACTTTTTACCCTGAAAATAATTTAATTATTATTAAAACCAAAGAAAGTGAAAACATGTCACTCTCTTAAATCTTATAAGTATAATAATTTTAATTTAGTGATAAACATCATAAAACTTCGAACATGAATAGTATACAGAAAGATAATAAAATTATCTACATCATGATAATTTATTTAAAATTTTTAGGGATTAAATAAATGTCATTAATGGTGATACATTAATGATATAGAAATTATTTATTAAGTGGAAAATAAGTAATATAGTTTTTATTGAAATAATAATACCCATTAAAAAGCCCACAAACCTGACCAAAAGTTATTGGTAGTGTATATATACACCTTAATCATCCAATGACCTAATATATAAACGTTTGAATCCTTATAAAAGTGATTATGACACTTATATTATTTTATTTTAAATGATGTCAAAGTTGTCACCTTCATAATTTAATAAATATAACAATTTAAATATTGTTATTTTAAGATGATAAATTTGAGTAAAAGTATTATTTTGAAATTTAATAGATTAATATTCATCATATTATTTTATTTTAAATTTTCATGCAACAAATAAGTATATTAAATAATTATACAATAAATGTTGTAGTAATTATTTTATTAATAGATAAACCAAATAAATGGTTTTAGAAATAATAAAATAAACATTATATTAACTATTTAATGTTATCCACTAATTTTATAGATACATATGACCTTTTATGAATCTATTAATGATTTTATTTCGAACATATATTCTGTATATATTTTATTTAAATTCAAATAAATTAATAGTGTCAAAATTGACACTATTGTTATTTTATAAAAATAACATATTATAAAATTGTTTAAAAATCACAAAAATATTTAAAAATTATAAATTTATATTTATATGGTCTATAATGTTATAAAGTAAACAATTATGGAAAATTCACAACAAATAAGTAATTATTTGTTATAATTTAAAATTTAGAATTTTATTACCACAAATAAACTTAAATAGATTAAATAAGGATAAATAAAAATTATAAGGTTTACAATAAGATCCAAACATCTCTAAATTTGATTGGTTGATGATATTACAACCCTATCTCATCTAATATTTGAATATGAGTCATTTTTTGAGGTTTTTAAGTGGGGTTAGATTTATTATAAATTAATATTTTTAAGAATTCCAAAGGTGCCCCTTTCATCCCTTATAAAAGGGCACCTCCTCCCTCTCCTCCTCACACCAATTTGAGCCTTCAAGCTCGGCCAACCCCTACCAAATTATCTTCTCCACTTCCCTAGAAACATCCTATAGGTTCTGGTCTACTTTAAAGACCAATCTTAGTACCCTAAGAGGAGGTTTCAAAGAGGCGTATCGAAGAAGAGGTAATTTCTTCTCCCGATTCTTTCAAGATTCTTTCTTCTTCAACTTCTTATTATTTAGTTGTTTCATTATAAAGTAATAAAATAAGTATAAAAAATATACTGATTTGTTATTATAAATATGAAACAACTCCATTTTACCTTATATCCATCCAACGGAAAACAAAATCACCGCGCGTGCGTACGTACGGAATACCGTCTCCACGACGTGGTGTAATATGTTTTTCCACCAACACCTTACATGGATGGGTATAATGGTGTAATGAATAACTATACATATTTATTACAACATCATACTGATTCTGATATATTTTATCATCCACTCCAATTCAATTCAATAATTATGGAAACGATATCATCGCTCATGCGTACGTACGGACAACCGTCTCCACGACGCGATGTGATTCATTCTCCATGTTAACCATTTAAGAATGATTATAAAGTATATATAAGCAATAATAATGAAATATATGACATTATAAAGCTACTGGATTTATGTATATATGTATTTCATCTACTTAATTCCATTCAACTCAATAAGGAAACGAAAACAGCATTCATGCGTACGTACAACCTACCGTCTCCATGAACGGTGTATTTCGTTCCATTTATCGATCTATTATATATATGTATATTCTGAATATATATTATATATAAATAATGTTTTATATTCTGGAATTATGTAATCGTGATCTAAGTAAGCATATGAATAATTACAAGTCAAAACACGGACGACAAATGAAACGATTTTGCCCAAAACACTCTTTAACATGGAATTTACAAAAGAACGGGTAATATAAAGTCATAAGTGAACCATATATGATATCATAACAATGAATATGATTATTTAATAAGTCAATGACATTATTTAAATAATTATACAGGAGTTTCGGATACATACGAAGCATATCAGACATAAGGTAAGGGATAATTTTGCAAATCTTATTTTTATCCAAGATTGCTTATTCATAAGTATTTACTGGGGTTATTTCTATCATCCATGTCCATGATTTACAAAAGTGTTTTCATGTATGTTTAAAGTCCTTTTTACCCATTTTTGACTTTTACTACAAGGTATGTAAGGAATCTTTCTTTTATTTATGTTACGAGGTATTTTGTTTACTTTTCCGGAAAAAGTACGAGAAGAATGTTTTTTTAACTTATACTGCACGAACAGATTTTTACAGTTTTACAAAACCTTATTTTCATGAATTTTCCTCCAGAATATTTCATGACTATTTTAAAAAAAATCTTTTTCTTTTAAAAATTCATGACGTTTTGTGAAAAGAAATTGATTTTGAATAAGAAAGGAAATTTTCTCAAGAATTCATTTCAAGTGTTTTATCAAAACCATTTTCCATCTAAGATGACATTATTTCATATGTGTATGTTTCAAGTATAAAGTCTCAATTATTTACATGGTTTCACTATTCTCATTATGAAATTATATCCATTTCTCTTATATGGATTATGTGATGATGGGATGATATTTATGAAACCCATTTTATTTGTTGGGTTATTATGAATGATGTATATTTATTTTGTGGCACAAGTAAGAATGATTTCATTATGAGATGGGTGGGACCTATATCTCCCTCCAATTCATTGGGTAAAGATTTTATATCTTGTGAGATAGACATGTCTGGAATGGTAAGTTAATCTGTTTCAGTGTTATAGGACTGAAATGAGGAGTGAACTCGATTCAGAATGGGACTTTGTCCACTAAGATGGTCTTGGCAGCAATGCCTTGGCTACTATGGAAATCATTACATGTGCTTAATGGATTTCACAATTAAATTTTTTATTCACATGCTATTTTATCATGGTTTATGTTCCATTATGATCTATGCCTTATGTACTTCCATGTTTTATGTCGTTGATCAAGATTTTAATGTTTAAACATTATGTTCATGTTTTTAAGTTCCAATGTATATGGTATGTTTTATTTAATCCATGCTTACCCTTACTGAGCATTTGAGCTCACCCTTTTTATGTTTTATTTTCCCCCAGGATCAAAATAATGGTTTTAGGTCAGGAAACAAAAAGTGGAAGATCTTTATGGGAGATGTTGAAGATCTTTCACCACGATTAGAAGATTACGTTCCAAGTTTCCAAAGACACTAAACTATTAGGGTCCTTGTGTGTCTGTTTTTATTATGTATTAAGTATTCCGAAAAAGTAATGTAATTTCCATGTACGTCAAGCTTAGGGTCTCTACAAAGACTGCTTCCCGAAATATGTATGGCCACTTTGAGTACTTGTTCATTTATTTTAGATTGATGAATTATCCAGTGTTCATTATGGTGGTCAGGAATAGGGTGTTCCACCAGTACCTCAACTCTTTCGTATTTGTGTCTCTGGATGACATACAAGACTAATCTAGATCATAGTAAGAACATGATAATCATCTTTATATTGGGATGGACACCATGTGGGATCATCGATTTTCTGCTGAAATCTCAAAATGACCTTTCTGAATCAAGGACGTGATTTTTGAAGTCTGTGTCATCTTAGAGCAATGGGTTTTAGTGGACCTCGAGAAGATCACTGTGATTATGTCTTGATAATATCTGAAGAACGTGTTTGAGATCATGATTTTTCTAAACTTGGTTGTGTATTATAGGTGGTTCGTTCAAGATTTCTCATATCTATATTCTTCTATGACCACACTCACCCACATGGGGGTAATGTTCGTTTGGATCCTAGAATGTCAGAAATATTTTAAAGAGCTAATGAAATGATATACCACCACACCCATGCTGATATTTCCTGACTTAGAAAAGGGGTATGTGGTATACTATGATACTTCAGGTATGGGTCTTAGGTGTGTTCTTATGTATGATTATCAAGTGGTGGCATATAGCTCATGCCACCTCCAGCCACATGAGATGAAATACCCAACTCATGACATAGATCTAAAAACCGTGGTACATTCCTTGAAGACGTAGTGTCACTACCTATTTGGGGATAATTTTTTGATATTTTCTGGTCATAATAGCTACCTATATAATCTTTATGAAGGATTTCAGTTTGAGGTAGCATTGTTGGATAGAATATCAATAGGGGTTGACTTTGATATATTCTATACTCCTATAAAGTGTAATATAATAGGTAATTTCATAAGAAGTAATGTCCTAATGATATCATTGAGTAATTCAAGTGATGAGAATACTTTTATGGGACCCTTATCCAAGATTCCCTTATAGAACAAGGAGATTAGTGGGGTTTTTGGGAAGCTGTGCAATTAGATCCTTCTCTTCTAGAGTTGGTTTAGTGGGAAAATCCTGGTGAAGAGATATGCAAGAAATCCATGAATTTTATTCATAGTGGGTAGACCTCCTTTGATTGGTCATTGTCTCCTAAAATAATCATGTGCTTTACAAGATGTATAGTAGTTTTGTTGCCTCTGTGAAAGGTGGTGATGCCAGATAGCCACCAGTCTCAGTGGGTTGTCCATCCAAGTACTGCCAAGATGTATAATGATGTCTGTCACTACATCTGTTTTCTAGGTATGAGAAGGGACCTCGATTACCTCATATAAATATGGTATACTTGTCATAATGTGAAGGAAGAGCATTAAAGGACCTATTTTTTGATCCATAAATTAACCATTCTTACATGGATGTGGTATGAGGTCTCAATGGATTTCATTATTGTCTTGGCTCGTACACATAGAAGAAATAACCCTATCTGGGTAGTGACTAAACACTTGACTAAATCGTACCACATAATCCCAATTAGTGATTTAGTAAAGGTGGATGATATGGGCTGGTTGTGTATTTATTATGTGGTCAAGATTCATTGGGTTTCATCCACTATTCATTCTAACAGAGACACCCACTTTACATATCAATTTTGGGAACACCTTCAGAGGGCCTTAGGGTCCCAAGTCAAACTATGCAGGGCATACCATCCTCAAATGGATGGCCAAATAGAGTGAGAAACTTAGGTTTTGGAAGACATGATCCATACTTTTGTGATGGACATCATAGGTTCTTAAGATATACATTTGGGATATGCTGAATTTTCATATAATAATAGTTACCAATCCTCTATTCGAATGGCTCCCTTTAAGGAATTATATGGTCGACCTTGTCGGTCTCTACTATATTGGGTAGAGGTTGGTGAGACCTCACTTCTTGGAAAAAGTCTTATATGAGAGACATCTTAGATGGTAAATTTAAACACATAGAATTTAATTATAGATCTGAGTCACTACATGTTTTATTCAAATTTGAGGTGTCGGGATCTAGAGTTTGTTTAGAGATACTAGGTTTTGTTGATGGTGGCAGCTCGTTTGGGTCATCATCACTTGGGGAAGTAGGGTAACCTAACATTGAGATATATCAGACCCTTAGAAATCACTGAGTGGATTAGCAGGGTGGAATACATGTTGGATTTTACCTCATAGTTAACATGGATTCAGAACTCATTTCATGTGTCCCAATGGAAGAAGTATAACCCAGACCCATCACATGTATTGAATTTGGAAGAGTTTGAGTTGGAGCTCAACTTGTCTATGTTTGAATCACCAATGTGGATAATGGACACCCTATAGAAGGATATTTCTGTGAAATATATCCCACTGGCCCATTTACTCTCGCATCATAGGAATGATACACATGAGATGTGTGAGAAAAAGTATAGGTTCGAGAAAGAGTACATGTTTTGGTAATCAGATCATGTTACCAGTTTAATTTTCGAGTGTGAAAAGTTTCCATGGTGGGGATAACTGTCACATCCTTGATTTCTTTTTCATTTGTTTTTATATTTTATTCTTTCCTATATATTTCCATGGGTTTACCGTTGAAATTTTGGAATAAAATGCAGAAATTTTTTAAGGTAGACCCATGAACATGGTTTGCGTAAAGTTAGTAATTACCATGTTAAATCCTAGGAAATAGTGTCATAGGAGGTAGTACCTATTACATGGATTTTTCACAACTGTGCTCCATTTCATAGGAGTCCTTGTGTAGTACTTTGGTCAGATAGAATGGTATACATGGTTACCGCGTTGTTTTCCAAACTGTGTGGACTAACCATGCAGACCTGCCAACACATTAAAAAATTCCCATTTTTTCTATCACCTCTCATGTTTAACCACTTTTTACACCATTTTGGAACCCAATCAGGATCCCTCACCCTAAGAGTGCATCTTCCCCCTACCACCTTCATTGGGACTACATTTTTTTTGTTTTATTTGGTGTGGTTCTTCCACGAATCATTCGGTAAGTGTCTTGTCCCCTAATTTCTTCCATTAATCTAGGTTTTTTCATTATATTTTTTTTGATTTATTCTTATCAATCCCAAAGGATTCTATTTTAGGGTTCCTACTTGAAAGTGATCAGTAGATCTCTATATTTAGGGTTCGGTATTTCTTTTTCATAGTGGTATTTATGTGATGCAAGGGTTTGACACTAGATTTTTTGGTTCTTTCAGAAATGGTAGGTGGATCTATGCTTAAACATCCTTGATAAATGTATATAGATTTCATGAGTTTTAAAAAATGTTTATATTTTAAATCTATGGGTTGGAAGTAGATCTTTATGGATTTTAGTTGTGAAAT
This sequence comes from Viscum album, assembly GCA_963277665.1. NCBI lineage: Eukaryota > Viridiplantae > Streptophyta > Magnoliopsida > Santalales > Viscaceae > Viscum > Viscum album. The sequence goes on from OY728156.1 coordinate 412,292,994, forward strand.
TTATTTTCAAATGGGGTTTCTATGCTAAATGGGTAGATTCTTGAAGAGTGGATTTGTGGTGTGCATTTGAGATTATTTATAAGTTGAGTAAATGTTTTAATAAATTTTTTATGAGGTGATAACGTTATTTTTGATAGGATTTGGTGTTCATTTAATTATGGAAGAGGGGTTTTATGTGAAATGATCACTTTGGTGTGTGTTGGGATTTAGTTTTTTTGTGAGATATAAATATTGTAACATGTGTTTTCTATGAAACATGTATGAGAATACAATGATATGTTTGGGTAGCTAGGAGGGTAGAGTAAGAATAATGAGCTATTGATGTAGATGTGGCTATAGTTTGATTTCACTTAGAGGGATTGAGATTGAAAATAGTAACGAATCATATTGATGATTGGTGACCACTAGATTATTGGATGCTTCTCCTATCTAATGGCTCTTGTATGAGAACGTGGATTATTGTGGTTCCTATTCCAGTATTCACTAAGACGTAAGGCTCTAGGGTACTTATAGATAGCTAACACCCATAGGTTCTCTCCTGTTTTAACTGTTCTTGGGATGATTTTTCTCTCACTATTAGATATGGTGTGGTGATTGATATACTTCAAAGGAAAAAGGTGTTGTTTCTAAAATATCATTTCTATAAAAATTGTTCCTTTAAAATCATTTTCAATTAAATATTTCTAGAATTTTTTTCTTTTATCTAAGTCTGAAATTGTATTATACATTCTAATGTTTAGATCATTGAATCTATTTTGGGTGTCATCCTACTGGGAAATCATTCACACCATGCTTAAAATTTTTTGTGTAAGTATACTTGGTTATGATTGATACAAGTAAGGGTAAATTATTTTGTCAATGTGGATTCGGATGCTAGTGAGCTTCTTGGGTGCTGTTATAGAGATGACTTGAAGAGATGTTCCCCATTCATTTGGGGGTTTTGGCTCTTGGGTTCTGGTTCTTTTTTGGATTAGTCTACTTTATTGGATTTTAAAAAAACATGTAAACATATATTTGAAGCCACTGAAGGGCTTGTTGGTCATGTTTTCCCACTTTGTTTATTTTAATATTGTTTGTTGTTTTTTGATTGTATGTTCATGTGAAATCATTCCCACTTGCTTGTATGGATACCAAGTAACCTAATCCAGTGTGTGGGGATCAGGAATGACCATCCGGTTTTCCGACGGATCAGGATGGTCATTAGGATGGAATATAACCTGACTTAGTTGATAACATACATATATCATCCATGTGGTGTGGTTAGAAAATAGAGTCGCAACACTTCATGAAAGTGGTATTCCACACACACAAGAGTGACTATACCCCTTCTTAGTTTAAAAATTAATATGATATATTAAATATGGAGAATGATAAATATGTCATTAATATAATAATTATTGAATTTTTATAATATATATTCATTAACAATGTCATGTTTACCATCCATGTAATGTTTTAATGAAACACGAATTACAACGCTTTGTGAGGTGGTAATTCTCCATACACACGAGAAACATGGTCGTATAAAATATGAAATGGAAAGTAAAAAAGATTATATATGATAAAATATATGAATATGTATAATTACATTATATATATTACATATATACTTTAGATCCATCTTCATACCAAATCATGACAGTTTATATTGGAAAAACAAATGACATTGGATTGTGAGGCGATAATCCATTATACACATGAATGATTATTTTATAAACCACTTGAATGAAGTGGGGATATTGGTAGGTAATTTTCTTATTATAAAAAAATATTATAATATGGTATATTCTGAGATTATTATATAATTATTTGTTAATAATTTTTGAAATAGGTGGAGAAATAATTAAAATAAAAACATTCATTAATGAACAATTCTCCCTCTTCAGGTAACCTCATTATATTTGATCTAAATCCTTCCAAGGATTCATTTATGCACAAAATATGTATTATAAGACGATTTATGGATTTTTTTTGTAATATTGGTCAGTCTTTTTCAATAAAAAAGTGTTTAAGGTGTAAAGAATAAGAGAGGGTAGTGGCCTTTAATAAGTGAGGTAAGTGACACAGTTGTAGTTTTTCGAACGAAAAAGTTATACCCACTTTTTTCAAAATCCAAAAATAAAAAAAATGAATATTCAGGATACTTATGAATTATAGTTTTGTAATATGTTCATCAAGAAAATTATATACATGTTTTTAGGTCAATTTAAACCTTATATTTTCATATTCACCCACGGTAAATCCATTTATACCTGAACTCCTATAATTAATTTTTACATTTTCCAAGACTATTTTTTTTCAAATAATTAGTTGATGTTATTGTACCATGTAAATTAATTAGATTATAAATATAGAATCCATTTTTATAGATGATATTCACATAAGAGTAAAATCATAATTTAAAATAAATCCTATATATGTGATGAGAAAGTGGGTTTTCTACAACAATATGTTGAGATGGTTCCAAAGAATTTTTATCAAAACTAAAGATGAAAATGATTAAAATGGCCAAAATTGAATTTATATATACTAATAAAACAATTTTATTTTAAAACAAATTCAAATTAATATATATATTACTAAATAATTTTCAATAAATTCAATTTTAAATTAAAATTTAGTATTATTTACTATTCAACAGAAATTGAATCATATTTTAAAAATCAAAAAAACTCCCAAAGATAATATTGATTTTATAATTTATAAAATTAATCTTATTTTTAGAAATAAACATTATAAATATTGTTATAATTTGTTTTAGATTTTCTACAAAAAGAACAACTAAACTATCTTTTCAGAAAATATAGTTACTCAGAGAACATTTCATTTTATTTTACTTGATTATTATTTCATTTAAAATCAATATATATTCCTAATTTTAAAATTTTATTTAATACTACGCATACCTCTATTGTAATTGATGTGTCAAGGATTTATACTCTATTATAGTTCATTTGGACTCGAAGTTGCGTATTCTAAAATCTATCAAAGAGATTAAAATCATTTGAAAAGAAATATTTTGTATAGTGTTAGGTGTCATATTTAATTATAAGTATGAAACCACATATAATAAATTCTGTCGAAAAAAATTATACTTTGGAACAATCAGGGTGTTACAATACCCTTACCTTAAAAAAATTCATCATACAATTTTAAACAGGATGCTGATAATCAAGGGTACGATATATACAAATAACATAGAAAAAAAATATGAATCCAAAAATGGTTAAAAAAACTATCTAAATAAGATATAAAAGTAAGTATGATGAGAATCTATAATAACACGTAACTAGGTTTCATGTGGGGGTACTTATTTTGGAAATGAAAACATATACATGAAACAAATGTGTTAATAATTATAGAGAGTTATATAGGTCATCAATTACAACAAAGTGAATAATCAATAGATAGTTATATACTTCAAAATCATAAACTTGTGATGACTTAAAATACAATTTGATTCAACATATATGAACGTAATATGGTAAATTTTCTAATTTAATGATCCTTTTCTTAAATTAGAGGAATTATTTTACTATCAAATATTATATGAAAATATAATTAATTGATATATTTCCATTTCATAATTATGTTTTCACCCTTTGTATGTTATTCAGTCAACTTAAAATTCATCTCTTACTCCATGAAATAGTAATCATAAAATAATTTTTAATTTAATAATATCCAAGAATATTTTGTATGGGGTTATAATATCCATAATAGAATAACAATACATTCATTCAATATTTTTTTATTATTATGAAAAATGGTTAGAAAATGATATCTGTTTTGAATTAATCTCTATATGGTGAGGGAATACATTATTCTCTAAAGGCCCAACCAAATTTCAATATAAAAAATTTAATAAATGGTTATCATTATGGATTTTAAAAAACATTAAATTCCATTACTTTAGAAATAAATTCATTGAAGATTAAAAATGAACTTGTCACTAATCAGTTCTATGGTAGTTAGTACTATCAAATTTACTTAACCATATCAATCATATCATTATCCCAACAAAATTATCTAATTAATATGAAAATATTGAGGGTTATCTTTTCCTCAATCATGTGTCTTAGATGAATTTCAACTTCTCAGAGAATCATTTTTTATTATTCATTATTAACATTCAACATATGTTTTCAAATCATTAATGATAAATTAATGTAGTAAAATACTTGTATGTTTTTTAATTTTCATTCATTAAATAACTTTATAACACATTTCATGGATCCAAATACATAATAATAGTAATCATTAAACATTGTTTATAACAATATCATTTGCTTGATCATCCCCCATAACTCCTTTGGATCTATTTTTGCATTCACTTTGGGCATATTCATTTTATTAGTTCCCCATATAATTTATTTGGAAGTGTTTCAAATTAAAAGATTCTTTCATGGTTTTTAAATTAAAATAATTGTGGGTTTTTCCATTCTTTAATATTTTTTTTTCATCAATGCATGTACGATGGTGTTTTCTTCTACAATTATCACATGTGGTAAAATCATTCTTTCAATTTTTACTTATATCCATTTTTTCTCTATTGTCCTCTTGTTTTATTTCTCCTCTTCAATTCAATAAGACCGTGAAAATTTATTATTGTACTTGATAATACATGTAACAAAGTCCTGGTATGATAGGAAATTATTGGAGACTAGTCCCCTTTGAATTATTAGGTTAATCACATCAAGAAACAAGTTAATATTCCTCATTTTTTTATAAGTGTTGTCCAAAATATGGATTTCTAAACTTCTAATGTTGGATACACACATAGAAACATTTCCTATTTTTTTCTTATATACATGAACTATCCTTCCAAATCATTTCATTTATCATGAGTTAAATATTTCTCCATGAACATTAACATGAAATTATTCAACAACATGCATGATATTTTCTCATTATCCTTAGATTGTTGAGTCAACAACCCACAGTGATAGGAATATCTTGAGATAAGATTAACGGCTATGAAATGATTCTCACATTAATTATATCCTAAAGTGAGAAATATCATACCTATGGAATATCTATATTACTTAGCTAAAATGTATTTCTAGTCCTATTGAATGATGGGGATTTTGAATCATGAATTGTTCTATCATTGTCACCCAGTGTAGTGGATTATTAGGATTCATAATACATGAAAGGTTATAACTCAAAACCTTAGCCAACTGCCCAAATATAGATATACATTGATCAGTCCTAGGTGCGGATTCATCTCTAAATTAATTATCTCTCCCTAAAGGTAAATTCTTATATAAAGTACATTAATTGATAATGATCCCATTATCTTCAATTTGGTACCATTTCAAAATGATATAATAAACTAGATTAGATTATAGAAATATGAAACAAACAATATAATTCTAAAACTAGTGAAATATATATGATAAATTGAGAAATTTTTGTATATAAAATATCAAAAACATAAAAAAGTTTTTTTTATGATTAACATTACATTCAAATCATTCATAATGGTTTGAATAGAAAAATTTTAATTATCCTAACAATATCCCCAAGGATTTTCAAACAAGGGGTGCAACAAGGCCTTTTTTCATGCACCGAGAGACAATTGGTTCAAGCACAATCCTACCTTTTTAGAGTTATTAACCAATGATACCTCTTTTAAAAAACCATGTCCTATTATAGTATCTAAATAGAGATGTATTATCCATGAAAAACATCATAATATATTCCTTATACAAACACAATAATGTTATTATATAGTTATCATCAAAATCTACTATTAGGTTATGTTTCATGATATATGTTTATCTAAATCCATTTCCCATGTTTTCTTCTAAAAATCCCCATATAACAACTATAGTGGCCCAAACCCCAATTACCTAAAGGTTGTGTATTCTTTTTTACATTTGAATTAGAAACAAGGAATCACTTCATGAATGATCGAATACACTATTAGTCTTGGTAAACTAGATACATACATGAAATGCACATTAAATTTTAAAATATATAATGTGTAATTAATTTTACTTGAAAATTCCTTTATTTTCATTTGTAATATCACTTCATGTTAATTAAAAAAACTTCATTGTATCCTGTGGAAAATAAAACAGACAAAGTTGTAGATCTGAGATGATCATCAATGGTAAGAAAATTGTGAAATATTTTAATAAATTAGGAATTACCAACCTCAAAAGTTAAATTACTGATAAAAATTCCATTTAATATTTAACATGAAAATAATATGGAATGAATTAATGATAATCAAATAATTCCATATAAGTATTATACTGAGATTTAAACATGACAATGGATACTGTAAAAATATCTAACAGTCACATGGAATATCGATAATATAATTTATACTGATGAGTGAATAATTAAGTACACGTAAAACATACTATCGAGGATTGGTCCAATAAATCTAATACCATGGATTCTTTTCCAAAACATCTAATACCATCATAAATTGTGACAATATATATATCTATACATCAATTTGTAAGTCCTCCACCAAAACCACATATGCTTTGTCTCATGAGACAAAATGATATATTCACAGGCCATAAAAGTCCCCACCCATCACATACAAAGTCTAATTCATTCTACTTATGAAAGGGGTGATACATAATGATCATAATAATTTAAATTTAAAATATGAGATGAATTTTCAATACTCCATGTATCAACAAACATAATGATAAACCATAATGAATAAAATGAATCGTATTGACATAGTTCATCCCAAGTTAAAATGAACATAAAATATCCGGATAAATAATAAGGATAATATCATTGTAGTATATCCCCATTAAATAACAAGTAATTTAAAAGATTGTATTCATTTACGGAAAATGATTTTAAAATATTACTTTGAACATATCTTCATGGAAATAATCTTTATTTCAAAATACCCATTTTTATTTTAAAACTAGAAACTTTATAAAATAATTCCAAAATCATATTATCTGGTAATAAATTTGAAAAATATAAATTTACAGAATATAAGGAAGACGATTTTCATTAATAAATAACCTTATAGAATTTTAAAGGAATCATCAAATAGATGATGGTCATGATAGTGGGTAATTTTTTACATGTTTAATTAGTGAAAAATAACATTCCTTTTTCAAAATAAAAATGCAGAAAGGTAAATTGTTTAGAAAATGGTAAGAATTTTTTTTTATTTTTTAAAATAATTTTTAAAAATTAGTAAAAATTATTGTAATAAATCATTTGTAGATTTATAAAATATTTTAAAAACATTTTGGAAAATTAGGTTTTTGAATAAAATGTATTTTGGATCAAATAGGGAAATAAGGTCGGATTAACATAAAAAAATCATTATAATTTTAAGTAAATAAATAGAGGAAAAAGAAAATATTACCTAAAATAATTATTTTATAAAAAAATATGATAAAATGAATTTATTTTCAAATAGAAATATGAAATAATACCCCCAAGAAGAACTAAAAACTGAAGTATTTTTTACATTATATTTATAATAGGATCCTATCACTGTAACACCCCAAGCTTCCACGATATGCTTCTCATTCAATAATGCAATAGCTTGTATTGTACGCAAGTTTGAGAATCTAACACAACGCGACCAATCAAAGTATCCGTTATGAATAGTAATACCCACTTTTTGAATTATATAAATTTTATATTTCAAAAAGGACTTCATTTTTGGATTCGGAATATCGAAATTAGTCTAAGTTGAATTTTTGGTATTTTTTTGAGAAACTTCAATTTTTGATGAATAGTGATACCACTAAGTGGTAGTTAAAAAAATAATTTTTTGTTTAAATGATACTTTACCACTTCTGTGAATTGAATTTCAAAAATCCGACATACATGGTTTTCATTAGTACGTAAAATGTGGTTCAATGAGATGATAATAATTTTTTGTGAATAGTAGCTTTTATGTTTTATTAATCGTGATTAAAGGTAATTAGTGTAATTTAAGGTAAATATAATGTTATAATAATATCAAATTACCTTTAAACTTGTCCTACCTTTATTGTATGAGTCATGGCCGACCAATAAAATCCATGGGTCAACTTGGGGACCCCATGGAGCCACTTGGGTAAGAAAAGGACATTAATAACTTTTTATTTAAAGTAAAAATAAAATTGTCACAAAACGATGATTGTTCAATCTTCTTTTAACACCTCTCATGGTGTCCATTAATATGTCAATATATATGATATATATTATGTTTATGTTTTCTTTATGCTTCTGTATTTTTTATTTATAGCATACCTTTATGATTTCCATTATTGGTAAATGCGATAATTTAATTTTAGGAAGTGTGCACTACCGCCCCCTCAAAGTAATTTGAATCATTAATGCCATATGTGGGATGTATAAAGGATGGATTAAAAAATATTATATATGATATTATACTGGAATTATAATATACCTTTATATCATTATGATTTCATTCCATTAAATATGAAATATAAATGAAATTAGCGTTCATGCGAACATACAGCTTACCGTCTCCATGAACAGTGCATTTCATTTTTACCTCTAAATGTTATGTAATATTATAAATGAATGTATATACTAGATATGTATGATCTATATGATATCTACATCATGAATATAATTTTGGATATAATGGATATTTTACCACGTGAATAACTTGTAATTATAAGAAGTTTATTTGTGACTCAAGTACCAAAGATCGACAAAACGACCGTTATTAATCTAAATAATTACATAATGTTCATAACATGGTAATAAGTGATATAAAAGGAATAATTAACTTGAAAAAGGTTCTTAAGAAATTATAAATTAACTCTAGTTTATTATTCAGGAGTTTAAAGAATGATCGAGTCAAGTCAGACACGAGGTAAGGGACTTCGTCTCAATCTCCTTTCATTGAGGCATATTTTGTTTTATACACAACTTTCTTTTAAAAGGTGTATAAACCCCTTTGAATTTTACATTTATTCAAAAGGAATCTTTTTATACAAAGTGTTTTTCTAAAAAATAAAAAAGGAATGTTTTTTTGTCGTACGTATGCAGTGACAACGACTTCTTCGCCGCAGTGACCATTATTTGAGTTTCAGCTTCCTCTACAAGCCATAACTTTTTTTAAATACCAAGTTTTACATTTCTTTTATTTTGGTATTGAAAATGGTTTTATTATATCAATGTGTTTTATTGATATCTTCTTATTTAAATGTAAAAATGTTATGTTTCCTTTATGCATGTTTTATGTGATATGATTATGTTATGGTTTATGATATGTTAAAATCGTTTCATATAAGAAATGAATTGGACTTAGTATGTGACGGGTGGAGCCTGGTATAGCTCCTCGATGCATCGGTAGGTCTCATGAGACAAACTTGTGTCTTGGCACAAGGATTTGAAAAAAATCATATTTGTAGTCTTGGAACAAGGCATTGGCTATGTGATTATGATAGTCTGTCATTATGCATTCTATCATTGTGAAAGTGGTTATTGATATTGCATGTGATTATTCGACTAGTAGAATATCCATGTGAATAAGTAAATGAAATTATTTAATTTTAGTTTTTCCATATTATGCTGAAGTTAAAGTTTAAAAGGCTTTTGTTTTAGTTATACATTGCCTTAAATGCTTATGTTTATTTATGAAAGTTTTCTCTATATTGTTATCCTTACTGAGAATCTGAGCTCACCACTTTCTATGTATTATTTTTCCCAGGATGTAAAGAAATATATTATGATTGGCCTATAGGGATAATCTGAAGGGGATATGAGTGTGGACTATGGAGACCATGTTATTGTAGTTGTTTACATTATGATGTAATGTAACATTTATGAATGTATCTAGTGTTTTCAAGGCTACTAAACTAATCGGTCTTTCGAGACTTGGTCTTTTGTGATCATGCCGATGTTACATAATAATCCACCGACTCTGGGTAACTAGGGTCAGGACGTTATAGTTGGTATCATAGGTATTTTAGTACTAACCTTGGAAGCTAGATTTAGAAAAACTCTGATTAGAGCACATAGACCTAAGATAGACTTTGCGGATTAATATAGAAGAACTTCCTAGGATTTTTTTATTATAGAGATTTTGTGAGTTTTCTGAGCAATACATCCCTTTCTGGATACGAGCAGGTAGAGGCGGCTCTGGAACAAATGTACCTAGGGGTAAAAACCGAAAACACCGCTTTGAGCTAGACTCGAATGAGAACTGGTGCACGACAATGGGCCTTGCTACACTCTTGGTTACGACACTCCCGGGGGATGTCCTTAGGATAATTCCCATTTTATTTACAAACCATTACGAAGGGTTATTGAGTATATACTTCTTCAAATAAAACATTTTTATGATTATGGATTATATCCATAAACTATTCAATTTATGTTAAGTGTTTTACAATTATGGAATTATGTATTTTGATTCATAAACTGATCTAGTTTATGCCATTGTTTAGAAATGGCGTCTAGTGGAAGGAATAGAAACCATATCAATGCACGCACTCCATATAGGGATTTCCCTCCTACTCAATATAATTATTGTGGAGCTGGTGATACAACTGGCGCAGATCAACTTATCACCATACTGGGACAACTAACTTAGGTTATGAATAATAACCTTACTCATATGGAGCACGTTGATCCACAACGTGGAAGATCAATGTTAGACCGTTTCATGAGGCAACAACAACTAACATTCAATGGGAGTACAAATACCTTTTTAGCTAAGCAATGGATAAATTCCTTAGAGAACATATTCCATGCCTTGGGGAGTAGGGAAAGGGAAAAGGTTATCATGGCAGTTTATCGCCTCACTGGAGATGCTGATCAATGGTAGTCATTGATTCAAAACACAAAGGAAGATGATGAAGTATCAAATATTGAATGGAGCTATTTCAAAGAGATTTTCTTAGAAAAATACATTCCTTATGGCCATCGAGCAGATATAGAAAGGCAATTTCTGAGTCTGAGACAAAATTAGGATGAGAATGTCACAAAGTATGAGGCCAACTTTACAAGGTTTGCAAGGTATGCTGTAGATTATATACATAACCCAAGAAGTAAGATTGATCATTTCTTTTATAGGTTAAAATCATTTCTCCATCGAGCATTGGTATCACAATCCTTCTCGTTATACGAAGACATTGTCTCATGTGCTATTAATATGGAAAAGGAATTCTCTTAGTCTTATGAAAATAAAGTAAAGCAAGAGAAGAACAGAACGGTGGAACAAGAGACAGATAAAGGGAAAAAGGGAAAGAAGGATTTTCCATTATGTGATAATTGTGGGGATAATCACCCTGGTACTTGCCTAAAAGGAATGTGATTTTGTTATAAATGTGGGGAAAAGGTCACTAGGCTCGTGATTGAAAAGGAAAGAAAGAGGCTATCAATGTTGAATGCTACAATTATAGGGAAATGGGGCATTATGAAAATGAATATCCTAAGCTTCAGGGAAACATACCTCAGAAAAGGCCAAGGAATCAAGACCAATCTTATGATGTTACTAAAGTTGAATAGGAATAATTAATGTATTGGTTCTTTTGGACTCAAGGATTATATTCTGGTTATATGAATAATGTGATATATATATAAGGATTGTACTGTAGTACTTTTTTTTCATTAATGATTTAATATGATGAAGGTAATAATTTTTTTAGTATGTGAAAATATGAGAAACTTTACATTGTTTGGGGAATCTGATGTTACAATTGATTTTAGAATTTAGATACCTTTTAGAGAAAGTCTGGACAGAGGTATTTTGGATAACTATAAAGGTTGGAATGGATTAAATTGAACTTTGGATAGTATTGTTTAAGGTTAAAAAATTTCGGAACATTATTTTTGGAATATTATAATACTAAAGTTTTAGGAAAAGGAAAACCTGCAAGTTCGGGGATAACCCGTCACGTCGGAAAAAGCTACAGGAATCGAACCCACAACCATAGTGCCACATGCCATTATTACCTACCACTAGCCTACAAGAAGTCCCTAGTTATTACAAAATAGTTTTCCTAATCTAAATGGTATGTGTTAATATTTGGAACCTTGTACGATTATCATAAATATAATATTTTTGAGTTCTATTATCTTTTTGAGTGAAAGATGATTTTGTGGTAGAAATTAGTTCAAGGTTGAAACTCTACTTGTCAGGTATATATATATATATACCTATCTCTTATTCAATGAATAAATTAATTCTTAAACTTTAGGAAATGGATATTAAAAAAATGTGTTATCATAATACCTTATGTTTTGTTGAACTAATGATATTTTAAATCACTATAGATTGAAGGCTTTGAGACCCTCAATTTTCACTTGTTTGTGATTGGTGACCTCAATCACTCCCTTCAAATTTTTACGTTTTCCCTCCAATTATTTGTCTCTAATTCCCACCAGTGTTCTCCTAATCGAGATCATAATTTGGTGGTGACTTTTTCATTTTCATTTCCCTCTTATTAAGGCTAAATTTTATTAACCTTATTTCAGATGTGGGTTTTCTAAAAAGGTATTTTCTACTTTCAACCTTTTATTTTCAAAAAAAACAATTTCAAATTGCGAGGATACAATTTATATAAGGAGGGTAGAATGTAACACCCCAAGCTTCCACGGTACGCTTCTCTTTCAATAATGCAATAGCTTGCATTGTACGCAAGTTCAAGATTCTAACACACCGCGACCAATCAAAGTAGCCATTATAAATAGTAATACCCACTTTTTGAAATATATAAATTTTATATTTCAAAATGTACTTCATTTTTTGATTCATAATATCAAAATTAGCTAAAGTTGAATTTTTGGTATTTTTCTGAGAAACTTCAATATTTGATGAATAGTGAAACCACTAAGTGGTAGTTAGAAAACTAATTTTTCATTTAAATTAAATTTTACCACTTCTGTGAATTGAATTTAAAAAATCCAACATACATGGTTGTCATTAGTAAGGAAAATTTGATTCAATGAGATGAAAATAATTTTAGGTGAATAGTAACTTTTAAGTTTTATTAATCGCGATTAAAGGTAATTAATGTAATTTAAGGTAAATATAATGTTATAATAATATTAAATTACCTTTACACTTTTCCTACCCTTATTGGATGAGTCATGGATGACCAAGAAAATCCATGGGTCAAGTTCAGGACCCCATTGAGCCACTTGGGTAAGAAAATGACATTAATAACTTTTTATTTAAACTAAAAATAAAATTGTCACAAACTTCTGTTGTTTTACTAAAAAAATTATTACATGGGGTTATATAAGTTAAATTTTAGACTACAAATATTAATTAGAAATATAAAACTATTTCCTATATCATGGTAATTTGTTTATAATTTTTAGGCATTAGATAAATAAATTTATTTATGATGCCATGATTATGCAGCGATTTCCTCATTAATGATCAATTTAAATAAAATGAAAATATAAGGTAAAATATAAGACTTACACTCGTCTAAAACCTATTGGATGGGTATATTTAGAACCATTATCACCTTATACTAGAAATATATCATTGTGGGACCTTTAAAATATGAAAAGCATTTATTAATAAAGTAACATTTCATGACTTTCTAAGAGTGCCCCTCTTCTCCTCTTATAAAAGGCCCCCACCTATACCACCTTATTCACACCATAAAATCCATTTGGCTCAGACAACCTCTGCCCAAATACTCTTTCAACTTCCCTCTCTTATTCCTAGAAGCCTCACTTTGGGAAGAAGTCTTCCCAAGGAAGCCTTTGGCTCAAATCAAAAAGAGTTACCCGATTTTAAGGTAATGTCTTCTCTTATGTTCTTTTGTTTTATTTTGCTTCTACAACCCCTTAAACTCTTTTTATTCATTTATTTTGTAACAAAACCAGTATCTTCAGTATAATAGGATGTTTTTATGAGAAGGATTTGATTTACACTTACACACACCTTCATCTAATGGTTAAAGAACATATTGTTTCTGTGGGTGGTGAATTACTGCCTCACAAAACAATGATTGTTCAATATTCTTTTAACACCTCTCATGGTGGACATTAAGAAGTAAGTATATATGATATATATTTTTTATTATTTTTTCCGTATGCTTCTATATTTTTCAGTTATGGCATACCTTTATGATTTCCATTATGTGTAAATGCGATAATTTCATTTTAGGAAGTGCGGACTACCACCCCTTCAAAGTGATTTGAATCATTAATGCCATATATGGGACGTATAAAGGATGGATTAAATGATATTATATATGATATTATACTGGAATTATAATATACCTTTATATCATTATGATTTCATTCCATTAAATATAAATTGAAATCAAATTAGCGTTCATGCGAACATTCGGCTTACCGTCTCCATGAACGGTGCATTTCATTTCTTACCTCTAAATGTTATGTAATATTATAAATGAATGTATATAATGGATATGTATGATATATATGATATCTACTTTATGAATATAATTCTGGATATAATAGATATTTTACCACATGAACAACTTGTAATTATAAGATTTTTATTTTTGACTATAGTACCAAAGATCGACAAAATGACCGTTATTAACTTAAATAATTACATAATGTTCATAACATGGTAATAAGTGATATAAAAGGAATAATGAACTTGAAAAAGGTTCTTAAGCAAGTAGAAATTAACTCTAGTTTATTATTCAAGAGGTTAAAGAATGATCGAGTCCTGTCGGACATGAGGTAAGGGACTTCGTCTCAATCTCCTTTTAATAAGGCATATTTTGTTTTATACACAACTTTCTTTTATATGGTGTATAAACCCCTTTGACTTTTACATTTATTCGAAAGGAATCTTTTTATAAGAATCATTCTTCTAAAAGACAAAAAGGAATGTTTTTTTGTCGTACGTATGTAGCTACAATGAATTCTCTGTCGCTATGACCATTATTTGAGTTTCGGCTTCCTCTACAAGCCATAACTTTTTTTTAAATACCAAGTTTTACTTTTCTTTTATTTTGGTATTGAAAATGGTTTTATTATATCAATGTGTTGTATTGATATCTTGTGATTGAAATGTGGAAATTTTATGTTTCCTTTATGGCTGTTTTATGTGATATGATTATATTATGGTATGTTTAAACCTTTTCATATAAGGAATGCATTAGACTTAGTATGTGATGGGTGGGGCCTGCTAGAGCTCTTCGATGCATAGATAGGTCTCATGAGACGAATTAGTGTCTTGGCATAAGGCCTTAACAAAATCTTATTTGTAGTATTCACACAAGGCCTTGGCTACGTGGTTATGATATTCTAGCATTATGCATTCTATCATTATGAAAGTGGTTATTGATTTTGCATGTGATTATTTGACTACTAGAATATCAATGTGAATAAGTAAATGGAATTATTTAATTTTAATTTTTTCCATATTATGTCGAATTTCATGTTTAAAAGGCTTTTGTTTTATTTATACATTGCCTTAAATGCTTTTGTTTATTTATGAAAGTTTCCACTATATTTTTATCCTTACTGAGCATCTGAGCTCACCACTTTTTATGTTTTATTTTTCCCAGGATGTGAAGAAATTTTTTATGATTGACCTGCAGGGATAGTCTGAATGGGATATGAGTGTGGACTATGGATACCATGTTATTTTAGTTTTTCACTTTATGATTTAATGTAACATTTATGAATGTATCTACTGTTTCCAAGGCTACTAAACTAATCAGTCTTTTGAGACTTGATCTTTTGTGATCATGCCAATGTTACATAGTAATTCACCGACTCTGGGTAACTGGGGTCGGAGCGTTACAGTCATAAATATTCATTTATGAACGGACCCCGTCACAAATTACCCATTTTAGAAATTAGAATCACAAACAATTTTTATGGTCTATCATAGAAATAAAATTTATAATGGGTAGGAAACCCATCAAAAGTAATATTTTTTGTGGTATATAAAAATTTCATTGTGACAAAAGGATGAACCCGTCACAAATAAGTAAAATAAAAATAGAAAATGTTTATAGAAAAAATTTAAAAAAATATTATTAAAATAATAAAATAATAAAATAACAGTATATTATAAATAAAAAATATTCAAAAAAATATTAAAAATTCATTATATATAAGTATTAATATATAAACTAATAAAAATATAATAAATAATATTTACATTCAAATGTATGTCAAATATAAATAACTGAATCCCTTAGGGGGTCAAATAGGAGAGGTAGTAGAGGGAAATCCATCCCTATACTTTGAATCAGACACCACATGTTCTCCATCATCTGTTCATACTACTACTTATGTCATCAACATGTCTCGTCCTACTAATACTTATGTTATTGATAGAGATCTTCTGTCTCTCTAAGCATCTTCTCTATAACCTCACCCTAAGCTCATAACTACTCCTCATTCTGTGCATAAAATGACTATGACCCTCTATAAGCACTACTATAGATGGATGAATATATCACATCAGTACCATAATAACTCACATCCATCAATAAAGAGATGATACCAATAACTCATCCTTTTTTGATGTTATAATGATTCACTTGCTTCCATGATGCTTCATCAAATCATGTTACACTAGTGGTTTTATCATAGATATCATCCAGACTTTCACCCTATGTATAAGAAGATAAGGCCACATATGACTCCTTAAATTGGGATATTAAATTTAATTAGAAAAAATATTATTTATTTTTAATTTTAAAAGTAAAAACAATTATAATAACCACAATATGATGTTGGTTTCCACCTATAATATCTCTAGTTATAGAATCGGTATACATCATCTAATAAACATTTAACACTATATTATTGGGAGGTTCAACTACCTGTATAACTATAAAATATAAAGTTAACATTTAATCTTATATAAATTGTTAAATAAAAACTTACTATATATCTTTGATGTGTAATGAATGTAAAACTACCAGCTTGATGTGTCACCTCCTACCTCACTCTGTTCTATCGACCTAATGATATTATCATCATAAAACAAACCCTAATATAGTATGAAAATAATCCATCACGAATCTAAGATGATATGTAATATGGAATGTGGTCATAGCAAGACTGGTCTAAATCTATTAACCCATCTTTCTTCATGGATTTTCTCATCATATTATCAAAAAACTAATTCTAATACTCATACATACATATATTCCATGTGTCCCATGTATAGGTCCATGTACTATGATCGATGGGATACCATAAACCCTAATAATTATTATTAATATCATGTTACTAGTTAAATAAATTTCAAAATAACTATTATTTATTTATGTGTCATCGAATGATCAAACTTGTGGTGTTGAACACAAATGGGAATTTCATCCATGGTCACCCATTTTCAAGAAAAATAATTCCACAATATAGTACTCCCCTGTCCAACACCTACATGTGAAATTTTGTTAAAAATTGAAAAAATAATCAAACAATCATTATATAAAAAAATTCTTGGGGATTAATGAAAACTAACTAAAATTGACAACAAAACATACCTTTCCATGCATGGATCGAAGTCAAGACTTGGATAGCACTCGAGGATAGGGTGAAGAATCACTAATCACGCATGACCATGACCCCTATGATTTATTATTGAACCACAAAAAATATGAGTGTCAGATGATGTTGTATTAAGTTCATCTCTATGCAGTTCAACCTCATCAAAATAACAAAATAGATCACATAAATGGTTTTCTTCCATCTGAAACACAGAATGACTATTGTCAGCAACTAATTAAAAATAAGTATTATATATAGATATATATTATATGTAATGATAACAAGAATTTAATTGTGTCAATATTCATCTCCATTTTCATTTTAATATATGTTGGTGTTAATATCATCAAATTCCACTTCAGTATCATCAATTTTCCTAGGAGATTTAGCTTCATCTTCACTTTTTATTTCAAAATAATTTTTTACATCAATATAATCATCATCACCATAGACCCATAATGTGAGGTGTCATCAACGATATTTATGTCACTTCATGTAATAGATGGGTTTTAATTTTTCTCTTGAATAAATTCAAATCCTTGCACTTCAGTGGAACCACATTCACATTGGATAAACTGAATTTCATTATATTTCTTTTTTTATCCTCCTCCAATCACTTAACTCTATTAAAGTTGAAAAATATTTTCCATAATAAATTTTATGTGCCTGATGGGCCAATAATAATGGTTCATTTACTATAAAAAGGATTTAATATTTATTAAAAAATATACATTGAAGAAGTGAACACATAAGCCTATATTAGTATCAAACCAAGAAAATTTCAACATTGTTAATTAATTCTATCCCAAATAACATTCCTTAATTATTTCTTCCAGAATTCAACAAATGTAAACATTAATTTATCTATGATGGTATCCGATCATAAAAACGCACCTAATTATTATTATTTTTAATTCCCCATATTCACGTATATGAAATAAAAATCCAATCACCACATACACATTATAAGGGTTATCTATTTTAGATGATGGGTTACTCAATACACACCATCAATTATAAATTTTATCAAAATTTTGAGATACCTAAAAATATGAAAAAAAGAATTATCAATATAAGATGTAATAAATTTATTTTATATGTTAAACCATAAAAATATTACTTTAATATTTTTTGAAACCAATTAGAAAAAATTATTCTACTGGTGTTTTCTATGAGAAATTGCTATAATTTATAGAAATTATATATCTAAATGAGTATTAAATAATCTAAAAATTATATAATATAATATTAATTTAAAAATATTATAGAATATGTGATAGGTGCACTCACAATTGAAATGGTATAATTTCTTCATTGTTGAGAAGAACATATGTATTATCCATGTGATGTCCATCATCTGAAATCCATCATTCATTAACTCCACTAACCACATGTTCTGGATATATTAAAATTAATAGTTCTTTTTAATTCATTGTCTAGGTTTTACTTATTTCAGACCATGTAGTTAGGTATTGAGGGATACTAAGATTGAACATTTTGGGATCAATGAAAAGAAATTTTCTCCAAAAAATAAGATTCTATGATTGATCCTTCAACTAATCCCCTTTCACATACCTTTTTATTCAATTTCCATATGAATCTATCATTTGTTTAGATCCATAAAAATAGTACAGAACATCTATATTATTCATTTTTTTTATTTGTAATATCAAATGTTTGAATGAATCAAATAAATTTGGTGGTAATTTTCCCATTTTATATATAATTAAAACAACATATTCTTATAGTCTACCTAGTTCATCTTAATCGGTTTCTTCCATAAAAATTATTCCAAAGAAATATGATATTTCAATTAGTGAATCCAAAATCAAAGAATTCATCAAACCATTAAATAAAATTGGTAGAAATATTTATATTATAACATGATTGTCAAGTATTTGTAATTTGGTAACATTACTATTTTTGACACATCTAGCCAAATAGGACACATAACTATCAAAAAACCTAAAAATCTACAATACACTAAAAAATTAATAATTTATTTTCTATATAAACTGTATATTCCCCTTTTGACTTAATTAACTTCTAGGATATGCCATTTTAAAATAGTTCAACTGCTGGTCACCTTCAAATTTGGGCAAGATATATTTATGCCATTAAATAATATTTTGTCTTACCATGTGTGTCCAAAATTATATAGAATATATTATGAAAATAGATCATTTAAATATACAAGACATCCAACATGTGGGAGACCAAAAAATCAAACCAATATGAAAAAACAAAATAAATATTTGTTTTATCTAATTGTGTTATTTCCCAAATCAATCTATTTATGATGAGATTATATTTGGATAAAATGTAATATAATTTAATGAATAGAAAATAGATTTTAACTCAATACCTAAGATAATTATTTGAGGTCCATATCTTCTTAATTGTACATTTTCTAAAATGAGATTTTTTTCATATGAAAAGGATGAGCGTTATGAATAAAATATTTGACTATAGTAAAAAAACATGGGTTTTTTCCATGGAAGATCATAAACGAGTTTCAATCACTCATAGATAATGGACATGATTTTGGAAAAGGAGTAATCCAACTAGATAGCAATCCATATTTTAGGGAGCCAATAATTTTCTACATTATTAACTATTTCATTTTGAAATTGTTTCCCCAAAAAAATCAAATATACTGATACAATTACTCCAAAATGAATTTCACTCGTCAATCGATTTCTTAAAACAAACATTGATATTATTTTTCTAATTTAATAAAATTAATAAGGTCAAAAAGATATATGTATCAATCATCAATATCCATGTAGGTGAATTTTATGAAGTTATATAGATGGTCCATTAATAATATTGACTACCGTATGAACAAAATGGACAAAAACTATTATTAGAAAGACCCAGTTACTCATTTTGTGCTTCTAGAGAATAAGATAGATGTACTTTCTCAAAATGTTCTCATGCATGAACATCAATTGTATTATTTAAGATTTTATTCATTGAAATACTTCTTTTGTTCCATGAAATCAATGGTTTTGTTTTCTGAGATATAAATAAATTCTGAAATCGAGGTGTAAGTGGAAAAATCCTCAAATATTTTATAGGAATCAATCCATACTCTTCTAGTTGAGCCTATTTGTACCTCGATTGTCCAAATGTAATAAAATTAATTAATGACTCATTTTTACCACAATATAATATGAAAGCGTTTGAACATGTATGGATATTTTAATAAATAAGACCAAAATTATGAACCAAACTCTTTCGCTCAAATAAATGTTTAGGAAACACATTTAATTTAGGTAATAATGCTTTAACCAAAGAGAATATCTGATCAGAACAGCACTATGAAATTACATTATCTGATTTAATAGCCAATAATTTTTCATCATCATCAAATTTTCATATCTTGTAACAATAATATATCTTATCCTCACTATACTTCTATGCCTTATAAAATTCAAATGGTTCAAACTCAAAAGTTAAATCAATATCATCTTCTGTTTTAGATTGAGAAAAAGGTGGGTCAACCACATCTTTTACATAATTTTAAAACCATGATGGATCTAGATCCAAAATATTATAATATTCTTGAAAACACCATTCACCATGATGATACCAAATAATATAGTATTTTAAAAAAATCAAAATATATGTCCCCCATTAATGTCAAATGCGTCATACCTCCTCAGATCACCTTTCTCACATGGGAACATTATTTTCCCTTCTAAATCAAATTTTGGTTTGGATGATTCAAATGATAAAAAAACATCAATATAAAAAAGATTATACCAAATCCATTTTGATTCATGCGTTGATTTATCCAATCATGATCATGAAATAAATATTTTTCTCGATATCCTTGTACCATATTTCCCTAAAAAATTAAAATAAAATAATTGTTTATGATTAATTTGACATACATGAAATATAATATAAAAAATACTATAAAATTTATAAATTATATTTTACATGTAAATATTTTCAATTTTAATTATTTATCGGTTATTTTTACTTATTACAAATAATTTTTACAAATTAACATAAATTTTTACTAATTCTAGTGATTTAATGTTTAGTTTTTCTAATAATTTCTTGTTAACCCAAATATTTATAAATTATTTCTAAATAAAATACTATTAAAAAATAATAGTTATTTTCATTTCATTATTACTAATTAAAGATAATTTACAGGTAATTGTTACTAATTAGTGCTACAATTCTGGTAATTTTTAATTATTATAGTGATTTGTCACTAGTTTTACTAATCACCATTAATTTTAAATATTTAATATTTTTTTCAAACTTATTTTAGTAATTTAAACTTTATATATACTAATATTTTATAATTACCACTAATCTTTACTAATATTGATTAAAAAACACTAATTTTTAATAATTATTCTGTTTTACTGTTATTTTTTCCTAATTAATGCTTATTTTCAATAATTATTATAATTTAAAAACTAATTTTAACTATTTTATTGATAAATTTGAAAAATGTTTTCTAATAACCACTATATTTTATAAATTATAGTTTTTTGCACAAATTATTAGTAATTTTTACAAATCGTCGCTAATTTTTTAAAAATATTGTGATTTGATGCAATTGTTTTCTAAGGAATGCTATTGTTTACTAATAACTTATAATCTTTACAAAATACAACTATGTTTTACTTATTACATCTAATTTTTTCCAATTACTATTCATTTTTACTAATTATATTGATTTACTACTCTTTTTTACTAGTATTTACTAATTACTACTAATTTTTTCTAATTATAACTAATTTTTAATAATTACCTTAATTTTCCAATAATTTTTTGATTGATTCAACATTATTGTAATTTTTACTAATTATAGTTATTTTACATTTATTTTTACTAATTATTTTTAATTTTTACTAATTATACTAGTTTATTGCTAATTTGTACAAACATTTCATAATCGCAGCTAATTTTCTCTAATATTTTTTCATTGACTCTAATTTTTAATAATTTCGAAACATTTCAATTAATATTAAGAAAATTTTACTCATAACCTCTAATTTTTTCAAAAAATAAATTTTTTCATAAAAACACATTGATTTTTACTAATAATTGTTTTTTAAAATTGATTCTAATATCAAATAATAATAATATTTTTTAAAATTATTGTGATTTATCATTAGTTTTAACTATTTTCTACTATGTTTTACTAATTATAGTGAGTTAACATCCATTTTTACTAATTAGTATTATTTATTAAAAATTACTATAAATTATTATTACTTATTAATAAGAACTATATATTATTACTATGTTTTATTAATTAATTATATTTTTTTGTCAATTATATGTAATTACTATTAATAACAACAACATTCCCAAAATTAAATCAAAATATTTCAAAATAAAAACTAATAACTTTTAATTAAATATATGTATGCTAATTAAAACTAAATTTTTTAATTTACAACAATTATCGTAAGTATATAATCGACTGCTTGGGATCCTGCTCCATTCATCAACACATATCATCCTCCTCCTCCAACCTCCATCAACGCGTCACATCCAGCCTACCCAGATTCTACTGACCAATTAACTAATTTGGAAATGATTGGAACAAATTGGTCCAAGATTTTTCAATATATATATGTTGAAACCAATTTATTCTGTTGTATCCAAAATTCTCATTTATCATCACCAAAAAAATGATGACATAATTCATTTTCATTTTTTTAAAAATTTAAAATAAAATATATTATTTCTTAATAATTTATAACAAATTATACTAATGAAAAATATATTTTTTAAAATTTATAAAAAATTTAAGATTTAAATTTGTCATTGAAAATTTATTGAAATGTTTTTAATTTATAATAATTTATATTATTGCATACTATTATATAAAAATTTACAAATTTTTTATATTATACCAATTTATTACTAAGTTTTAATAATTATTAATTATTACATAAAATTATTACTATATACGACCAATTATTACTATATACCACAAATTTTCACTAACTACTGCTAATTACCACTAACTGCCACTAATTACCACTTTATATCTCTATTAGTTTATAACTAGTTGTTAATAATTATGAAAAAAATTAATAATTGCCTCAAAATATTAATTAATTTTTACAATTTATTATATAGTATTACTAATTATTAAAAAGTACTACTAATTATAATTAATTACAAGTAAATATTTAGGATTAAAAATAATTATTAATAAGTAACACTAAATATTTGTAATTAAAAATAATTATTATTACTTAAAACTAAATAATGTAAAAAATATAACTATTTAAAATTAAATATAATTAAAGATAATTAATAATAATTACTTTTGATAAAAAATAAAATACATAAAATAAAAAATGTAAACAACAATTAAATATCTTAAAAATGAATATTTTAACTGATGAAAATTCTGAAAGCCCCCCTTGTGAAATTTAAAATTTGTAAATCATTAACCAGTAGAATTTGAGGGTTTAGAAGGATATAAGAGTTACAAGAAGAATAGAATGAATAAAATTTGGGGGGTATATATAGGATAAATAATTGGCAATGGGGACCAATGAATATAAAAATACCGCCATTAATTGGAGCTTGGAGAAAAAGTTTATTTCTGATGGGATCTATCAGAAATACCCTCTGTCGATAGTTTTTTTACAACGAAATATAATTCCATCACAAATAACAAATAATGACATAAAGTAGTTATGAATTGTCCTGATGAAAATACTTTCCTACCAGATGTTTATTTTTCATGGCAGGGTATTTGTGATGGGGGTATATTTCCATTGGAAATATTCTTCTTGGGTTTTTTTGCACAGTACGTGGAAAAGGTTTTTGTGGTGGGAAAAAATTATCATCGAAAATAATGTTTTTAACAATGATTTATGATTGGAAATTAATCCCATCCGCAATAGTATTTTTAGGGAATATTTGCGATGGTTGACAAGCCTGCTGCAAATAGATTTTCATAATATCCTTTTTCCCTATAATTAAGGGAGACCTAAATAAATACAATCTAGAATGATAAAGACATTGTGAAATAAAACCATACCAATGTGGTAAAATTTTAATCATAAGACCCATGTAAGAAATAATTTTCAATGAAACATTAAACACCATGAAGATAAATTTATTCATTTTATAAAATTGAAAAGGGGTAGTATATGCACCACTCAAAAAAATAATTTTTGAATATTATGTACGTCTATTACAAGTAAAAGTGAGAAGATAAACCCTTTACTCAATCTTCCAACTGGTTGAACATATTTTAAACACCTGTATAATGGTTTTAAACAAGTTATTAAATTATTCTAAAAACATATTAATATATATAATATTATATATGATCCTTTTATAACATCTTATCACATGTTTGTTAATAATCTTTGATTACTCTTATTTCTTCAGGTGTTAATTGCCTTATTTTCTCATGCATGATTTATTGTAAAGATATGATTCATGAATATAATATATAGGTTCATGATTTACAGAATAATAATAACAATATAATTATCATATTTATATATAAATTATAATTTTAAAACTAATCATGAAATATGGTTTTGGAAAATGAACTATGTTACAATCATGTAGGAATTGATCCCTATAGAAGCATTAGTAACGTATTCATTTTTGAATGACCATTATGGAATGATGTTTGGTGATAGGGAAAATTTATGTTCATATTTTTAATCCAATAATGATTATTTTTTAATGTTCTTCAATTATAAAACCCATGTATTTAGTAGTTTTATAAAAATAATGGGTAATTTTAATTTTATAATGGAAATGTTCTAAATTGTAAAAAGTGCTTAATACTGGATTTTGACAGATTTTTATATCAAGGGTATTTTGGTCATTTTATGAAACATATAATTCCAAATTGTGTGAATCTTTTTTTAGAATCATTATTTTATTCCAGTCATTTTTTTCTTCGGGACCAGGGGATGAATCGATCATCTAGATGCCTTAAAAAATCAATGAAGTTGGAGACATTTTTGGGCAGATAGTGTAGACCCCACCACTGTAACAGACATCCATCTCGACCCAAACACCTTAAATTGAAGTTATTCCACCCTGTATAACATGAGAACACTTAGGAGTGGAATTAAAATTAATTTTATGTAATTTTGAAGTCATAAAAGTTTCCATTGGTGGTTATACATTTAAAGGAAGCTTCTTGTAACCTGTGTCCAGAAAAAGAGAACGATAATGAAAAATTCAAAACTCATACATCCAGTGGCCAATTTAACTGAGATTTTGTGGGTGAACGTCCAACACATTTATGAACAACCTATATGAAAGGGTCCAAGCATTATTCATCCAATTAATGGGTCAACAACGCCAAAATTTGTGGAGAATATAAATTGTAACACCCCAAGATTTTACGAAAAATATTCTTTTTAATTTCATTAATGTCTTGTGTTTTACGCTATACCAAAAGGGTCTTTCACCAAACGCAACCCTGACTTGGATTGCATTACACGCAAGCGCGACCTTCCACGACAGTGTGTGTTGTACGCAATACCGAGTTTCGCTAAACAATGACATGCTTTTAAAATATTATTAAAACTTGCTGTTATAAATAGTAATACCCACTTTTTAAAATTTTATTAATTTTATTTTTGAAAATGGACTTCATTTTTGGATTCGGAATATCTAAATTAGCCTAGGGTGAAATTTTGGTATTTTTCTGAAAACTTTCAATTTTTGATGAATAGTGAAAACACTAGGTTACTATTTAAAAACCGACTTTTTATTTAAATAATTATTTATTTTATTTAAATTTATTTTAGGTCAATATTGATACATAATACCTATATAAGTTCAATGCAATTCATTGGAGTTATTTTATAATAATTTTAGATATATAAAAATTTTATTTAACTTTTCACCGTCTTTTACCCACCTCCTTGGAGAATTTGCAAATTTACATAAAACATAATTTTACTGCTTCTATGATTGAAATTTCAAAAATCTGAGAGACATGGTTGATGTCAGTAAGTAAAATGTGGTTCAATGAGATGAAAATAAGATTTGGTGAATAGTAACTTTTTACTTTTTTTTACCACGGTTAAAAGTAAATAGGGTAATTATGGGTAAAAATGATATTATTATTACCCCAACACATGTCCTAATTATATTGTATAAGTGTAATTCGACCAAAAACAACCTTAGGAATAAAATATTACCATTTAGGCCCACATGGATTAGATTAGGACATTTAATATTAATTTATTTAAAGAAGGGTTAAAATAGTTAAAATCAAAGTTGAATAAGTAAATAATTTTTAATATAGGGTAATACATAAGATAAATTCGACTATAAATATTAATTAGAAAGATAAAGATATTTTCTACATAATGGTATTTTATTTGTAATTTTTATACTTTAAATAATTTAATTTATTTATGTCACAATGATTATGTAGTAATTATATTATTAATGAAATATTGACATAATTGATGTTATAAATACCCAAATAAATGTAATTTGAAACTTTTTATGAATTACAATAATTTTATAGGTTAATATGACAAGCTATTATTGATTTAAATAACTTTTTTCGAACTAATATTTCTGTTATGATTTTCACAAAAAACAATTACCAAATAGTCTCAAAATTGACATAAAATAGTTTTTAAAACAAATATTATATTATTAATTTTTATTTTATTCCTAAAAATCTATGGTTTTGAAAAATGACTTAGATAAGGTTATATATATTAATAATAACCAACTTGGGTTTGGTTTGGCTTGTTATAGTAAGTTTATTAACCTTATAGTGTAAGAAAACAAGAAGACACAGTAAAAGAAAAATTATTTAACTTAAAGTTAAATCTAAATGATAACGTTAAAATAGTAACATAAACTTGCCCAAATTCTATTGGATGAGAGGATTTCGACCCATCCCCACCTTATCTTAGAAATAAATCAATATGGAGCTATTGAAAACCGAATATGACTTTATAATAAAATAATATTTTGAGTTTTTCTGAAGGTGCCCCTCTCCTCCCTTATAAAAGGACACCTCCTCCCTCTCTTCCTCACACCACTTTGAGCCTTCAGGCTTGGCCATCCCCTGCCAAAATATCTTCTCCACTCACCTAGAAACATCCTAGAGGTCCCGGTCTACTTCATAGACCAATTTCAGTTCCCTAAAAGGTGGTCTCAAAGAGGCGCTTCAAAGAAGAGGTAATGTCTGTTACCTATTCTTTCAACATTATTTCTTCCTCCACTTATTTTTCTTTAGTTGTTTCATTATAAAGTAATAACATAAGTATAAATAATATACTTATATGTTATTATAAGTTTGAAAAAACCCTATTTCACCCTCTATCCATCCTACAGAAAATGAAATCACCGTGAGTGCGTACGTACGGAATACCGTCTCCACGCCGTGGTGTAATATATTTTCCAACACCACCTTACTTGGATGGCTATAATGGTGCAAATAAATAACTATATATGATTATTTTAAATTGTTATTGATTCTGAAATAGTATAAATACACTCCAATACAATTCCACGATCATGGAAACGATATCATCACTCGTGCATACGTACGGACTACTGTCTCCACGACGTGATGAGATTCATTCTCCATGTTAGCCATTTAAGAATGATTATAAAGTATATATAAGAAATAATGATGAAATATATGAAATTATAAAGCTACTGGATTTAAGTATATATATGTGTATGTCATCTACTTAATTCCATTTAACTCAATAAGGAAACGAAAATAGTGTTCATGCGTACGTACGGCCTACCGTCTCCATGAACGGTGTATTTCATTCCATTTAACAATATATTATATATATGTATATTATGTATATATATTATATATAAATAATGTTTTATATTATATAATTAAGTAATCATGGTCTATGTAATCATATGAATAATTACAAGTCAAAACCCGGACGACAAATGAAACGATTTTACCCAAAATGCTCTTTAACACGGAATTTACAAAAGAACAGGTAATATAAAGTCATAAGTAAACCATATATGAAATCATAACAATGAATATGATTCTGTAATAAGTCAATGACATTATTTAAATCATTATACAGGGGTTTTGGATACATACTAAGCATATCGGACATAAGGTAACACTACAACATAAACTGCATTTAGCGGCGGTTTTGTGGCGGCGGTTCACACAACCGCCGCTAAACATTTTTCTAAAATGGTTTCGCGACGGTTTTTAATAAACCGCCGCGAAACCCATATTTTTTTTTAAAACTCCCGACCCTTCCCTACCCCGACCCCCGTTCTTCCCCCAACCCCCCGTGACCCCGCGCCCCGCCCTTCTTCCCCCAACCCCCCGGCGACCCCACGACCAGCATCTCCAACGACCTTGCAACTTGCGTCTCCGACATACCCCGCGACCGGCGACCGACGACCCCCCTTCTCCCGACGACCCCTTCTCACGGCGACCCGAGGTTCTTCCCCCGCGACCCTAACTTCTCCCTCGACCCCCGCGACCCCAGCTTCTGCCCCAGGTTCTGGCGAGCCAGAACCCTAGATCCGGCTCCCCACCCGTGCTGCCGACGACTGGTTTCGTTGTTGGTGTTTATTTGTGGAGGTAGTCACCTGCATTGATTGATTTTTTTTGAATTCACCTGCATAGATTGATTTCTCTATGTCTACTGCTTGACATACTCATGTGATTATTCATGAACCATATAAAATTTCATAATGAGAAAATTATTTGTGTGGATACAATGTTGATGCATTATTTTTATGATGATACGATAGTGTTTTTAAATGAAAATGAGAACAGTCTTGGATTAATTAAAAGTTATTGGTTAGTAATTAATTTGGAATTAAATGATTAATTGGTGTAAAGTTAATTAATAGACTAGGGTAAATTATAGATTAGGGTTATGTTAATTGGATTAAACGTCACCAATGATCACTTGATAATGAATTAAGAGGTTGATCATTGATATCTTAGTTGGCCAAGATCTAAGAGTTTTACTTCATAATATACTAGATATGCGATATATATAAGTGTGACTATCCTTGTGGTATTATTTTATATTGATGGGGGTGACTGATTGTGATTTTTATATAAAAGTTAAATGTATTTCAAGTTGTATTATAGGTTTTACTAGATATAATGACCAAGTTTATGATCCATGAATCGTACCCATAGACCCGGCCATCTGGTGAAACCTATGGTGAGGGTGTTATTATCACTGAAGGTTAGTTCTATGATAGGGGTGAGGACTTATGATATGTCTAGGATGAATTGTGTTTTTTATTTTTACAGGATTTTTAAGGGATTTGGTACTTGACTTGGGTTTGATTCAATATGTATTTATTCTCAGATGTTGAAAAATAGGGATATTGATTTGGGGTTGCAAGGTAATATCATATTCAGCCTAGTCTTGGGATGATTTGGATAATGTGGAAAAATGATTCATCCAGGTGAAATAATAATTGGATAGTTATCAATAATAATCCTTATAAAGGTTAGTTAATCTAGGAAAAAGTGACCTTTGATAAGATACTTATCATTCATTTGAGATAGGGATTTCATGTTAGCATAATTATTTTACTCATAAGGAAATTAGGATGATTGTAAGTTTTTAGAAGCATGGTTGGAATGCATGGAAGTCTTGATAACTAAATTATACACTAAGATATGAGTAAAAAATATAAATACATTCAATATTAATGGGGTTTTGGGAAAAGGAAACCTTTTCAAGGTGATTCACAGATGGGGTGTAAGGAAAGAATTCTAGGAAATGGATACACTCGTACTAATGATTTAAGGTGGTGATTTTGTAAATAGGTGATAAGGTTGGTTGATTTGGATCTTAATTCATATGTATATCATAATATAATGGGATAATAATAAAATATCAATGTGGTAAGAGTGTTCATCTGGGGTTGAAATCAAGGGAAATTTCATCTTGACCATGTAAAGTGGTCTATAAAAATCCACTAGGGTGAGATATTGTGGGAGATCTAGAAATTATGGAGAAACATGTAAGAGGGTTGGGGTAAATTCATCTAGTGATCAGCTCACACTTCATTTTGGTGGGTACAAGTACAGACATTGATGTGATAGAATTTCAGTAGTGTG
This sequence comes from Viscum album, assembly GCA_963277665.1. Taxonomy (NCBI): domain Eukaryota; kingdom Viridiplantae; phylum Streptophyta; class Magnoliopsida; order Santalales; family Viscaceae; genus Viscum; species Viscum album. The sequence continues at coordinate 412,323,508 of OY728156.1, forward strand.
GGGAAGCCTGGTGTGAACAAGTGGTGTTATGATTAATCAGTGATTATAGAATGATTATATGATGATTTAATGGGGTATTTTTTATAGTTTTCATGGTTGGGATTTTATTCCATGACCATTCAAATGAATAGGGTGAGGTGTATTTCCCAAATAATTAATCTAAAAATAGAATAAAGTAAATAAATTGAGTCAACTTTCTATCATCGAATAGTGATTAAGATATTTAATGATGGGAAGCACCGACAACAACATATAGGTAATTTAACTCCCTATTTTAAGTGAATAAATGAAATTTTAATCATGGAAAATGGTGATTGATTTGTGTATTTTATTGTGAGGATGGTTCCGAAATCTCCCATTGTGGATTCTCCCACTCTTAGGGTTTCCTAATCTACATTGTAGTGTCGATCCCCTTGGTTTTGCCAATAGGAACTGACCACATTGTCATGACACGTCAAATTGATTATATCTTTAAAGTTGGTTTATGGTCTAGTTAACACCCTAGTTCATCTCTCAAGGATAATTGATAGGTTTATAGTGTGTATTTTTAATAAAAATGACTAAAGTTCATCTCTCAACTATTTATTATCAACATCAAATGAAAATTAAAGGTTTAGGTAATGTTACTATACCACCGCACAAGAGGATATCGATAAGGCACTACACTACCCTGTGGAGAGCCAATCGGAACACCTTTGTTCCAATCCTCTCCACAACTCATGGCCCAAAATTCTTAGCACCACCTCACCTAGTTACCAAAATTATAATGGTGACACAAACTCATTGTCGCTGAAGGGATACATAGATTCCAACCACATTCTCTGACCTACATCAATCCAGAACTCAAGGCCCAACAGCCTCACTCCATTTCAAACATCCAAAGCACAACCCAAGCATAACCTTCATCTCAAGGTATTCAACCATCCAAAACCTGATCCAACACCCATCACCAAAACTAATACACTAATATGGTTCCTACCTGAGACCATCCAACTTGAAACTCTAGCCACACCATTAATCGATTACTTTCCTTCCATGGTTCTCAACACCATATTACTTACTTCTTCACCACAATTTTCTAGTTTTGAGAACTTCACTCATCATAAAAGAGGTCAACAGAACCTCAACTCAACCTTCAAAACTTCCCTAACATGTTTTCCAACTCACAACATCCATGAAAACTCCACCCAATTCTAGCATTCATTATTTCTGCCAAAACTACCCAGATTTGTCACACTTTCACCATCCATATCTCAACCAAGGACTACTTGGTTCTTCTTCAAAACTCATTCACATTACTAGGATAAACTTATCATTTCAACATTAACTTGAGGTGCCTCGCAGCCCACCACATCCATTCCTTTTCTATCCAACTATGCCTTTCCATTCCTGCTAACTCACTCCGTTGGTTCCCAACTTCCCCTATTGGCATGTCGCCCCTCTACCCAAACACGAAGCCTTCTCACTTAAGGTATACCTCCATCACCTACACACACCATATCGAAGTTCCACCTGGTCTTCCCTAAGAACCCCAAACATGTCCCTTATAGGTTTCTATTTGGAACCTTGATTCCTCCACATCCACTCTACAGTTTTCTCCACATTTCCATGACTAACATAATTCTCTCCACCTTAGGAGGGTCATTATCACTAATTTATTCAAGAAATTCAAACACCATGTCTCATGCTTCCATCACAAGATGAACCCCAAAACTTAAATGTGGCCATTTAGATTTCCCTAGAACAATAAAACAAACATTACCCATTGTGAAAATGGTTTCAGTGAATGTAGTTAACTTGATTTAAAATGCATTATGATCAGTTTCGATCACACATCAAAGGGGTGTTGTTTGAGGCAACATAAATGTGTGATCGATGGTGTTATGATAAGTGTGTATCCCGATATTCTTATTGCTCCTAAATGAGGTGTTGACGCTGTCTCCTATGGACCAGACTTGTTCAGTTGGTCTGAAATGGTAAATGTGGTCAATGAATCATCTTTATTATATTATGCATACTTTATGGCCAATGGTTCATCTTTATTATATTATGTTTCTGTAATCTTACACTATCGTATATTTTGTGTAGGCACATTGTGATATACATGGATAAAAGCTGGATCACATTACCGAGGAACACATCTCAATATGTTAAGGGTTTGAATGGGTTTTTAGATTTTGCAATTTCTAATCGATCCGTTGAAGGGAGAATAAGATGTCCATGTCCTAAATGTAAATTTAGAACATGGTTGAAGAGAGATGAAGTTTATGAACATTTAATACTGAAGCAATTCCCTGAGCAATATTTGTGTTGGATTTGGCATGGAGAATCAAACAATACAGAAAGATTGAGGACTGATGTTAATCCACAGAATGAGGTCCCAAGTTCTTCGACAATGGAAAATGAAATGCAAAACCTCATAAATGATGCTTTCGGCACTGCAAGACACCACTATGAGCATCAAAACATATCAGAACAACCAGAAGAGGGTGCTACAAATTGCAACGTGACAAGTGATGTTTCTGAGACTGTAACACAAGCAGATCAAGATTGTAACATATCATTGGATCCTCTTGATTCTGTGGAGCCAAATGTAAGGGAAAACTTCAGTGAGGAAAATGCATTTCATGATTTAGTTGCCGATGGAAATCAAGAGTTGTATAGTGGGTGTTTGAAATATTCAAAGCTTTCATTTCTACTGAAGTTGTACCATATCAAATGTCTATGTGGAATTACAAATAAGGCAATGTCCATGTTATTGGAATTGATTCGTGATGCATTTCCTGAAGCAAAAATTCCAGAATCGTTTTATGATATGAAAAAAGTTGTTAACAAGCTTGGTCTGAATTATACAAAAATACATGCGTGTCCCAATGATTGTATGCTTTACTGGGGAGAGGATTCAAGTAGACAGAATTGTAAGAAATGTTCTTCTTCTAGATGGCAGTCAAAGGGTGATGTTGGAAGTATGACTGAACATAATTTCACGGAGAAGAAGAAAAGGAACACACCTGCAAAAGTTTTGCGTTACTTTCCTTTGAAGCCTCGATTGCAAAGATTATTCATGTCATCAAAAACCGCCGAACACATGAAGTGGCATGCTGTAGATAATAACAATGATGGGTTAATGAGACATCCACGGGATTCCCAATCGTGGAAGACATTTGATTCATTACATCCAGATTTCTCAGCTGATCCTAGGAATGTTCGATTGGGATTGGCTGCCGATGGATTCAACCCATTTGGGACTTTGAGTACGAGTTATAGCATTTGGCCAGTTGTTTTGATCCCTTATAATCTGCCTCCGTGGATGTGTATGCAACAAACATCTTTTATCATTTCGATGATTATTCCTGGAAAACAAATGCCTGGAAATGATATTGATGTATACCTGCAGCCTTTGATTGAAGAATTGCAGGAGTTATGGAGCAACGGTGTTGAGACATTTGATGTTTCTTCTAAAACAATGTTTAAAATGCATGCTGCTTTAATGTGGACCATTAGTGACTTCCCTGGGCTTGGGAATTTATCTGGTTGGAACACTTATACGGGTTTGGCTTGTCCCGTTTGTAACTTTGATTTCGAGCCCAAACGGCTACCTCACAGTAGAAAATGGTGCTTCTTGTGCCATCGAAGATTTCTTGATGCATCTCATAGATTTCGGCTGAACAAATCAAAATTTAATGGTTGCATTGATCGTAGACCACCTCCAAAGTTGTTAACCGGTTCTGAAATATTGACACAGCTTGAAAATGTTAAAACAGAATTTGGGAAGGTTCATCATTTGAATGATAGCGGAAAACGAGTGCGAAGTGCATCGTCAAGTGAAATCAGAACGCAACAATGGAAGAAAAAAAGTATATTCTTCAAACTTTCGTATTGGGAATTTAATTCTTTGCGCCACAATCTTGATGTGATGCATATTGAGAAGAATGTATGTGATAATTTGATTTTCACATTACTTAATGAGCATGGAAAGTCGAAGGATCATCTCAATGCTCGCAAAGACTTACAAGTAATGAACATAAAACGTGATCTCTGGCCAGATGAGAATGAAAAGTATGCTCCGGCCATTTTTTCATTGAAAAATAGGGATAAAGATACGTTCCTTCAAATTTTAAAGAATGTGAAGGTATCTGATGGGTATTCGAGTAACATCTCGAGGTGTGTTGACTTGAAGAATCGTAAGTTATATGGATTGAAAAGTCACGATTCACATGTTTTGGAACATGCATGGCAAGAAGATAGTGGTGCCATTTGATTCTTATGGGGTCCCGACGGATGACGCCGCAGGTTTACTTGGTCAGATTATAGGTCAGCTGGCAGCGGAGCCCGTTTCCCTGCCTATTTCGTATGATGATTGGAGGCATATGCCTCCAAACTGGAAAAATGAAGTTTATGATTCTCAGATAAAGGTAATTTTATTACTTTATGGTTTAATTGAATGTCATTTTACTAATATATTCAAAATGAATTTCTGTATACAGATGTTCTTCCACTTTACCGTTGCTGATGTGATAGCACGGAAGTGGACATTGAAAAATCTTGGAAAAAAATGGAAAGATTTCAAATGGAGGTTGTGGTGTGATGTCAACGATTCTTCGTTGACCGTGCAGCAGATGTATGAGAAGATACCCAGTGGGGTACCGAAAGAACAGTGGAAGATTTTTGTCGATAGACATCGTGATGAGAAGCGGATGGTATTGAAATATATATTATTATATTATCATCATTTTACATTTATAAATGTACATGAAGAGGAGATAGACATTGAATACAATACTATTAAATTGAATTTTATTTATTTCAGGATCTCTCAAGAAAGAATGCTTCAAACCGGGCGAAGCAGGTAATCCCGCACACTGCGGGTTCAAAAAGCTTTTCAAGAAGCCGAATGTCATTGGTAATCTTTTAATTAGTTTAAATATTTATAAGATAATATTATCTATTTAACATATTTGATTGATGATTTATCTTTGTTTAATGCAGTCACAGAGTTTAGGGCATGAAGCATCCCGAACAGAACTGTGGCTGGATGTTCATAAAAAAACAGATGGAAGTTTTGTTAATGAACCTGCCAGAGAAGTTGGGGTATGAAGTCAATTATTTATTATAATAACTTAATATCAGTTTTTACTGTGTTAATATATATTGATATTTGATTTATAGGTGAAAATTAAAGAAAAATGGGATGCCAATCCTGGGCAATCCTACTCAGTCTCCCAGGATGACCCGGTTGGTCAAGTCCTTGGGAAGGAGCATCCTGGTAGAGTGCGCGGGATGGGTTTGGGACCCGTACCATCTGAGGTCTTTCGCATGCCATCAGGGATTTCGGCCTCATCCACTCCTGGTTATAGTCATTTCTTACCTGAAGATGCTCAGAGGGAGATGTCTGCTCTACGAAACACAGTTCACCAGCAGGGGAATCAGATATCTGATTTGCAGAAAGAGTTGCTTGAAATACGTCAGCATATGAGCAGATATGCCCCCGGTGGTAGTGCATCGGGTAGTGGTGAGCAGGTAAATCACAAAAAAATCAAAATCATTTAGTTTGCAAACTTTTATTGGTTTTAATTTTTATTATAAATATGCAACAATATTTAATTTTCAATGTAATGTTCTTACAGGTGGCAGCAGGTGGTAGAGATGAAGGTGGAGAGGGTGACGATGCAGCATCAGATGATGAGTAGTAGTATTGTTGATGTGTTGAACAAGTATGATAACAGTTGGTTTGTAGTAAAAGCATTTCATTTGCTGAAAATTATTTCTTTTTAGCACTCTAGTGTTGTTCTCTATGTATTAAGATGGTATTCTGAGACTATGTTTGGAGTAATTAATGTTTAATTATCATAAAATCAAGAATTATTACCCATTTTAATTGTAGATGATATATTACACCATTTAAAGGAATCTGATAGGTTTTTTATGATTGATATATGGTCTAAAAATCACCTGAGGTGGTTGAATGATGAGGTTATCTTGAATACATCCTTCCCTCATAGGTTTGAATACATCTGGTTTGTGGTTATATCATTCAGTGTTATAATAGAAGAAGATATATAAATGGGGCTCACAATATATATGATCTTTGAATTCATATACTAGTTCTTAGAAAAAACCAATCTATGCCATGTCTGAGTTTCTATGACTAATGGGATGGGAATGACAGAAGGAGGAATAAATGGATGATCTAAAAAGGAAATAGGAGACGAGGCTCCACATATCACCACCTCAACAGAGGCATCACCCATTGTCTTTTATGGAGGGTTGATTTCCTTAACATATTCTGTCCCACTATTGGGATAGTCATCTCTAAGATGATGGTGCTTCCTCAAAGTCTCACCCAAGTCCTGAATCAAATCCATTGTTTCTATGGAAAGAGGGGGTAGTGAAGAAAATGGACTGTCTACAAGATGAACCAACCATATTAGAACACCACCTGGATAGGATGATACCCAAGACTGGGCATAATCATGAGTAAGAAAGGTGTGAGAATCAGTATAAAAAAGAATGATCTTAGCATAAATGTATTCATGAACCAAAATCATCTAGAATTGGTAGATGATCCTAGGGTTTTTCTCTCCTCTCACACCATCCAAAGAGAGAGGAGAGACCCTTTGGGTGCAGCCAAACTAACAAGAAAACTGATAAGGTGTATATGGATTGCAGATTATCATCTCATACACCCTAGCTATAAGAACCCAATCATAAAGGGAGATCATATACTACCTTTCGTTGAGGGATCCACTTCCATTGTTAGTGATTGGTCCAGTCAGTGCATGATAAGGGATGAAATCAAAGCTATCAGATCGAATCAACGCATTTGTAACCTCATCAGAACTTAGTGACATAGCCCTGACCCTAGATATATTCAATAACCTAAGATGAGATGATGCATTGGGAATCCTGGCAGCATTTTAGTATTCATAGTAATGGAAATTATCCCCTATATATCCAAATAAAAACTAGAAAGGACCACTGATCCTATAGGGTTTTCTTCCTTGATGAATGTGGCCTATGAGTTGGTAAAGGAGTGAAAGGGTCTGTACCACCAAATTAAGGCACCATCCTTCCTCTACCCACGCTACCATTATCAGCATACTGACATGGATTCCTAAATGCGCATCCCCAGCTAAAAAAATCTATACATTCAAGAACATGGCCGTAAAAACCGCCAACCTAAGTCAAGGAGAGATATCTGAATTCACTTGATATCCCCATGAAGTATGATCCCTAGCTTTCAAAATGGCCCAATATGAGCCGACATTGTCACGAACTTGCTGTGAAGGGCACTGTGGGGGAATATAACAGTTAGCCTAACCCCACTATGGAAAAGGAAAATATTGATCCAGTCTTTGAAGGAGATAAGAGAGCACATGGTCAACTCCTTTTCCAGATTCTCCTTCATAATGGTGAGCATGTACCTCGCCAAGGCTGAAGTCTACAAAGGGTCATCCCTGACATATGTGGTAAGGAGGAACTCATCATACATATCTCCAAGAGGGAGGATCCCACCTAGTTGGTAGTATCCCATAGGCTAATTCCGACTTCACTATGGGATAAATGGAATGAGTTGGTGTAAGGAAACCAAATGATAACCAATTATCTAAAAATATTGGGCTGGTGATAGACAATAAATTAGGAAATCCATACTTCTTCATAATGATGGACCTTATTAACTGGTTAGTGAACTCTAAGCAGCTTTTCCTGACCCAGAATGGCCATGCCCATTTATCAAAAAAATTACCACCAGGTTGGTGATCCCATTTCAAGATCCATCCGCCACTTGGGTTTTTCATAGAAGAGATGAATATACTTGAGTAACTCTAGGAAATAGTATGATGAGAAAAATCATAGCTATATGAACCCAAGGGAGATATTTCCAATATAAAAGACAACCCCTGAGATTGAGCTACGACTAGTCGGCCATCATCGAAAATTATTGTATGAGTACAGTTAAGTGAAGATGACACCCAGCAAGATGACATGTTGAAGTCCAAATGAGGAATGAAAGCATCATCCAGTAAGCTGAAACCATATAGAGGAATCTATTGTGATAAATGTTAGTTTTTAATCTCAAATGGAAGAATCCATTTTAGAACCTCACTACCAAAATTCACATAGTATTAGGGGTTAGAATTGAAATTTCTAGTAATCTTGGACCTTTTATTATCTAAAATATAGGAAACTTGATGAGAGTGATTTTCCTTGACAAAACTCAAGAAAAATCACAAAATGAAAATCCTTTGTAAAATAAACAAAGGAAATTAAAAGGGGAGAAGGCGGGAGCCTCTTTTGGTTGTAAACAACATGCGATGAAACCCTGGAAATTTTCATGAAACCAAAAGAGCCTAGTGACATGATCATCTCATCTCACTAAATCCTATTGGCATGTCATCCTCATAATGCGAAGAGCCTCAGACAAGTCCAGGAAACCTCACGCTTCCCCTTTAGCTCTATAAGGAAAAACAGATGGAATTCTCCCTGAAATGATCACGTTTCTCCATAAAACCTTTTATTGGTCATGCAACACATCACCAAGAGGTAAAGTGATTTTTTAAACAACAATCATACAACCTCTCAAGATCCCCAACTTTTGTAAAATAGACAAAGGGAATAAAAGAGGGACATGAAGAGAGCCTCTTGCAATTGTAAATATGGTTCTCCTTAAATCTCTAATTAAGGTAGGATATTTGAGTTCCCTCATTACTATTTTAAATATGTGATATTATAATACTACTATTTCATCTTGGGTGGAAGTTAAGATATTTCCTAATGAAAATAATTAATTGGATATATTAAAATTAATGGGAAGGGGTGATATCAAATGTGCTTTAGGTTTTTCATGATATTGCTTTTCTATGAATGTGTGTTGGTTTTTGTTTATTATGAATTGTTTTTACTTCTATGAAATTATTATTGTTTCTAAAATTTAATTTGATAAATCACCTCACATTAAAATGATAATGTCTTTACTTATGGTAATTGAATTTCCTATCTGTAAACAAGGAATCATTGTCTTTTCCCTTTTCTTGTAAGGTTGATTTAATTTGATAGTTTGCATAATAGATGGAATTATGGTTATGGTTACTTTATGAGTTTGGATTATGGATAAGGTGATGATTTGTGATGCAAAAATTGTGGGTTGGATGTGTTTGAATTTTATAACATTGTGTCTTGTCTTGTTAGTTACTCAGTAGTTATGGAATTCTTGAAATGGTAAATCCTAGTAAATGAATGATGATGGATAAATTAGTGGGGCAGTGGTGTAGCAGATGCAACGTATTTTTTTTTCCAGTTCAACGTTTAGCGGCGGTTTTAACCGCCGCTAAATGCCATACCTGTGAGCATTTAGCGGCGGTTTTAACCGCCGCTAAATAACCGGGAATCCGTTAGCGGCGGTTTTAACCGCCGCTAAATGATGAACTGGGCAGAATTTAGCGGCGGTTTTAACCGCCGCTAAATATATTATGTTGATATTTAGCGGCGGTTTTCACCGCCGCAGAATAGGCGCATCAAACGACTGAATTTAGCGGCGGTTAAAACCGCCGCTAAATAAGATACCCATATAACCGCCGCTAAATGAAGAAAAACCGCCGCTAAATGCCGGACATACGACACATTTCTAAAACCGCCGCGGAATCGAAAAAACCGCCGCTAATAGATTGCCGACGCCAAACTTAGCGGCGGTTTTTGTAAACCGCCGCCACACAATATAGCGGCGGTTTAAACCGCCGCTAAACCGGAAAAAAACCGCCGCTAGGATCGGCCTTTGTTGTAGTGTAAGGGACAATCTCGCAATCTCAATTTTTATCCGAGATTGTTTATACTTCAGAATTTACTGGGGAATATTTATCATCCACATCCATTTTTCCTCAATATGTAATATTATTTACATCCTACTACAATTGTTTAAATCCAATTTTACCCTATGGTTAGTTTTTAGTAAAATATATGAAAGGAATATTTTTTCATTTTTCGTACGAGGTACTTTTTGAATTTTCCGACAAAAGTACGAGAAGAATTTTTTTTTAACTTATATGGAATGAATGGATTTTTAAAACATTATTTCCAAGAATCATCCTTTACCAGTTTTCAAGTTTATTTTTAATCAACTTATTTTAGTTTAAAATTGTATGACATGTTAAGAAAGGAAAAATGTTTTTGAAGTAGAAAGGATATTTTCCTCAAGAATGGAGTTCAAGTGTTTTATCAAAATTATTTTCCATCTAAGATAATATACGGTTATGCTTCTATCCCTATTATTACATTGATTTGATTATGTTGTGATGGAAATATTTTTATGATTTTCTTTATCTTATATGAATTGTTTGATGATGTCACGATGTTTAAGATTCCCATTTTTATTACATGGGTTATGCTATGATTTATGGTTTATGATTTTGTGGCACACATAAGAATGATATAAATATGAGATTGGTGGGACCTATATCTCCCTCCAATGCATTGGGTAAATATTTATATCTCATGAGATAGACATGGCTGGAACGACAAGTTAAACTGGTTCAGTAATACAGGACTGGAACAAGGAGTGAACTCGATTCAGAAAGGGACTTTGTCCACTAAGATGGTCTTGGAAGTAATGCCTTGGATACTATGGAAATCATAACATGTGATTAATGGTTTCCACAATTATATTTTTTATTCCCATGCTATTTTATCATTATTAATGTTTCTTTATGATCTATGCTTTACGTACTTCTATGATTTATGTCATTGCTCAAGTTTTTGATGTTTAAACATTATGTTCATGTTTTTAAGTTCAAATGTATATGATTTGTTTTATTTTATCCATGCTTACCCTTACTGAGCATTTTATCTCACCCTTTATATGTTTTATTTTCCCCAGGATTTAAAGAAAGGTTTTAGTTAAGAAAACAAAAGGGGGAGATCTTTATGGGAGATGCTAAAGATCTTTCACCATGATTAGAAGATTATTTTCTGAGTTTCCAAAGACACTAAACTATTATGGTCCTTGGGTGTGTTTTTTTGTTATGTACTAAGTATTCCGAAAATGTAATGTAATGTCCATGTACATCAAGATTAGGTTCCCTACAGTTGGTATCAGAGGAAAGGTTTAGTCAACCTTTGGAAACTAGGATGCGAAAAAATTTAGTGAAATCCCCAGAGATATCTCTAAGGTATGTCTGGGGATATCCCTAAGGATAAGTATACGTATAGGTTATAGTCCTAGAATTGTTCTAATCATCTTAGAATTAAACCTAAGATGTTAGATATTGAGGGTACTCCCCCTTTATTATGTTATTTTTCCTAGCATGGTATTTTCCTCTCACACTATTATTTTTTGGTTTTAGACGATGGTTGGAAGCTGAAGGAACCGTGTTGATCAATGTAATGGAAAATGAAATGATTGTCCTCCTGACCAAACCAATGTCATGGGAGATGGAGTGTACAATCTTATTTCTATACTTACACAAGCTATGAATAATTATGGACTTCAAAATGAGCAGAGAAAGGAGAAACATTTTGTTGAATCTGTCATGAGGAAGCATCCACCTTCATTCAGTGGGTCTTCTGATCCCTTAGTGGATGAACAATGGATCAGTACTACTGAAAATATATTTTCAGTTCTACAATGTTCTAAGCATGATAAAGTCATCTTAGTAGTATATCATTTGGAAGGTGATGCTGATAAATGGTGGAATCCTATCAAGAATACGATGAAAAGAGAATAAATTGAGTCCATGGAATGGGATGAGTTCAAGAACTTGTTTTTCATTAATTACTTCCCTTTTATTCTTCAAACAAAGATGGAAAAGGATTTTCTTGAGATTAAGTAGAAGGATGATTAATCTGTTGGTATATACGAAGCGAATTTTACAAGACATTAAAGGTATGCATCTAGCTTTATCATCCGACCTGAAAGTAAAGTTCATCGATTTTTCAGTGTCTTAAAACCAAGTCTTCGAAGGGCATTAGCGATAAGAGACTTCAGTAGCTATGAAGAAATTGTGTGTTGTGCTATCAAGGTAGAAATGGAAGTTGGTGTTACATATCCATCTCATGGTTTTGACAAGAAATGAAAGATAGACTTCAAGGAGAAATCTCAGAATAATGTTGAAAGGAAGATGAATGTTTCCTTATGCTCAAAGTGTGGAATAAAGCATGGTGGAGACTATCTTAAAGGGACTAGAAAATGTTTTAAGTGTGGAAAAGAAGTTCATCGAGCAGCTGAGTGTCGAAGTAATGGAAAAAGGGTTTCTAATGGTGTGAATAAATAAAAGACTGCAAAGAACTCACCAACAACACTTCAATTCTTCAAGTGCAATGAAATGGGGCATTATGCTAATCAATGCCCTAATCCAAGGGTTAATGATGATCGACATGAGCAACCACTTAAGACAAAGGACAAAGGGAAGTCACATGCGATTATTATTGGCGATGTTGAATATGAAAACGATGTGTTGGAATGGTTAATTGTTTATGTAATGGGATTCCAAAATAATGTTGTATATAGTATCGTGGAATATTGGAATATTTATGTATTGGTCTATTGTGGTTTTCAATAATTTTATGGTATCAGTAACCATGTAAAGTGATTGAGATATTGTTGGTAATAAGATGATATGCGCATAATGAAGGGATAAGAAGATAATGAGATGTTTGATTGGATTCATGAGCTCATGATTGATATAAGGACTAAGTGATATCATGGTTTGAGTAAAAAGAATTTTGAGGATTTTGGTTTCTGGAAAGTGTTAACTTTTAACTGCATTCATGTTGTCACTAAGGTTCAATGGGTATTCATTCATCAAGATAATACATGATTAAGGTATTCACAAGTTTGTAATTTGACCAACAAGATATATCTTAGGATATATGGGGGATAAATGATGGCATTCATGTGATTGTTATGTGACATTTCAAGTAATCATTTTCTTTATACTATGAGCTTGGACCGAAGTATTTTAGATAATACTAAATATTGGAATGGATTATGTTGGACATAAGTTAGTATTGTTTAAGGATATAACTTTTTTTGATGGGATGTTATAGTAATATAGCTTTAGAAAAAGGACAACTTGCAGGACTGGTGACAGGCCATCGCGTCGGACAAGGCTATGGGAATCAAACCCATAACCAAAGTGTGACTGGCCTTTATCGCCTACCACTGGCCTAAAGGAAGTCCCTGGTTAGTAGAAACTAGTTTTATTTTATTACGCGGTATGATATATGAAGTATAAGTTCATTTTTGGAATCGTATACGATTAACCTCACCATAGATGGACTTATGTATATTTGATAACTTTTGCTAACCTTTTGATTGAAACAGATGGAATGACCCATCTTTCTATCACATGATCTGTTAACACTTCACGAATAACAAATTCAACTTCATTTCTTTAAGAGATGAAGTGTAAATTGTTCAAATCACGAACAATAGTGATATTGTACTAAAATAAAGTAAGTATTTATTCTAATTCAAATTCTTCAACTTTAGGGAAATGATCTTGAAAACCAAATTTTTTTTCCTAGTGCCCTTATATCTGATGAATCAGATGGTACCCTAGATCATCACCATTTTATGGCTTTGTGATTGTTGGATTTTCATATCCATGTTCTCTACCACTCTCCATCAGAACATGGCAGTTAGATTTCTCTTCCATATCCATATTTTCACCTATGTTCTCCTATGTGGAAACCTAGTGATTAGTTAATTTGGGTAATCGTTATGTTTCATAATTTAGTTTTTAAAGCCAAGTATTTTTATTCCTTTTTATGTTGTGGGTTTCTATTAAAGAAACTTTCTATTAGTAAACCATTTATAACCCCGACGAATTTCGAGGGCGAAATTCATTTCAAGGGGGGTAGAATCTAACACCCCAAGATTGTACGAAATATATTTTTTTGATTTCATTAATGTCTTGTGTTGTATGATATACCAAAAGGAGATTTCACAACACGCATCCCTAAATTGGTTTGAATTACACGCAAGCGAGACCTTCCATAATAGCGTGTGTTGTACGCAATACCGAGTTTCGCTAAACAACGATATGCTATTAAAATATTATTAAAACTAGCCGTTATGAATAGTAATACCCAATTTTTGAAATTTTATAAATTTTATTTTTGAAAATGGACTTCATTTTTGCATTCATAATATCGAAATTATCCTAGGGTGAAATTTTGGTATTTTTCTGAAAACTTTCAATTTTTGATGAATAGTGAAAACATTGGGTTACTATTCAAAAACTGACTTTTTATTTAAATAATTAATTTTTTTATTTAAATTTATTTTAGGTAAAAATTGATACATAATACCTATATAAGTTCAATTCAATTCATTGGAGTCATTTTATAATAATTTTAGATATATACAAATTTTATTGAACTTTTCACCGTCTTTTACCCACCTCCTAGGAGATTTTTGAAAATTTACCTAAAACTCAATTTTATCGCTTATGTGAATGGAATTTCAAAAATACAAGAAACACGGTTGATGTCAGTAAGTAAAATGTGGTTCAATGGGATGAAAATAATTTTTGGTGAATAGTAACTTTTTACTTTTTTACCATGGTTAAAAGTAAATAGAGTAATTACCGGTAAAAATGATATTATTATTACTGTAAAACATGTCCTAATTATATTGGATAAATGTAATTCGACCAAAAACAACCTTAGGAATAAAATATGACCATTTAGGCCCACTTGGATTAGATTAGGAAATTTAATATTAATTTATTTAAAGAAGGGTTAAAATAGTTAAAATAAAAGTGTAATAAGTTAAATAATTTTTAATATAGGGTTATACATACGATAAATTAGACTATAAATATTTATTAGGAAGCTAAAACGATTTCCTAAATAATGGTATTTTATTTGTAATTTTTATACTTTAAATAATTTAATTTATTAATGACACAATGATGATGCAGTAATTATATTATTAATGAAATATTGACATAATTGATGATATAAATACCCAAATAAATGTAATTTGAAACTTCTTATGAATTAAAATAATTTTATAGGTTAATATGTCATGTTATTATTTATTTAAGTAACTTTTTTAGAACTAATATTTCTGTTATTATTTTCAAAAAAATCAATTACCAAATAGTGTCAAAATTGACATAAAATGGTTTTTAAAACAAATATTATATTATTAATTGTTATTTTACTCCTAAAAATTTAAGGTTTGGAAAAATGACTTATATAAGGTTATATATATTAATAATAAACAACTTGGGGTTCGTTTGACTTGTTATAGTAAGTTTATTAACCTTATAGTGTAAGAAAACAAGAAGACACGGTAAAAGAAATATTATTTAACTTAAAGTTAAATCTAAATGATAAGGTTAAAATAGTAACCTAAACTTATCCAAAATCTATTGGATGAGAGAATTTCGACCCATAACCAATTAAGCTTAAAAATAAATCAATATGGAGCTATTAAAAACCGAATATGGCTTTATAATAAAATAATATTTTGAGTTTTTCCAAAGGTGCCCCTCTCCTCCCTTATAAAAGGACACCTCCTCCCTCTCTTCCTGACACCACTTAGAGCCTTAAATCTCGGCCAACCCCTGAAAAAATATCTTCTCCACTCCCCTAGAAACATCCTAGAGGTCCTGGTTATCTTTAATGACCAATTTCAGTGCCCTAAAAGGAGGTCTCAAGGAGATGCTTCAAAGAATAGGTAATGTCTGTTACCTATTCTTTCAACTTTATTTCTTCTTCCACTTCTTCTTATTTAGTTTTTTCATTATGAAGTAATAACATCAGTATCACTCATATATGTATATGTTATTATAAGTATGAAAAAACCCTATTTCACCCTCTATCCATCCTATGGAAAATGAAATCACTGCGCGTGCGTACGTACAAAATACTATCTCCAAGCCGTGGTGTAATCTATTTTCCACCACCACCTTACTTGGATGGGTATAATGGTGCAAATAAATAACTATATATGATTATTGTAAAGTGGTATTGATTCTTAAATATTATACATACACTCCAATATAATTCCACGATCATGGAAACAATTTCATCGTTCGTGCGTACGCACGGACTACCGTCTCCACGACGCGATGAGATTCATTCTCTTTGTTAACCATTTAAGAATGATTATAAAGTATATATAAGAAATAATAATGAAATATATGAAATTATAAAGCTAATGGATTTATGTATATATATATGTATGTCATCTACTTAATTCCATTCAACTCAATAAGGAAACGAAAACAGCGTTCATGCGTACGTACGGCCTACCGTCTCCATGAACAGTGTATTTCTTTCCATTTATCAATCTATTATATATATGTATATTATGAATATATATTATATATAAATCATGTTTTATATTATTGAATTAAGTAATCATGATCTAAGTAATCATATGAATAATTACAAGTCAAAACACGGATGACAAATGAAACGATTTTACCCAAAACGCTCTAAAACATGCAATTTACAAAAGAACGGGTAATATAAAGTCATAAGTGAACCATATATGACATAATAACAATGAACATTATTCTTTAATAAGTCAGTGAAATTATCTAAATCATTATATAGGGGGTTTGGATACATATGAAGCATATCAGACATAAGGTAAGGGACAATGTCACAATCTCAATTTTTATCCGAGATTGTTTATACTTCAGAATTTACTGGGGAATATTTATCATCCACATCCATGTTTCCTCAATATGTAATATTATTTACATCCTACTACAATTATTTAAATCCAATTTTACCCTTCTGTGAGTTTTTAGTAAAATATATGAAAGGAATCTTTTGTCATTTTTTGTACGAGGTACTCTTTGAATTTTCTGACAAAAGTACGAGAAGAATGTTTTTTTAACTTATACGGCATGAATGGATTATTAAAACATTATTTCCAAGAATCTTTCTTTAAAAGTTTTCATGTTTATTTTTAATCAACTTCTTTTATTTTAAAATTTTATGACATATTAAGAAAGGAAAAATGTTTTTGAAGTAGAAAGGATATTTTCCTCAAGAATGGAGTCCAAGTGTTTTATCAAAATTAATTTCCATCTAAGATAATATAGGGTTTTGTTTCTATCCCTATTTTTACATTGATTTTATTATGTTTTGATGGAAATATTTTTAAGAATTCCTTTATCTTATATGAATTGTTTTATGATGTCATGATTTTTAAGATTCCCATTTTTTTACATGGGTTATGCTATGATGTATGGTTTATGATTTTGTGGCACACATAATAATGGTATAATTATGAGATTGGTGGGACCTATATATCCCTAAAATTCATTGGGTAAAGATTTATATCTCATGAGATAGACATGGCTGGAACGGAAAGTTA
Source organism: Viscum album (assembly GCA_963277665.1). Taxonomy (NCBI): domain Eukaryota; kingdom Viridiplantae; phylum Streptophyta; class Magnoliopsida; order Santalales; family Viscaceae; genus Viscum; species Viscum album. The sequence goes on from OY728156.1 coordinate 412,340,846, forward strand.
AACCGGTTTAGTAATACAGGACTGGAACGAGGAGTGAACTCGATTTAGAAAGGGACTTTGTCCACTAAGATGGTATTGGCAGCTATGCCTTGGATTCTATGAAAATCATAACATGTTCTTAATGGTTTCCGCAATTACATGTTTTATTACCATTATATTTTATCATTATTAATGTTTCTTTATGATATATGCTTTACGTACTTCTATGTTTTATGTCATTGCTCAAGTTTTTGATGTTTAAACATTATGTTGATGTTTTTAAGGTCAAATGTAAATGATTTGTTTTATTTTATCCATGCTTACCCTTACTGATCATTTTAGCTCACCCTTTATATGTTTTCTTTTCCCCATGATTTAAAGAAAGGTTTTAGGTAAGAAAACAAAAGGGGAATATCTTTATGGGAGATGTTGAAGATCTTTCACCACGATTAGAATATTATTTTCCAAGTTTCCAAAGACACTAAACTATTACCGTCCTTTTGTGTATGTTTTTGTTATGTACTAAGTATTCCGAAAAAGTAGTGTAATGTCCATGTACGTCAAGCTTAGGGTCTCTACATAATTCTTCCAATAAAAGAAGATTATTTCCTAACTCTCACATCATTCCAATCCTTACCAACACCATTTGGGGAACCAAAGAGAGAATCCCAAGGGGACATTAATTTTTTTTCATTGTTTAGTTTTATATTTTATTTTTCATTTATATTGTAATGCATTCTTGTTTTTTATATTAAATTGTTTCCTATTTTTTTCTTCAACCCATTTTCTCTTCTAATTTTAATCTCATTTTTATCTCTCTTCTATATTTCAATCATGATCTCCATTCACTTCACCATGGAAAGTGACTAACTCATGCTTGGTCTTGGGAGAGTTTTTACTACGTTTTTTATTATTTCACTTCAATTCAAAATGTTTATATTCTATTTGTGGTGGAGGCGGGAATATTGCACAGGGGGGCGTTATCCAGAATTGCACTATTTTTTAATCCATTTCTTTTCCTTCATTCATCATCCCCACTTATCTTAGTAAAACCCTTCATATGTTATATTTTTGGTTTTTATAAGAGATGATATGGCATATGGAGTAACCATGTATTTTTGAGATATAATTATCGATTGACATGTTATCCTAGTTGACTATTGGAGGTGGTGTGGTTTTCTGTGCCGGAGGCATGCTAAAATTTAACACACTTTAAATAAAAGTAAATTAATTCATCATTGAGGTTTTATGAAATTAATTATAAAATTTAATTTAAATAATAAATAAATAATTAACGAATTAATTTTATCAAACCCTAGGACCGAGACCTTTCTTCCCTGATTTCATTGTTTGCATATAGATTTAAATTTTGTATGTCATTATTTTAATTATATTTTTTTTAAAACCCTAAAAAGAAATTTACTATACATATTAAAAACATAAAAAAGAATTAGAATAGGTTAATTTGGATTATTTATTGAACCAACTACAATGTTCCTCAAGCAAGATGACCCTGGTCAGACTCTATACTACATAAGGAAAATATAGAAATTTTCTTTTTCCACACCCCGTGATAGGCATGCATCAAAACTGGTGCTATTTCTGGGGAGCTAAGTAGTTATAACAATCACTTTTTCAAAATTCACATTTTTTAAGTATTTTACTTTTTTTCAATAAGAAAAATCACAAACAAATATTTTCCTATGATGTATTCAAATTCAATTTTTTATTCATGGTAAGATTAATCACATGTGAAATATCAAGAATCATAAATTTATTATCACGATCTAAATGACCAGGTTGAAATGATTAGTAATAATATGGATGATTTGGGGAGGAAAATGGAATTGGCATTTGACTATGTTTATGCAAGGATGGTGTTACCTGACCATGAACGATAAAAAGAAGATGAGGTAGTGGTGGAAGAAATTATAGAACTCATCATTAGAGAACCAAAGGAGGTAAATGTAGCGGTATGTAAATAATCATTCATCCTCAGTCAACCAATTCTGCCTAAGATAGATGAAAAGGAGGATGACTCTCTTTTTGATCCACATGTGGGAGATCAACATTCATTGGATGAATTCTAGAATAAATGTGAGGAACATCTTGATCTCCCCAAGCCTTGAAAAGAAGAAGAGTTAGGACTTCTAAAATAAGACACCACAAAATTGGTGGAGTTTGATGTCAATATAGAGGATCCCAGCTACCAACCTCTATCCAATGATAATAAAATCTAAGAGGCACTTTCAACTGAAGAAGTTATTAAACCAGAACAAACACATGAAAATAATCCTTCCATGAACACTACCTTTTCTAATTTCATACAATTGTTTTTGAGCATCAAACCATATTATTTTGAATTTTCAGATTTTGTAAATCCTTACCTTTCCATAAAAGAAGATAAAAAATAATATACACCTGTTGATGAACACTCGAAGCTCCCTAAAGACATTGAAGATTCAATAGAGGTAGTACAAGAAGGGAATAAACATGTTGCACATGTAGAAACCAAGGAAGAGGATGATCCATACTTCATCCTGCCCCTGCCATACAATCTGTACCACATCGCGAAGGGGTAGATGTGGTTTACTGTATCCATGGATCTTACTTAAAAAAAATGATGTAGCACAATCTGGGAAAATCCACATGTGGTGGTTCAAATCAAAGAAGCTTCATCCAACCTCTGATTTTGGATAACACCTGGTACTACCCTCTAGAGGTAGTAAAAATATCAGGCCCACATGAAGGATCATTCCAAGATTTATTTTTACATGATTTTTAGATTTATAATTATTTTTTTAGATTAGTCCAACATGCTACCCACTCATCCTTATATTTTTGAGCTTTAATGACATAATCTTCATTCTTAAGTGAGTAATTCTTTTTTGTAGGTTCATATATGGGGAAAGGATGACTTAAATAGAGGAAGATGAATAATGCTCTATTTCAAAATGGAGTTCATTTTAAATGATTAATCTTTTAAACTCCTTACATTTTTTGGTCTAAAATAGGTTTTAAGATTTAAAGATAAAATTGAATGTCTACACTAGAATTATTACTTTACTTAACTTATCTACGAGGCATGAGTTTCCAAGAAACCCTATGATGCCATGTTTTATATTTCAATTTCAATGAGATTAAATGAGTAAAATAGAAAATTGAATGTTTGATGTGAATAATAGATATTGAATTGATGACTCATGATGTAAGGAAATTTATTGATTTATGTAAATGAAATTTCCCTACCATTTTTAATACTTTGAATTTCTAAAATTCACGTGAAAAGATTTTTCATTATTTATCATTCCATGAGTGATTGTGCAATATCATATGTATCATTTCCAAAAGTATTTCTAGACCATGTTATTTCTATTTATTCTTGAGTATATTTCTAGATTTATCTTGGGGCATGTCCCCTACCAGAATATGCATTTGAACTTGTCAAGGCTATGACTATACAGAAGAACATTTAAAATTATTGAGCCATCTTTGTAAAATCCATTATCATTAAACACCACCTTTACATAAATCCTTATTTTATCCCATAGGGGCCATGAATGACCTTTATAGGGATGATCCATGTTTCATGCCATTTTTATCCATTCCTACCAAACTCTTGGTATATGCATGATATTTTAAAAATGATGTTTGGGGTGATGGTAATCATGATGGAAGTGATGTTATACATTGTTTGGAAAAATTGTGTGGGTGCTATTGTGGGAATGGTAAAATCTTGGGGAATCATTAATTATAATCTATTGTTTACCCCTCTTAAATTAAAAAAAATAACAAAATGACAAAAAGATATAAAAAAAAGAAAAAATTGGTTATTATCTGGGAGAACCAAAAATCTCCATTTTCTTGACCAATGATATTATAATAGTATGTGGTTTGGTGTTGTATTTGAGGTTTGATCTAATAATAAATTTTGAATAAAAAAGAAAAAAATTAAAAAAATCATGTGGGTAAATTAAACATTCATTATGCTTTACATTGAGATTTGGGGGAAGTGGGTGTTGTTACCTTCAAGGGAACAATTTCTTTACACTTTTTGATAACATGCATTGTACATAAGAGATAAAACTCCTCCATGAGTCTTAATTTTTAACATCAAATACTACCAAACTTATGCCTTAGAGTTATTTGAACCTCTATTGAAAATTCCTCATCATTTTATTTGCCTTTTATCGTTACAAAGTAGAGAAGGTAGTTATTTTAAACCTTTATGGATAAGAAACATATTCTCATGATATGATCATAACTCTACTTGAATTATATCATGAGATATGAGAGTTAAAATTAAATGGTGAGGTAAAAAATGATGTGGCATGTTTAATAATAATGAATTGAGAAACATGAATGAATGGAAGAAGAAGTTCCATCATTTTTTAGTGGGGAAAAGTAAAATATATGAATTAATTATTTCCTTAAAAATTAGGAAATTAAGTTGATATTATATGTGGTTTTTTTAAAATTTTATTTGACATTGATTTTTTATTTTATTTTATCACATTGGAATTTTAATATTGGTAATATTGGTGTCCTTTTAATTCTATGTTGATATTTTCTACTTGAGGGAAAGCATGGTTTAGGTGTTCGGGTATTTGACAGAGAAAATTTTTGTGAATATTTTTAATCTAATAATGATTAATTATTAATTTTTTTCAATGATAATAGAAATGTATTTAGTTGTTTTTTAAAAATAAAGGGTAATTTGATTTTTATAATAGAAATGGTCTAAATTGTAAAAAGTATTTAATTTTGGATTTTTTGATAGATTTTTATGTCAACGGTAGTTTGTTCATTTCTTGAAACATATAATTCCAAATTGAGTGATTTATTTTTTTATAATCGTTATTTTATTTCCTTCATTTTTTACTTTTGGACCAAGGGCTGAATCAGTCATCTAAAGGCCTTATAAAATAAATGAAGTTGAAAACTTTTTCTGGTGGACAATGTGGACCCCACAACCATAATAGACATCCATCTTGGCCAAAACGCCTTCAATTTATGGTATTTAACCTAGGATATCATGAGAAAAAAATAGAATAAGATCTAAAATTTATTTTAGGGAGTTTTGAAGTAACTAATGTTTCCATTGGTGGTTATACTTTTAAAGAATGCTTCTTGGAATATGTGTTCAGAAAAATAAACGCACAATGAAAAATTAATAACTCATACATACGGTGGAAAAGCAAGCTAATATATGGAGTTTGAACATCCAATAAATTTATGAATTACCTTTATAGAGTGGTCCAGGAGTTATTCACCCAATTAATGGGAAAAAAACTTGAAACCTTGTGGAGGCTGTAAATATACCTATAAATGGAGAGGAGATCCTACCTCTCAAATCTTTCCAATCCTTCCAAACACCATTTGGGGCACCAAATAGAAGAGTAAAAGGGTCTATTTATGATTTTTTCATTATGTATTTTTATTTTTCATTTTTCATTTCCATTATAATGCATGACCTTTTTTTATATTAAAGTGTTTCCCATTTTCTTATTCCTCCCCTCTTCTCTTCCAATATTGATCTAATTTCTATATCTCTTCCATATTTGCATTGTGATATCAATGCACATAGTCATGGAAAGTGACTAACTCAAGGCATGGTCCCGAGGGAGGTTTTACAGTGTTCTTTATTTTTGCGCTTCAATTCAAAAAAAAAATATATTCTATTTGTGGTCGAGGCCTGAATATTGCATGTGTGCAGCAGTCACCCTCCAAGACACTATTTCTGAATCGTTTTATTTTCCTGGTTTCATCATTTTCCATCCATTATCTAGGGAAACACTTAATAAAGTGGATTTGGGGTTTCCAAAAGAGAATAAATGCCATACGGTGGTGTCGGTCTTTTGGGGATAGTATTCTCGGTTGAGGTGTTATCCTAGTTGACTATTAGAGGAGGTGTGGTTTGGTTTTCCAGAGGCATGCTAAAATCACACATAGTTTAAATAAAATTAAATTAATTCATCAATTAGGTTTTATGAAATGAATTATCAAATTTAATTTAAACAATAAAGAAATAATGAATGAACCTGTGTTATCCAACCCTAGGACCAAGACCTTTCTTGCATGATTTCTTTTTTCTTGCATCTAGATTAAAATTTTTCATGTCATAATTTTAATTCAATGCTTTCAAAAACCCAAATTTTTTTTTAATTAAATATAAAAAACATTTAAATTAATTAGAATAGGTTAATTATGATTAGTGATTGAACCAACTGTAAATCTCTTCAAGTGAGATGACCCTGGTAAGCCTCTATGCTCCACTAGGAAAATATAGAATTTTTTTTTCCATGACTCGCGATAGGCGTGCGTCTTTAGGTCATATATTTTATTTATTTAATTATTATAATATAATATATATCATATTATTTATTTAAATATTATTATTATTTCATTCATGTGGTGTGGTTTTAAAATGGAGTCACATCACTTTGTGAAGGTGGTTGTCAACGCTTACTCGAACAAAGTTATCCTTTTTCTGTGTAAAAAAGAATATGATATATTTTATTTTCAAAATGATAAATATGTAAAAAATATCAAAATTATTTCATATATCCCATATATTCATTAAAATTTTCTTACTAACTTCCATGAAATTCATTAGTGAAAAATGAATCTTATCGCTTTATGATGCGGTTGTTCATCATACACACGACCAGTGCTATCATATCACCTATAGAATGGAAATTTAAAAAAAAATTATATACCGACTCCCAAGGTATAATTATATTATAAATATCATATGTAAACTATATATCCATCCACATACCTATCCATGATATGTGGTAAGGGAAAAAAATATATGACATCATTTCGTGAGGTGGTAAATTGCCATAAATATGAAAGATAATTTCATAAACCATTTGAATAAAGTTGAGATGGTTATAGGTCATTAAATTATTATTAAAATATATTAGAATAAATAATATACTTTTGAAATTATATCATTGGTATTTATTAATAATTTATGTTGGTGGGGAGACAAATAAAATAAAATTGTTGATTAAAGTATGTTACATATTTATTGGGTAAACTCATTGGGATTTCACCAAATCAATCAAAGGTTTAATTTATGACTAGACTCTGGCTTGTAGAATGTGGGGAGGAAAGTTTTCAAGTCATTTTTTAGGTGTTGGTATAATCAAAATTGTTTTAATGTGTGAAGAAGAGTTTGGAGAAGGTGTACTATTACAAGTTATGTGATTTGAAAACATGATTGTTTTGGAACGAAAAATGTGTAACCTAATTTTTATAATACAAAATTGTCTAAAATGTATTATATTAGAGATTTATACATTATGAGGAAGAAATATATTAATATTTTATATTTTATACAACTTTTTATATCAATTTAACCCATCACTTTTTAGTTGAAACCCTGATAAATCCATTTTTTACTATATCCATAATAATTAATTTTTATAGTTTAACTTTTCATTTGGGTCAAAAAATTATTTGATATTATTATAAAATATATATTAATCTGATTACAGATATGAAATCAATTTTTTCGAAATTAAATTCATAGAGGTAACATTTAATTTAAAATTAATCCAACAGACTTGACGTGTAAATCATTTTCAAACAAAAATGATCAAAAGGATAAAAAGTTTAAATATTAAAATTGAAAATTATAATGATTCAAAAGTTTTTTTTCTTTAAAATAATCAATATTTTTATTTAAAATCAATATATATAACAATTTTTCATAATTTGTTAAGAAATATTCATACACACCAACACAAAATCTAGTTTATAATAATATTCTATATTACATATCATTTCAACTCCTGGTTGAATTTTATGTAATCTAATGATGAGATTAAATTTAGTTAAAAGAGAAATATTCTATAAATTCACAACAGTTGTCTTTTTATATAAACCAAGTGTAGCATGTTATATGAGATATTGGAAAAATGACCTTCTTTTAAAACAAAATGTTGTTATGTAAATCTATATCAAATTATTCATACTATAGAGAGAATCGTTCTTGAAGTCAATCCCATGGTGAGGGACTTTTCTAAGGTATTACATAAAATAGCTTCTTGTTTATCCACATAACAAATAGGATTAGTTCTCAATAGAACATATATATGTCTCTCTTCCCCTATCCAATACATCCTAAAAAATTTAAATTATTTAGTTCTAAGAACAAAATAAGCAGTTATAAGGGAATTCGGAAGGGGTTTTGTAATCTAGAGGGCTTTACTATGGGGTGGGAAATCCTCATCATCAATAAGAAAGTTGGGATAATTCTCCAATTAATTGATTATCATGAACATAAAAAAATCATGATAAATAACAAGTACCCCATATGTGTAATATATGACTTTTTCGATCAACTATTTGGGGTTTAATTATTCAATACATTGGATCTTCAGTCTCGAAATCATTAATTAACGTTAATGAAGAATGATATTCCAATGACTGCCTTTCGAATAAGGCATGAACAATATGAGTTCATATTCATTCCCTTCAAACATATTAATGATCCAATAATAATTATGGGCATAATGAATTGAGTATTCATAGATTACCAGAAATACTTTAAAGTATTCATTGGTGATATTATTACATACAACAAAAAAAGGAGGATCCTGGCGGTTATTTGATTGTTGTGTTATAGACATTGTGAAATGCAAATATATTTGAAATTTATAGTAAATTTGAGTTCTATATGGAGGATGTATCATTATTTAGGAATGATATTACCATAATAGGGATATATGTGGATACTTATAGGACAAAATAAATTGATATGTGTCTTATACCAACATTTATAATAGATATATGTAGTTTCCTTGGACTATAAGGGTATTATCGATGATTTTTGAGAAAATTATAATCATTTTCAAACTTAATAAACTATCTAAATAAGAATGGATAAATTTTTTTCATGATTAATTAAGGGAAAGAGTGATTCATGGAATTGAGTAGTAAGATTATCACTACACCAGTATTCTTGATTCCCTCATGTGGAGAATGTTTCATGGTATGCACCTATTCTTCAATGAAGGTAATTAATTTTTTACTAATATATAATGATAATGTGAAATCCTACTCATAAACTATGTAAAATGTGATTGAGAATACATACCAAACACATCATCTTTACATAGTTATAGTGATATTAACATAGATGGTTTTTTTAAAATATATTTATGGGGAGAAATGGTAAATATATATGTATTATATGAGACTCAAATGTATATTCACATAGTGGGACCATAATTTACACAATGGAAGATGGTTAGGGATGATCAATGATAATGAATTCTCAATCCACTACCATATTGGGAATGAAAATAAATTTTAACATGATATTTTTTGAAAGGGTCTAGATACATTATCAATAATGATAGTTGAGAAGTCTTAAATCCTCTTATACATGCAAAAGAATAGTATGGGGATAATAAATATTGGAATATCATCACTCAATTCATAGAATATTACTCAAAGATCCCTTCTAGAGATGAAAAATGATTAAAATTCAAACGATGTGAAAATATATAAGGTTGAATCCAAATGAATGATGTAAATCCTTAAAGTAAATTTTTAAGAAAAATTAGTTGTAAGATATCAGCCTCACCTATGTGTTCCATAAAATTGTGAGATAATGAAGGAGGAGTTAAATAATGCATGTAGATTGTCCTTTTTGATTCATATAGGGAGAATAAAAATGTATTATAATCTATAATAGAACTAATTTTTTAATATAATTATGAGTTATATTATTAACATTTTATCAATATTACGAGTATTACAAGTGATGGTTGGGAGAAAAAAATTCAGGGGGTTGATGAAACCATTATTGGTACCTACATGGAAATGTGAAAACATCACCATGAAATTTATCAATCATACTCAAAATACATCAATAGGAAATAATTCTATACGGTTTTTGGTGGTTAATCATACAATGAATTATAATTTTACTCCAATTATAAAGGTTTTATCACAAATTAAACATGGGAGGATATATATGAAAGAATTTATTATTATATAAGGAATATGACTACCAATTATTTCTGATCGAGATCCAAGGATTACTTACATGTTATAAACATGTGTCAAGCATGATGTAAAAACTAAGTCATGTATAAATTTATATTATCTACAAAAACGGATTGTCCAATTTGATCATATTATATTCACACCAGAATATAAGTTGATATAATGCTTGATTGACTTAAACCGGGGATGTGATCAATATATTATGATGGTCTAGTTACCATAAAATAATAGTTTAAAATCAATCAATCAAATGGATACATATGAATCCATTAATTTGATGATATGTAGAACAACTTCATGTTATGATGAAGTTGGGAAACACAAGCTATTGGGACATACAATGGCTAAATAAATTTAAGAAAAGGTCAAGACCATTCATCAGCACATCCATGTAACACTATGTGGATTGGTTATATACAGAAAATAATTGATAATATGTGGTGTTTTAGGTTTGAGATATATTCTCCCACTCAAAATCTCTTTGGTTGAGAGAATTGAAATTTTGGAAGAATTATATGTTATGTGCTAGGTCATAAGCCCTTTTGATATTCATGAACGGAACACGACATTGGACTACCGACTAATACTCCCACCATACCATTATCAAGTGAATGAAATATTTTATATAGAAATCTTGAGAAATTAAATACCATATCAATCACATATAATAAACACATATGTGGTACAGTTTGAAAATGATCTCTCTCATGAGGAGGAATTAACGAAGATCACAGACCATCGATATATAGTTCTACGTAATAACACAAATTAACTAGCTAGTGTACTCTTCTTAGACCATATATATGATTATGTGAAATTTCAATAGAAGGGATACATGAATTAAATATTACCTCACCTTTTTGCATCATTATTTGTAAAATGAAATTTCAACAGTTAAATTTTGAAAATGGACATAATATAATGACCCATAATTCTTTTAATGTAATTTCCCTTTTGAATAAATAATTCTTTCATATTTATAATTATAGTATATTTTAATTCACATGGATGAAAAGATAAATCCAAATACATATTGTTATATTAAATTAAAAAATGTATTTTTAGAATAAATATGGCCATAAGAATTCATAGAATAATAGTGGGAGAAAAAATAAAATTACATAACTACAATAGAAAAATTTTGATCCGATCAATCCCCCATAATATTCACAATAAAGAAAAATGAAGTTTAAATAAAGAATAATATTAGTGATGAATATTTATTTTAAAAATGAAAATATATTTAAATAATTGAGATAAAATAAAATTGAATAAAAACTAAATTAATTTTGAGGTATTTAATGAAATTAAGTATCTCATTTGACTATAAAAATTATAAATGATGGAATCGTAATATAAACTTTAGAATAGTTAAGTAACTATTGAAATTGTAATATGAAAATTATGAATAGTATCATGACTGTTACAATAGTATCCTCACTTATGGAAATGTAAAATAATATTTATTCATATTATAAAGTTAGAATATTCCATATTTATATAGTGATACAAGTAAATAAATGTTTTAAAATGTGATTATATTTTTATAAAACATATTATTATTATTATCATTTAAAAAACATATTTATTTAAAAGAAATATATTTTCCATAAAATCTATTTGTAAATAAAAATTGATTTGCATTATAATTATAACAAAATTTTATAGGACCATAATAACTTTTTACTGATTAAATTTTTTTTTATTACAATATTGAATTTTGATTTTTTTTAAATAAATAGTAATTTCTTATAAAATTTAAATTTATGATATTTAGATAAATATTTTAATAAAATGGTAAACTTTTTTAACTTTTTACTTGAAAAGGTTGTTGTATTTATTTTTTATTTTTTTTATAATAATTAAATTTTGTTGAACTGTCAAATACCCCCAAAATATGATATTTAACATTAGAATTTAAATATTTTAATTTCATAGTATAATAAAATTCAAGAACCCCATAGTTTGAACACAAATTAACTATTTTTTGTATATAGTGACAATAATCAATTCTGTTGATAGTCTTGATAAAAAATAAAAAACTAATTAAAATAATATTCAAAAACAACCCTCCCCCTTATATATAAAACATCTTCCCCCCCTAAGATGTAATCAATGTATAATGCCATATTTCTTCCCAAACCACTTATAAATCCTTTCCCTATTGTACTACTATTGTTTTTCTCATCCAAATACCATTTCTAGGGGCCATAAGGGGTTGGAATTGTTATGGTGACAAATAGAAAAGGTAAAATTATTGACTAACCTATTTCAATTTAATTCCTCTTGCACCCCCATTTGTTTACGAGCCACCTAAAAAAACTATCATCAGTCACCTAAATATTATGATATGTTATTATTATGTTGCAATATTAATCCCCTACAGTCTCCTAAATTTATTCTTAAAAAGCATTGTTTATAATATGGTTGGTTAAACGCCTCCTATAAAAATGCAATTTGTTTTCCTCGACCTCCCTCATGGAAAGTTATAGAAAAAATATATAATGGTCTAATATGATAATAATTAGTATATAATAACATATTTCATGTTTTTAAATGTTATCATAATCATTGATTTAAAAAACTAATTTAATTTTTGATGATCAGAAAAACTACCTAAATTATATAACCATGTAATGTTAAACTTTTTACTAAAAGAATCATCCCTATATCAAAACACATATTAGTTTTTAGGACCAAATAAGTTTTTAGAATTAAATTAATACCATTTTCCTTTACCTCAATAGTCGTATTTTCATTTTATAATAACCTCAACCATTATCCACAATTGATATGACCATGGAATCATTAAAGAATGGGCCCCAAAAAATAGAAATTTATGTCTCAATTAAGTGGTTGTAAATGAATATAAAAACATTAAAATAAATAAAATATTCTGGGTAATTTTATGAATTATGAAATAAATATATTTAATTTTATTATTTATGATATTCAGTTCGTGATCATAATTATTTTGTAATATGTGGTAACAGATCTCTTTTAACCACCCTTTTCGTTAGGATATTACATTTTACTCAACATATAACTTAATCTAACCATTATATTATGGAATTATTCAAAATTATATATCTCTCTCTAAAATATGTACATGGACTGTTCTAAATTCCTTTGACTAGGTAATACATTTCCTAAGTTTGTTTCTCAAATTCAATCATTATAATCAAACTCAATTAAATGGAACATTTAGATCCCATAAAAAATTTACATAAATATCATTTAAAATATTCATTACAATTTACATTGAAAGAGACATTTTAATTTAATTGTTTAAAAAGACCAGGGAACATGAAAAGGATAGAGTGGGTTCGAGAGTCATGGGGCTCTAATTTGGTGAAGTCTAAGAGCATCTAAACGTACCAAATTCACTACCTCTCAGGGAAATAAACCCAATTCTTGATAATAATTAAATCTAATCATCTTGGGTTTCATGAGAATCTAGAAATTTAGCGGCAACATTACCTTCACCCCATGTATGAGAAAAATCCTTGTGGTTCTTCATCAGCTCATTGCATCTCCAAATGGTATAATAAATAGACCATAGGGGTAAAACCTTGGTCACATAGTGCATTAAAAATGGCTATTGAATCTGTTTCAACCTCCACAAGATTAATATTGTCCTTATTACAAAGTAAAAAACCTATGAGTATTGCTTGGGCCACCACCTAAAGAGAATTATCATTTTTAATGTTACTAAAATAGGCTTGAACCACATTTCCTCTTATATCCCAGACCACCATGCTTCTCCTCATCTATCCCAAGTGTCATGAGCTATATTTATCCATTTTATGTCCCTCATATTGGGGATAACATGATATCCACCTACCCATTCTAGTGTTTCAAACAATTTCATCGTATGTTTTTGTGATAAGTGGTCCCATGGAGGGTGTTGTATTACATTTTATATAGATTCAGACTTTATCATTAAGAGTAATTATTCATTTTATCAAATGAACCATTATTGTATTTTTGTATCCCTAATGTTGAACCTCATTGTGTTCTATCCAAATATTCCATCATCAATCCATAAATATGAGAGCAAACGATATTCTCACTAGTCTACTATTCACCACCCACTTGAACCACCAGTTGAAGATGTTAGCACTGATGACCCCTTGCAGAGACCATCCCATGAATCTACCAAATGGATTTAAAACTATTTTCCTTTTTTTATCAAAGAAGAGATTAATAGTGTCTTGAGTTCTCAAATCCTTGTAATAGAGACACTTTGAGATGAGATTCACCCTCAAGTGCATAATTTTTTCTTCAGTCGGAAACACATTATGACTCACTCTCCAAAAAAGTAAATTAATCTCCAATGTGATATCTTTGATGCATAGAACATCACTACATTCAACCCTATTGTAATCCATCATTTTCCTATCATGACAGGCCTTTATTGATAAGAATCTCAAAGACGATCCCCTGAAGACCCATCTATCTAGTTCTATGTTCATGCAAATATAATCAATGAAGGTCTATGGATCTCTATCCAGAATTGCATGAATGATGTTTCAGTGTGATATATCCTATATAAGGGTGATGATTGATAATATATATATGGGGAACCCATTATTTTTCCCTCCCAATTTTACAACCATAGGTTTATGTCTCCTCCACCCACAATACATCATGAGTTTTGGTGGAGTTCCACTATATAGGGTTGAACCATGTCCCAGGTGGCTGATGTTATTCCCTAATGGCTCCCCAACTCACCCCTATATCTATCCTATATAACCATCCCCTGGAGCATCTTCCATTCCAACACATCCCAATATATCTTAGCATGGTGACCCCTAATTTTCCCAGCTACGCTATTGACATTTATCCCACCCTCAACAATGGGGTTTTCTATCCTTTTCCATGCTTCCTAATGGTATTTTCATTCTATATGTGCATATCATATAATAGATGCCATAATATTATCTATTCAGGATACAAAAACCATTAGTACCTTGACTAAGGAAAGGATACTCATTTGGATAGAAGAGAGAACAATATTTATTATAGTAATTCTTCCTCAAAATTACAAAAAAATGTCTTTTCCAGTACACAATTATACCAATTATTTTCTCCATCACCTTATTGAAGTATTAGATCTGGGTAACTCAATATGAGACCGTGGTACCCAAGTACTCCCTGGGAAAGGATCATTTTCTTATACCTAATTTTATTTTTATAACACCCATCCTTCTTTCTGAGAAACTATTCAAGATGAAGATGTAACTTTTTTCCATGTTAACCACTTACCCACTCCATTTACAATAATTCTCTAGGATATCATTAATACCATTTATGGATCAGTTAATACCATTAAAAAACTATTTTATATTCTAAAAACATAATTTTATATATACCATAGGATTGATAACAAGGTCAATAAATAATAATGAATCCTACCATAATTTGTTTTTTGTATTGCTACATATGAAATATTGTGTATTAATAAAAATTTTAGGGGAGATTGAATCACCCTATTGTAATCCCTAAAAAGTCCTGAAAAATATATATTGATTAACCATAAACGATTCCAAAATACTGTTGGATATAAAGAATTATAATAAATATTCAATCACCTAAGAGATAAACACATCCTTGAGAGAACCCTAAGAAGTAATTTCCATTCAAATATTTCATATGACTTCTCCATTTTTAATTTTGTAAAAATATTGGATACATAGGAATTTAGGTTGATGTCTCTAATTACCTCAATAACTAGCCTTATGCACCCCCTAGATAAAGTTCCCTTCTATAAATCCATGTTTCTCTTCTAATAACTAATTGGGAAGATAGACATACAATCATCTATTGAGGATGCAATCCAAAAAATTTTAAGGAAAATTAAACATACATATTTTTCTGAAGTTCTTGAGAGAATGTGGGTTTTTAATCTTTGAATGCATTGAAATTTTAGTTGAAAATTCAACTCGAGGAAGGTTTCCCTCATTAAATTAGGCATGCAGTACATTCACCAACTTTGTTTTAATAAAATTCCTAAAGGCCCTATATAAAGACCCATGGAATCTATGGGGTCGTGGGACATTTTCTAGGTCAAGACTCCAAACAGATTCCCAAATCATTTTCTACTTAGGAGTGGATTCCAATAATTTATTAATAGTCCTAGAAACCATGATAGGAATTACCTAAAATATCTAGAAATTATGCCCCGAGTATCCATCCTATATGTTTGGGTTGGGCTCAGCAAGTAGCTTCAAAAATAATTAATTAGAAATATTTCCAACAATTCCTCAATCTTTAGAGTATGAACCATATTCTATCAGTATGTTTGGAATACTAATGAACCCATTTTCCTTAATATAAGTATATTTAAAGCATGGGTTGTGGTCACCTTCACACAACCATTTTATACTCTCTCTCTCATGTGCTTGTCTTTCCTGATAAAGACTTAGGTCCGTAGAGGTGTTAATCTGGTTGTTATGTTCATAGAAAACATCCTCATCACACTTTTTCTCAAGGAGCTATTCAAGTATCCCCATATTCACATTGATTTTCTCTACGACCTAACTCATAGGGGGATTATTCTTTAACCAGGTTTAATTATATCCCCAGAGCAACAATAGTTAACTATTAAGCTACATCGACACATTACCCTATAATGGTTAGTTCCATGATTCTCTAATCATATTAGGGAAGCTCAGATCCTCCATCCATATATGTTAAAAGAATAATTTCTCCCTATAGTTTCTAATGAGTGACACTGTAGAATGAAACAGAGATTAGTAATGAATGTTTATGGGTCTAATGTGATACCTTCATATCATGGTAGGAGGAAATGGATGCCTGGTTTTTTAAACAAAGGTCCAATATACACCAGGTCTTTTTCCTACCTATCTTATTATTGCTCTGATTGAAACTTTCTCTTTCTTATCCTAGATCCATGAGACCATTTATGGTCTCTCCAATGCCTTGGAAAATTTTTTTCTCATGGAATTTTATATAGGGGATTAGAGAGTAAACCTAATCGACGATTTAACTGTGTCTATCGTGTGATGTTGTCTTAGCAGTAATCCTTGACTTATGCTTGTTATATGATTTATGTTAGGCCCACTTTAATATTTTTTCATTATCTTATGATACTTTTTTATTTATATTATGGATCAATGTGATTATTCATGAGTCTTCTATTTTATGATATCACATTGGTTCATTTGACTCACATGATATGCTTCATTATCATGTTTATTCCCATACTAGGTTTTATAGCTCACCCATTTATTTTATGTATTCTGCAAGATATCCTATATATTTCAATGAGCTCATCGGGATTTAGGATCTCATTGTTGGGAATAAAATAAATATTCTTTTCTTTAGTTTCGTGTTGTTGTTTTATGTACCAATTCCTCCGAAGACACTAAGACATTCAATTAATGGTTTTAATTTGTTGTATATTATAAAAAAACTTTTAATAGTATTTATAAAAGGATAGGGTAACATTATTTTGAATAAGAAATATTATTATTTAATGGTAATGAAGTGGTAGTGGGAGGCCACTTTTATATGTCACTATAATGACATTTTTAACATATATATACTTAAAATAAACAGATAAAATGTTTCCAAAGTCAGGTGTCTCATTAAATGGACAATAATTGAGGGTGGTATGAGATAAGGTAAATATTCCCCCAAGAACTCATTCTTAAACTATTTTTAATATGTTTTAATGTCAATTTTTCAAAGAATTTTCACATTTACCATTTTTTGTTTTACTTCGGTAACTTGTCTTTCAAAAGGTGATTAACATTAAATGGATAAAATAAAAATAAATTTTTTCAGTATATATACCAATAGATTCTAAATTTTAAATCAATTTTATCCGATAAAATTTATACATAATAGAAAAATCAATTTTATCATTAGATATTATAATGTTTAAAAACATAGGTTTTGATAAGTGTATATTAATATTGCAATGTGTAGGATAATATTATAAATATAATTCATTTTCAGGAAAAAAATTTCTATTATAAAATATATATATTCTATTTGTATTTTCTAACAATTCCAAAAAAAAATTATATTAAAATATTTTAATTATAAGTAAATAAAATATAATATCTTTTATTTTGAAAATATTACTTAAGTTCATAATATGAAAAAATTATCTTTTATAGATTAATAATTGTGCTCAAAAATTTATATTATTACTCATAAAATAAATTATAGATTAATTAAATAGTTTTTAAAAATATTTAGATCTTTATTGTATGTTGATAACATTGTAAACATTTTTGTTTTCGAAAAAACCCTATTCTCACACTTTACTAAAATATAAATTATTTTTTAAGAATTAAAAAAAATATTAAGATATTATATAAATGATTAATCTAAAAATATAGGTTATTTAATAAAATTTAAAATTTGTTATTTTAGAATTTAACTGTTAAATGAAACCATTAAAATATTTTGATAAATATTTTCATAGGAAGAAAACATTTAAAAAAAAATAAAATTTTTACTATTATTATTATAATGATTTCTTATCAATTATGAATCAAATAGGTGTTAAAATATTTTTCATATAAATAATACATTTAATCCATAATGTATATATTTTAATAAGTAAAAAATAAATTTTGAAAAGGTGAAATTTTAAAAGCATAAATCTGTCTAATTAGTTATATAGAAACACTAATTTAATGTATCAATTCCATAGAATTGATAATAGAGTTTAAATTTATGTATTCAAATTTTCCACAATTAGGTTATGTCTATTTTTACCCACTAATTATATATATATTTTTTAATAGTTTTATAATTTTTTGATATTTTTTTAGTTTGGTGTTATGTTTTTTTAAAGTTATTGTACACATCAGGTTCTAAAAGAAATTAAATATAAAATCATTAATTTTAATTTATTACAAAATTGAGTTTGTTTAATTATCTAAAACACATGACATTTACTCATTACATGTCTCCTTCTATATTTATAACAATAGAACTCCCAAAATTATAGAAAATTGAACTATTATCCATTTTGATTAAACATGAAATGTTTTATTGGTATAGTCGATAAAAAACACCACTAAAATATAGGTCAATCCACACCCAAGAACAATTCAATTTACAAATGACGATGAAATATTCATACAACCCATGTTGTGTTCCCCGTATAATTTAAACAATATATATCAACAATCAAATATACTCAAACCACAATAACAATAATATAATCTTCATTGAGAACAATCTAAGATGTTTATTTTTCTCACATGACATGGTTTAAAAGTAAGAAACAAATTCTCACTAATTATAAACTTTATTTTCATATACCTTCTCAAAAACCCATAATTCAAAAAAATGCTAAAAATATGCAATCCTCTACTTTAGATACCTCTCAAAAAAATTACATCCTCAATATTCAAGAATATAAAACATCCAAACATAGAAAGAAAGAAATCATTTAATATTTAACCACCAAATGAGATAAATTTCAAAGGATTTCTCACTTCAAAAGTTCTATGATTTTTAAATTAATTTTTTACTTTCTCAAATATTATAAATTAACCATTGATAAAATCAATTTATCATATCATACTTCAAATTTGATTCATGTTACCATATACATTCCACCAAGCAACCATGCTTCAATAAAAATGTACCAATGGAATGAAAAATCCAAAAAACCTTCTATTATCATTCATATCCTTCCAAACGTCACTAAAATAACATCATATTTATTTTAATATCAATATCTAACCAATAACCTATATGAAAATTATAAAGAAGGTACTTATAAATATAATTCATGTGGATATTTTTTAATTCAAATCCAATTTGGGTGGAAGGGATACATAATATAACCCTTATCTGATTAATTTAAATATTTGGATTGGCTAAATGAACAATATATATATATATATATATATATATATATATATATATATATATATATCATTCTCTACTAAATCAACATGTCATATGACAAGGAAATTATTTTAAAAAAATATTATAAACACTTAACTCCAATGATTTCCTATTCTGATTATCATATGAATTTTAATGATTATGTAAATTCAACATCCTTTCTCAAATAATATACACCTTATTATCATATCTAACACCAAAAATTACCCTATAAAAAATTTGTACTAGCCTACTTCAAAAAGATATGTGACTATTTAGGTTTCATGTATGATACATCAAATAATTACATTCTAATTTATTAGTGACAAATATTATAAGATCTACCCATGGTCAAAACATATTTATGATGCATCACATAAATATGTACAAGGATGTTTGAATTTTATAATTATTATTTCCATCCATTTTGGGTGGAAGGTTTCATTTATCCATAGTTATGTACCTAAATCATGTTGAAATTCTCATCAGATCCATTATTTAAATTGAGGGTTATTATATAAAATAATAATCCTTAAATGTTAAAAATCTATTCCAACCATCACATTATAAATCTATATTATGTTATCCACTATGATAAATTCATTGATCAGTAAGAAATAATCAGACATCATTAATCTAAAAACCACAACCCTAATAGTTTCATACCTAATCAATTCAAATGATGAAAGATTATTAAAAAATTATATAAATATTTATTATCATTCAAAAAATATCCCTATTAATGTTTAAAAAAAATTCAAATACTTTTATTTGGATTTCACATCATATATCATAAAAACACATTGAATGAAATTCAGCTAATGTCTTCTTAATTTGAATCCACCAAAATTCCTTATTATTACCGTACCAGTATTCTAAATGATCTGAACCACTATAAATGTTATTCTATAAAACCTTTTAAAAACAATTTCATGTGTTCCATGAGGAATATATAGATTCCCATAATAAAGCATTATATTTTCCTCAACCTACATCGATTCATAAATAATATCTCTACTAATGATCCTAACCCACCATATTGTCACCTAAAAGACAAACATATGAGGCTCTAACACTATAAAAAATATGAGAGATTGTACCATCAAATGATATGGTAAACCAGTACCACCGATTTCATCTAACTCAAATATCAAATTCATGTGTCATTATTTTATCTTTCACTAAACACTGGACTTAAAGGAAACATAACCATAGGTATTAGTTTTCAATGTGGCTATCACATTACCATTCCCTATAGTATATGTGTTCTAAAATCAAAATATTTAGAAAATTTATCCAATATCTTCAAAATAATATTCAAATCACTTTTTTAGAATGTATAGTGAAAATTCATTTTGTTAGTAAGACCGTAAATATTTATCCTCAAATTTTTTATCTCCATAACATCAAATAGAACAAAGAAACTATAAAATAAACCTCTTGGGTAGTGTAGTAATATTCATGAGTTTTAACACAATATATTATTGGGTGATTTATAATTCCTAATAACAGAACCTATAATAATATTATATGCACCTTAGTAATTCCCTAACATTAATCCTTCCGCTAGTAATTGGGGGATAAGGGCCCAAAAAATTCAAATTTATATACAAAAATATAGTCTGATACTTTATCGTCCATAAAATATAATGACCATTCATGATTAAAGTATTTAATGAAGTAGAAATCTAAAAACTTTTATATATATATATATATATCTCTTATAACAACCTATGAAACCGTGAAACCCCTCACCTATAATAAATTATTTTATAGAACCAAAGATTGAACTTCCTCAATCATTGAGGGATCCAATGATACAAAATATTGAAAATTGAGATTAATAATAAATCAAAATTATCTTATGTAAAGTTATCATTTCTTTATCTTATTAAGCAACTGACACATATGAAGAAGTCCAAAAGTCGTTATCAATTTTTTTACATGTTCATACACTGATATTGAATGTAAAATGATATCATCAATGATGAAGTAAATTAATTTATCCAAATGGATATTAAAAACTCATTGAACCAATCCTATAGTCATTGTGGCAGTGTTCACAACCCTAAATTGAATCACAAAAACATAAAAATATCTACACAAATGTTGGAGTTCATTTATTTCAATATCCTCTTACTTATCACTCATAAAATGAAATCTTTATTTTAAATTTACCGTCATAAATATGATATTTCAGAATTACTGATAAAATAAATCAACAATCCATGTAAAATAATAGTGAGTCTTGACCCACACATGGATTATATGATGAATATCCAAATAAATCCCAATTCCACCATTATCCTCCATATAAAAAAGTATAAAATGATTCCATTTGAGTCATAATAAGTTAAATAAGTACTTTCAAAAGAAATTGAAGTATTTTCATTAACAAGTCCCAAATTTCCATTTTTTCCATCATAGAATTGGGCATTATATTATGAGTAAAACCAATATGTAACTATATTTAAAAAATAAGTATTATACTGAATAGATAGAACCAAGATCTAAAAAGGAATATAATCCTCATTTTATTCTAAAACCATCATATAATCCTTTGATTCCATCAAAACTACAAAAAATAATAACATATATAACTATGAAATTATTTGATCAATATATTAATGATCCTCTCAGTGATACTACTTTCAATGGAAATTTACACATACTATATTGATGACAAGTTTTAAAAAACCCAATTGTGGTATAAATATATTAATGATGGAAAAAAGATATCCACTCTAATTAATATATTTTTTCAGGTTATTTATACTGAGATCAAATCTCATGATGGCTAAAATTTCTATAACACTTTCTCACACCCATGTAAAAAACATTTATAAACATATAATGAACTCTGATGAATGTTGATTAAATAATGCTTCTATGGATACATTTTACTATTTATCTCAATAACTAAACTAATGATAGAAAAATAAAAGAACAATAATTTCTATTACCCATTAATACTTATAGTAGGGTATATTATTGTTAAATAGTTCATCAAATGACCTATAGTGCATTTGGGAGTGTAATTACATCATATAATGTTTCCAACATAGATCTCATTCTCTTTGTCATCTCAATCTAAACAGCCATCTCATCGCTACTCTATTTCAGGATCTTTAAGTTGAGGAATATCTCATCTTACACTACCCTATACCAGGGTCATAAAAATCAATGATCAAGATTATATAGAAATTATTGAGGAGTTAACTATCACAGTAGTGGATCCTAAGAATAAAATAATATCTCTATTATCATACTCACAATACTATGATGGGTACCCTATAATTATGGTAATCAAAAATATTTTTGATTATATCAATCCATGAAGAAAAAAATGTATCTAAACTCACATCATAGTTAAAAAATTCATTACTCTTATAAAATGAAATGATAATTTGTGTTTGTAGTCAGTGGGTATGTAAAATATTATAATGTTCCAAAAATGATAATTATTGTATTCACCCCCAAAATATAAATTACAATGATAATCTACTTTTAAACCATATCTATAAAATAGATGGTATTCTCAATCAATTTTTTTGTGCTCCAGCACCTAAAAAGTCTTCAATGTGAAATGACTATCAGGTAACTACATCTTTAGGTGTATAGAACACTCAGTATTTCACATCATAATATCCTTATCCATAATAAAATTTATTAAATATCATAGAAAATTTATTAACCAAAATCCAAAATTATGTATCCTGGGTATCCTGTGATAATAATGAAAAACATATCTAATTATTATACCCTAACTATTAATGAAAAAATATTCTTCTAAACTTTTTGGAAATCAAATTTGATAATATATTAGAAACATACAGATCACTAATATATCTAGTACACTAGTGTATGGATTATCTATTAAACAAACCCACACTTAAAGGTTTCTAATGATCATTTTATTCTTAAAAACTTAAAATTTAACTAAATATCTAATATCTGCCTTTTGGATCCTAATTAAAAAATGAATTCCATAAAAGGAAATGCATCTGTAACATTTATAAGGTAGACCACTACATATCCCTACTCCCAAGGTATGTCCTTTAATAAAGTAGATTAAGATACAATTTCTCTCCCATTGATGAAACCATATGTCAATTTTATAAAAACTGAAAATCTAAATAGAAGAATAAGAACAAATAATCTTAAGGATAGAAAATTGACATATAATTAATATTAAATTCACTCTCACAATATCAAATAATATAACCTAAACATGTACCCTGATTATAATTGGTAAAATTTTAATGAATTTCAACCCTTATATAGAAAACACATTACTAGTAAACCATCCCTCAGATATTTTTTTGGATAATAATGGTCCATAGATAGGAATACATTAAATTCTATACCCATTAAATGGTTCCAAAAACAACATTTTATACAAAATTTATTATTATTATTTCATTATTATCCTAAGGAATTACTCATAAGATCCTAGCCAAAAATGCCTCATAAACCACGCTCCAATATAATTTTATAATTCCCTAGACCTACCAAGACTACTCCAGAGTTGGAAATGATGTTTATCGTGACCACTGGACCCTATATCAAATGATCCATGGCTAGAATCATTGGAATAAATAATACATTACGAGTATGATTTTATTCTTAATGGAAAACAACATCAACACCACCCATAAAAACTATAACAAAATATATAACCTTGTAAAAATATATCAATCCATGAATGGTATAAAATATATATAAAAATATAAAAAGAATCCCAAAATATAAAGAATACATTAAAAAATAATCAATATACTATATACAAATAGAATTCAATATGTAATTCATCTAACTATACAAAACCACCGCATGCACTTTGATAAAATAGACAGAAAAAACCTCTAAATAAATATTTTAAATATAAAAATGATAATTGTCACGACCCGACCCATACCAGGGCTCGAACCGCAACTACCCCAAGCCCGCCTCCATAGGCCAGGGGTTGGCGACTAGCGCTGAAGGCACAACAAACTCGGGGAGGCCTTTCCCTAAGAACCTGTACACACACATGCAGCTAACTCATGAAAAAGTACAGAGAAAAAGAAGAAATAAATGTTCCACACTACTATAAAAAATGAACCAAACAAAAAAACACATCAACCTCTAACAATACAAGTACAAGAAAAGTAAAGCTGAAAGGGAAAGGGGAAGAAATACACACCCAACTAGAAAAATGCCACAACCCGGCAACAGGTGAAAAAGTAAAACAGCTGGAAGAGTACCACTCTTGAATCCCAATACATGACCACCGCACGCGGTCTAAGTACCCTATATCCCAAAGCTCCTCTAATGTCACGATCAACCTATTCTTCGTCTCCAAGGGAATTCCAAATTCGGTCAAATCCCAAGCAGGGGTGAGTATAAGAATACTCATTAGGATGCCCTAAATACTTGAGGGAGAAACAAGAGATGTATTGAAGAGGAGAGCAGTAATAGAGAACAATGTACAACAAGAGTGAACAAGAAGAGTACAGCTCCACCCAATGATAGATATGAATCGCTCAAAGAAACCCAAACGATAGAGTAAGGGGACATTCATCTCATAGCTCACACCAGATATATGCCTATACATATACCAATGGAAAACAGATATACTCATAACTCAGACCTGTAGTCCAGATACAAGTTACACAACCATATACCTCGTCTAGGGATTCAGTTTGAAGATTCCGCGAAGTACTCGTTCCGGGAGAACACACTCCACGAGTCTGATAGCTCTGATGACATCTGTTCGAGAAGTACTGTTCATTGCTAAATGTCACGATAAGTAGTTACACTCATTACGTGAGACACACACCTGCGTGGGATGATCACGATGGATAGAAGCACTTATTACGGGAGACACACTCCTGAGTGGGAAAGATCGCGATACACAGATGAGGATCATCACCAGGGACGTGGAGGATACCGTGACTCATCTGGATTCACCAGCTAGGTAGAGGATCAATGCCTGGTAGAGTTGGTCATGTCGATGCCTGACTCTACCTAGGTTCAGGAATGGATAGAGGATCTCTCTTTAGGCCTCTCGGAGGGATGCCGACTCTATCACAGAAAGTCCTGCTGAAGGGATCATATTTTTGTAGAAGGAAACGATGCGTGACCATCAGGGGAATGAAAAAAAGCATCACTAACCCAAATAAAGGATGTCAAAGATACAGTGACCAAGAAGATCAATCCATGTACTGAAAAGTACACGACATGTAGAAAGGGTACACGTCGTGTCCTCTGACCCCGGGTACTACCAGCGTACAACAGCCTGTGTCGCAAGGCTGGTCGTGTAAAACGCAACTACACAGCATGTAGAAATGATCCCCAGTCATGTCAATGTATCTAGGGTCCGCCCCATGTATGCTGGCCATCTGCCCGTACATGGTCTCAACCCATGTACTCCAACCCGTGTAATCGGTACACAGGGTGACCCATGCAACTGGCTTGGTCTGGCCATGTGATGGAGTACCAAATCCAAGGATAGAAAAAGCATCTCAGAGGAAAACAAACCCACACTCATGAGGTGGGGAGTCCCATCTCTACTAGAGAAGAGGAGTAAGGAGTGCTCACACCTTGAGTCATCAAGGGAATAGTCATCCTAGCTTTCACTAGAAGAAACACCCGAGTTTTTCTCCTCAGGTTATCAGTCATACCTCAACCATCACTAAGTTCCATAAGGAAGAAACCCGAAGGACCTCCATGTCATAAGGGTTCCAACACGATAGACGGTGCGTCAATCGGATGCACAGTCTGTAAGTTGTAGGCATTTTTGAGCCGAGGTCCCGGTTGGATCCGTGTTTAATCCAACTTGGTCGTACATCAAACAACACCAGATAACCCATCAGGTCACACCGTTGTGATCCACATGGAAAAACACACAAGATGGACTACCCATTTGTCCAAAACAAATAGCCGGTGAAATGGTTGTATTTCACCACGACATAGGCAAACTGGGCCTCATGGGGCCTGCGCCTCAACCTCAACTTAAAAATCCAAAACCTATCTTGAAACATTCGTCCTAATTTCAGGGTCGCAACATCATAGACGGTTCGTTATTCCTACATCATATGAGATAGATAAGTCAGATACAAGATCTCGTAATAATAATAATATTATTATTATTCGGTGTTTCGGGGGCCCGATCCACGAACCAGAATTTAGCATCCAGCATTAGACTTGAATCGACCATCTTAAAGACAGGGTCACGTCACCGTTGACGGCCAGTCAATCGGGCATCGTACACATGAGTCATGGCAAGTCGAAGATTTAACAATAATATTAAATCTATTATTTCCCGAGCATTTCGGTTACCCGATCCAAAAACCTGAAAAATATATCTAATATTGGACTCGGAATGTCCATCTCAGAATCTGGGTCGCACTACCGCAGACGGTTCGTGAAACCGAGGTTTCATGAGGAAGATACCGTCAAAATATGGTTTTCCCAACAAAAATAATAATAACATTATTATTTTATTATTATTTTTAATTTTAATTAACTCATTAAATCTTCACCCCAAATCCACGCACCCACTATCCCAAAATTGGTGTTCCATTGCCTTTCACAACCTCCCTTCACGCATGGTCACCCCCTCCTTGATATTTATTTTTTTTTTAATTTTTTTTATTTCCCAAATCTGTTTCTCTCTCCAATATAATACGGCTCTACCCTACCAGCCCATCCTTCGACTGCTTGTCCTCCGTCGGGACACAACCTGTGGCTGGTCGCGCCACTCCTGCGACCACGCACCCGACCCCATGTCGCGCCGCCTTCTGCCTGCACCAGCCGCCACAGTCGCCTACTCGCCCAACTGAACCGTCGCCTTAGACCGCAGGAACCCTCCTCGGACCCACACCACAGGATCCTTCCACGCGCCATACAGGCTTCTATTTAAATCGAAAAAAAAAGACGAATGTGGTTTTGTGATCCTCGGGTTGAGGCCTTCACATCCGTATGCCGCGCTCAATAAAACAATGATTTTCCAGCACGCTTAATTATTTGGGGATGCAGAACACGCGAAGAATGCACGGACAATGAATAAGGAAAGATCACGGTCAAAGTGCAGATCAATAGCCATGTTAGTTTGGCTATAATTTTTGAGAATCAAGATCCTGGGGGATTAGAAATTAAATATTTATCATGCTTCAAGAATCTCAAATCCAAAATAAACAATAAGAAAATTAATTCAATCAACTGTTTATCGATCCGTGAATTAATTTATTTATTTTGCGTTCATCGTGAGAAATTAAATCGAGGTAAGGAATCCAAAAAGATAAATCCTACCTCAAGTTTCGATCGATCATTGGTGAATATCGCGTTCATCAAGATCCACTCAGTGTTGATGAGGATTGCTATTGCACAATTATGAGAGGAAGATGTTGCGTTCGTCGTTCTTCGAGTCGCTTGGATCCGAGGCTTCGTTGTTCTTCGTCCGCCGTTCATCAACGAGGAGAGGAGGAGAGGAGAGGAATGGGGGGTTTATCATCATTGGAAAAAATGAATTATAAGGCCAAACCCCTCTAAATAAAGAATTTATAACCTCTCTCTAGGTTAAAATAAATAAATTAAATAACTAAATAAACAATTATTTAATTATTTAATTATTCTCTCGTGATGGCGCATATGCCAAACACTTGATGCGGAAAAAGGTTATACCTATCCTAGGGTAAAACCTATGTTTCTAGCTCATCGGTGGCCTCAGATTTTTCATCTGAGTCCCTGTTCTAGAGATATTTAGGTTTGAGCTATTAAATGAATAAATTAATTATTTAATTTATCAATTTAATACACCGCCAACAAGCGAGGGGTCCGAACATCCCGCACCGACTTATTTTATGTCACTCCTAGGGGAAACACTGCATTCCGGACCCAACCGTGGTCTCGGATTTCTGATCTGATCAAAAGTTTAAGAGATATCTTGTTTTCATTAGTTAACTGCTTGTGTGTAACACTTAACATTTTTATAAAATTTATTTCGGGCACACCGGGCCTCAGAATTTCATGCCGTCTCAGCGCCCCATTTTTTAAATATTCTAAGAAATATTTCACAGCATTATTAGGCCAAAACCAGGTCTCTACATTATTCCCGCATTCAATATTTTCTTCCTCAAAAAGCAAAACCAGAGAAACCACTTGGGATACCGAGCCCACACTTTTCTCTCCCGCTCCTAGAGAAACCTCTACGTTTCTGTGCTTCAAAAGAATGAGGACCAAAGGGGTGGTCCACCCTCATAATGCTTTATTTAGCTAATGAAGTGTGTAGGAACACAAACATATCTTCTTAATTATGACACGTTTAAGGCATTGTATACCCACTGCAACTATTTGGGTAAGGCAAGGCGGTATGCAACCTCGCCATCTCCTTTCATAGTGTCAAACAACCTGATAGAACTCGGGGGAAATCTTGCCTCCCCAAATGAACCTCTATATCACATGTCACAACTGGAATCACTTTTTGTCACTAGGAAAAAGTATCGTGATTCCCTCCTTCATAATATCCATATGGTGAAACACCTAAGGATATCTGATCACACAGGATTTCATAGTAGATGAATAGAAACCAAGACACTCTCACACGCTCGAGAAGAGAAGGAGTAAACACCATCGATTGAATAAAAGATATACCCTCATGTTCTACTTGGGTTAGCTATAGGGAAGTTAACTGCTCTGAAACTTCCCACACTAGGTGACTCTAGGACTTACTGCACTTCTCGCTACGGGAATCTGCTACATAACCACACCTTGATTGCAAAAGTGTGTAAGATTCTTCCACTACGCTACCTGGGTCCCATATGACCACATGCCTATGACTGATCATGATAAGATCTCCTACGTTGAGATCTTGTCTTCTGGCGTCTTCTAGCTACAGTAGACGTCTCAGCTCTGTTGCGCTCGCTATCACAACCAGCTTTATGGCGTGGCAAGAATATTTCTACCCCCAGTGACTACTATCGCACCTCGACATAAGTGGGGATTAAAAAGGGAACTATAATAGCATAGATATCTATAAAGAGTCCCCTCTCAAATGTCTACTCTTGGAAACTACCATTATAGACCAGTAGACCACCATCTCTCGCCAAACGTCTACTATCCGAGGGTCTGGCTTACTATGGAACTTCAGTGGTCTCTGGTGCTGGAACTCACGAAGTGTGCTCAACCTGCACACATACTCAGCTTACTCATATGGTGTTTTCTACTTCTCAATAGGTAGGGGTGATGTTACCTACCCACCTAGAGAAAGGGGCTCGCATGATGGGTCCTGAACTGAGCTCTCATCGCTCACAGAACCGTCGCCACAAATCATAGCTATTGTCCTGGAAGGGTGTCATCGCAGAGACATCCTGAATGTTATCAAGGAGTACTGCGGTCGGATGAGAATATCTATATATATCAACAACGATGGGGAGCTGACTCGAGAATGACAGTCAAAGACTCAATCCTATATGATGCATGTACCATTGTTCCCTGAAACAGGTGTCTCAGGGTGCCGATTCGACATGCGGGTAATCAAGGTCCTAGTGAATGGATACGTCGGCAGCCCAAACCATCACTCGACTCCCTGGCCTGAGAGCCTCTCTCGAGACACATTGAAACTGTTGCCCTAAACCCAACCAAGACCATTTTAGGGAAATGTCTGAACAACATCCCAAGGGTCGAACCACCTCTAATACCACTCTTTCATGACCTGACCCATACCAGGGCTCGAACTGCAACTACCTCAAGCCCACCTCTATAGGCCAGGGGCTGGCGACTAGCACCAAAGGCACAACAAACTCGGGGAGTCCTTTGCCTAAGAACCTGTACACACACAGGCAGCTAAATCATGAAAAAGTACAGAGAAAAAGAAGAAAGTAAGGTTCTAAACTACTATAAAAAAGGAACCAAACAAAAAAACGCATCAACCTCTAATAGTACAAGAACAAGAAAAGTACATCTGAAAGGGAAAGGGGAAAAAACACAGCCAACAAGAAAAATGCCACAACCCGACAACTGGTGTAATAGTAAAACAGCTGGAAGAGTCCCACTCCTGAATCCCAAGCCACGACCACTGCACGCGGTCTAAGCACCCCGTATCTCGAAGCTCCTATGATGTCACGATCAACCTGTTCGTCATCTGTAAGGGAATTCCAAATGTGGGAAAAGCCCAAGCAGGGGTGAGTATAAGAATAATCATTAGGATGCCCTGAAGGATCGAGGGATCAAAAAGAGATGTATTGAAGAGGAAAATAGTAAGAGAGAACATGGTACACCAAGAGTGAAAGAGAAGAGTACAGATCCACCCAAGGATAAATATGAATCACTCAAAGAAGCTCAAACGATAGAGTAAGGGGACCTTCATCTCACAGCTCAGACCGGATATATGCCCATACATATACCCAGGGCAACCAGATATACTCATAACTTAGACCTGTAGTCTAGATACAAGTTACACAACCATATACCTCATCTAGGGATTCAGTTCAAAGATTTCACAAAGTAATCGTTCCGGGAGAACACACTCCACGAGTCTGATAGCTATGATGACATTTGTTCGAGAAGTATTGTTCATCGGGAAATGTCACGAGAAGTAGTTACACTCATTACGAGAGACACACTCTTGAGTGGAAAGATCACGATAGATAGAAGCACTCATTATGGGAGACACACTCTTGAGTGGGAAAGATCACGATACATAGATGAGGATCACTGCCAGGGCCATGGCGGATATCCCGAATCATCCGGATTCACCATCTAGATAGAGGATCAACGCCCAGTAGATTTGGTCACGTCGATTTCTGACTCTACCTAGGGTCAGGAATGGATAGAGGATCTCGCTCCGGGCCTCTCGGTGGGATGCCGACTCTATCACAGAAATTCCTGCTAAAGGGATCATATTCCTGTAGAAGGAAACGACGCCTGACCTTCAGGGGAATGAGAAGAAGGGGCACTAACCCAAATGAAGTATTTCCATGATATGGTGACCAAGAAGATCAACCCATGTACTGAAAAGTACATGGCGTGTAAAAGGGTACACGTCGTCTCCTCTGACCCCGGGTACTACCCGCGTACAACGGCCCGTGTCACAAGGTTGGACATGTAAAACACAACTACACAGCATGTAGAAAGGATCACCAGTCATGTCATTGTATCTAGGGTCCGACCCGTGTATGCTGGTCGTGTGTCCATACACGGTCTCAACCCATGTACTCCAACCTGTGTAATCGGTACACAGGGTGACCCATGCAACTGGCCTAGTCTGGCCATGTGATGGAGCACCGACTCCAAGGATAAGAAAACCATATCAGAAGAAATTGAACCTAGACTCATGAGGTGGAGAGTACCATATCTACTGGAGCAGAGGAGTAAGGAGTGATCGTGCCTTGAGTCATCAAGGGAATAGTCATCCTACCTTTCACTAAAAGAAACACCCT
This sequence comes from Viscum album, assembly GCA_963277665.1. Lineage (NCBI taxonomy): Eukaryota > Viridiplantae > Streptophyta > Magnoliopsida > Santalales > Viscaceae > Viscum > Viscum album. The sequence goes on from OY728156.1 coordinate 412,373,155, forward strand.
GGTTTTGTTCCTCAGGTTATCGTTCGTACCTCTACCATCACAAAGTTCCACAAGGAAGCAACCTGAAGGACCACCATGTCATAAGGGTTCTAACATGACAGACGGTGCGTCAATCGGATTCCCAGTCTGTAAGTTGTAGGCATTTTAGTGCTGAGGACCTGGTTGGATCCGTGTTTGATCCAACCTGTTCATACATCAAACGACACCAGATAACCCAACGGGTCACACCGCTGCGATCCACATGAAAAAACACACAATATGGAATACCCATTTTTCCAAAACGAATAGCTGGTGAAAAGGTTGCATTTCACCACGACATGCGCGAAATGGGCCTCATGGGGGCTATGCCTTGACCTCAACTTAAAAATCCAAAACTTGTCTTGAAACATTCATCTTAATTTCAGGGTCGCAATGTCACAAATGGTTCGTTATTACGACACCATATGAGAGAGATAAGTCAGATACAAGATCTCGTAATAATAATAATAATATTATTATTATTATTCATTGTTTCGTGAGCCTGAGCAATGAACTACAATTTAGCATCCAACATTAGACTTGAATCGACCGTCTTAAAGACAGGGTCAAGTCACCGTTGACGGCCAGTCAATCGGGCATCTCACGCATGAGTCATGGAAAGTCGAAGATTTAACAATAATATTAAATCTATTATTTCCAAAGCATTTCGGGTACCCGATCCAGAAACCCGAAAAAGATATCCAATATTGGACTCAGAATGTCCGTCTCAGAATCTGGGTTGCACTGCCGTAGACGGTTCGTGAAACCGAGGTTGCACGAGGAAGATACCGTCAAAATACAGTTTCCCAACGAAAATAATAATAACATTATTATATTATTATTATTTTTAATTTAAATTAACTCCTTAAATCCTCACCCCAAATCCACGCACCCACTATCCCAAAATTGGTGTGCCACTCCCTTTCACAACCTCCCTTCACGCATGGCCGCCCCCAAAAAATAAATATCAAGGAGGGGGCGGCCATGCCTGAAGGGAGGTTGTGAAAGGGAGTGGCATACCAATTTTTGGATAGTGGGTGCGTGGATTTGGGGTGAGGATTTAAGGAGTTAATTTAAATTGATAATAATAATAATATAATAATGTTATTATTATTTTTGATTGGAAAACTATATTTTGACGGTATCTTCCTCGTGCAACCTCGGTTTCACGAACCGTCTGCGGCAGTGCGACCCAGATTCCGAGACAGACATTCCGAGTCCAATATTGGATATCTTTTTTGGGTTTTTGGATCGAGTACCCGAAATGCTCGGAAATAATAGATTTAATATTATTTTTAAATCTTCGACTTGCCATGACTCATGCGTGCGACGCCCGATTGACTGGCCGTCAATGGCGACGTGACCCTATCTTTAAGATGGTCGATTCAAGTCTAATGTTGGATGTTAAATTCTGGTTTGTGGCTCGGGCCCATGAAACACTGAATAATATTATTATTATTACTACAGGATCTTGTATCTGATTTATCTCTCTTATACGGTGTCGGAATAACGAACCGTTTGTGAAGTTACAACCCTGAAATTAAGACGAATGTTTCAAGACAAGTTTTGGATTTTTCATTGGTTAAGATCACGTTCATCAAGATCCACTTGGTGTTGACGAGGATCGCAATTTAACAATGATGAGAAGAAGATGTTGCATTCGTCGCTCTTCGACTTGCTTGGATCCGAGGCTTCGTTGTTCTTCGTCCATCATTCATCAACGAGGAGAGGAGGAGAGGAGAGGAAGGGGGGGTTTACCATCATTGGAAAAAATGAATTATGAGGCCAACCCCCTCTAAATAAAGAATTTATAACCTCTCTCTATGTTGAAATAAATAAATTAAATAACTAAATAAACAATTATTTAATTATTTAATTATTGTCTCGTGATGGCGTATATGCCGAACACCTGATGCGGGAAAAGGTTATACCTTTCCTTGGGTAAAACCTACATTCTGAGATCATCGGTAGCCTCAGATTTTTTATCTGAGTCCATGTTCTAGAGATATTCAGGTTTGAGCTATTGAATGAATAAATTAATTATATAATTTCTCCATTTAGTACACCGCCAACGAGCAAGGGGTCCGAACATCCCACACCGACTTATTTTATGTCATTCCTAGGGGAAACACTACATTCCAAACCCAACAGTGGTCTCGGATTTCTGATCTGATCAACCATTTAAGAGATATCTCGTTTTCATTAGTTAATCGCGCGTGCGTAACACTTAACATTTTTATAAAATTAATTTTGGGCACACCGGGCCTCAGAATTCCACGCCGTCTCAGCGCCCCGCTTTGGAAATATTATTAGAAATATTTCACAGTCTTATTAGGCCAAAAACTGGGTCTCTACAATAATATCTCGAGTTATTTTGTTATAACTATCACAGGGTTCCCCCTTGCAAAACCAAATATCGTTATAGAGAAAACATACTAAATCCACAATGAAATTAATAGAAAGAAAATAAATCTATCCTATCAACAGCTATGTTTAACACAATCCATCTCACAAAAATCATGAAATTAATGAAATGTTAGACCCTCTATAGTTTTAATCCAATAGTCAAAATAATAATATCATAATTTCCCCCATAACTCATATTTCACTCAATCATCCTATGTAGGAATGCAATATCTTTTTGGAAATCAACAACATATATGTAAAATTATCAGTAAAAAATAAATAAATAAAACATCCCATATATGTTACATGAAAGGTTGGTAGAAATACAACTTGATGTTAGGGTTCACCCAGATTCCAATCCAACATAATTATTAACTCACGCGCTTTCTTACATGGTTGGTGGTATGGTAGAGAATAGATACTATAGCATAAACCATGTCTAAAATAATGAAAAGGAATAATGATATACTCATAGTAGATACAACCTCAGGTCTCATATCTTTATTTCCACAACTCTCCATTCCCAAATTAATTTATACTACATATTCAAGATAAAGTTATTTTGTTAAAAATTCATATTTTATATAAAATGATTTTATAAATCCCTATAACTATTATTCATATATGATGATTCTGTAAAACTAAAAATTTCATAATATTTACCTAAACCCTAAATCCAAAAAAAACTTATTACTGTATATCATAACCCTATTGAAAATAACATCAAAACCTCTTAAATAAATAGTATTTTACCAAATGATTGTCCAAATATGATATTTGAAAATACCTTCTCATTTCCATGTTAGGTCAAAAAGATTATAGTATTATATCAGTTTATATATATATATATATATATATATATATATATATATATATATGAATACCTTATCCCTTTGTATATCCCCTAAAACCACATTTGAACACCCTAATATTTATATCTCCATTTATATCTATTTAGTATGAAATAGTATATTTATTGTGTCACTGTGGAACAACCTTCAATAAATAAATTAATAATACATTCTCAAATATATTCTTTCTATCATCATTATCCACTTCTACATCGTATAATTGAAATGATAATAATATATTTTAAATAATTATAAATCAATATTTTGACAACATGAATCACTTAATCACACACCCCATTATCTTTACTGGATAGAAATGTTATTGAATCAAAAAATATATACTAGGTCATGATAAATTAACATAAACACTTAAATAAATGGAAGGTTATCAAAATCTCTTATTTTGTAAAAGATCTGATTATTCAAAATAAATATTGTCAATCTTTTTTAGAAATTCCCAAAACCATTATATGTTAAAAAACATTGTCATCCATTTATAAATATACCATGCTAATCAGAATATATAAAACGAAAATTGTAATCAATCCATCAAAAGAAAAAAATTCAGTTACTGGTGAACAAATATTATTTCCCATCACTCCTATGAAAAAATAGTGTAATTTATTCTAAATATATTTATAAATATAAATTAGGTAACGAACTATTTTATTATAAGGTTGATGATGAGTAAAATAAGTAAATACAAACGGTCAGATTGGATAATATAATTTTAAAACTATTTCTAAAAACCCCACAGTGTGTATCCCTAAAACCTAAAATGCTTCATTTAGACACAGAATGATCCAAAATTTGAGAAGAGATATTTAATATCATTATATAATTTTCAACATATTATAAAATTAAATCCACAACCATATGAAATTCATCATTCAATGATAAATTAAACAACATGGTATTTAGTAATGTCTTTGAAAACCATGACATAATACCATTATATACTTGTATCCCCATGTTAACAATATCAATACCTAATAGTAAATAATATTTTGTTTTCAAATTTTTAAACAAAATGTTTTTCTTTAGACTAGAATTCAAGTAGCTCCACCAAAATATTATTCAAACAACAACTAATAACTATGATTCTTCCAAATAAATGCATCATGATCACCCAATTCACAATGTGTTTTCATATTTGTGTGAGTTAGTGATCCCATTAGTACCACCTCATATAAATTATAAACTCCTTATTATAATAATCCACTTATTAAAAAAAATAATGTGTATTCACTTATAACATGATGTATATTTTTATTCAAATAGAAATTCATCATAATTTTACCCACTGATCTTCCCCTTCCTTCTCGAATGATTATAAATCACTAAAAGGAAAAAACATAATGAATTTTTCCACATAAAGGTGTATTTGACATGAATTATTTAGAGCAAAATATAATTAATTCCAAAACCATAATTATTGACCATAATAAAAAAGAGTTGCAACAGTATAACTTATTTATATGGACATGCATTGTAATTTATAGTTCCTTAGATCCCTATCAAACAGAGGTTACAACATCACCATGTTTATATCATCTTTATAATAACATGATAATTATTATCCATAATAAAAATTAAATGGAAACTCTCTTTTATTATGAAAAATTTCCCCCCAATAACATATCTATGCTCATATTTGGTCAAATATTACATGATTATTCAAACCTATGTCTCAATATTGGACGTCATTTCAATTTTTTAATTTTTACACAATCAATAATCATAAAAATTTATAGTTTTCATTATAATGATAATAAAACAAAATATATATAATTGTTGATAATAATACATACCTCGATATAAATTTGATGTTACAAAATTGTGGTATTCCTTAAAATTAATGATGTCTTAGATATTCCTCAATGTTTGAGTCATTTATCATTGTATTTCTATTGAACATAGTCATATGTTTACTCAACTAGACAACATTTTACAATGTAAATAATTTTGTAACAAGAAGACATGTGATAGTATTCATTCTTACATATGTTTTCATAATACTAAAACAATATCTATATAGGGTAATCTAATTTAAGGACTATTATAAATGTGAAATGACTATAATTATATTAGAAGCCTATAGTTATCCAAGTTATCCTAATTTAGTACTTCCATTAAAAAAACCCTATGTAAGGAAAAATATCACATGATACTATGTGTTTGAATTTTATTTAGTAACTATACTCATATTAATGATTACTCAAAATCCATTCACTCTATAAAACTCCTATTAAATAAATAGATACTCAATCTAAGAGTTCTTTTCCAAAATATATTATTATATTATTCCCCTAAAAATATCAAATTTATTGTAACCTTATTATCACAAAAATACAGTTCCAAATACTATAAAAAACTATAAGGATCTATCTATATATGAAATTCTATCCTCAACTATTCATAATTATCAATATCCTTTACCTATATTACAACAAATATATAATCATATATTAGAAATAAATCATGAATATAAAATAGTCATCTCCATGGGGAACATTCAATTAATCCTATCTAACAAAGGTTTTATTGAGAGGAATCGTTTTTAAACATGAATATTTATAGCCTTAGGCATTATACTTCGTGAAACATATCAGTGTCATAATTTTTCTCAATCCCAATAATACATATTCCCTTAATATAATTCTAATTTTAGGTTTCTCTTACTCATGTTCCTAAATGGATTACTTTTAATCATGATTAACCACAACTGTAACACGTATAGATAAATACATAATCATTCCCAACTCATAACCTCAAAATAATGATTTATACAATGATTACTCCACATTAAAAATTAATTTGTAATTTTTATGAATTTCACAACATAACAATAAGAAAAAATTTAAATGTAATAATTAGAAATTTCAATTTTTCTACTTCAAAACAACACACTTATTATAATAAAAAATATAAAAAATCATGATCTGGAAACTATATAATTCATATATTAACTTAAAAGTACCTATAAATAGTTTTCCAACTAATCAATTTGGTTATAAAATTATTTTATTAATTGTATATGTTTTTAATTAAAAATGATTTATTTAAGTTTATATAGAAAATTTTAGTGTTTAAAAACTATATATTACAATTATTATAATGTGTGCATATATAAATAATATTTTATTTTTAATAAATTTGACTTATATGGTTGTATATAAAACATTTTTTTCTTATATGTAATGGATTTTTAAAAAAAAATTATATATGATGCCATTCAAAAAAATTATATACTATTATCATAACACCTGTAGGTATTTTCAATTTTTTTTACAAAATAATCATTGAAGAATCCTTCATTACATTTCTTCATCTCTAACTGTTAGGAATACTTAACTCAATCATTAGTGTTATGAATGAATTTATAGATGAGTTAATTTATCACGCTATAGTATTTCTATGTGATTTTAAAAATCAAATATCATCGTATAATGTGAAACATGCATTTAATTGCAATACAAATTTTGCGATAGATTGCGAAATTTGATATTTAATTTTAATATTATTACTTTGATAAAAATTCCAGTTTCTCATCATTGTAGAGAATGAAAAAAATAACTATGAAACTCCAAACCCAATTTAAAATAAATTTTGTGTAATATATGTAGCAAATTTTTATCATAATTAAAAAAATGAATGAAAAACATTTATTTATGTATAAAAACTAAAAAATACATAGTTGTTATTTGTTCATGTACTCAATTATTGTTGTTTAAATAAAATTTGAATCTATTGGGATAGAATATAAGCATTATAATATATATTTTATATGTAATTATCAAATATTTCTTTAAATTAATATGACTATAAAACTAGTTTTAAAGACTAATAGTTTTTTAGTGATAAGATATATTCTTTAATTAGTCATCAATATGTGATTAAGGAACATAATTGTTTAAATATAAAATGTTTTACCTAAAATTTTAGCATCATTATCCCCTAATTCTGTCATGAATTAGGATTAAAAAAATAATTTTTTATTGTAATTCCATGGTATATAATTTATTTTAGTCAATATCAATACAATTAAATTAGTTTGTGCACTTTTTTTTGTATATAAAAACTAAAAAAATAAACTACTTATTGATAAATATTTATATTTCTTATGGATGATACACACAACCAATATTAATCTTTCTAAATCCATTCACTATAAAATAATAACCCTATCAAAAAATATATGAAACCAAAAAATAAAATTGATGGGATAAATAATTGAAAAATTGGATTCAATGCTAAAAAAATCCAAAAAGTATTTTGAAAGAGAAACATATAGAATATTATCCAAAACATTTGATAGGAATAATAAAATCATGCTAATTAATTAACTAAAATTTAAATATTAATAATAAATATTGAAATATTATTATACTATATATTAAATATAATTTAGTCTTATGAAAATGATAGAAGATATAATATAAATAGAATTTAAATAAAGGAAAATGTATGAAAAATTAATTGTGTACTGATTAATTATATTCCTTTAATTTTATTTATTTTATATATTCAAGGGCCCGATATGAGCAAAATTTTATAGTATTTTTTGGGAGTATATTCTGGGAAATGATTCCACCCTATATCGATATTTCAAATAAAAACAATCTTGAATGGTTATTACATTATGTTGAATAAGTGTGGTTCAATTTAATAATCACACACTGATGTTTAAAATCCAATGTTGTGTATTAATTAATACATTCTTAGTGATATAATAAATTGAATAATAATATGAGAAAACAATCTTATAGTAACCCTAATATTTAAATGATGCGTCATTATATCACATATAACTTGTAATGGACTGGTCCTTCACAACCCATTATATTGTTGGTTTTAGGTTTTAATGATGTTTTGTCAGAGGCTTGAGGAGGTTACATGATTAATGGAGGTTAATTAGAGTTTTATATTGAAATAAACATAATAAAAGCAGTACATGATGTGAATTGGTGGCTCATAACATGTATAGATGACAAGTTTCATGAATTTAATGAGACTAATGAGGGACCTGTGAAATAGATTCATGTCGTGAATGTAATTTATGACGTGTATTAAAATAATGTACAATGAAATGTGAATTCTGGAAGCTGTTCTGATTTTGGAAGACTCATGAATTAAAAATTATGAAATCAAAAAATGACATGGAATGGAGGGATCCAGGTTAATTTATAACCCTTATAGAAGATTACGTTTCATTTTGATGAAACTATCTCCCTATCATTTTAAGAAAACCATATTCACCAAATGAAGTCTTTCTAGACATATTCTCCATTTCATCCATCAATTAGTTCTAGTGGAAGCCCATTGGATATCATTGGTAATCCCTTATCTTCTTCAGGGTTTTTTCATCTATTATTCTCCATTAGATCCACTATAATTGTGAAGTACCGGTTTGGGTTTTTGAGTTGACAGTTGTTTTAGAAATCATTTTATACTGTGGAGGTTGATCCACGGGTTTTTTATAAGGATGAGTTTTGTGGGAAGTTTCTTCTTCCTCCTATAGTGCATAGATAATTAGAAAATCATCATTGAGGTATAGAATCACTTGTTTCTCAATTTTATGTATCATGAAAGAAATGTTTACTTTAGTTTATCATAGGGGGATTGTTTGTAATATCCTAATCAAGAAAAATTTAATAGTTAATTAATATTTAAGTAGAAAGGTGTATGGTTCTCATGCTTTTATATTTTTGATATTATTGTGATGTTTTTTTTCTCCAAGTCGAATGCCCCCATTGAAAATCATTGATTTTGGGAGCCTTTTTTTCATTGATATTGTTAAAAGACCATTTGAAAAATATATAAAATGGGAGGATATGTGATTTTATGTGTGGTCATGCTTTTGGGTCTATGATATGTGGTTGTATTGTGGTGTGGGTGAAGTATGGATTTCTTATGTGATTTTGGGTAGATAGGATGATTGTTTTTTAGGATGTGATTTTAGGGCAGATCGATGATGGATTTTTTTTTCATTCTTTTGGGGTGGTGAGGTGATGGTCATTTGACCATTATTTTTTATATTTGGGGTGAGGGTTTGTTCTCGCTAATTTTTTTTAGGAAAGGTGATGGTTGGTTTCTACATTCTCTTTGGGAAGAAAGGTGATGTTTTGTTTGGTTGTGATGTTGGGTAAGAGAGGAGATGGGTTTAAGGGAATGATGGGATTATTGTGATATGTTTTCTAGTTGTTCTATATTCATAATAGGGGATGAAATAATTTTTTTATTAATGATTGAAATGGTTAGGGATTGGATTAAATAAATATATGGATAATTGAATTGGTTTGTGGTGTGATATGTGGCTTGTTGTTTTTCTAGTGTTATTCAATTATATGTAGTAATGAAAGTGGGGATTTTTTGAGTTCAGTAGTGTTTTTTTACAAATATATTTGGATTATATGTGGCTATATGTATAGACTTTTACATTACTTGTTATTTCCACACATAACACACCAATGATAATAACTATGGGTTGACCCTAATATTTTCATAAGGGTTGTTTTTTCCAACATCCTGGTGATGAAGATGGATGGTTATAAACCCTCTCTTTCCCTCTCTTTCTTATAGATGGGTAGATATTCATAGGTAGTGATAGATGGAGTTTTGTTAGTTAACTAGATGATATCCCACATTTCATTAGTAGGGAGGGGATATGATCATTCAATAGAGAGTCTTATGGTTGGTTCATGCAAGGTATGATGGGGGAATGTGGTTTATTTCCTTAATTTTCATAGAACCATACTACTCTAGTTATGGTAGTGGTTGTGATCTTATTTTATAATATTTTGTGCATGAGATGATATGTGAATATTTTTTGGGGTGGTGGACTTAGTGGTTGAGTATGTGATTTAAAGTGACCGTGTTATGGAGGAGTTTTATATGTTATTTAGAAGCGATGGGAGTGCTAGGATGTATAGAGGTGGGGTGTGAGAGTGAAAAATTAGGGGGAAAGTCGTGAATAGTACCATTTATTGATATTCTTCTTAATATGTTATTATACAATGCTCGAGTTATTTGTTGATCATTCCCCAATGTGGTTGGGATGGATGGTTGACCTTTTTGGTGTTGTTATTTCTGCTATTTATTCACCAGTGCAATAGTATGCTTCTATCACATGTTCTTAGAAAACATTTTTTCCAATTGAGTATACTTGTATGCTCAGCCTATGTATATTAAAATTTTTTTAGTTTTCTAGTAGGATTATATTAATAATATGGGACAATACTAGCTCTGATATTTTCAGATAGTTTATGTGTCACTGCATAAACATTGATTTTCGGTATTTACTTCTGGAGGCTGTTACATATATAAGTTTTATTCATACATGAATTATGGGATGTTTTTGGAATATTTTAATATTCAAGTATAGTATTTTCATGTATGATTCATCTTTTATCCTGATCACAAATAATTACGTCGGGTGATTCCTCCCATTAGGGGGGATTTTTATACCCTTGGTGCTAGTTGTTATTTCAGGCCCTACTAGTGGAATGATTTGGAGGGTCATTATTTTTCTCTATAATTATGAAATATTTTGTAGGATGGGATAAATACATTGTGGTATTAGAGGTTCATAGTTCATAGATATGATGGAGTTTGGTGTTGGACACTTTTAGGATTGCGTGGGTCAGTATGAAACCCGTGAAAATTTACCTTGGTCAGTGACATATACAAGGGAGAATAGCTAGAAAATGATAATTTATGTAACCCTATGATCATATGAATTAACTCTGATGTTATTTAATGACCATTTTATGATGGTCTATTTATAGGTTAGAGACATAGGAGAGGTACATGGATCATGATTACTTGGGTTCCATTTTTAGTTGGGTTGTTTTGGGAAAGATAAAATGAATAATGTGAATTAAAATGAATATACATTTAATTATATACTAGCATGTATAAAAAAATTCTATCCAGTCATGTATCATACCCACAAACCACATTTGGATAAGGAAGTTGAGGTTTTGTAGTTTGAACTGATTGATCGCCATTGTGTTGATCTGAAAGAGGATGATGAGTCTTGGCAGAGGGTGTTGTGTGGTTATCATTGTATGCTTTTTTGGAATTAAAAGTGAACTTTTTAGGATGTGGGTACATATATATATGTCTATAGTATTTTGAGATATCATTCGTTTTGATCCAAGAACCATTGAGATACTAGGTCCCTTTGGAAGATATTTAGATTTAGGGAGCTCCAAACAAGTGGTGAATTCTATATCTAGGTGAGAATAAGGAGTCTTATGTTTTATAGGAAAAAGTTTAGAATTTGTTTTGAGTAGGGTAACATTCATCATCCATGAATGAAGTGAAGAGGGATGATATTCTTCCTCTTCAGTAGGGGATTATTACATTGTGAGAGTCGTAAATCAAGTTCAAGGACCTTTTATTCTTTCTCAAGATCTTTTTCTAGATGAGGAGTTTCACAGGAGATGCCCTAAGGCAGATCTTCATCCTTTCATCAGGTATGAAATTTAAATTCTAATATTCCAATATATCTAGTGGTTGAGATGAGGGAAAAGTGATTTAGTTGATACACTAGTGAACAAGATTAAAATGAGAGTGGGGAAATCAGGGTTCCCCAAGGAGTAGGGTTGTTAGTGTCATGTCATAGGAACCAAGAAGTTTTTGGTTTCAACTAGTGAGGAGTTAAAATCATTATCTTCCCCTCAGGCCTTCTGGGACCATTGGTTCTAGTAACTTTTCAAGATATATCAAGAGTGTGAGTTTCTTCTATAGGTTCTTAGTGATAATTATAATAAGTTATTAGTAATTCATTAGTCTCAGTTTGGTTGAAGCGGGTAGGTTTAATGTCAGCCTCATCAATAATATCTTGTATAACCATTTCAGAAACTGGGGTAGCAGGCTTATGCTTAGGTGAGGGTAGACAGAACAAATAAAGGATGATAAAAGGATGTCCTAGTGTTTAAAGACCTCAACCAAATTGTGGTCATGGATGTGGTTTTCAGAATATAGGTAGAAGCGATGGGAATAATCAATTTCAAAAAGTTGAGGAAGCATTATTAGAGGGGATATATATAATTCTAGGAATTCAAATTTTAGTTTCAATCCCTTTTAGTGTCACGATTGATTCACAACAATTTTACTCCTTTGTTTCACAAACTCTAGTGTGTTCTCTTGTGAAATATTTTGAGAGTCTTCACATGCCTTGGGTGTTGAATATATGAGTCGGAGGCTTGAACAACTTGTTTAATGTATCCTGAGGGTGAAGAAAGATGATGGGTCCACATCAGTCAGGTGGGGATATTTCTGTGCTACAGATGAAGCCATATGCTATAATCCTAAGAGTTTATTTTTTCTATTCCATTCATGTTTTTAAAATATTCTTCTATATGAGGGTCGTGTTCTCAAATTTTTATGGAAGGAATCTGGTTTTCATTGGTGGGTGGGGATCTCATGTGGGAAGTTAGTGTGTTGATAACATTTTTAAATTTATAGATTATTTTTTCAGTGGAATTAGTGGAGTATGGGATAGTTATGGTCCCCAGAGATTTTATGATGTTTCAATGTGTTTTCCATTAGGATTTTGTTTAGCTATCCCCTCGATGTGATGTTGAGTTCGGGGTAGATTTTTAGACTTGTTCTTCTCCAATTTCTATGGTATCCTATTGTATTGAAACATATAAGTTGTGGGAGTTTAGGATTCATATAGATAATCTAATAAAGAAGGGATTTATGTATCCCATTGTGTTTTCATTAATTGGTCATGTTCATTTCATTAAGGAGGTGGATATAGTATTAAGTTGTGTATAGACTACTAGATGATGAATCGATTGATGGTCAAGAACAATTACACTATTATGAGAATATATGATGTTTTTGAAAGATAAAAAGGGTGAGTTTGATTTCTAAGATCAATATGCAATCAGGATATTACTAGTTTAGGGTGAAAGAGGATGATATCCTGAAATCTTCCATAAGATGAATTTATAGGCACTTCAATTTTATTGTCATTACTATTGCAGTCATAATTGAACTAGCTTTTTTCATGGGACTCGTGAACTTCTTCTTCCCTCAATTCATGTACTAGTTCATAGTTGTGTCTCTAAATGAAAAATTGATCTACTCACATTCATTGTAGGTACATTTTGATAATATTAGATTCTTCTTATAAGTTCTTAGATACCTCAAAATATATGTAAATTTAACCATGTGTATGTTTTAGACATGTTAGGTTCATTTCTATGGGAATGTTGTGTCTTATAAAAGGGTGGTAGTAGACCTGTTGAACATTGAGGGAGTTATTTCTTGAAAAGAACACAACAACATGGTCAATGTTAAAACTTTTCTGGGTATTGAAGGATATTATCAAATCGTTTTTTCAATGTATCTCATGTTTTATCCCAATTGACAGTGTTGAATAAGAAGTAATATTATTTTTTTGTAGATATATTAGTTCTCATATTAATTTTATTGACTAAAGGGGATGTTGGTTAGTGCTCGAGTGATTCTGTTGTCTAATGAGGGTGTGATGTTTTAGGTGTTTTGTTTTATTTATATCTAGTCTTCGGATTCATTTTGATGAATTAGTGGTAAGATGTCTCTTATGGTTATAGTTTGTTTCATCCCAATTAGAATAATAATTCTTACCATGATCTGGAGTCATCTGTGGTTCTATTTTCACCGAAATTGTTTCACAATTAATTCATTAGGGAGTGCTTGTAGTCTTCAAAAATCATAAAAGTTTGATGTATAACTTTTCTAGATTGATTTGAATTTTCAGTATTGTAGGTGGATGGAGTTTCATTAGTATTATTATTTTGAGATCTTTTACACATGAAGAAAATGGATTTTTTTGGCTAACACATTGATCAAGAATTAATTTATAGATACTCTTCAAGAGTTTGGGGATGATTTGAATGTAATGGATATGTTGGTAAATATACACATAGATTCAAGGGTGGTTCATGTTATAATTTTCTTATTGTTGTTGACAGTGACTCCTTATTTCATGTTGCATTTGGAGGAGTCTTATTGGGGAGATATAGCTTTAGAGGTGATTCAAAATCATTTTTTCCATGGTGATGCTCTAGAGGTTTTGTCAGAGGATGGACGGATCTAGATGTTTATTTGTAAGAAAATATTTATTTAGTTGTTGATGCATGATAGAGTTATTTTTGAGTTTCACAACTCACCATTGGATGTAAACCTTAAATTATACAACATTTACCATGGATTGAGGATGGTGTTTTGGTCACCCTTTATGAAATGATTTTTGGAAGTGGTTGTGGTAATTTTTTTGGGTTTCCTTTAGGTAATGGATGACCATTATGTCCCTAGACTTTTTTTACATCCTATGGAAGTTACTGAGTGCAAATGACATAAAATATCAATGGATTTTTTCTAAAGTATTCCCCAATCTCTGGGTAGTTGTGATGATATCTAGTTGATCATGGATCTATTAATGAAATCCTCCTCTACCTTTGTGATCAAATAGTTTTTCATACTGGATGGACTCTCTCAGAGGTACGTGAATGATGTGGTTATTTTTCATATAGTTTTATTGCCCATTTGTTTATATCAAAATTCATATTTTTCATCACGAGTTGGTGGGTATATTAGCATGCTTTTAAACCACTTTTATACATCATCAATGTTATCCACCCTTTTAATGGTGGATAAATTGACCATACCATCCATAAATTAGAGGATATTTTGAATATTTTCATCATTGACTTTAGTAGATCATGGTAATGACATTTTATCTTTTTCTATTTTTAATATAATAAAATATATCACTAATAAAAAATAATTTCACAATTTAGGCCTTGAATGAAAGGTTATGTCATTCATTGTTATTCAAGATTGAAATTGGGGAGCCATCAATTCTTATGAATGATATCATGCAGAGAGAAACAAAGAAGGTTTAATAAATATGTGAGGGTAATAATACAGTGAAAAATAAAAAAATGTATAATGATGAACAAAGAAGGATGCCCTATGAGTTCAAGGTTGAGAACCAGGTTCTCTTGAGGGTTTCCCCTCATCATGAGAGGGATGTTTTTCTCATGTAGATTAATATTTATCCTATGTTTTCAGGACCATTAAGGAGTTGGGTGATTTGGTGATATGGAATATTACATGCAATTTCTACTTTAGATAGAGAGGATGTAAGAATATGTTTACATATAACATATTATTCAGTATCACCATAATAAATTCAATGTCATTTTTTGGGGAAAGTTGGATATCTATGGTTGTGTGATGTTTGTGGAATATAAAGTAGAGATATAGGATCCCCAGGATAAGTCACTGCATGAATGGACCATTCCCTTGGTTCATTTGTGGTAGAGTCATGGTGAACTATAGGATATGACATAGGAATGAGAGATAAAGTTGTGTTCCTTATACCCAAATCTATTTTAGGTTATTCCTTACTTAGTTTTCTACTGATGTGTTGTTTTTATCTCTTTTGTTATGAGATTTTATTTTTTAATGATGTATTGTGTGTGATAATGTCCCAAAATTTCAAAATGGTAGGACATTATTCCTAATTTAGATTCATTATACTATGTTTTCATTAAACCAATGATGGAGAGAATTTGTTAACCATAGGGGATTGTATCCTCACATAGATTATGGAATTCCAAGATTCATGTGTTCTTCTAGGTCTGGTTCTTTTGTAGTAGTGGTTGTTTGTTTGGGATTTATGAAGGTCGAGATAGTTGTGTGGTACTATGGTTGTGTGAAAGAAGGTGGTTTGTGGTTTTTTGTGACTTTTGATGGTGTTTTGGTTGATGTGTTTCATAGTTGGTATCATTGAGGATTAATGAGATCCTTGATAGCTATCTCACAAGGTAATTATTGAATCTCATTTCTATAATGGATTGATTTTGGTTCGTGATGATGGTAATCATTTAGAAGGTATATAATGTAATGACCCAAGGGTAACCAACCCATTAGTTTTTCTATTTTGGGTGTTGGATGTTTTTTTAGGAGGGTTGTGGAGGTTTCATTAATATTGGTGGTGAAGAATAGCTACAGTGGGAAATTAACATCATAAAAGGGGTACCTATTTTGAAATAGTGGTTCACAACATGTATAGTTTTCCAATTTCACCAATTTTTTAAAAATGAGGGTGGTGGGGAACCCATTAAATAGATTTATTTCATTAATTTAATTTATAATAGGTTAAAATAAATAAGAAAAAGGCATTATGAATTATTTAATAAGATAAGGTTTTGTAAAACTCTAGAATTACACATCATGAAATGGTAACATAATTTGATACTAGTGGGATCCATGTTATTTTATAACACGTACAATTTTATATTTTCATTTGGATTCATCACTCTCTCTCACACACACTCTCTCTATCTTATTTTGGGTGAACCCTAGGATCCTCTAGGAGACCTTCTAGACCACTTCTTCATTACTTTGGTCTGTTGTTTTTTGTTGATGTTTGTTAGAGATCAGTTTGAATCCCTTGTCTTCTTATGGTATTTTTTCTCCCATTATTCTCTGGAATATATGATGTGGTTTTATGGTTTTGGTTTTGGTGGTGAGTTGAACTATATATTGTAAACACTTTAATTTTTTTTGGTTAATCCGAATGTTTTGAATGTTATAGTTGTATTTGGTAGTTTCTTATTCTCCATGAGGTGAATAATGAGTTTGAAAAGTATCTTTTAGGTCAAGAATCCCTTGTTTCTCACTTTTTTGTGTCACATATAATGAATATTATATTTTCCATATTTGGAGGAATGTTCTTACTATCCTAATAAGGATAAATTAGTACATTAATTTAATTTTAATGGCAAATGGAAATATTTCACATTATTTTACATATACGATGTTATTCTGATGTTGTGTTTGTACTAGACAAATGTCCTACTAGAAATGAATTCTATTGGGATACTTTTCTATTGTTTTAGTTGTTGTGAAACGGAAACCTTGTTCCGTGAATTTATTAATTAACCCAAAAATGAGAACTGGATAAACACTTATATTTGGCTAATTAAAACGTTTCCCTTGTAATTATAGATTGTGTGTTCAGGACCCAAAAATAAAGTGAAATTTTATTAAATCGACATAATTAAATCAATAAAATATAATTGTATTTTTATTGTGTGTGGATGTTTCTGTGGGGTGTTGATTTGTTCTTATGATGTTTTTTGGGTACGTTTATGATTGTTTGTCTATGAATTTTGGTAGGCGGGATGATATTTTTTTCCACACTTCTGGTGAATCAAGATTATGGTTTTGTTAGGCATTCTACTACGGTGGGGAGTTCATGGTTTTTTGGCAATATTTTTTGGACTTAGGGTGATGGTTTTTTGCTGTGATTTTTGGGAGGAAGGTGTAGGACCTCGGGACACCCTGAGAGGGGAGGGGTGAATTAGGGTAACAACTTTTTCTTTTAAAGAGATGGATCTTGTTCCCACATTGGTAGGAACTTGTTAAACCTGTATGATGAAAATGATAAAAAAAAAACATTCACATGAAGAGAGATGACAAAGTACTTTTTACTTGGTTCACCACTAAGGGCAACGTCCAAGGAGCATACACCGACAGGTTGTCGGTCATACCAAATTCTACTAATCTTCACTAGCTATGGATTACAATGGTTCGGGAATAGTCACTCTGTCCCAGGCTCACTGCCTTTACAAAAGTTTAGGGATAGCTCACTACGTCCCTCGAGTCACTCCCGTCCACTCCCCCTGGATCACTAACTTTGGTGAAGTCCCACTCAGTTTATAGACGTGAAGGTCTCTTTATCATTTCAAAAGAATGAATCCTTTTTTGTATGTAGATGCTCTATTAAAGACCAACTTTCACTTGTAAACTAATCTCACTTTTCACCGAAGGTATCAGGAAATCTCCCTGCTTTCATGCAGCTCCAAAGAGGATGGATGTTCTTCAACCTCACCTGGCACAGTTCTCCAAGACCGGTGCACAAGTTTCAAGATCAGCACGCAAGTCACTTGTGCAGTACAAATTCGGCGCATAGGTGACACCAACCCACTTGCGCGACACTACATCCTTCAACTCCAAACTTGTGCGACTCAGTGCCTTTAACTCCCAAACCACTTTGGACGTGCAGCCAACAACCAGCGCACAGTGTCTACTTGCGTGGCCAAACTACCACTTGCGCAACTCAACCACTTATGCGACGAGAGATCGAAAAATCTCTAAGTCTTGAACTTTTTTTCAAATTAGAAGGGGTGATCCTCTATTTATAGTCAAACTGGACCCCTTGCGTGGTGGCGTGCAAGTCCCGTTGTGTAGCTCTAACCGCCCTAGCCTCTGGCACGCTACTCACTTGAATGACCTCAACAACAATTGCACGAACCTATTTCTTTTTCCCTATTTCAAAGCTCTAATATCTAAGAACAACAGGCACACAACTTTCTAACCTCCTAGGCATCGGCATGCAAGTCCTTTCTTGGCACGCAAGTCAATTTCACGACCAGACCAAAACCTACGCGGCCCTTATCCCTTTGCCATTTTTTCATGTACTGATCTTGAAATACATATGGTGCAAAAGTTTCCTCTCTTTCAAGTACTCGGCGCGCAAGTCTCTTTGCCAAAAACACTTTTCTCCATTTGTCGATTTTCAGGCCCAAAAATTTGGCAAACACTGGAAAATGGTGCCACCTTCAATACTATAATCTTCTTGACCTGTATGAGCGCTTTTCGGGCACACATTCTAAACATCCTCTGAGGATTGGAAACAAATGAAAATCATACTCCAATTCATGAAAAGATGACCATGGTTCCAACAATATCCCGCTTTGGGTTTTTTGGAAATCAGAAAATAAATTCAATAGATCCACAGCCACATGTAAACCAAAAACACAAGATTCATCTCAGCCAACACTAAAAGTCTATGTGAGCAATGCTCGGTGTAAAAAACAAGAGAGAAAGCTTGAATTGGGTTCTCGTGTTTTGGAATTCTCAATGACACTCATGAAGCATTACATGACCAATGTATTCCTTATCATTCTTCTCATCACAGAAGCATTACATGCCTGAACATGACTGAATTTATTCATTTCTCCCCCATTGACAAGAAACCCAAAGACCAGTAATTTTTTCATTGTTCAGATCAAATAGCCAACACATTTATTCCCAATATAGAATGCTCCACCAGTGGTGGACTTTTTCTCCACTACATCACCAGCCCAGTCAGCATTAGAAAATGCTAATAATTCACTATCTCTTCCTGCAAGAAAGTATAAGCCACAATTATGAGTACCTTGAATATACCTGATAATTATTTTTACTGCTTCCATATGTTTCTCTTTTGGATTACTCTGAAAGCGGGCTGCAACACATGTGGAAAAGACAATATCTTGTCATTTCACTGTCAGATATAGTAAGATTCCAATGATCCTCTAGTAAATGGTGGGATCTACAGAGGTCTCATCCTCATGCTTTCCATGTTTAGTTCCAACTACAATCGGAGTTTTCATTGTTTTGGAGTCTTGCATATTAAACTTCTTCAACAACTCTCTTGCATATTTTTTCTGACAAATGAAAGTATAATCCTTATTATGAATCACTTGCAGCCCCAAGAAATAAGTGAGCTCTCCAATCATAGAAATTTCAAATTCTGATTTCATGTGATTGGAAAATTCATCCACTAATTTCTACCTGCTACCACCAAATATGATATCATCAACGTAGACAAGAACCATGAATTCATCTTTTGGAGAATTCTTAACATATAGATTGTGATCTACTACTACTCTTTTGAATTCCAGCTTCTTGAGATAAGAGCCCATCCAGGAGTACCACTCCCGTGGTTCCTAATTCAAACCATATAGAGCTTTCTTTAGTTTGCAGACCTTTGTTTAATCCGTACCAAGAACAAAACCCACTGGTTGTTTGATGTAGAATTCTTCTTCAATTACACCATTTATGAATGTTGTCTTGACATCCATTTGATATAATTTATATCCACTTTGGAGTTCCATGGAAAGTAACAACCTCATTGACTCCATTCTATCCATTGGGTAAAGTTTTCATAAATATCAGCACCTTCAATCTGGGAATATCCCTTACATACCAGTCGAGCCTTGTTTCTAATAACACTTCTATGCTCATCAAACGTATTCTTGAAGATCTATTTTGTTCCAATCACATTGTGACCTTTGGGTATCTGGACAAGATCCCATGTCTGATTCTTGTCAATATGATCTAACTCTTCATTCATGTCTTTTACCCATGATTCGTCCTTCACAGCTTCTTCAAATGAGGATGGCTCCACGGCTGACAGAAATGCATATTTTGTGTTATTCCTCACCCTCTTTTTTTGGGTGGGTGCACTCCTATCCTCGATTATGTTAGATGTTGTTGGAACCATGGTCTTCTAAGAATGATTTGGTGTATGGTTTTTGTTTGTTGTCAATATTCAGTGGATGTTCATAATGTGTACTATCAAAGAGATCATACAGTTCATGCAGACAATAGTATTGAAGGAGGCACTGTTTCCCAGTGTTTGCCAAATTTTTGGGCCTGAAAATCAACAAATGGAGAAAAGTGTTTTTGGAAAAGAGACTTTCGGATCGTGTACTTGAAGGAGAGGAAACTTGCACGCCATATGTTTTTCAATATCAGAACATGGGGAAATGGAAAAGGGATAAGGGTCGCGAAAGTTTTGGTCTGGTCACGCAAGTGACCTGCGCACC
This sequence comes from Viscum album, assembly GCA_963277665.1. Classification (NCBI taxonomy): domain Eukaryota; kingdom Viridiplantae; phylum Streptophyta; class Magnoliopsida; order Santalales; family Viscaceae; genus Viscum; species Viscum album. The sequence goes on from OY728156.1 coordinate 412,394,099, forward strand.
ATGAAGAGACTTGCACGCTGATGCCTAGGAGGATTGGAAACTTTATTGTCTATTGTTTTTCAAGATTATAACTTCAAAATATGGCAAAGGAAATAATTTCGTGCTAGTATTTGTGTGTTCTCACAAGTGAGTAGTGCGACAGAGGCTAGGGAGGATGAGATGAGCGCCGGAACCTACGCGCCGAGGGAAGAATTATGCGCCACCGCGCAGGGGGTCCAATTTGCCTATAAATAGGGGACCACCCCCCGCCCCCCTCTCCTCATTTTCAACTGAGTTCAAGACTTAGAGATTTTTTGAGATCTTGTCGTGCAAGTATTTGAGTCACGCAAGTGGTTGTTAGGGCGCGCAAGTAGAGGCTGTGCGCCGATTGTTGGTTGCGCGACCAAGGCGGTTGGGGAGTTAATGGTGAAACATCGCGCAAGTTCGGAGTTCAAAGAGGTAGTGTCATGCTAGTGGTTTGGTGTCACCTTCACGCCGAATTTGTACCGCCCAAGTGACTTGCGCTCCCGGATTGAAACTTGTGCGCCGGGCTTGGAGAAGCGCACCAGGGTTGTTAAAGTACATATGTCCTCTTGAAGCTACACAAAAGCTGGAGTATTGCCCGGTACACTCAGCACAAAGTGATATTCTTCTTCTGGTGAGAATTTGACTTCAATAGATCATCTACATACAATAGAGGATGCATTCTAATGCAATTATGAAGAGACCTTCATGTCTATAAACTGAGCGGGACTTCACCAACGGCAGTGAGCCAGGGGGAGTCAATGGGAGTGACCCGAGAGACACAGTGAGCTATCCCTGAACCTTTTGTAAAGGCAGTGAGCCTGGGACAGAGTGACTGTTCCTGAACCATTTTAATCCACAATTAGTGAAGATTAGTGGAATTTGGTACGACCGACAACTTGTCGGCGTATGCTCCTTGGACATAGCCCTTAGTGGTGAACCAAGTAAAAAGTGTTGTGTCTTCTCTGTGCATGTGAATGTTTACTTTCGGTTCATATTCATCATATAGGTTCAACTAGTTCCTACCAATGTGGGAACATAATCCATCACATTAAAAGAAAAATTTGTCACCCTGATTCACCCCTCCCCTCTCAGGGTGTCCCGGGGTCCTTCAGATGGATCAATCTCAGCTCTTTGATTTCTCCTATGAGGTTCAGTCACAATCTCTCCACCCAGTATTTCCTCTTCAGATTTTTCTTCTGAGTCAACATCAGGATGTGATCCCTAAGTGTTTTGTACAGCTTCCTCTATTTCTTTATTTGTATTTAATCTATGTTCACTTTCATCATCATCTTCTATCTCATCAACATAGGTATTATAGGAAGCATTTGGGGTTTTACCTTCAATGATCGTAACATAGTTGATTTCCACAATCCTCCCCAAGTGTTTATTGAAACACTTATAGGCTTTTCTGTTCATTGGATACCCAAGAAAAATTCCTTCATCAGCATTGTCCCCAAACTTCCCTCGATTTCCTTCTATATTTCTGATAAAACATTTGCTTCTGAAAACACTAAAGTATTTCAACGAAGGATTCCTTCCAAGCCACAATTCTTATGGTGTCTTCATTTCTCCCATATAAAGCCCTGTTCGATACTGAATGTGCACTGTAGCTTCAACAGCTTCCTTCCAGTAATGGTGAGAGATACCACTCTCAATCAGCATAGTCCTGGACATATTTTTGACCTGTCGATTTTGACGCTCAACATCTCCATTTTTCTATGGAGTTCTCACAGTACTTACCTCATGCTGTATTACATGTTTTTCTATGTAATTTTTAAACTCAATGGACGTGTATTCCCCTCCATTGTCAGATTCAAGGACTTTTATTGTCCGTCCAGTATCATTCTCAGCAATACGACGATCAGTTTTCATGCAGTCAAGTACTTTTCGCTTCCTGTGAATCACCATTACACAAGCCATTCTACTAGAATCATCAATCAAAAGGATGAAGTACCATTATTTATAGGTTCCAGCAACATTTATTAGCCCACATACATCTGTATGATTGAGATCAAGAAGATGCGATTCCCTTTTCTTCTTTGGCTGATATGAACTACAGACCAGTTCCCCACAAATGAAAGCATCACAAGACTTTTCTCATCCACGTTTTAGAATGGGGATATCCATGAATATCATCATCTTAGATATCTTTTCCATGTCTTTTTGGTTAATGATCCCTAGCCTCCGATGCCACAAATTATTTTCTTCTTCAACAGAATAATAGCAGAAGTCCACTTTGTTGTCAACCTGATATAAGTTTCCATCTGTTCTAATGCCTTTCAAAAGAGAATTCCCTATTTTTCCCTTTATAGTGCAGCCTTTTTGATTGAAGGTTACTATGAGCCCTGAGTCATAGAGTTGGATTACACTTAAGAGATTGTTACGTAGACCGTCCATATAAATAACTTCATTCTTCGTCATCTCTCCATTGTCGAGATCAGTATTCCCACTACCTTTAATCTACAAAGCACCATCATTACCAAACTGTACTGTTCCATCAACCTTCTTTTCAATGTTCTTCAAAAGGTTATCATTTCCTGTCATATGGGAAGAGCATCCACTAACAAGGATCCAGGTACTACTGCTCTTTGTAGCTTTGATGGCTACTTCTGCAAGATTTGATTTCTCGATATTATTCTTTTATTTCCATGAGATATTGGATTGAGAATAGGATATTTATGGACTTTTAATACTTTCTTCCATATAAACTAATTCTTAATACCCATAATCTTCTTCCAGAGGAGAAAAACTGTTTGTGAGAACAACACCATCAGGAGGGGGAAAATGGCCCGTCTTTGAGAGTTGTATGAATTTCACCTATCGTACCTCTTCCTACAATACATATCTTTATTTCCAAAGTTAGAACAATAAAAATAGTAACCATAGAAGCTATTTCTTCTATAATATTGAGGATATGAAATCGGTCTCCTTTTTTGACTTCCTAGATCTTCCCCCATTCAATTATTACCTTGCCTCTTCGCAGTATGACATGGTATGACCCAGATAACCACAGAGTTTACACTTCATGAGAGGAAATGTCTTTTCACTTGAATTTCTCCTCATGCCTTCTTCCTTGGGAGAATAGTTGAACTGCCTGTCATTTTTGATGGTTTAAGTATAATTTTCCATTCTTCTCTTAGTTTGTATTGGGAGTTTCTTTTTCAGCATTTCAGGTAGTGTTTCAGCATGTCTAAATTTCATCTTGTCTTTATTTTGGCTCTTTTTACTTCCAGCAGTTGATGTCTCAGCTTCACAGCCAATTCCACTCTTTCCCATGCAAGCAGGTCTTTTATCACTTAATATTTTTCCAACCCCATCTAAACCACACTTGGCTCTTACTAGTAATTCCGCATCTGAGAATCTTCAAAAATGAATTTTCTTCTTGCCCTCATTTGTGGTTGATTGAAATTCAATTTTACTTATAAGAGTAACAACTTCTTCCTCAAGTCCCTCAAGAGTATTGGACTTCTCTTCCAGCCTGGATGAAAGGTCATTTATGACCTTTAATTTTTCATCAATTATAATCTTTAGTTCCACAACAAAATCTATGCTTTCAAGTATTGAAGACTGAACTCTCACTAGTTCTTCTAGTTGTTCAATTTTTTATTCAACTCATCAACATATTCTGATGATTCTTCCACCATTTCCTTACACTTATTGCATCTCTTACATTTATTCTCATTCTTGGAAAAAACATCCTTAATTTGAGTCCTGGAATCACCATTAGAATTAATATGATTATTTCTGCCTTTATTGATCAAGGGTTCTAACTTTTCAATAGTAGCCATCATGGAAGCAAGCTTTCCTGTTTTAAATCCGGGTTCTTCTTCTTCAGAAAATTTAGTATCCTCATCTTCCTCTTCATAAATAAAAGTCTTCCTCCGTATTTTCTTTCCATATTTGAAGTCTCTCATTTTGAAAAACCTTTTTCTAGGCTTCTCGATGTTTTCATCTTCACTATCTTCATCATTGATCTTTCTTAAACACTGAGAGGCAATGTGCCCAACTTTTCCACAATGAAAACATGCGAGAGTTAAATTCCATTTGAATTTCCCTATTCCCTTGTGGAACTTTTTTGCAATGAGAGAAATAATTTATTTTTCTTCATCATCTTCATAGCTAATATCTTTTGAAATTTTCAGTTTATCCTTGGCCTTGAACACCATTTCCTTGCTCACAAAATTCTTTGAATCTTCTGGTTTGAATCTCATTTCATATGCTACCAATTTACTCAGTAGATCATCCAGAGAATGTTTGGAAAGATATCTTTCCTCAAGGGATGACACCTTTCCATTGTACAGCGGTGGAAGTCTTATTAATATTTTCTTATCAATATTAATGTCATTGATTTCTTCGCCTAGACCCTGAATTTCTCCAACCACTTCAGTAATTTGATTGAAGAATGAGTCTGCATTCTCTTCTGTATGCATCTTCATATCATCAAAACGATTGTGTAGGACTTGTAATTTTTTCACCTTCACCTTGCTATCTCCTTCCTAAATGTTTTCAAGTTTATCCCACATGGATTTTGATGAGGTGCAACTCATCACCTTTAGATAGATCTATTCAAAAAGGGCTACAGTAAATGCATTTTGTTCTTTAGCATCTGCATCAAGAATTTTCCTTTCTGCGTCAGTCATATCCAGTCCTGTCAGATCAGTGACATTTATACCTTGTAAAGTGGAAAACAGAACTTCCATTCCAAGGGATCTTAGATGATATCTCATTCTATTCATCCAAATCTGAAAATTACTTCCATCGAAGAGAATTACTCCCCTAGTATTGACTGTATTCTCCATGATGAAAAAGGATAGATCTAACACCAGTAACATCACTCTGATAACACTTGTAGGACCCCAAAAGACCCTAAGAGGGGAGGGGTGAATCAGGGTGACAACTTTTTCTTTTAAAGATATGGATCTTATTCCCATGTTGGTAGGAACTTGTTAAACCTGTATGATGAAAATTATCAGAAAACAAACATTCACATATAGAGAGATGACACTACACTTTTTACTTGCTTCACCACTAAGGGCTACATCCAAGGAGCATATGCCGACAGGTTGTCGGTCATACCAAATTACAGTAATCTTCACTAGTTGCGGATTAAAAAGGTTCGGGAATAGTCACTATGTCCCAGGATCACTGCCTTTATAAAAGTTTAGGGATATCTAACTGCGTCCCTTGGGTCACTTCCATTGACTCCCCCTAGCTCACTGCCTTTGGTGAAGTCCCACTCAGTTTATAGACGTGAAGGTCTCTTCATCATTGCAAAATAATGAATCCTTTGTTGTATGTATATTCTCTGTTAGAGACCAACTTTCACTTGTAGACTAATCTCACTTTGCACTGAAGGTATCAGGAAATCTCCCTACTTTCTTGCAGATCCAAAAAGGACGGACGTTCTTCAGCCTCACGTGACGCGCTTCTCTAAGACCGGCGTGAAAGTTTCAAGATCGGCGCGCAAGTGACTTTCATAGTACAAATTCGGCGCGCAAGTGACACCAACCCACTTGCACAACACTACCTCCTTCAACTCCAAACTTTCACGACTCAGTGCCTTTAACTCCCAAAACACTTTGGATGTGCAGCCAACAACCGGCGTGCAGACTATACTTGTGCGGCGCAACTACCACTTGCGCGAATCAACCACTTGCGTGAAGCGGGCTTGAAAAATATATAAGTATTGAACTTCGTTGCAAATGATGAGGGGTGTTCCTCTATTTAAAGGTAAACTGGACCACCTGTGCGGTGCCACGAAAGTGTCCTCATGGCGCGCAAGTCCCGGCGCGCAGCTCCAACCGCCCTAGCCTCTGTCGCGCTACTCACTTGTGTGAACTCACCAATACTTTCACGACCCTCTTTATTTTTCCGTATTTCAAAGATATGATCTCAAATAACAATAGGCGCACAAATTTCCAACCTCCTAGGCATCAGCACGCAAGTCCCTTCTTGGCGCGCAAGTCAATTGCGTAACTAGCCCAAAACCTACGCGGTCCTTATCCCTTTGCCATTTTTCCATGTTCCGATCTTGAAATACATATGGTGCGCAAGTTTCCTCTTTTTCAAGTACACGGCGCGCAAGTCTCTTTTCCAAAAGCTCTTTTCTCCATTTGTTGATTTTCATGCCCAAAAATTTGGCAAACATTGGAAAATGGTGCCATGTTCAATACTGTAATCTTCTTGACCTGTATGAGCACTTTGCTGGCACACATTCTGAACTTCCTCTGAGGATTGACAACAAACACAAACCATACTCCAATTCATGCAAGGATGACCATGGTTCCAAAATAAGGGTGATTGTTTCTTCCTTGTGGTTTTGGAATAGTGTGGTGATGGTTTGATCAGTCTTGTTTTTAGGTTGATGAGGTGATTGTTCGGTGGGAATAGTGGGATTCTTATGATATGTGGTTTCTTTGTGATATATTCTCAGGAACCAATTGATTTTTTTTTAGTAATTATTTAAATTTCTTAATTTCGGGTTTGTATATGGATTAGATAATATAATTTTTTGGTTATTTTAGATAAATCTTGTGGGTTTTTTGGTTTTATGAATTTAGATGTGGCATTGAAAATGGGGATGTTGTGAGCTAGTTAGAGTTTTATTGTGAACCCATTGGTATTTATGTTTTTCCTATATGTATACACTTTTATATTCTTTTGATTTCTATACACACCAACTCATGTTGATCTGTATGTGCCAACCCCCATATTTCCACAATAGGAGTTTTTCGTAAAATCTTGGTGCTCAGTATTGTTGGATGGTTAATTTTTCTTTCCTTATCTCTCTTCCTGGTGAGTAGATATGTACACACTATAATGTCCAGATGACTATAAGTGAAATTGGTTGTTACCCATGTGTCATTGGGTGGGATGTGATATAGTCATTCTAGGAGGAAGCTTACAGTGGGGGTCATTCATGGTAATAGTAGGGAATGAGGTTTATGTTTATCATGTTCACAATAACATTCTACTCTGTTTATGGTAGTTTTTGTGATGTGGTGGCCCATGTGTCTACGAGTGAGATGATGTGTGCCCATTCTGTGGGGTAGTGTATAAGGTGTTAGTGGGTGTGATGTGATGTGACCATGATGTGGGGATATGGGACAAAATATTTGGAAGGAATAGGAGAACCATGAAATATGACGTTGGGTGGGGGAGTGGAAATTAGTGGGAAAGTGGTATGCGGAAACTTTTATTGATATGATTCTAATTATGTTATTATACTTGGATTAAATTATTTTGTGATTTTATCTTTGTGATATTGGGATCTATAGTTGACTAGTTTAGGTGATTTTGGTTCTATTGTTTTCTCATGGATGCATTAGTATGCTTATTTCACATGTGCACAAGAGATTTTGGTTTCCCTACTGAATATACTTGTATACTAACCGAATATGTATAAACTGGTTTTCTTGTTTTCCATGAGGATTATGTGTATCATACATGAAAATACTAGCTCAATACTTTATGGAAAGTTTTTGTGTCTCTTCTTTATCTGTGATTTTGGGTATTTAATTTTTGATACTTTTACCTATAATAGTATTATTTATGCATGCATTGTGTAATGGATTTTTGTTATTTTTATATAATTTCATGGATTTTATTGCTGATGACTCATCTTATATCCCAAAAAAAATATTATTATAGATGGTATTCCATCCGATTTTATAATATTTTATTACCCTTGGTGTTAGTCTCCAACCAAGGGCCTAATAGAGGCAAGACTCGTGGGATCATTATCTCCCTCCCATCATTGAAGTATATTATTTGGTAGGACGTTATGACAAAAAATATATTATTTTTTTATTTGGTATGTCATTCATAAATTTTTCTCTCATTTTTTCATTTGATTAAATATATTTTATATAAATATATTTATTCTATATAACATTTTGAGTGTAATAAATGAAATTTAGTGGGATCTATTTTTGTCTGATCTATTCTAATGTTACCAAACATTATATAATTGGAGTATGAAATATTATATAAAAATGTAATTGTTTAACATTTATTATATTAAATCCACTTTTCATTTTAATTTTTTATAGATCATAACCATAAATATTATTATCATGTATAATGTACTATTAATAGCATTATATGATTAAAAACTATTTTTATAAGTGTATTCTTCAAAAATATACAATATATTTTAATACTCTTGAGGTTGAAAAAATATTTATTCTATCTCCATTTATTTTATGTATATGATAAAAAACATTCATTTATAAATTAAATGATTTTTATTTTATATTTTTAATAAAACATTCTCAAATTAATAGACCCATAATGATAATGAAAAATATATTTGTTTCAATTACAATGTCCCTCAATATGAGGTAAAGAAATTATTAAGTATAGAATAGAATGAAATTTTATATTTATTCAGATATATTTATCAACATATATAATATCTCATATTCCATTGAGATATGGTTCCTTTTGACCAACCTACTCTTTATTTTCTGTATAAGGTCCAAATGGATCGTTTTATATTTAGTGTTATTAAAACCCTTGATATACATAATGGATTCAAACTATACATAATAAAGTATTTTAAGACATTATTGATATAAAAACAAGAATGTAAAAATAATATTACATGGAATATTCTAAATATGTAAACCAAATAAAATATTTGGTTTCACTTAAGTCCTTCATTTCAATTACTTAGTATATATCTGACATTATTTCATGAATATCCTTGAGATTCATAGTGGTATTTATTTTAAAAATACATGAAAAAAAATTACATATATGTATGTTGTTATATTAAAGAAAATTAAAGTAAATATAGGATTATTTACATCTCCCTTATCCAATAAATGCTAATTTAAGTGATTATAATAGATGTGGATATATTTAATTAATCTACAAGTAGATTTAATTCAATATTTTTAAAGGTAGAAATATATAATTTTATATTAATTATTTACAAATTTTGATTCCATTGAGGATTTTCAAATATATATTTTTATCATCTAACCCATCTAAATAAGTTTAAAATATATACCTAAGATTAATTTCATCATTTTTAACTAATAAAAATCTTATTAAATACTAATTTTTTCCTATCCATAAAAAGAGATAATGTAACCTCATAATCAATTCCATGAAATTTGGATGAACCGTCTTTCTCACTTCATATTCACTGAAATACTCATTTACAATAAAAATATTTTGGAGCTTCTCCTATGAGAATATAGGGTCTATGAAAATTTTTCTAAATAATTTATCAAAATTAAATTTGTATTATATATTTCCATTTATCCTAATAATATAATTTTTAACATCTAATGAATAATATTCATTTATGATCTTCATTATTGATATCATTTTTCATAGATTAATATAATATTTAATCATATTTTCCATTTTATTTATATTACATTATTTCATTATAGTAAAAAAATTGAATATTTTTTATTATTTTAACAAACATTAGGGTTTAAAATATAATTTCAATTCAATTTACAGAAAAAAATCGTAATTAATTTTTTTTGATTTTTAACATATTCCTCTATATTCGAGTTATCAATTATAGTAACTCATTTTTTTAGGTATTTGTATACCTTGATCCAATAGGTCTATAATTCTTCAAACATGTCTCTATGATATCTTTTATTTCATTATTAATTTATTCTATTTCATATTACTTCTATAGTGCATCTTTATATCCAGTATGTGTGATTTAATAACTATATTTGTATCAAATAATTCCTTAAGAAGTTTATTTTTTAGTTATTGAAATAAGAAAATTGTTTTCTTCGCCATATAAAACTATTTTATAATGGTATTAAGAAGTTATAATGTACATACATTTCGTTCAATGTCCTCACTTTTCATCTCTTCTCCCTATACTGTTGGGAACACTTATTTTTTGTAGTTAAATTCAAAAAAAACATGATGTAAAAACACTAGTCATATAGGGGTGAATATATCAAAAGATTCATGGTATTTTGTATCAAAACAATGTTATATATTCACATTAAGGAAAAATTTTCATCTTTCTTCTGGGATAAATCATTACATATAATGTGTAACAAATAATTCATAAATATAAGATATCTTGATTTTCATAAAATTCCTTTTAATTTTAGAAGTGAAGATAAAATGAATTTCTTATAATGTTAATTTAATTCAAAAAATGAAATATTACAAGACCCTATATAGATAATAGTAGTTTTTATATCATCATTAATGGTTTATATTTAAAATGGTGGTGTTTAATTAATAATTCAAAAAAACTGATCTAGGTATGAACATGTGAAACTATATGAACTATTAAAATTCACATATCAATATAATAATCACTAGGATATTAAAATTTAAATTTATTATAAAACATAAGACATATATTCTTAAAAAAAATATTGGGTATTTTGATCTCGAAATAATCATTTGATTATAAAATTGTTATATTTTATATTCTATGTTATGAGAAAACATATGTGTGTCTATCTACTATAGTAGGATTTTAAAAACATTAATTATTTAAATAGTTTACATAGTGTATGAATTAGTCCAAACACACACACAAACACAAACACAAACACACACACATATATATATATATATCATTAATAATAATTAGTAAATATTGGTAGTCAGACATTAATAGTATCATGATATTATCTCATAATAAGTTTTCCAAGAGTAAAATTATCAAATATAATTATTCTCAGTTGAATAATGTCTTTGAAATTTATTTAATATTCATATATATCTTTCTTTATTATATGAATAAATATTATACTATGATGATCTAATAAACCATTCTATAAATTGACATTTTATGATTGTTTCTTTACAACCAAATGTGTTTTGATTTTATTTATATGCATATAATGTGACCTATATGATAACTTTGGTTATTTATCTAACACATACTTCTTTTATAAATATGTAATGGTAAGGAGAATGTATGTTCCATTCGTATTTGTTTCTGATTGAGGATTATACTCCCATGGATATATATCATTAAAATTAAGTAAATTCATCTTGAACTTTTGATAATGAAAAATGTTTTTTATAATGAACATTGGATGGACATGTAAAAATTACTATTATCTATCCATATTAAGAGATTTATTGGACATGATATAATATTAATATTTATTTTTATTTATTTTATATTACGAACAATTTAAATTATTTTGTATATCACACCTGTTTTATGCAAGGAAATACATTAAATATTATTTCCATATATTCAATCCTTTTATATTCTTCAATGTTAAATAATAATATTAGTAAAATTACTAACAACACTAAAATAGTAAAGAATAAAAATAACAATTATTTATTAATTTTAGGTGATAAATTATTATAAAATATACGTAAAATAATTAAAAATATTTTTAATTATTTTCATATAGAATCCCATGAAAATTAAAATTTAAACAACTTTTCTCAAGGTATATGCAATCATTATTTGAGGGTTCATGGTTTTTTGTTGAATTCAAATCATTTTTCTTTTATTAATTGGATATAAAAATGTAATTATTATTATCTATATTTCCTCATTAAATTCCTAGTTTATTCATTATATTAAATTAGGTGATTAATAAATTAATGTTTCCTCACCCCTAAATAAAACAAAAAGGTATGAATCATTAGGATTTCATGAACTACTTGAGTAAAAAATCCTTTTATATTAATAGTAATTCATATGATACCCCTAACTATGATAATTCTCTCATCCATTCCTACCACCACAAAAATTTAGACAAACTTATCCTATATTATATCCAAATTAGTTATTTTGTTCGTGGTTGTTTACATTTTTAAATTATGTTATTGAAATTTATGTGTACGAATAATGAATTTTAATAAAAAACTAATTATTATCATCTATGAAAAGTAATTTTGATATGTGGTTTGAATTGTATTTATATTATTATAAGAAATACCATTATTTAATGATTATATGAGATAAAATAAAATTTCTATATTATATTTAAAACATTTCTGAATTTATATGAATAATATAAAAATAGAATAATTGAGATAAAATTCAATATTAAAAAGATATACACTGAGAAAAAAATTTCAAATCGTTGGATTATAACACATTTAATTTATCATGAAAAGATGAAAGTATAAATTTTTATTATAATCTACTATTCCTTCAAAATATTCAAAATTATTCCTAAAATACTTTATTTGAAATATTCACATTTTAACACCTTATATAGATATATTCAAACAATGACCATCACATTTATTTGTTTTATTGGGATTATGAATGGTTTAATTCATTAGCCGGATATGCATGTATTATATATGTATTTATCTGTAATTGATCCATGAAAATTTATTTCATCCATTGATATTAGGATTTGTGATTGTCAGTTTGGTGAGATTTAACATGATGATAAATATATTATGAAGTAACACTTAATATTATTTTATAGCAGTATTGAAATTACATGGCCCTATAAATTAAGTATTCTAGGGTATTTAAACTAGAATTATATTCCTTGGATTCAAAAAAATCTTTTCATGTTTATATTTTAAATAATTATTTCATAACTCATACATAAAAATCTATATATCAGAAAATAAAATTTTTTACTTCGTAACAATTTTTTCACTAAATAAATATTTTACTTTATCACTTGATTTTTTTAGGGAAAAACAAAAAGATATTGAAAATGACTTCTTCTTTTATTACCAATCATTATACCATGTGAAGAAAAAATAAAACATGGCCTGATAGAAAAATTGTGAGTAATGGATATAAAAGATTGAAGTAAATTGTAATTTCATGAATTCTCAGAAAAATATTTCCTTTTTAAAATAAATTTCAGGGGTTTAAAAGGAACATTTTATTACCGAAGAAATCAAATTCTCTAAAAAAATATTTTCATAAAACATTTTATATTAAATATTTGAGAGGCAATAAATCAAATATAGGATTCTTTAAAACCCTGAAAAACTAAAAATAACTTTTTCACAAATTTATAAATGTTAACCATAAGAAATAGAAAATAATATTATTTAAGAATAAAATCATTATATAAAATTATAAATAATAATAATAAAATCAAAATCCCTATATATAATATATTAAACATACAATTTACTTGAGTCATAATGTTTTTTACACTTTTATATTGAGTAACCCTGACAGTTACATGTTGAATAACCATCCCAGTTGTTCATGGAACAAACATCACGTTATATTCTAGTAATATATTAATAGAAAACTCATTGGATAAGTCCATACTATATTTTGAATAAACTGTAACACCCCCTGCTTCCACGGTAGTCTTATTCTTAAATAATTCAAAAGCATGCGATATACGCAACATCGAGTTCAAGCACCCCACGACCCATCAAACTAGCCATTTAAAAAGAAGTTATAAATAGTAATAACCACTATTTAAATTTTTATAAATTTTATTTTTCAAAATGGAATTTATTTTTTGATTGTGAATATAAAAATTATCTTAGGGATGTTTTTTGGTATTTTTCTAAAAGCATTCAATTTTTTTTAATAATGAAAAACACTATATTAATGTTTAAAACCAAATTTTTAATTAAATAATTATTTTTAATTTAAATATATTTTAAAGTAGAAATTGGTACATAATACCAATATTAGTCTAATGTAATTAATTGGATCATTTTATAATAATATTATATATATATATAATTTTATTGATCTTTTTAACGTCTTTTACCCACCTTCTTGGCATATTTAAAAATTAGCATAAAACGTAATTTAACCACTATTGTAAATTAAATTTAAAAAATATAATATACCTGGTATTCATAAGTATGTAAAATTTGGTTTAATAGGACGAAAATAATTTTTTGAATAGTAACTTATGAATTTTATTTTCCACGGTTAAAATTAAGTAGAATGATTAAATGTAAAATAATATTATAATAATATAAAATATCCCTAAAAAAATTTATAATTATATTGGATAAGAATTTTTAGATCAAAATAAACCTTAGGACAAAATATGATCCTTTTTTGATCCACTTGGGTTAGATAAGACAATTATAATATATTATTTAAAGAAGAGTTAAAATTGATAAATTCAGATTTTAATAACAAAACCATTTTTAATATAGGGTTATACATAATATAAATTATACTATAAATATTCAATATAAATAAAAATATATTTAAAACATCATGTTCTTTTATTTATAATTTGTAGACATTAAATTATCATTTTTATTTATAACACATTGATGATGTGGTAATTATCGTATTAATGAAAGATTAAAATAAATGATATTATAAATATTGAAATAAATGAAAATTGAAACTTTTGATACCAAACATGAATTTTATAGGTGAATATAACATGTTATGGTTGATTAACTATATTTTTTCGATGGAGTCAAGTTGTTATGATTTTAACAAAAACCAATTACTAAATAGTGTCAAAATTTACATAAATGAGTTTTTAAAACAAATAATTTTTTTATTTAATTATTTAATAGTCATAAAAATATAATATCCAAAAAGATGACTTATAAAATGTTAAATATGTCTTTAATGAACCACTTTAAGTTCCCTTGGCCATTTATTGTTACTAAATTAATCCTATAGTACAAAAATATAAGAAGATGTGGTAAGAGTTATACTGTTTAACCAAAGATTAATACCAAAAATATTATGTTAATTTTATGACCTAAACATGTCTAAAACTTATTGTATGAGAGGATTTAGACCCAACCTAATCTTATCCTCGAGATAAATTAATTTTTTTCTATTATATACCAAATATCATTTTATAATAAATTAATACTTTAATCTTTTCTTAAAGTGCCCCTCACCTCTCTTATAAAAGGGCACCTCAATTTCCCTTTAATTCAATCCAAAAAATCCCTTTGGTAGGCCAAACCATTCCCCTTTATCCTACCAACCTCCTTGACTTAATCCTAGAATCCTAACATTGGGTGGTTAGCTATCCTATGGATCTCTTTTTTTCAAATCAAAAGGAAACACCCAAAGAAGAGGTAATCAGTTTATCCCTCCTTTCAATGTTATTTTCTTATTCTACTTATTCATTCTATATTGTTTACATACCAAAGAAATAAATCCAGTATCATCCATATAAAAATATTTTAATATAACAATTGGAAAATTATATGCATATTTTAAGCCATCCTACTAATAATAATATCATCATGCATGCATATGTTCAGCTTACTATCTCTATGTCGTGGTGTAATTTGTTATTCCACATTACTTTATTTGGATGGGTAAAATGATGACTATAATAGACATAAATAATTAACATTACATGATTATGATTCTTTATAATTAATATAAAATCTAGTTTCAAATCATTTAATCATTAAAGGAATGATATTGTCACTCGTGTGTATGTACGGCCTACCGTCTCCATGATACGATGAGATTAATTCTCCACTTTAACCATACAAGAATAATTATAAAAAATATATATATTATTCATAATTATTAAATATTTGACATAATAAGTATACTGTAATGATATATATATATATATGTGTGTACATATATTTCATTCACTTGCTTCTATTCAATACAATAAGAAAACGGAAACAACATTAATGCGTACATACAACCTACCATCTCCATGAATGGTGTACTCCATTTTATATATATATATATATATATATATATCATATATATTTATATAATGATTTCATATTATACATTCTATAAGTATATAAATCATGATCTATGTAATATGATCAAGAATAGAAAGTTGAAATATATATGATAAAGAAAGCAATATTACCCTAAATGTCGAATTAACTTGGAATTGTTAATAAATTGTTACTATACAAACATAAAAGACTCATATATGATATCATAAATATTATTATGATTCATATATATGTTGATAATATTTTTAAAGACATTATACAGGAGTTTCATACATGTACGGTGAGTATCAGATCAAAACTAAGGGTAGATTCATCAATCTCATTATTATTTAAGATTGTTTATGTTTAAGTATATATTGGTACATATTAATCATCCATGTCCATTTTTCATAGAAATATTTTCAAAATAAATCTTTTATGGTTTTATGAAAGGGTATCTTTAACTATATTAACATTTAATTGTTTTAATGATTTATTTTTCAAAGTCTATTTAATTAATGTCCATGTTTCCAAAATGATTTTAAGGGTTTATTTATATAGACATGATTGTTTTAAAATGATAATTTCATTAAAAAATTAAATGTGGTATGGGAGACATTGATTCTAAAATATATTTTAAATTAATTTATTTAAAAATTGCGTGACTCTCAAATGATTTATTGAAAATGGATATATTTCTCTAAAAGAGTTTTACTGGTCATTTTCAACTGTGTCAGCACACTTTACGGGATATTATTCTTGATTGAGGATGATTTATTATAATAAAATCAATCATATTGTATTGAATGAGTTAGATATGTTTGACTGTGAATGTGCTATTTTTATACCATTCATGGATTATGGTTAAAGTATTAACATTTTATATACTAGTTTGGAGATGAATATTTATGTTATGTTTCAACATTTTTATATGGGGTGTGCTTTAGGATTAATAAGTGATGGTCGGGGTCTACTATATACCCTCTATGAATCGATAGATCTCATTAGACAAACTATTGTCTTGGAACAAGGCCGTGAAAAAATATTTGTGAATGGTCTTGGCACAAGGCCTTGATGTAGTAGTAATTTTGTTCGGAATTATGCATTCCCTCATTATAAAATTAGTTATGAAATTTGACTATTCAACTAGTATAATATCCATGTGATAGTTTATATGTTAATTTTGGATTTATATTTTCCATATTACTTTTATGTTTTGGTTTAAAATTTTTACTGTTTTATTATAAATCGTGTCTTAATAGTTTATAGCTTCTTTTGAATTATTTAACCTTACTCGGCATTTCAGATCACCCCTTTTTATATTTTATTTTCCCTTGATGCCTAGAAGGGTATGATGATTTATATGAAGTATTAAAGTAGAGTAATAATGTTGTACTCAAAATAGTTCAATTCTCTATTTTATGTTAGAAATTATAATGTAAATTTCATTTATGTAATATATTTTCCAATATGGCTAAACTGATTGGTCCTTTATGACTTTATTCCTTGTAATCATGACAGTGTATTAAAATATTGCACCATCTCTTGGTAACTAGGGTCGGGGTGTTAAGTTTATTATCAGAAAAATGGTCTAGACAACTTTGGAGATTAGATTTTGTCTATTGAGTAAAAAAACTAATCTTTTCATTAAAATTGTCTTTAGTAAGATTCACCCACTAAACATTCTTTAATTATGATGCTGAAAATTCATAGTTTTCTTAAGTCTGATGCATGAATTGTGAGGGTGAAATTCATTTATGGGGGAGAAATTAACATCCCAAGAATTAAGATATTGATACTAATTAATCTATTAAATTGATTAAAACAGTCATTGATTTATTAAGTTAAATAATTAATATTATAACCTTAAATTATGTTATACTAAAATTTTCTTTCATTAAATTAATATTTTTAAATTTAAATATTATTTTGTAAAATTTTGAATTACAGTATATATATATATATATATATATAATTTTAATAATATTTATAATAAAAATTAAAAATAAATACTTATATGAGTTGATTATTTTTGAATATCTAATTTGTAAATTTAATGTTATTATTACATATGCAATGAAAAGTATATATTTAATATAATAATTTTTTTAAAAATTAATCAAATGAATAAAATTCATCTTATATTTTCTTAAAAGTATGTTTTGTTTAAAAAAATTAAATGAAATGATAATAATCATAACTTTATATAATTGAAATTATAATAACTATTTTTTATATTAACGAAAAGAAAATAGCTTTATATAAATATGATATTAAGACTAGTTTTATAAATATATTTGTTTTATATGAAACTAAAATTTTACTAATGACAATATGAGATATTTATTATAAAAATTATTATAATTATTAAATTTTAATTTTATTGAAATAAATGAAAAATGATAAAATGACAAGATTTGTTTTAAGTGGAAACATGATATGCGATTAGGGCTTGATGAATCCAAAGGCATGGATGTCGTTGAGCTCGGGAGAAATGTCGAGATGTGATCGTGAGTTGAGGGATTCATCAGTGAGGGTTTGTCTTCATCGTTGGGAGTCAAGGTCAACCACATGTGATAATTCCAGCTAACAATGGTGGATCTAAGTTAGACTGAGAGGTTTCAGAAGATTTATAGCTGAAGACGATCATGGATGTCTAGATCTGAAGCTAGATCTATGTATGAAGTTCTTCTCAAGTCATATGAGATCAAAAATGGTTGGAGAATCTAGATGTAGTTCTCAAATGTAGGTTTCTATATTTAATCATTCAAATCCTTATGAAATCTCATATAATTGAACCAATTTATGTATATTAAATTCTTTGTTATATGAATCTCATTTTTAACTACCAATTGTCATATTTATAGATTATTTTTTCATCGATTTCATTTATGTCATCTAGGACTAGTAGTGGTCATTTTCCATGTGTTTTTTGTGATATGCCATGGTTCTTTTTTTTATTTTTTTATAGTGTGGAAAAAATATGATGCTTCCTAAAGATGTAAATCCTAGTTGCAATCATTATATGTTTTTTTTTTGTATTTTTCCTTTTAATTATTATGTTGTTGTGGTTTTTTTTATTTCTCTCATATATATTGCTATATTTAATTCTTATTATTTGTCAAAATCTCATTCAAATAGTTATCAGATTTTTTCATAATGTTTTTCACATTTCATATTCATGATTCATACACTGAATTCTTATTTCATATGTAAAACAAAATATTGAGAAATTTATATCTTAATTAATCTTTCTTTGGAAGCAAGATATCTAATCTACACATTTCTTCTCCTTATTTTCTACTAGAGATTTCTCCTGAGTGAATTTATATATGAGACACTTTAGGAAGTCTTTTTTCCTTTGATCAAGGTAGAAGGTAGACTACATATATCAATTGTTTTCTTTGACTTCTAAATAAGGGGAATTAATAAAGACTGTGTGTTTAAGAGTAGGTGTTTGAGTCATATTACATGAAGATGAAAAAGAATACATGCTATGAAAATAATTAAATTGCAAGGGGTTATTTATTTTTGGATACTTTATTTTCACTTTCAATTCCATTTTAATTTTTTAAGGGATGTTGTTTTTATTTAAAGATAATAATTTATATTTTTCTAGTATTAGTAAGATATTAATTATTTTATATATGATTTTTATGGTCACAATTGGATTTAATTCCTTTAATCATTATCTTGTTTTCTATAAGGGATATTTTAATCTAATATTTGAATTTATCTATTTATGAACTACTAGTAGGAAATAGTATATTTATTGAAATTATGATTTTAATTTTCAAGTTACAGTAAATGGAGATGTTTTGATTATTTTAAAATTGGATCTAAAATTTCAAATTATGTAAGTGTTATTTAAATTCATGTAAGGGAAACTATTTTTCTTGAATTCATCATTTAATTCAATTAAAAAATTATTTTCTTCAAATATTCTTTCACATAATGAATTTGATTAAATTTTATGATAAATATTTCAGTTACAAAAATTTATGTTGGTATTTGATGATTCAGATGACAGGTTTTATTTTCAAAAAGAAAATAAAAAGTTAATTAAATCAATAGGTGTTAATTGAGGAAGTAATTATATGTCAATAATTTCTTCAAATTAAAAAAGGATTATTTATTTTAGATTATGGTCTATGTTATGGGAGGGGATATATATATATATATTTAATATACATATATATTTATATATTGTAATATATGTTTTTATATGAATAAATTCCTTAAGTGAATTATTTTACCAAATTATCAATTCATAAGGATTCACAAAACACAGTCATAAATTTATACTTTATTTTCAACAAGAATTACTAATTTTGTGTGCAAAGTGCATATAAAATCGTGAATTCCAATTGTAATAAAAGAATTTGTCATCATATTATTCAATGACATGTCATGCATATGAATTAGTTTTATTATTTGAATATTTATATATATATGTATGTATATATATATATACAAATGTATTTTAATGAGTTGAATAAATGAAATAAAATTTATGTAATGTTAAATGTTTTTTATTAGAATTCAATGTACTATGAAATGCTAAAAAATTGATGGATTCGGTTGTTCAGAATCAATAAAATGATCTTCTATAAATTTTGGATATATATATATACGTGTATAAATATGATTCCATGAATTTCAAAATAGAAAAACCCAGTGAGAAATGTATAGATATGTTAAGCAAGCATAAAATGTTCTCAGAAAAATATGGCACTTGAATGTTAACCAAATGTTAGGGAATTGGGGAGTGAACCCAATCCCTCATCAACATGGTATGTCCAAGATAACCTTCAATGTCTCAAGTTGCAAAAAATTTTGATTTTAAAATATCATGTTATGTTTTAAAAAATCACAGGATTATATTCAAACCATTCTTTCTCAGTATTTAATTTCAAAAGTGGTATATTATTTTAAATGTAAGTAAATTAAATTATGTTTTTTTCTAAAGGGTGTTTTGAAAATTATTTTTATTCTATCTTTAAAAAAATTATCAAAGTAATTTTTTATGAAATTTTTTCTATGTAGTATTTAAAGAATTTCAAAACACCATACAGGGAAATTGAATGATCGCCTTTTGTTTTAATATGATTTGTCATATGTATCTTAAAATATCAAATCAGTTGTCATCAATTTTTGAGTTAGTGCGCATAAAAGTGTAGTAGGAATGTGTTTCATTTTTGTTCAACTCTGATAAATGTATGGTGTTTCCTAGACCCATAAAAGGTCCTCGTTTGTGTAATGTGTCATTTAATTATTCAGTATCTTTTATAAGAAAACAATTTAACAAAATTTTCAAACATTGAGCCCGGAAGAGAGGGATCGGGTCATTATATAACCATCCTAGCATTTTACAATAATATATATGGAGAAACCCAGTTTTTTAACCCCATCCATTTAACCAATGCATTTGATATCTATATCAGGTTCCCCCAAACATGGTTTATTATGGAACCACCAGCCCTTGGTTAATAATGGAACCTCTCATACATGGTTTATAAAAAAAACCACATTACATTATAAAAAATTCCCAAAAATTATAGAATAATTTTAAATGTTAAAAATAGAATCATAAAATTATTATTTTGACCCATAAGAAATCCTTTTTAGATTTACAAATATCCCTTTTCATTAAGACTCAATTTTTAAAACTACAATTCCCATAAAAAGGGTGATGTGGTTTTTCATTTAATAAAAATTGAAAAAATATAAAGAAATCCATTAAAAATAATTATTATAGTGTTAAGGAAATTATTTTTTCTCGTATATGTTAAAATAGAATGATTCATTTTTCTTTTGAAAAGAATGTCGAAACAGTCTGTAAAAATATTCCTTTTTAAAGAATTTATGAAATATTTAAAATAGATATAAATTGTAATTTTAAAATATGTTTTCAATATAAAAACATCCACCAAATATCAATAAAATTTGTATATTAAATAAAAAGTGTGTTTTAATGGAGACATTAAAAGAGTATTTTTAAAATAAAGTCCCTTACATTGAGTCTCACTCATCATGTTCCACATTTATCTTCCTAAATAATTAAATATTGATAATTATTTAAATTATTATGAACCTTTTGGAAGTTAATTATTCCTTTTACATAAGATATTACTATTTTATATACAACTACTAAATAAATTAATATCATGTATGATGTTTTGTTGGTATTCATCAAAGAAAACCTAATTCTATTCATTGAGATGACTATTGTTAAAGTGTTCCTTATTCCATCATATAAAGAATAATTATCATGAAATAATTACAATTTATAAACATCAATTATACTTTAAAAACTATTCATGAAACATTTATATAAAAAATGAACTATGGTATAATCATGGAGATGGTAGGTCATATGTATGCACGAGTATTGATTCAATTTATCAATGATCATTATAGAGAGAAGTTAAGTATCATTTTATCAGTACAGAATGAAAATCGTATTATAAATATCATATTATATAATTAATTATACAAATATAAATAATCTATGTGACACAATGATGAAAACTAAATCGCATTGCTTCATGAAGGTGTTATTTCACATGTATACATGAATGTCGTTATCAATTTTAAGTTAATTGAATGAAAAATTTTATGTAATGGTTGGCCATAAGCAGCACATTATCTCATGTTGTTAGAAAATGATTAAAATTATTTCATATCAAAAGATCTATTAGGATTATATTTTTTATAAATTTAGTTTGTAAATATTATATAGCAAAACCATATTTTAAAAAGTGAATACCTCTAATCAGTATCAAATTTTTCCCATTATAAAACCATTAAAATATACATTATTTATTTTCTAAAAAATATTCCCGTATTTTTTATTGATTTTATAAATTCCATTAATAATTCTTAAAAACTATGAAAATAATTTTAAAATGATGGATGATTATAAAAAAGATAAATAAGGGAAATAAAATAAACAAATAAATTTTCATTCTATGAATACTTATAAAAAATTTCATTTATAAAAATAAATGTTTAGTTTAAAGTAAAACAATTACATACCTAGTAAATCATCTTATCTACTGACCAATTTTTTATAAATATTTCATTATAAATATTTATGTAAAAATAAACTCATAAAGGATTATTTAAAATCCATTGTAAAATCACATCAATTTTATTTCACAAAGTTATATATTTCACTATTACATATTGAATAACCATCATATATTCTCATGGAATTCTAACACTGTATAATCCCATTAAATGTTAGGAGAAATCTAATCAGTTAATTGTGTCTAATATTTAGAATAACCAAAATGTCGACTTTCATTACCAACCCATTGAATAGATATCATAACCCATCTGTATTTAGTTTCTAGTATAGAAAGATATTATCAGAAACCATTTTCAATACCCATATCATGAATTTATTTCATAGATCTTGTGTTTAATCATAATACTCATAGAATCAACTAGTATTCCTTTCATTACCTCATTAACCTGTGAAAAAGAAATGGCCTCTCCAAAAAATATGATTTAAACAATCATAATAAAAAAATAAAATCAATTAGGATTGTTTCAAAAATAAATATCCCTAATTATGTAAATGGGAAATCATGGGTTATTTAAATTGATGAATAAAAATACCATTAAAAGATTATTTAAAGACTTATTTAGAAAATACCCATTTAATTTTTAAAGTCACTTCAAAAAGATAAAAAAACAAAATCATATGAAAGAATCAATTTTATATGAAATATAAAATATAAAATTTTAATGTAATAATAAAATTATTGATATGTCTGGATTATAGGAAAATACATTGATGTAGTATAAGATAAAAACATTCCTTTAATAATTCTGTTTGAAAAGTCACAAAGTAACTTTTTTGGACAGCAATAAAAAGATTAAATTCAAACCATTTCATAAAAAATCAAAAAAGTAATAAAATGAATGTAAAAATTACACATTTTAATATAAAAAACCTTCATTAAATATTTTTTAAAAATATGAAATGGAAGAGAAATACAGTTTTATGTAAAAAATTAATTGAATATTTTTATAAGAATATCCCTTACCTCAAGTCTGAAAGGTCTTGAATGTTATTTGTATTTATTGATAATATAAATAGTTATTTTGTAATCCTTTAATAACCTTTTAAATGTTCATTATTCCATTATTTTATTTAATATAACTCAATAAAAAATTATTTAATTAATTATTTTCACTTCGGTTCTTTCGAAGATATTTTCCTTATATATTCAAAATGACATTGCTAAATTGACATTTGGAAAATAGGTCATGGTTCAATATTATATAGAATAAAAGTAATTAAATAATTATAAATTTTTATTTATCAATTATGAATTTAAATCCAATCCTGAAATATGTTTCTGAAAAATTTCCTATGCTATAATCATGGAGACCGTAGGTTTTACGTACTCATGAATAATGTTTCCATTTTATTCAATGATCATTGTGGATTAAAATTATGTATTATTATATATTTTTATTATGATAATTTAATAATGTATATCATATTACAATTTTAAATTTATATACATGTATCATCCATGTGAGGTAATATTGAAAACCAAATCCCCACACTTCATAGGTGTGGTTATCCACACGTATGAACGAATGATGTTATCATATTCTTTTGAATGGAAAGGTAAGGAGGTAAATTATGTATTATCTTATGATATATATATATATAATGTAAACATATTTACATTATCACTCTAACTATACTTGAGAGATGGTGTTAGAAAATGAATTACATCAGTTTGTGTGGTGGTAATATGATGTACACAAGAAATATTGAATACTTTTCCATTTTATGGAGGTTAGAGATATATATAGCTTATTTAATTAACACAATAAGATACCACTCTGTGTTAGATAATTATTTTATTAAATTTTCTTTGTTAAATATAATTTTTTGTAAGTAGAAGAAGAAATAAAATAAAAGTGCCCAATTAGAATGATACCTCTTCTTTTGAAAATATACATTGATTAACACCACAAGACCTCTATGATTGGTATTATTCTCAACATAAATCCTCTATAATGTGTGCAGGGATTCTAGATAGGGAATTGGGTTGATATTGTTTAAACAAAATGGGTTTAAAAATTTAATCAAATGAGAAATATATTCTTCCTTTAAAAAGAGTGGGTAGGTGTACTCTTGGAATTTCTAAAATTATTATATTAATACAAATTATTGATTCAATAAATATGGATAAAAGTATATTATTTATAATAATTTATGATTATTGGTAAAAATAATCTTATTCAATAATTATTTGACATACATATGTCACATTTTGATACTTATCTATAGGTTTTATCTTCCGAATGAAACTTTTGAAACATAATGTGACAATGAAGAATTTTTCTTTTTGAAGGTCAATATATTTATTATTAAAGGAAAAAAGGCCCATAAATAGAACATTATTGATATTCTTAACTATATACTAATCAATTAGGAAAATATAGTAATTTAATAATTTTATATGATTTATTTAAAATATTATTTATTACAAAATATCATTAATGGAAATTTTTATAACAATTTTTTACATTGATTTTAATAAAATCAAGAAAAAATTAAAATTTGTTCAATTTTTTTTATTATATCTCAAACATTCCCTGGTAATCTATAATATCATAGACCACATTAATTATTTCTCATTATAATATTTTTTATTTTGTTAATATGATTTGTAATATTTTTTTATTAATTAAATAATTTTTATATCATTGTTGCAAAAAAAATAAAAAAAAATTATTTCACACCTAAATATTATTAAAAAATTGTCGTGATTTAGATACAAATTTTATATTTAAATATAATATTCATAATCAAACATTTCCCATTTTTTATATATGATAAATATATTATATTTATTAAAAAAGTGTTTCATATTATTTACTTTTCAATGAATAAAATATTACAATGGACATAATCACCACCAAATGGAAAAAAAGATCATATATTTTAACTTTGGATGATTTTTGATGTTTTAAACTCTTCAAAAAAAATTATTCAATTGATAGTGTCATTTTATAGTGTTTATCATATCATTTTTATCCCTTAAATAACTAATATACCCTTTACCATGTAAACAAATAATACAATCATTGTTATTTTTGTAACTCCCTGACCCTCATTACCCAGAGTCAGTGCATTATAACATAACATTGGCATGATCACAAAATATCAGGTCTCGATAGACCAATTAGTTTAGTAGCCTTAGAAATACTATATACATTCATATGTTTTACATTAAATTATAAAATGAAAAACTACAACAACATAGTATCTATAGGCCACACTCATATCCCATAGACTATCCCCATTGGTCAGTCATAATATAATTTTTGCATACTAGGAAAAATAAAACATTGATTGGGATGATATCAGATGCTCGATAAAAATAAAAATATAGTGGAAACATTCATAAATAACCATAAACATTTAAGGTAATGTATAAGTCTAAAAAAATCTTTTAAACTTGAAATTTATCATAATATGGAAAATATAAAATCCAATAATATCATTAACTTATTCAGATGGATATTCTACTAGCCTAATAATCACTTCCAATATCAAAATCCACTTTCATAATGATGGAATGCATAATACCAGACACCATAACCACATATTCAAGGCCTTGTTCCAAGACTCAAAATAAGATTTTGTCATAGCCATGTTCCAAGATACTAGTTTGTCTTATGAGACCTACTGATGCATCGAGAAGCTATCGTGGGATCCACATGTCACTTACAAAGTCCAATGCATTCCTCATATGAAAAGTTTTAAGCATAACACAGACATTCATATTAAAACTATCATATGAATTATCAATACATTATCTATAAACCAAGAATGGTATAAAAATAACACATCCACAGTCAAACATATCCCAAAACCATCAATAAAATATGTATGTTTTGTATCATAATAAATCAACTTCAAATAAGCTTAAAATCCATCAATGGATGTTAAAATAGATGAAATCAAAACTTTTTTAGTGAAATATCTCTTTATATTTTAAAATAATTTAAAATTAATATAATTATAAATGAAAACTGTAACATCCCATGTAAGTAATGAATAATAGATATTTTTATCTATGTCTATTAATGAAATAGATAGTGTTTTAGAGGCTTAAAATGAAAATAAATCCAATCTTAAGCATGGAATACACTAATATTTTTAAAATATTGTTTTACTGCCTTTTAATGGAAAACCATTTTTAAAGCTATCTTTTGACTATTTTATAAGCTATGTTGTCAAAATAAACTTATTCTTTATGATTGGGACATGAAAATTTACTTTTTGTGATTTTTTGGTATCTTTCAGACAATGTTCATTTTTTTAATGAATAGTGAAAAATACTGCATTTTACATCAAAATTGTTTTTTAATATAATTTATTTATATGATTATATTATCTTTTGAATTGGTTTTTAAGTATAATTAGAATATATTTTTACCATTTAATCCAAAGGTGGTCATTGGAATCAATTTCACTTTGAAATTAGACTTAAACTAGTGTTAATCTTTTGATACTTATTGTTTTATAAAACATGCTATTTGCTCTGACAACAGGAATTAATTATTAAATTAATTAATGTGACTTATATGTCTTGAATTTTGTAAAATAGGATTCATTTTTGAATTTAGAATATCAAATATATCTTAGGGTGAATTTTTGGTAATTTTCTGAAAAACTTCAATTTTTGATGAATAGTGAAACCACTAAGTGGTAATCAAGCAAACTGATTTTTCAGTTAAATGAATGTTTACCACTAATGTGTATTGAATTTTGAAAATCCGACATACATGGTTGTCATTAGTATGTAAAATTTGGTTCAATGGGATGAAAATAATTTTTTGGTGAATAGTAACTTTTTTTCATTAATCGCGATTAGAGGTAATTAGTGTAGTTTAAGGTAAAAATAATTCTTTAATAAAATGAGATGAGCTTGAAACATGTCCTAACACTATTGTTTGTGTCATGGCCGACCAAGAAAACCCATGGGTCAATTTAGGGGACCCCATGGTGCCACTTGGGTGAGATAATGACTTTAATGCCTTTTTTTAAATAAAGGTGAAAATGACACTAACATAAATTGTTTTACTAAAACAATTTTTAGAAGGGGTTATACTAATCATATTTTTTAATATAAATATTCATTAGAAATATAAAAATATTTCCTACATCATAGTATTTTTGTTATAATTTTTAGACATTAAATAAATTAATTTATTTATGACATCATGATGATGCAGCGATGACCTCATTATTTAACGATTAAAATAAAATGGAAAGATAATGTAATATCTAAGACCTACACTTGTCCAAAAACTATTGTATGGAAATATTTAGAAGCCTTATGATCTTATATTCGAATTATATCAATGTGGGACCTTATAAATTCTAAACACTTTTGAAAATAAAATAATAGTTTCATGATTTCCAAAATTGCCCCTCCTCTACTCTTATAAAAGGCCCCCAGCTCTACCTCATTTCACACACTCCTCAAGCATTTGGCTCGGCCAAACCCTGCCCATTTAATCTCTCCACATCCCTCTCCACATCCTAGAGGATTTACTTTGGGCAGAATCCTTTCAACGGAAGCCTTTAGGCACAAATCAAAAGGAGTTACACTTTTAAAGGTAATTCATGCTCGCATGTTCATTTGTTTTATTTTGCTTATCCAACCCCCTAAACTCTTTTTATTTACTTCTTTTGTAACAACACCAGTATCTTCAATATACTAGGATTTTGTTATAATATTTATTCGAGCTACACTCTCACACAACTACATCAAATGGTTAAAGAACATACGGTTTCCATGGATGGCGAAATTCTGCCTCCCGAAACGATGATTGTTCAATACTCATTTAACACCTTCAAAGGTGGACATTATGATGTCACTATTTTTATATATGATATATAATATGTTTATGTTTTCCTTAAGCTTCTGTTTTTTTTCATTTTGGGAAAAACTTTATGGTTTCCATTATGGGTAAACGCGATATCTTCATTTAAGGAAGTGCGGACTACCGCCCCCTCAAAGTGATTTGATTCGTTAAATACCTTATGTTGGACGTATAAAGGATGGAACTATGATATTATATATGATATTATACTTGAATTATAATATACTCTTATATAATTATGACTCCATTCCAGAAAATATGAAATAGAAATGGAAGTAGCGTTCATGCGTACGTACGGCTTACCGTCTCCATGAACGGTGCATTTCATTTCTTACCACTAAATGTGATGTAATATTATAAATACGTGTATATTCTGAATATATATGATATATATTTTATCCAAATCATTAATATAATTCTGTATATAACGACCGTTGACCAAATTAACAACATCTAAGTGTAAGAAGTCTATTTTTGACTTAAGAACCAAATACCGACAAAATGAACATTATTAACTTAAATGATTACATGATGTTCATAACATGGTATAAAAGGAATAATGAACTTGAAAAAGGTTCTTAATCAAGTAGAGATTAACTCAAGTTTATTATTCAGGAGATTAAAGAACGGTCGGGTCAAGTCGGATACGAGGTATGGGACTTCGTCTCAATCTCCTTTCAT
This sequence comes from Viscum album, assembly GCA_963277665.1. NCBI lineage: Eukaryota > Viridiplantae > Streptophyta > Magnoliopsida > Santalales > Viscaceae > Viscum > Viscum album. The sequence continues at coordinate 412,423,325 of OY728156.1, forward strand.
TGAGGCATATTTTATTTTATACACAACTTTCTTTTATACGGTGTATAAACCCCTTTGACTTTTACGTTTATTCAAAAGGAATCTTTTTTATACGAAGCGTTTACTAAAAGAAAAAAGGGAATGTTTTTGTCGTACGTATGCGGCGACAACGACTTCTCCACCGTCGTGACCGTTATTTGAGTTTCAGCTTCCTCTACAAGCTATACCTTCTTTTTAAAAGAAAAATAAATACCATGTTTTACTTTTATTTTATTTTGGTATCGAAAATGGTTCTCATAATGTTTTTATATCAATGTGTTGTATTGATATCTTGTGATTGAAAGGTGGGAATGTTATGTTTCCTTTATGCATGTTTTATGTGATATGATTATGTTGAGGTTCTTGGGCATTATTATGAAAACGGGTGGTTCCGTGATAAACTAAGGGCGGGTGAGCCCGATATAGATCTCCAATGCATTGGGTAATGCGAAGGAGTGAAACATTAAGGTTTCTCCGAAGAGATTTAGGGAAAATACTTTGATGGGTATTCCAAACGTAACCAAGAGGGTTACTCCCTACGTAAGAATGTTATGAATGCCTCAAGTTACCTTTATGTCTTATGATTTCAATGATTTACTCATGATTTGATGAGGTATGTTAATGTGCTTATGTTTTATGGGTAAAGTATGATTTCACTCTTATGTATATATGTACCCATGTTTCCTTTCCATGTTTTTATAACCCATACTGAGCTTTTTATGCTCATCCCAAGTTTTTTTTGAAATGATTTTCACAGGTCAAGGGAAAGGTACATGATATGATGATAGTGTTAAGGAAGTGTCAAGAAGAAATCCATGTTTTATTTTAAATATGTTTCCATTGATGGGAATGAAGAATACTATATTTATGTAACCACTTTGTTTATATGTGGAATGTAATGCAAGTTTTATGATCTAATTCTCTAAAACTCTAAACCCGAAAAGATCCTCAATGTGTAATCTTGTAATAACTCAAGATTAAGTAAGGTTTAAGGCTGGGGCCTTATAAAAACATTTTTTTAAAATATTTTTATAATCCTATAAGGTATGCTTCGACAATGTTATAATGACATAAAATAGTTGCACACTCCGTATAAGTTAAAAAACATTCTTACATTAATTTTGTCGAAAAGGTCATAAAGTACCTTATTTGGAAAATGAGGAAATGTTTCAAAACATATAAGGTCTAATAAGCATATAAAATACTTTAACCCATTTTAAAGTAATTAGTAAAAATGTTTTTTAATATATTTTTAATAAAATTGGATGTGGATGATAAAGAGGTCTCAGTACATACTTACATAAAAAGAAACTCAGGTAATAAAGAGATTGTGAAATTAACCCTTACCTTGTAATTTTCCATGGTAGAGGGTATTTTGAACTCATGAATAGTATTTAAATCATGGTTATTAAATTATACAATAACTATTTACATAAATATGTTATCATATAATATCTTCTAATATTTCATTGATAATGATATTTTAGTAGTATCATCATTTCGGGTGTTAACTGATTTGTTTTCCTTTATATGATTTATTACATAAGTAATGATTGTTATGGATAGAATGTATCTTATTAATATTCAGAAGTAAATTAAGTCTTTAAACATTATTTTTAATCATCAAATGAAAATTATTCTTGAATGGATATGATGGGGAATGAATCACATCGCGTTCATGGAGACGGTAATCTATAAGTAGGCACGACCGAAAATATCGTACTTTTGATATTAAAATCATATATAATTGGATGATATATCATATATAAAGAATCTTTATAATTATATATTTATTATTTACATCATTTATACTCATTATTATACCCATCCAAATGATGAAGTATTGGAATAACAAACTACTCCACAACGTGGAGACGGTAATCTGTACATACACACGTATAATGACATTGTCATTTATAGGATGGAAAGAATAATGAATATGGTTTTACCATTTTTATAATAACATAACAGTATATAGAAGATACTGGAGTTATTATTTTATAATGGAAAAAATAAAGAAAGGGGATGTGGAAGAAGAAAAGAACTTGAAAGAGGTGATAAAATATTTACCTCTTCTTCGGGTTCTTCCTTTTGATTTGATCAAAAGGGCTCCATAGGTTGGATTTCTGACTAAATGAAGTCCTCTAGGATTAATAGAGGATAGTTGAGAGTGTATTTGAACAGGTTTTGGCCGAGCCAAAATGATTTTAATGTGTGAATTTGAGAGAAGTGGAAGTTCCCTTTTATAAGAGGGGTGACAGGCACCTTAGGAAAAGATTGAAATATTATTTTCTAATAAAATTATTTTCGGTATATAATGGCTCCAAAATTACCTATTTCATGGATAAGGTGGTTAAGGGTCTTAAAGCACTCAATAAATAAGTTTTATAATGGTTTGTTTCAATATATTAACCTTATTTATTAGATTTAACTCTTAGTTAAATAGATTGACATTTACCATGTTTCTTTCTATTTTAATATTATATGGTTAATAAACATAATATAAACTTCCAAGAGAATATTAAGTGGTTCATTAATGACATATATAATATTATTTAATCCATTTGGCTTAACCTTAGATTTTTAGGAATCAAATAACAATTAAAAATATAATATGTGTTTTAAAAACACTTTTATGTCAATTTGGACACTATTTGGTATTTTGTTTTTGTTAAATTCATACCAGCATTATTACTTCAAAATAAATTAATTTAATCAACTATAACATGTCATATTAACCTATAAAATTATTTAACTTCATTAAAATTCTCAAATTATATTTATTTGGATATTTATTATATAAATTATTTTAGTCTTTCATTAATAAGGTAATTACTGCATCATCATTGTGTCATAAATAAATTTAATTATATAATGTCTAAAAATTATAAATAAAATACCATTATTTATGAAATATTTTTATATGTCTAATGAATATTTATAGTTGAATTTATCTTATGTATATACCTATATTAAAAATAGTTTAGTTATTAAACAATGATTTTAACTCTTTTAACTATTCTTTAAATAAAATAATAATAAATGTCCTAATTTAATTATAGTGGACCAACGAGTTTCATATTTTATTACTAACGCTGTTTTTGGTCGAATTATACTTATCCTATAGAATTATTACATGTATTAGGGTAATTATGATATCATTTTTACCCTTAATTATCCAATTTACTTTTAAACGTGGTAAATAAAAGAAAAAAGTTACTATTTACCAAAAAATATTTTCATCTTATTGAACCAAATTTGTCTTACTGTTATTTACCACATCTCTTGGAGTTCTGAGATTCAACTCACATAAGTGGTAAAATTATGTTTTATACAAATTTACAAGTTCTCCTAGGAGGTGGGGAAAAGACGGTAAAAAGTTCAATAAAGTATTTATATATTTAAACTCATTATAAAATGAATCCAATGAATTACATTGAACTTATATAAGTATTATGTATATATTTTTACCTAAAATAAATTTAAATAAAATTTCATTTTCAAACAATAACTCATTGTTTTTCACTATTCATAAAAAATTGAACGTTTTTAGAAAAATACCAAAAATTCACCCTAACCGAATTTCAATATTATGAATCAAAAAATGAAGTCCATTTTGAATAATAAAATTTATAAAATTTTAAAAAGTGGGTATTAATATTCATAACGGCTAGTTTGATTGGTCACGGTGTGTTTGAATCTCGAATTTGCGTACAATGCAAGTTATTGCATTATTCAAAGGGAAACATACCATGGAAGCTTGGGGTGTTACATTCTACCCTCCATTAAATAATTATGTCCTCTAAATTTCTAGAATATTACTGTATAAAAATATTCAGGTGGTTATTCATAATAAGTTCATCAGGTTCCCACGTCGCCTCTTCCATCTTATTGTTTCTCCTTAGAAATTTTACCTGACGAGTCGTCTAGTTTCTCAGTACTAGTTCTCTGGTATTAGAAATTTTTACAAGATCTTCACAATATGACAGATCAGGTTCTAGTTCAACTTCCTCATAGGTGATTACATGTGTTATGTCAGGAATTTATTTTCTAAACAGTGATACGTGGAACACATGATGAACTTTGGAGAGACTTGGTGGCATTTCCAAACAGTAAGCTACATCCCCAATTCGTTTTAGAACATCAAAATGTCCGATATACCTGGGACTCAATTTACCCTTTTTATCGAATCGTATAACTTGCTTCCTTGGAGATACCTTTAAGAAAACATGATATCCTACTCAAATTCAAAATCTTTTATTCGGTTATTGGCATAGCTCTTCTGCCTACTTTTTGCTGCTTTGATGTGGGTTTGGATAACCTTCACCTTTTCCATCATTTCCTCAACAAGTTCTAGGCCTATGAGTTTTCTTTCACCAACATCATCCCAACAAGTTGGTGTGAGACATCTATTTCCATATAACACTTCATATGGTGCCATCTAAATACTTGAATGGAAGATATAGTTATAGGAAAATTCTACCAGAGGTAAATATTGATCCCACATACCTTGAAGGTCAAGTGAGCAAGATATCAACATGTCTTCTAAGGTTTGAATACTCCATTCTGATTGTCTATCGGTTTTAGGGTGGTAGTCAGTGCTCAAACTAAGTTCTATATCCAGGGCCATCTGAAGACTTTTCTAGAATCTGTACGTAAAACAGGGATCACGATCAGAAAAAATCAATAGGGGTACACCATGGAGTCTTAAAACCTCATTAATATACATTCCAGCTAAACTTTCAAGTGCTAAATGTTCTCTTATAGTAAGAAAATGTGCAAAATTTGTAAGACGATCAACAATGAACCATGTTGCATTATTCCTTTTAGTTGTCTTTGGTAGCCCCCCAAAAAATTCCATCGTAATATTATCCAATTTCCACTCATGTATGGGAAGAGGTTTCATGACTCCTCAGGGCTATTACCTTCCAACTTTCACTTATTGACAAACCATATGTCGGGAAACAAAATCAGAAATCTCCCTCTTCATGTTGTCCCACCAATAATGTTCTTTAAAATCTATATATATCTTCGTGATACCAGGGGGTATAGAGAAATTGGAGATATGGGAATCATCCAACAATTCCATTTTTAGATCAGGTATGTAAGTAACACAATGTCTCTTCCCAAATTTCAAAATTATATCTTCATATAAGAAGTCACTCAATCTCCCATCATTCACTGCTTTAATTTTCTTTTGAAACTCTTCATCATCAGCTTGAGAACGTTTTACCTTTTCTTGTAAAGATGTTTAGGAAACCATTTGAAAAGTTATTGATGTTTCACCTTCATTGATTATTCCCATATCCATTTTCACTAGATCCATGAAAATAGGATCCCTTTTAACAATCATCTTGTTCAAAACTCCATGATCATTTCTGCTTAGAAAATGTTCCACCTTATTTTCCTTCCCAAGTGGTAGTGTATTGTTGAATCATAATCATTGAGTAGTTCAATCCATCTCCTTTGCCTCATGTTGAGTTCTTTCTATGAGAAAATATACTTCAAACTCTTGTGATCGGTATATATCTCACATTTTCACCATAGAGATAATGTATACATATCTTTAAAGCAATGATTACAGCTGGTAACTCAAGATCATTAGTAAGATAGTTTTGCTCATGAGTTTTTAGCTACCGTGATGCATAGGAAATAACTCTCTCATTCTGCATAAGGACACAACCAAGTCCTTTCATTGAAGCATAACTATAAATAACAAACCCATCATTCCCTTATTATAGAGTCAAGATAAAAGAATTGACTAATATTCTCTTCAGTTCTTCAAAACATTCTTCACACTCTTTTCTCCAAAACAAATTTAACCCTTTTACATGTGATCTTGATTAATGGGTTAGCCAACAAGGAAAAATTCTGGATGAAACATCGATAATAACATTCTAAACCAATAAAAATTCATACCTTATTAATATTTTTCAGGTCTGGCCATTCATGGATTTCCATGTTCATTGAAGGATTAACAGAGATTCCATCCATAGAGATAATATTTCCATGAAAATATATCTCTTGAAGCCAGAATTCACACTTTCTAAATTACCCATATAATTCATTTCTTCTAAGAGTCATTAGAATAATGCACAAGTGAATTTAATGATCTTCGTATATTTTCGAGTATACTAAGATATCATCAGTAAATACCACTACAAAGTCATCAAGATATTCCATGAAAACTCTATTCATAATATCCATGAAGACAGAGGGTGCATAATCAATCCAAAAGGCATTACTATAAACTCGTAATTCTCATTCCTGGTTCGAAATGTTGTTTTCAGAATGTCTTCCTTTTTCACACACAACTGATGATATCCAGATTGAAGGTCAATATTTGAAAAATATTAAGCTCCAAGAAGTTGGTCGAATAAATCATCAATGCATGGTAGGGGATACTTGTTCTTTATTGTTATAGAATTGATCTCCCAGTAGTAAATGCACATACTCATAGATCCATCTTTCTTTTTAACAAAAAAGAACAGGGGATCCCAATGGAGAAACACTAGGGAGAATAAATCCCTTATTACTCAATTCATCTAGTTGTTTATTTAGTTCAACTTCGATATGGACCTTGAACCAAGAATTAAATCAATGGAAAACTCAATTTCTCTTTCTAGAGGATGTCCATGTAATTCTTCTGAAAACACATCAACATATTCTTTCACAATATCTACGTCCTCTATTTGAACATTCCTTTACTCACCCATATTTATTCGATTATCTTCCCAATAATTGAATTTAGTTGAGATACTGTAGCTGTATCTAGATACTAATTAGTTGGTGATGTTTCTGCTCTAAAGATAAGCTAAGATTTATCATCATCGTGAATTGTAACCTCCTTCTTCTTACAACAAATTTTCGCATCATGGTCTAAAATCCAATCCATACCAAGGATTATATCAAATTCAATCATGGGTATGATGTTGAGATCAGCATAAAAAGAACATTTATATGCCTTAATGGGAACTAATTTGTAGAAAATTGTTTTAATGATACTTCCTTTAGGTTTTTTGACTAATAACTCCCTTGTTATATCAAATTGAAAATATCTAATTTTCTTAAAAAACTGGGATGATATGAAACAATGCGATGATCTAGAATCAAATAAATCATTTTCTAAACTTGGGGAAAACATTAAATTACCTACCAACACATCTTTCAGAGCTTCAACCTTAGTAGTAGTGATAACATAAGTTTGGCCTTGATCCCTTGGCCTTTTCAGAGGTATGTTTCCTTGGTGCTTAAGACATTCATTTTCATAATTCCCCTTTTCTCTACAATTGTACCATTCAACATTGTAATTCTCTTTCTTCCCCTTGCAATCTCGAGCATGGTGGACTTTTCACCACACATGTAACATAATCTCATTCCCTTAAGGCATGTACCGGGTTGTTTCTTCCCACATTTACTATAGGATGGATATTCAGTTTTTCCCTTCTTCCCCTTATTTCCATTTTCAGAGTGTTCAACATATCTCTTCTTCTCTTTCTTTCCATTAAAGTTATAAGACTTAGAGAATTACTTTTCTACCTTGACAGCGCATGAGACAATATCTTTGAATGATAAGAAGGATTGTGAGACTAATGCTTACTGGAGAAATAGTTTTAACCCATCAAAGAATCGATCAATCTTACTCCTTGGGTTACATATATAATCTACTGCATGCCTTTCTAACATTGTGAATTTATCCTTATACATTGCGACATTATCATCCTCCTTTTTCCTCAGACTCAGAAATTAACTATCCATATCTGCTCGATGGTCATGAGAAAAGTATTTTTCTAATAGAATCTATTTAAACTCCCTCCATTCCATATTTGATACTTAATCCTATTCCTTGGTGTTTTGTATCAATGACCACCATTGATATGCATCTCCTGTGAGGCAATAAACTTCCATGAAATTTTTTCCCTCTTTCTACTCCCTAAATCATGAAGATTTTATCTAAAAAATTATCCATTGCTCAGATACTAATGGATTTGTACTCCCATTTAATTTGGGTGGTTGTTGCCTCATGTATTGGTCTAACATTGATCCTCCATGTTATGGATCTGGGTGCTCTATATGGGTAATGTTATAATTCATAACCTGAGTGAGTTTTCCCAGTATGGTGATAAGCTGATCAGCACTAGTTTCTTCACCAGCACCACTATAATTATCATGAGTATGAGGGAAATCCCTACATGGATTATGTGCATTTATAGGGTCTTCATTCCTTCCACTAGGTGCCATTTCTAAACAATGGCATACACTAGATATGTTTATGAGTCATAATACATAATTCCAAACATATAAAACAGTTAACATAAATTGAACAATTTATGGATATAATCCATAATCATAAATATGTTTTCTTTGATAAAGTATATACTCACAAACCCTTCATAATGGTTTGTAATGAAAATGAGAATTATCTTTAGCATATCCCCTAGGAGTTTCGTAACCATGACTGCAGCATGGACTGTTGTCGTGCACCAGTTTCCGTTTTATTTTAGCTTAAAGAGGTGTTTTCGGGTTTTACCCCTAGGTACATCTGTTCCAAAGATGCCTCTACCTTATCATTTCTAGACAAGAAATTATTTCTTAGAAAACTCAAAAAATTTCTACAATAGCAAAATTCTAGGAAGTTCTTCTATACTAATCCTCAAAGTCTATCTTAGGGTAATGTGATCTAATCAGATTTTTTATAAATCTAGCTTACAAGGTTTGTAATATTCTTCCTCTGATACCAATTTTAATGCCCTAACCCTAGTTACCAAGATTCGGTGCATTATTACATAATGTTTTCATGATCACAAAAGATCAAGTCTCAATAGACCGATTAGTTTAGTAGCCTTAGAAATACTAGATACATTCATATGTTTTACATTACACTATAAAATGAAAAAATAAAACAGCATATTCTCCATAGGCTATACTCATATCCCTTAGAAAATCCCTACAGGTCAGTCATAATATACTTCTTCGCATCCTGGGAAAAATAAAACATAGAAAGGGGTGAGCTCAGATTCTCAGTAAGGATAACAATATAGTGGAAAATTTCATAAATAACACTAAACATTTAAGGAAATGTATAAGACTAAACCAAAATCCTTTTAAACTTGAAATTCAGAATAATATGGAAAATATAAAATAAAATAATTTCATTTACATGTTCACATGGATATTCTTCTAGTCGAATAATCACATGCAATATCAATAGCCACTTTCATAATGAAGAAATGCATAATGCTATACTTCATAACCACATATTCAAGGACTTATACCAAGACTCCAAATAATATTTTTTCAAGGCCTTGTTCCAAGACACTAGGTTGTCTCATGAGACCTACTGATGCATCAAAGAGCTATAGTGGGCTTCACCCGTCACTTACTATGTCTAATGCATTCCTCATATGAAAAGTTCTAAACATAACATAAACATTCTTATTAAAAATAGCATATGAAATGTCAATAATTTATCTATAAACCATGAATGGTATGAGAATAACATATCCACATTCAAACATATCACAAAACCTTCAATAAAATATGGATGTTTTGTATCATAATAAATCTACTTCAAATAAGCTTAATATCCATCAATAGATGTTGACATAGATGATATCAAAACTTTTTTTTAGAGAAGTATTTCTTTCTATTTTGAAATAATTTAAAAGTAATATAATTATAAAAGAAAACATTCATTTTGAAATTATTCTTCTAATCTTTTATGGTAAGCTTCAACGATGTTATAATGACACAAAATTGATGCACCCACCGTATAAGTTAAAAAACATTTTTACCTTAATTTTGTCGAAACGGTCATAAAGTACCATGTTTGGAAAATGACAGAAAGATTCCTTTCAAAAAATATAAGGTAAAATAAGGGTATAAAGAACTTTAAACCATTTTCTATTAAATAGTAAAAATGTTTTGGAATACATTTTAATGAAACATGGATGTGGATGATAAAGAGGTCCTAGTAGATACTTACATGAAAACAACCTTAGATAATAAAGAGATTGTGAAATTAACCATAAGCTTGTACATTTCCTTGGTCGAGGGTATGTTAAACTCATGTATAATAGATAAATAATTGTTATTAAATTATTTATTAACTATATACATAATTATGATTTCATATATGATCTTCTAATAATTCTATGTTAATGATATTTCAGTAGTATCCTCGTTTTGAGTGTTAACTGAATCATTTTCCTTTATATGATTTGTTACGTAAGTAATGTTTGTAATGTATAGTATGTATCTTATATATATTCAGAATTATATTAAGTCTTTAAACATTATTTTTAATAATCAAATGAAAATTAGTCTTGAATGGATACAATGGGGAATGAATATCATCGTATTCGTGGATATGGTAATCCGTACGTAAGCACGGGCGACAATATCATTCTTTTGATATTAAAATCATTTATAATTGGATGATATATTATATATACAGAATATTTATCATGTTATATTTATTATTTACATCATTTTTACTTATTATTATGCCCATCCAAATGATGAATTATTTGAATAACAAACAACACCACGGTGTCGATACGGTAATCTGTACATACACATGTATGGTGACTTTGTCATTTATAGGATGGACAGAATAATGAATATGGTTGTACAATTTTTATAATAACATCACATCATATATAAGATACTGGAATTTTTATTTTATAAGAGAAACAATAAATAAATAAGAATTGGAAGATGAAAAAAACATGAAATAGGTGATGAAATATTTACCTCTTCTTCGGGTTCTTCATTTTTATTTGATCAAAAAGGATCCTTAGGCTTCCTTTCAGACTAAATTAAGGCCTATATGATGAATGTATGATAGTTGATATGGTATTTTGGTTGGGTTTGGTTGATCCAAATGCCTTTGAAGGTATAAATTTGAGAGAAGGGTTGGTGCCCTTTAATAAGAGGGGTGAGGGGACCTAAGGAAAAGATTGAAATATTATTTTATAATAAAATAATTTTCGGTTTTTAATGGCTCCAAAATAATTTATTTCATTGATAAGGTGTTTATGGGTCTAAAACCACTCAACCAATAGGTTTTACATAGTTCTCTGTCACTATATTAACCTTATCTATTAGATTAACTCTTCGTTAAATAGTTTGACATTTACCATATCTTTTTGAATTTTCATATTATATGGTTAACAAACAAAAAATAAAATCCCAAGAGAAACTCAAGTGGTAAATTAATGAAATATATAACATTATTCAATCCCTTTTTCCAAACCTTATATTTTTAGGAATAGAATTACAATTAATAATATGATATTTGTTTTAGAAACCCTTTTATTTCAATTTTGACACTATTTGGTATTTTGTTTTTGTTAAATTTATAACAGCATAATTACATAGAAAAAAATCCTTTTAATCAACTAAAACATGTCATATTATTCTATAAAATTAGTTTAATTCATTAAATGTCTCAAATTATATTTATTTGGATATTTATAATATCAATTATTTTAATCTTTCATTAATATGGTAATTATTGCATCATCATTGTGTCATAAATAAAATTAATTATATAATATCTAAAAATTATAAATAAAATATGATTATCTTGGAAATATTTTTATATTTATAATGAATATTTATAGTCTAATTTATCTTATGTATAACCCTATATTAAAAATGTGTTAGTTATTAAACTTTGATTTTAACTCTTTTAACTCATCTTTAAATAAAATAATAATAAATGTCTTAATCTAATCCAAGTAGACCAAATAGGTTCACATTTTATTACTAAGGTTGTTTTTTGTTCGAATTATACTTATCCAATAGAATTAAGACACGTGTTAGGGTAATTATAAAATCATTTTTACCCTTAATTATCCTATTTACTTTTAACCGTGGTAAATAAAAGTAACAAGTTACATTTCACCAAAAATTATTTTCATCTTATTGAACCACATTTTACTTGTTAATATTATCCATGTCTCTTCAATTTTTTAAATTAAACTCATAGAAGAGGTAAAATTCTTTTTCACACAAATTTACAAATTCTCCTAGAAGGTGGGTAAAAGAAGGTAAAAAGATAAATAAAATTTTTATATATCTAAACTCATTATAAAATGACTCCAATGAATTACATTTAACATATATAGGGAATATGTATCTATTTTTACCAAAAATAAATTTAAATAAAAAGATGGTTTTAAATAATAACTCGGTGTTTTTCACTATTCATCAAAAATGGAAAGTTTTCAAAAAAATACCATAAATTCACCCTAAGATAATTTTGATATTCGTAATCCAAAAATGAAATCCATTTTGAAAGATAAAATTTATAAAATTTAAAAAATTGGATATTACTTTTTATAACAGCTAGTTCGATTGTTTGCAGTGTGTTAGAATTACGAAGTTGCGTACAATGCAAGCTATTGCATTATTCAAAGGGAAACGTACCATAGAAGCTTAGGGTGTTAAACTTTACTTTAAACAAACTTAAGAGGGTCCTATTTAAAATATATAAATCCACTAATTCTATATGTATAATAAATTTTGGAAATTTAAAAGAAAATATTTTGTAGAATTTAATATGAAATAAATTCTACAAAATGTGGTGAAAATAGTGTTTCAGAAATTTCAATTTTAAATAATTTGGTTTTTCTATATTCAAGTATAAAATATATTTCAAAAACCATAAATTAAATATTTTAAATAAAGAGTAACAAAATAAAATTAAAAACTAATTGAAAAAAAAATGTTTTACATTGTAAATAATTTTAAAAAATGCATTTTTCAATAAAAAACTCTATTTCCCACTATTCATTAAAAAATAAATACATTAATATATTGAAAAAAGGAACCATATTATGATTTTTAAATGTTATTTTCATAAATTAATTTCATTTTATCATATAAATTTTCATAAATTTGAATAAATTAAATATTGTTTTCCTCACAAAAGGACATTAAAATTATATTTGATGAAAATGTATTTCTGATGAATAAAATGATTTTACTAAATAAATGGGTGTGCATTTAAAAATAATTAATTAATATAGTATAAATGAGTAAGAAAATTAAATATTTATTAATGTTGTTAATAATATTCATACCCCCCCCAAATAATTGGTAGGTTATAAAGGTCATATTTAAATGTAATAATATGTCATTAATTTAATCTCGGTGTTGTGTATCTTGTGTGCTGATGAACATAGTTTTTATTTTTTACAACCCAAGGATATTACATTCTCACCAACCATTAATAAATTGTGTCTTCTCAATTTGACCTTGGGCCCATTAATGACTGTTTGAATTTTAAAAAATTACCTATATTGAAATCCCATATCATAAAAATGGTCAATAAGAATTCTTATAAAAAAGAGAGATATGGAATAATATAAATGATTTTTTATAAAACATACAAGGTATGTATACATAAACAATTAGTGGGATTTGAAAATAGGGATATGGAATACAATCCTAACTCCTTTGTTTTGATAGATAGTGAGAGAGATCATTGTCAAGAGAAAGTTAACCATTAAAAGAATGATAAATCAATAATAAGTTAAAAGAAAAATGATTTATTATTAAGAAAATTTAATGGCTAATGTATTTCATTGGAAATATTTTTCTTAATGACTAGTAATACATTAATTACCTACACTGATAAAATAATTATATTTACTTACTTGAGAATACAAATTTTAATCACTAATCAATTCTCACAATAAATTCATCTTTTTCTCTAATGATGAGTATTTAACATATATTTATCGTGTCTAAAGAACTGAAATCAAATCACAATGAATCTTATAATCCTTTTAATAATAACAACCAATTCCTTTTGTTATTCTAGAAATAATACAACACATCGTTAGAACAAGTCATGATAATCCAAAAATGAATAAACACTCAAGAAAAGGAAGACTACATTAATTCCCAAAAATACAATAGTAATATTGTTTCTGACGCTTTCATCGGGGAGCGCACCCATATTTTGAGGATGTGTTGTGTTTTTGCCCTGTATTCTCACTTTCCAAAGGCGAGTAGCATCCGTCACTTATTCTGGGACATTTTCTCCTTGATCGAAATGGTATTATGGGATGTCGGTTCCTTCTTCTGTGGATTCCTCCTTATAACTCATCCCCTAGTCCAGATCTCCCTTAAATAATAAGATGTTGTTCTTGAAACTCTTCACATTTCCATCTCCTCATGGATTCCAGTTAATTACATTTCTTCTGTCAGGATATTCCATGTGGTCTTGTTTGGGCATAAAGTATTTATTAGGGAGTAGTCATATTAGACCTCTCTAGAATATCAGGATGATAAAAAATTGGGGCATCTGGGTTTCTTTCCCTTATTATAGGGTATATTGTGGGTGAGGAAGCCCAAGTCATCCCACATTGAGTGCAGGGAATTATATTCCATAGGAATATCTCTATGTTTTTCATCATCTTCCTATGTTTAACACAGGGTATTACTCAAGTTAATCATCTAGAGAAGACGAATCAGACTGAACAGAACACTAATAAGAGTGGATAAGATATGTGTATCCCCACTAGGGAGTGACTAAGAATCCTACTAGATGTCTGGATCAACAGGTCAAATAAATACGGATCTGATGACTCTTGGGTCACTATAAAGAGGACAATAAGAATTACAATTGGTTGGGACAAAACCTCAAGGAGGTTTCCTACGTACCATGTCCCTAGTGTAAGGGATCAAAACATGTGAATTTCAAAGGGGTGATGAATCAGGGTCTTAAAAGAGGATGGCAACCCAAAGACATGTTTGGACATATGCATGTTTAGTGGCCTGAGTACTACTAGGACTAGTAAGGAGGTGGATTACATGATCTCATCAGAATGTGGAGGCCTAGGTAAAAGCAAGATGGATGATGAATGGTTGGGTGAAGTGGATGGGGAATGATATGGAACCATCGTGAAGGTGATTGTAGTGTTGGTATTTAGCCTCATGAAGGCTTTCTATGAATCCCCGTAGTAGGGAATCAAAGTCTACATAGTTCGGCAAGGTGGTGGGAAACCTGAGGAGGAGGCCAGCGAGGATGGACGTATGGATGAGACCTAGAAAAAGTAGAAAATCCAGGTTGGGACATGACCTTCCCAAAACATAGAGGCTCAAGGGGGAGACCAGGAAGAGACATGTGTGATAGGAATGAACCACAAGGAGTCATCCTACATATCCCTGTGGTAGGAAATTGAATTCCATGTAGTTGAGGATGGGGGATGTAATTGGGATGTTCACAGAGGATAGTGACCTGATCACATGTCAGGGCTTACGTATGGTTAGTATCCTATGAGTGGGTTTGATGCCAAATGGTTGGACCCGAGATATGGGTCCAACAAAGGGTACTACAATGGCTTACCATTGGTTAGGATACTACAATAGCATCCCATTGGTTGGGGACAACAACGACCTACTGATGGTCGGAGACTACAATGACTTACTACTGGTCGGGGACTAGAACGACTTACAATTGGATGGGGTCTACAATGCAATACTGCTGGTTAGAGTTAAACCTCATAGAGGCTTCCTACATACCCTTCTTATGAGATAAGTATCAAAGACCATATAGTTCGGAAGCATACAATTTAACATTGTGCGGTACAAAAGGGGGAATACCGTCTAATGACATTCTAGAAGAGAGTGAACCGGTGTGAAGTGGTCGGGACCGATGGGTTTTGGTCTTGATCCTCGGAGATCTATCCTAAGGACATTTCTTGGAAAGGGAAAGGATCAAATTCCATCTAGTTTGGAAGTAGGATAATGTTTAACATCATACGGGACGAAGGTGAGCCGATGTGAAGGGGTCGGGATGAGTAGGTGTTGGAATTGAAACTTAGGGAGGCTTGCTACGTACCTTTCTTGGAAAGGGGAAGGATCAAAGTCTATGTAGTTCAAAATGGGTGTTTGGGTGTTACACACTAAGGCAACCTAGGTGGGATTTCATGGTCGATGCTTACTCTATGCCCACATAAGTCATGCTCGGTGTGAGAAACAATAGGTAGAAAATATCTGATGATCACATCGCAAAAGGTGAACCCATGAAGAATAAAATGGATCTTATGCTTGTTTAGAGTCCCAAAGAGGAAATAGGGTCTTATGCTTGATTAGAGGTTTAGAGATATGGTATTATGACTAACACTAGGATGAAGGCCCGATGGAGAAAAATCCTAGAGGCAGAGGGATGGGGTGACGAAGATCCCTTTTCCCATCTCTCCTCTACTCTTTTTCATAGAAGTAGAGAGGAGGAGAAGGGATTCTACCTCCTGCAAGAAAGGCTAGGGGATTCCACAAAGATGGTTTCCCTTCCCCATAGAAAAATTCCTCTCTAGAAAAGAGGATATAATTCCATTTAATGAATTGTCTCGCTCCTATAGAGACTAGTGGACGTAGATAATGTTTGATACAGTGTGCCCCATGTATATTGCAGGGGTGAGATCACAGTTTAACATCATGTAATGAGGATGATGGTCCTTGTCAATTTAATATCTTGTATCTCAGATGAGGTGGGTTCACTCCGCACCCCTATGACGTACATAACTGATACCCACCCGCCTTTGGGAAAGGGAAGGCAACAGAAATTCTATATCAAGTTGGTGTTATGGAGTGACTCATTGAGGGGATCATGTTAGCATGGATATACAAAGAAGAAATACTTGTTACCATGCCTATGCGAAGAAGCGTGAGGCTAAGAAATGAATCATAAAGCTAAGAAATGTAACATGAAGAACCGCCAAAGGGACCATGAAATCACATCATACAAAACTGGAGGGTTGTGAGGGGGAAATATTTTTGAAGCGAATGGGTTCACAGGAAAAGATTTTGTGAAGCTCAAGTAATCCCCGTAGTGGAGGGGCTTTGCGAAGGGGTATGCTTTATTAAGTAGAGTGACCTAGCCGAGGAATAGGGTATAGATATATATGAAGGGTGATTTACTAAGTACAAATTCTTTTATAGAGTAGGATATCACAGAGCATGGATTCCTTGTAAATCATAGAACTGCGGAGCAATGAACTTCGTAAAGTAAAATGACCCAGTCTTACCATGTGGTTCACATGTTCATGGAAGGTACTTCGCAAATCATGAATGCTCTATCAACACTTGAGTCTCCTTAGGGATTTACTTCCTTAGAGATGGACTGTGGGCTCTGTGAAGGGAATCCCTACTTGAATAGGGGTTGTATTTGAGCTAAGGTAAAGCTAATTCGCAATGCTCAAGTACCTTTAAGTGCTCCTTTTTTCTCAATGTTTCATAGAGCATGGATTGCATCGCTATTTTTGAGATGATAAGGTGAAATTTTGAGGTATCCATTAGGGAATCTTGGAATTTATAGGTGAGGTTAAGCATCAAGCTGTAACATCTCGTTGTGAAGCCACGTAGCGCTCTGTGATGGGTTGCAAATTGCATCATTTTTTTCATAACTCTAGAGTCGACCATCATTCCCTCCTTAGGTAAGACGTCCCCTAAATTATATCCATAGTACTCGTAGAGGCTTCCATCAATTTCAAGGGGATCATAGAGGCAATCCAGTTCTCTCTATTGTGCGGTTATCCCAGTCAATTATATTGTAACTAGGTAGCATCCCGCCTCTTTTACTCTATGGTGACCATAGACCAGGATTTGGATTCATGTTAGTTGCGGTGCTGAGGGGCTCTGTGAAGGTAATAGTTCTCAAGGGCATCGCAAAATATCTCCTATAGGCAACCCTCTTTAGCACTCTTTTCCTCTCTTTTTCCTTTTCCTCAGCATATATTTTGGCACCAACAAATTCCCTCCCTCATAATTGGATCTGAGGAGAAAACCAAGTTAAATGTATGTGGGTAAATCACCAAAATTGTTAGTCTAATCTCAAAGAAATATCATGAACCAGGGTCACACTACATAGAGGCGACGCACAGGTTGAGAATTCCATGATGCTTTCCACAGTCTGGTTCTCCATGAAGCTTGGAGATCTTTTCTTATAAATAAGGGATGCTAACTCCTCCTTTGTTCTTACTCATATCTATATTTTAGTGATTGTTCTCTATATTCATGAAGATCAGTACACTCCATGACCGCTCTTTGTGAATCAAGTCCTTTATTATCTACGTCGTATATAGAATCTTCTAAATCTGTGAGTGTGTGCTCTACGGCCAATTCCTGTGAGGTGTGGTAGGGCTCTGCAACATCCTTTTTTGACTGAGCTCCATGAACCAGAAAAAAAAATTCTAAAATTTTAAGACTGGATGCCTCATCAAGGAGATGATTGGGGTTTCTTGCAGATGATACCTATAGGGTTGAGTGGGATGTTAATTTGGGCATTGGGGAGTATGTGTGGATCCATTCAGACCATGATTCCCGGGTGGAGCTGCTGTCAGAAAGTCAGAAGAACTAACCTCTATGCAAAAGGATTCTTCTACATGGATTTGGTCACTAGGATGATGTTTACATTTTTATGTGAGTAGGGATAAGCTAGCGAGCTGGTTGAGGAGTACGTTGTTCCAGTGATAGTGGTTCAAGGTGGCCGAAAGTCATACATGGGAGGATTATACACCTGAAAACACCTATAGCTTATATAACCAAGTTAACAACGTTGGTGGAAAGAAGTGGAAAACAGTGTTATCTCCCCTGAAGTACCCTAACATTATTAAGGTAGCCTTGGGGAACCTGGAGAAGGGGTGGACTGATGAGTGGGATTTCCACCAGGGTTGTAACTTCACAGATGATCAGGCATGGGCCTACTGGGTATGTTCCTCATACGAGGTGTTTGGGGCAGAGCTGAGGCGAGTGGGACTGTATGAGGTGGCATCGCCTCCCAATTCCACATATAGCATCAAAAGTAGCAGATGCTGGAGTTGCTGAGCAGGTGTCCATCGAGGACCAACACTTTCCATTTTTACTATGGGGAGGTCGACATTGGCCACTGGGAACTACAGAAAATCTAAGGGGTCCTAATACTGGTGGCATTGTATGATGAGTTCCACCCTGCTGTGAATATATGGGAAGATGCGAAGCATATTCCTATGCTAGCAAGGGAATATATAGGCCCAATTCTAGGGGAGGATAAGTAGTCAATGAGGGATGTCCACTTTAAGTGGTGGTTCAGTCGGTTCTAGAATTCCCCTACATATGGGAAGTTTCCTGGGAGGCCTCCTACATTCCCAAAGGGGGTCCTGCATAGCATGGAGCACTCCTATTAGAGACTCATGGAGGAAATATAGGGGAAGACATGAGGATTCAATATCAGTACTGAGCAGAATCCTATGGTTAGGTTGGATGTGTTTATTTTGACACTTATCTACAACTGTATTTTGCCATTATAGGACACAAACATGGACGGGCGACCGAACACATTCATCATGGGATCCATTTGGGTGATAGGGGAGTGTTCCGACCTAGAGATCCTGATGATCCCTAAGTTGTATAAGGTGTAGTGGCATATCAGTGAAGGGACGAAGCCACATAGGGTTTGTCGACTGTTCCATATTCTATATGGGTGAATAGTGACACATATTAGGGGAATCTATGAATACCCGAACCCCATTTACCCTCTAAGGTCAGACTTCTAACCGACATTTATGAACATCATGGGGAGTTTTCCGACCAAGCTGACCCTACCACTGGTGTTGAATTGGGTCTGGAAGGCAGACGAGTTCAACATCCACCCATTCCCATTTCCAATATGTGTGTTCACTGATGACGGCCAGGGAATCAAGGAGCACTAGTCCAACCTTATTTCCCTTTTTGATGGAGTCGTCATGGAATCGGTTGACCGTGTGCCTCTCTGTGAGACATACATCCCACACTATTTTTCATGGTAGTTTAGGTGTATGAAGAGGCTAACCCTGTGGGTATATATGGGAGTGTTCCACGAGGACCATCTATGTGTGATGCGGCAGATGTGGCTCATGTTCACATGGAGGATGGGATGATGCGTAATGAGCTACCTTAGTGCACATCCATCAATGGTATGGTGAATGATTACCCCAAGAGTTGATATATATCCTACCTCAGGGAGATGCTGAAGTAGTGGACCGTCCACGCTAGCAACGAGGTTCCTCCCCAACCTCGAGGTTGGCGCCAAAAAGTAGAAAGAACATCTCATGGTGGTGGGGATGAAGTTTCAATTAGACATGAACTAACCGAGAGGTAGCCGATAGCGGTGGACCCTGCAATCCCATAGGAGAAAAGTCATCTAGAGGGGAGGACACCCAGGGGTTTCGGTAGGATACCCACCCATGATATGAGAAAGAAATTGTGCCATATAGATATGCCTGAGGATGATGTATTCTCGTAGGCCTAAGACATCTGGAATGTTAACAAGAAATTTCTCAACCCTTCACAAATTTGGCATCATTTGAACCACCTCAGGATGGAGTTGTTGAGAATCGGTTTTTCAAGGACTTATTTTGTTCTATCTCAGGTGGAGGGGGAGTAGTATATCACTGGTCTAGGGGACTTCATGCACTCTTGGGGTGCTCCACATCCAATGATGAAATGATGTAAGGTTTTTATTAACCGAATATCTCCTCTATGGTTGTAGGCCACCGAATTTAGAGAGTGCTTCCCCCTATAAGAAGAATTTGAAGGTTCATCCTGGGGGGGAGGAGGCTAATGGATGCATCCCTCTCAAGGTGGGTGAGGTTAGAAATTTAGACATAGAGATGGAAGAGTTTGCAGAGGCTCTTGAGGTAAAAACCTAAACCATTTTCCCATAGTCCTCATCCATATTATTTAAGACTTATCAACTTAATTTTGACCTATGCAAAAGGGACTCATATTCAAGACCCTCTCTTGCACAATAGTATATGAAGCTATAGGAACATCAGGATCTACACCTGCAATGATGATTATTATCATGCCTAGAGGGGCCGCAACACCTATGGTAGTTCTCTAGGAATCATTAGATCCCACAGCCATATACGGAGAGCCACCCCTCAGGGTCCTCATGACAATAACTCAGTGTTAGGACTGACTATTTGGCCTCTGTATGTCTCCTTCAAAGAATTTGTAACTGTCATCCATTGAATCAAGTCAACTGACATCTGTTTATTTTTCACATGAATAGTTTTTCAAATGACATGGGCTGCATTTTCAAGGATTTCTGCTACTCATGGTGCTGCCTTTCTCAAGGGAACACTGGTGGTCGTGGAAGCGGACTTCTAAACTAACAAAATCGTAGCCCTCCTGATCATAGGTGGGACCGTCAGCAAGATTGAACCAAAAATCATTGAGGTGTAATCCAATAGTGGGGATCAATCAGATGATGTGGGTCATGAAATTACGGACCAGACACTAGATGAAGATCCTGGTGATGAGATCTTGGAGTCATTCCTTGCATATGAACACATCGAACCCTTGGACCGAGACTATATGTCTTCTAATGAATAGGATAGCAATATCATCCATCACCAGTTAGGGAAGACGATAAAAAACTTCATCAGAGAGACCCCACAAGTGCAATGGATAGACCAGATAGGGATGCTTCATTCCCAACTGCGTGAACTATGCACTAGAGGAGTGTATTCCTAGCATCCGTATATGCTCATCCGAGACTTCATGGATGATAATAGTCTGGATCATGATCTTGAACTTGGTGTGGGATGGAAGTGTAGAAAATTATTGAAAATTAAGAGGCCTCAAGAGGACAAAAATGAGATTCAGCAGTTTTGAGCATGGGGGAACGATTACTCTTCTTTCCTTGATGAAAAATCAGGGCTCGTATCATACCTGAAGGCCTAGATAGAAGGGGCTTAAGAATGAATGAAGTGAGTCTGTGAAAATATGGTTATCATTTTTGCAGACGAGGAGCATGCCTAGATTGTTGCTGATGAACTATGTCTCATTTCCATCAAGGAGGAGTAGGACCATTGCATGTGACAGTGAATCCTAGCCACCACCATCAACAGAGTGGTATAGATGTAATGATCTATTGAATAGTTCATCCCATCTATGGGAGGGGCCAATCCTTGGGTGATATAATGTGTGAAAACTTGTAAATGTAATTTCATGCTCGTCTTGTTTATATTAACTATGTGCATGAGTTCCATTAGTTGTCTTTGGTTTTCTGCATTTCCATCACATTCGTGGAATATCCAGTGATTAATATCTAAGCTCATGTGGGTCATTCCCAATGTGAGAAACAAGGGATGACCACATTGTTATTCCATCTGAATAGGAGAGTTCCAACGAAGATTTGGGAAACCAGGGTTTGAACAACTGATCTGGATTTCCGAGAAGAAAGTGGGAGAATCTTGACTGGGGAATGAAGCTCTCCAAATAGTAAAATTGTTATTTCTCCAACATTATCTAGTGTATGGGTTGGGTAATGTCAGGGGTATTATAATCAATCCAAAAATAAATGAGTATAAAGTGTGAATCACAATTCCAAATATTTGGAACATTGTAGGGGAAGAATGACAATGAAGGATAATTGTTGACCGTGTTTGAAACACAATATCCCTATTACATTAGCCTGAAATGGGGATGAAAAATGTGGGCTGACTGCTGACCATGTTCAAAACAAGAGGCCTGAATTGATATTTCATCCATTAGTCTTTCGGAAAGATAGCCCTGGATAGTAGGCAATCCATAGGCCAAGCATCCATACTGTTTTGGGGTTACTTCAGATATTAAAGAGGACAGGGATCCAAATAAAGGGAACACAAAGTGTGGAGGGTGGAGTGATGGGTTGTTCAAATGGAGTCCAACACTCTTGAAATTATACCATCATGATGAGAACACATTAGGCGATTCCATTAGTCTAGCTAGGGATCATACCTACTTCTATACTAGACCTCTCGGGTGAGGACCCATAATGCCTTGAAGTTTTATGCCATACCAATTAGAATGATAGAAATGTATTTTAACATTATACTGTGATTATGGTGAACATAGTTTTAAGGTCATTCTACCTAGATCAAGTATAACAATATAATGTCATGTCGTGCGGACTATGGTCTCCTAGTTTAAGGTCATAGAGAATGGACCGAAATCATGTCTGAGGGGCCAGAAGGGTTGATGACCTTGGGCTGGGCCTGAGGCGAATTGCCTCGATGTCGCTATGTATTTATTAATGATTATAATAAATCCAAATTTTGTTCTTGGGAACATTATGGTCAATGACCGATGCTGGCGGTGGAAATCCTCTCTAGCGAGGAAGCTGATGCTTCCTATGATTTTCATGGGGCATCCTGAAATTTTTCAGGGTAGGGTTGTTGCTTAATGTCATGTGTCGAGGACATGGTTACCTAGAAAGGAAACGCATAGTATGGTGCATATCCCGATGTGAATGGGGACTGTAGAGGTCCACACCACACCATGTGTTCCTGATGGGACTCTTTAGTCCATAGACCATAGGTGACCTGAATTGGTGATGGACCCAAGGGGATATTCTGGGGTGCTCTTATGTATCCCATGAGGATGGGAATCAAGCCATATATAGTTATTGAGGACCCATGTAGTTTTACGTCGTACGATATGATGGAGAGTGGAAGGGGAGATCCAAAAAAGGTGGAGTACATGATGCGGTAGCTTTAGGCCCCACGTGAATAAGATCATAAGAAGTCTGCACCACACCACATACCCTTGATAAAGTTTTAGGTAGAGAGACCAAAGACGGAGAAATATGAAATGGGCCCAAGAATGGTCGTTCTTACATACCCTATTGGGATGGGAATTAAGCCATTCATATTTCTCAGATTGTATTTTAATATCATGAGGGTCGAGAGTCATGCATCGCTCAGCTACACCAATACACATCCTACCCAAACTACTAAGACCACTTGATTCAAGCTCGATGTGGGAAATATGGAGTAGTGGTGGTATATTCCTGGTACATTGAGGCACACAATAGGGGAAACTAAATTTCAGGTGGATGAAGTCCCAAAATTATTGACATGTCTGCATAACTCCCAAAGATGGGTAGAGGTGTAAAGCTGAGTGTGTTAGAATTACACTTAAGCATAAGGGAGTGGAAAGATGTTAATCCTAGTACTCGAGATCTGGATTTCAATGATGGTTTCATGACAATAAAATATTACTACTGACCATGTTTGAAACACAACATCTGTTTTGCATTATCCTGGCATGGAGATAGAAAAATGAGGGTCGACCTATAACAACCCTACTCTTTATTACACACTTAAACATGATTTATTACATATAAAACATCACTTGATATAACATGTAAGATCAAGAGGACAGGTTTCATTGGGGATTAGGAACATTACATAACATCTTAAAACATATGATGCAGCATCTTTTTGAAAACTTCTTTTACATGACCACTACATTCCCTTATACTTCACATTTCATGGGATAACATGATGAAATGCATAAGAAAAGGGTGATCTATAAATCCCAGTAATGGATTTAACATGGAATAACCTGAAATATAAAATACATGATAGGAAATAGGCATATCAATGGAACATAAGAGAAACATGAACACAAAGGCATTATATAACATGATTAACATAACATGGAATTATGGAACAACATTAAACCTGATTTTAGAATGAGCCAATGATCATTGCACGTGGAGAATGGGTAAACCCTCATTTCCCTTGAATTATCATGAGTAATCCCACATTTTACTTGATGTATCATGATACTAATCCTTACCCAATGCATTGGAGCTCTATTAGGGTGCACCATTCTTAAACATCTCATTACATGTATAAGTGTGCCATAAGGATCATACAACATGGAATCATTCATCATCATTTATTCCACGATAAAATGATCTGAATACATAAATGAATATTAATTTATAAATAAGTTTATTTTAATAATGTTTTATACCCTTGATTGTGAAATTGGAATGGTATTCACTACACAATGACACTCGGTTGGAAAATTGCAGTTCAATTTCAACAGCATAACGTCGTGACATATGAATTCATAAAAAAGAATGATGAGAGATAAAGGGGTGTCTCATCATATTCTCATTAAATGGAAATTAAGGGGGTCATATATATACATGTCCCAGCATACGTAATGGAATTTAGATTCATAATATAAAAGAATAGCTTGAATTTAAATGAGGAGAGAGAGATTCGTTACGGAATTTCGGTATGGTAGAGAGTGTACATGGGAGGAATATAATGAGGGATAAATGGGTTTATCATAATTCGGACATATAGAAGAATTTATGGGGGAGTTTAAAAGTCATACCCCAATATTTATAATTGAAAACAAAAGGGCATAACAATATTAAGAAACATGGATAAAATGAGAAATGTAGGAATCCCTTACTTGGAAGTGTGATCCCAAAGGCTTGAGAGATGCTTGAGAGAGGATTCTTGGGAGCTTGGGGAACCATGGGAGGATTATAATGATAGTAGAGTAGAGGATGGATGAACTCCAAATGATTTGATTGAATAGGATGTCAGAGCATGGGTGGGTTTATTTAGGAAAGGAGAGAGAACTCTTTATTATTTAGGTTTGGGACACCACACATTAAACTAATCAAAAACACAAACCAGCCCCTAGTTTTGGCCCATGGTTTTTTCCAAAGAGGAGTGTAAAACAATATTTTATAAGGCCAATGACCGAACATCTTAAAATTATAGGGTTGCTTATGTGGAGGTGAGTCACACTCTCAAGGAAAACAATTTAAAAAGACAAAATGTTTTATAAGACTTGAAGGGTCCACTAATGATTAGTAAAATATATCAAAAAAATCAAAAATCGCATTATTTTAATTGAAAAAAATATATTGGCCGAACATGATGTTTATAGTATTTTATTACATCACTATTGGGTCATTATGATGTCATAAAACACATTATATATTTAAACGGAATTTAATTTTAACCCAAAAATTCTACTATCTCAAAAAATTATGAAAAATTAACTATTGGATAATTTCAATGTCCTGATTCCAAATATAATTATTATTTATCTAAATAATTATATATATATATATTTGATTTTTTACTTTTTAAATAAAAACCAACATTTATCGAAAATTCATGGGTTTTGAAAAAAAAACTTTCCAGTCAAAATAAAAATTATAATTGGATTCATAAAATTATATGATCATTTATATTTAATAAAAAGATATTTAATAATAATAATATTTTATTAAAATATTATTTAATTCAAAAATCCATTAATTCATCAAAATAGATTTCTTAGTTAAATATTAACTAAAAATACTATTTGGTATTTTAAAACTATTTACAAAGTAACATTAATAAAATGTATGTATATTCATTATTATATAAAAAATAATGCACATAATCCTAACTCTAAGGTCTTGTTACATAACCCCTTATAACACCTGCATAAGACCGAAGAGTAAGGTGTGTGACAGAGACAGACTCTTAGGGTGGCTCAGATAACAATGCTAGGGTGGTAATCTCTATCAACTTCCACTTCTCTCGTAGGGAGTTCTGTTTGTGCTTAACATGATGAATCTTGTAATGGGCTTGGTCAAGAGAGAATCCCAATGATGCCAAATCCATTCCGAGCTCTGAAAAATGGGCTTCATACAGTGCAAGTCTACTGGATGAGGTCATCACTTCCTTTTTCTGAGTAAATTGTATTTGTTAAAGCCTTATATTTATACAAATCAAGTGATTATTGTTCAATGGCTATATTAGAAACGGTCACAATTCTTAATGATATTTTAAAATCCAAAAACATAAAACTAATAAAGTTCACATTTGATATAAACATTTTTCATAATGAAACATTTAATAATTTCAACAAGAATTTCCATTAATTAATGTTTGGGTCATTTCAATCTTCCCCCCCTTAAGAAATATTTCCCTCAATATTTCCTTTTCCCACACAAGAAAAGATATGGGAAACTCTGCTTCATCACTTCCTCTTATTTCCGCATTTCTTCTTCAAACCTTTGGTTTTTCCATAACACCTTGATGAGGGACATTGTCTTATTTCATAGAATATTTTTTCTATAATATAAGATCATCTCAGGTTGCTCTTCATAAGAAATATCATCCCCTAACTGTACCACCTATGAAGAGAGTACATGTGAAGGGTCTGGAATGTACTTTTTTAGGAGGGATACATGAAAGACATCATCTACTTTGGCCATGGTATATGGAAGTGTGAGTAGATAGGTCAGATCCCCAACAAGATCAAGAATCTCGAAGGGGACAATGTACCTATGACTTAACTTCTCTTTCTTTCCAAACCTCATGACCTTCTTCAAAAGAGATATCTGCATGAATACCATGTTTAATCTTT
Source organism: Viscum album (assembly GCA_963277665.1). Lineage (NCBI taxonomy): Eukaryota > Viridiplantae > Streptophyta > Magnoliopsida > Santalales > Viscaceae > Viscum > Viscum album. Next base: position 412,450,544 of record OY728156.1, read on the forward strand.
GAATTCAAGGCCCCTTCGATAGTTATATACATATCTCTCTTATTGACTTTGGGCTACCTTGATATGGTGTTGAATGGTTTTCACCATCTCCACCATTTCTTAGACCATTTCTGGTTCTAGCAGCTTACGTTCATTGACTTCATCCCAACATACCAGTGTTCTGCACCTCTTCCTATATAGGGATTCATAAGGTTCCATTCTGATGATTGAGTGGTAAACATTATTGTAGGAGAATTCAACCAGAGGAAGACGTTGGTCCCACCCTCCTATTAAGTCCATAGAGAATGATCTTAACATATCTTCCAGTGTCTGAATATTTTAATCAGATTAGCCATCATTTTGAGGATGGTAGGTCATAATGAAGTTCAGTTCAGTATTGAGATCATGTTGAAGACTCTTCCAAAACCTATAGGTGAATCTTGGATCTCGATCGGAAACAATATATAGTGGTACTTTATAAAGCTTTACCACTTTACTGATATATATCTATGTCAGTTGATCTAATGAGAAATCCTTTTGAATTGCAATGAAGTGTGAAAACATTGTAAGATTATCCACAACAACTGAGATTTCATTGTTTCCTTTGGATGTCGATGGATGTCCAGTGAAAAAGTATATGGCTATGTTCTCCCATTTTGATGCTGGTATGGGAAATGGTTGCATCGTCCCCTTATACTTCTGCCTCTATGATTTCACTTTCTGACACACCAGGAACTTTGATGTATACTCAGTGATCTCTTTCTTCATATTATCCCTCCAATAACTCTCTTAGAGATCTCAATACATATTTTTCTTTCCTGGGTTAAGAGAGAAATTCAAACTATGTGCATCATCCAAACGTTCCATCTCTAGCTCCAAACTTGAGGGAACACATAGTCTTTTACAAAATATCACAATTCCTTCTTCATTAATATTAAACTCCGATTATTTCCCTTTTCTGATAGCTTCCACTTCCTTCTGAATTCCCATGTCATCCTTTTGAGCACCCTTTAAACATTCTAAAAGAGACGGTTGAGAAATCATTTATGAATGAATTGATGATTTTCTCTTCATTATTATTCCCACATCAATCTTCATCAAATCTAAGAATATTGGATCCTTCTCAATTCTCAAAAATGATATAATCACTATATCCTTTCTACATAAATCATCTTCCACCTTGTTTGCTTTCCCAGGGTGGTAAGGGATTGAGAAATCATAGTCTTTGATCAGCTCTAACCATCTTTATTGGTGCATGTTCAACTCTTTCTGTGTGAATATATATATATATATATATATAAAGATTTTTTGGTCCACATATATTTCACACTTATCCCCAAAGATATAAAGCTGCCAAATTTTCAAAGATAAGATCACCACAGCCAACTCCAGATCATGTGTTGGATAATTATGCTCATGAACTTTCAATTTCCTTGAATAATAGGCAATTAATTTGTCATTTGTCATCAAAAAACATCCCATACCCTTCATCGAAGCATCACTAAATACCACAAAAAGTTTTTCCCTTGTTGGTAAGGTGATCACGGGTGAAGTGATAAGCATCATTTTCAACTCCTTGAATCTTTATTCGTATTCATCGCTCCATGAAAACTTTACTCGCTTTTGAGTTAGCTTGGTAAGAGGGTTGTAAAATCATGAAAAATTTATCACAAATCATCAATAATATCCAGTTAACCCCAGGAAGCAACATATATTCATAACTGATATTTTCCTCTGCTATCCCTCAATTGTAGCTTTCATGGAGGGATCCACAGATATCCCATTACTTGTGATGATATGGCCTAATAATGAGATCTCCTTTAACCAGAACTCACACTTGTTTTACATTGCATAAAGCATCTCTTTTCTCAAGGTCTTTAGTATAGTTCATATATGCCCCTCATGATCCACCTTGGTTTTGGAGTGTATTAGAATTTCATCTATAAATACTACCACAAATTTGATGAGGTAATCACTAAATACTCTATTCATCATGTCCATGAAGATTACTAGAGAGCTGGTGAGTCTAAAAGGCATTACTATGAGTTCATAGTGTCTGTATCTGGTACGAAAAGAAGCCTTGGGGATATCTTCTTTCTTCACCCTTACTTGATAATATCCCAACTGCAAATCCGCCTTGGAGAAGTATTGTGCTCCATGCAGCTGATCTGGCAATTCTCCAATTCATGGGAGAGGATATTTTTTATTTATCACGATTTGTTTAAGCTCTTGAAAATCGATGAAAAGGGGTATTGTCCCATCCTTCTTCTTGACGAAGAGGACTAGTGAACCCTATGGTGAATCACATGGGCGTATAAACCCTTTATCCAGATTATCCTTTAGCTGTTTCATTAGATCCTCAAGCTCCACAATAGCCATTCTATATGGAGTCTTGGATAGTGAAAATTCCTCAGGTATAAGGTCAATTGAGAATTCAACATCTCTTCTAGGAGGATGTCCAGTCAATTCCTTGGGAAACACATCCGCAAATTCCCTCACAATAGGCATGTCTTTAAGGATGGTTTCTTCCTTGGACTCAATCATATGAGCTAGATACGCGTTCTCATAGGGCAGTAATATCCATGCTGAGATGTTGAAGATAAATAATATTCATCTTCCACCTTTCAATTTTATAGAATTGGGGGTCAATTATGCACATGGAGAGTTATTTCCCTCTCATGGAAATTTATGTTGGTTCTATATAAGGAATTACAATCCATGCTGAGAATTGCATCAAATTCCACCAAAGGGAGTATGAGGAGGATCGCCAAGAAGTTCAGTTCACATATTATGACAGGTCATGAGTCATATTCAAGGGATGCAATGATTTCCACATTTTTCATACGCATTAACATCTTTACTTCCATGATTTGTTGTGGTGCGTGGATTGTTATACTAAACATTCGTGATATAAAAGAATGTGTAGAACCCTAATTAAAAATTATGTTCACTATTCTTGAATGAAAAACTGGTGTACCTTTCACCACTTCATTTTCAGGGTTCACTTCTATAGTAGTGATTGTAAAAGCTTACCCTTTCTACCTTGAAGGTTGTTTGTTTCCTTTGAAAACCCATGGTTTAGGGTACTAATTTGCAAAGTTCCCCAGTTCTTTGTAGTTGAATCAATGAAGAATGCATCGAGGGTCAAGTGGAGAATTCCTATGCTCTGTCATAGCCACGGGTTTTTATTTCCGACGGTTAATTTCTAAGAGCCTTTCTCTTCCACAACTAAAGCCTTTTCTCATCTTCTTCAAGCAATTTCTGGGGTGCTTCTTTTCGCACCTTTGGAAAGTGGGGTGCTATATTTTCTTAGCACTATTGGATTTATCTATTGGACCACTGGAATTTAATTCCACCTTACTCTTCTTATCTCTATGATACCAATGATATTCTCTAATCTCCATTTTGACTTTGAGGGAACATCAGACTATTTCCTCATAGCTATCGAAGTCATAGATCGCAACGACTTTCCGTAGGCTAGGTTTCAGACCACCAAAGAAGTGTTCAACCTTGAATTCAGAGGTAACGACAAAGACAGATGTGTATCGTGGAGACCTTGTGAATTTTTCATTGTATGCTCTGACATATTCATCATCTTTTTTCATAAAGGCAATGAAGTACCTTTCCATCGTATGTCCGAGGGTGCACAGAAAATATTTATCCAAAAACATATTTCAGAATTCCTTCCAATCCAATGCCTCGATCTCCTCTTCAGTCTTGGTTTTTTTATCAATGCCCACCATTAATCGGCTTCACCCTCCATATGATAAGCAGTCTGAAGAACCTTCTCTGGTTCGATACTTTAAAGGATGGAGAAGATCTTATCAATAGATATGATCCATTTTTCGATGATTGAGGGATCATATGATCCATTAAAAGTAGGATTCCTTTGTCTCATAAAGCTCTTGAGAGCGACTTGTTATTTATTAGGGGGGTTGAACGTTTCTCTTGACCCATGTTTCTATTCAATTCTTGAGTTAACTGAGAGAGAATCGTGACAAAACTTACGATTCCTACTCTCATTGGATTGGGAATCTCATTAGCACAGTCATCACAATGATCTTCACATCAGTTGTTATCCCAATAACTCCTATTATTTTCCATTGGTTAGAATAAAATAAAACACAGGGGTAACACACAAAGGGTAATCCAAGGAAAAAAATGGATGACTTATAAATTAATTTTATTCCTTCATTTATGAATCATTAGGCTTCAATATATTCTATTCGTGATCTAATTTCTAACATATATTCTTATGATAATTTTATTAGTTTCCTTAATAAGGGTTCATACTAATCTTGTGAATTTACCAACTCATATCCCTTGGGACTGTCATAACCAATATTGCATCAAGGCCCATTGTTGTGTACCAGGATACCCCAGGTCAAGCCCGAAACTCCTTGTCAGGGTTTTCACCCCTAGGTACATCTATGCCAGAGCTGCCTCTACCTGCTTGTAACCATATAGGGTTGTATTTTGTTTGATAAACTACTTAATCAATACTCACCAAAACTTAGGGATGTTTTTATAATACTTAGTATTTTTCCTAAGGTTTTACTAGGGTTTTCTAATCCTAATCCCAAAAATAACTAAACCTATCCTCTGATACCAACTATAACAACCCTGATCATTATTTCACACTTAATCAGGATTTATTACATAGAAAATTACAATTGACACAACAAAGAAGATTGAGAGTTCTGTTGTCTTTGGGGATTAGGAACATTACATAAAAACTTAAAACATAGGACATAATATCTTATTGAAAACTTCCTTTACATGACCACTACAGTCCCTCATACTTAGAATTTCATGGGATAACCTGAGGACATGCATAACAAAAGGGGGATCTATAAAGAACCTTAATGGAGTTAATAAGTAATAACATAAAACATACAATACATGATATGCAAGAGGAATATCAATGTAGAATAAGATAAATAAGAACATAAAGGCATGATATAACATGATTAACATAACATAGAAATGTGGAAATAACATTTAACATGATTTTAGCATGATCCAAGGCACATTGCACATGGAGAATGAGTAAAACCTCATTTTACTTTAATTAGAATGAGTATACCCTCATTTCCATTGATGTATCATGATACTAATCTTTACCCAATGCATTGGAGCACTATTAGGGTGTGTCCTTCTTAAACATTTCATTTCATGCATAAGTGTGCCACATGGATCATACAACATGGAATCATTAATCATAATTTATTCCATGATAAAGGTATGTGGAATACATACATGAATCTTAATGATCAATAAGTATATTCTCATAAAGGTGAATACCCTTGATAGAGAAATTGGCATGGTATTCACTACACAATGACATTTTCTTAGAAAATCGTGGTGCAATTTCGGCAACGTAACGACGTGCCATAAGAATTCATAAAATAGTTGATGAGAGAGAAAGGGGTGCCTCCCCATATTCACATGAAATGGACAGTAAGGGGGTAACTTATGTACATGTCCCAAAATATGTAATGGAATTTATATTTATAATACAAAAGAATTTCATGATTTTAAATGAAGAGAAAGAGATTCCTTACAAAATTTTGGCATGGTAACAAGTGTATATTGGAAGAATTTAGTGAGAGATAAAGGGGTATATCGTCATTAAAACATATAAATTTCTATATGGGGGAGTTTTGAAATCATACACAAATATTTATAATTGAAAACAAAAGGGCATAACAATATTAAGAAACTTTGATAAAATGAGAAAGGTAGGAATCCCTTACTTGGAAGTGTGATCCCAAAGGCTTGGAAGAGTCTTGAGAGAGGCTTATTGGGAGCTTAGGGCACCTTGGGAGGATTCTAGAGAGAGGAGGTCAATGGCTGGATGAACTCCAAAGGCATTGAGTGAAGGGGAAGTGAGATCATGGGTGGGTTTATATAGGAAGTGAGAGGGAATTATTTATAATTTAGGTTTGAGACACCACACATTAAACTAATAAAAACCACCAACCATACCATGTTTTTTCCATTGGTTTTGGCCAAAGTAGAGTGTAAAACAATATTTCATATGGATAATGGCCGAATTTTTTTAAAAAAAATAGGGTTCCTTATGTGGATGTGGGTCACACTCTCAAGGAAAACAATTTAAAACGAAAAAATGTTTTATAAGTCTTAAAGGGTCCACTAAAGTTTTGTAAAATAAATCAAACAAATCTAAAATAACAATATTTTAATGGTAAAAAAATATTTTCCAAACAGAATGTCTATTTAATTTTATTAGATCGCTATTTGGACATTATGATGTTATAAAACGCATAATATATTTAAACGGTATTTAATTTTTACCCAAAAAATCAACTATCTTAGAAAATTATGAAAAATATACCATTGGTTAATTCAAATGTCCTGATTCCAAAAATTATATTTATTTTATCAAAATAATTTTCTAAATATGTGAATTTTATCTTTTAAAATAAAAACTGACATTTATAAAAAAATTCATGGGTTTTGACAAAAATATATTTCAAACATTAATGAAAATTATAATTAGATTCATAATATTATACAATCATTTATATTTAATAAAAATAAATTAATAATGATAATAATTTATTAAAATATTATTTAATTCAAAAATTCATTAATTCATAAAAATATATTTCTTAGTTGAATATTAACTAAAATACTATTTGCACTTTAAAAACTATTTAAAAAGTAACAATAATAAAATGTATGTATATTCTTTATTACATACCAAAATAATGCACATAATCATTGTTCTAAGGTCTTATTACATAACCCCTTATAACACCCTCATAAGAGTGAAGATTATGGTGTGTGATGGTGATAGACTCTTGGGGTGGCTTGGATAACATTTCTCGGGTGGTAATCTCAATCAACTTCCACTTCTCTCATAGGTGGTACCATTAAAGCATAACATGTTGAAGCTCAGCTTGGTCTTGGTCAAGAGAGAATCCCAATGACGCCACCTCCTTTCTGAGCTCCGAAAAATGGGATTCATATGGGGAAAGTCAACTGGATGAGGTTATTGCTTCCTTTGTCTGAGTAAATTGGATTTGTCAAAGCCCTATATTTATACTAATCATGCGATCATTGTTCATTAGCTATATTAGTAAAAATTCACAATTAATAATTCTATTTTAAAAACGAGAATCATAAAAAAAATGAAGTTCACATTTTATATAAAAAAATTTCATATTGAGACATTTAACTAGATTAAGAGGAATTTACATTAATGAATGTTTGGGTCGTTACACAGCCGCTGACCATGTTTGAAACATGGGACCTCTCGCAAAATGTTGTCTAAGGTATTTCGGGGAGTTGGACCAAGATGTTTGGTGAGAAAATATGGCATGATACCAGTCCGTAAATGGGATCCCTTCAAACATGGAAGGGGATGGATATCCAAATTAAATGCTCATAAAGCATGGACATGAAAAAAGGGAATGTACATGTGAAAACTCCACACTTTGGGATTTTTTCCACAATACATTCAAGTACAATAATGATACGTGTCAGGTAGAGGGAGTAGAATCCCTTTCCAATGAAAACGGAGACACATGGTGAAGTTATTTGAAAAACCGACGTGAATGAGAACCCAAGTGAAACTCACAACCACGCGCTCCAAACAATGATTGGGCCAAGGGGCTGAAAAGAGGACCGAATTTTGGATACTTGGGGATACACCTGAATAGGAAATTTTTGGGTGTTCCTACGTATCCCGTGAGGATGGGAATCGATCCATATTTAGTTTTGAAAGTGTCGTGTAGTCTAATGTCAAGCAACAAGGACAGTTGAGTCTTAGTTCTGTTTTCTTAGAGCTTATACTATAAGGTAAAGGAGAAAGGGAGACATGGTGCTGATATTGGAAAACCCAATGTGAACGAGGATAGTAGGAGTGTGTATCACAACATGTTCTCCTAGGGGAGATTTTAAGGTTGAGGGACCAAAAGATGATGTTTGGATGGGCCCAGGAAAATGTGCCCAAGAATTCCTACATATCTCATTATGATGGGAATCAAGCCACACATAGTTGTAGAAGTTCCATGGTATGTTACCAACACTTGGGAGAATACTGTCGTGTGGGTACGGACCATGCACCAAAATAAGTGACATTGTATTTATCTTATTTTCTCTTTAGGATGAATGTATTATTTTTTAGAAGCAAGGACCCATGGATGGAGAGTTTGGGCGTCACTATAAGAATCAATCCATATGTGGGCCTTGAAAAATGGTATGGTGGATGAATGATACCAAACATTATGTCCCTTAGATTGAGGACCTCACAATGTAGTTTTTTATTTCATCATGCATCCAAGATGATAATGTCATCGTTTAGGGTCATATGATAAGACAGGCCTGCATATTTTAATGTCTTGAAACAAAGATTTAATAGTTTAGAGTCATACTGGACCAGGTAGCATATTTTTAGGGTCATATGTCTTGGACAAATATAAAAGAGAAAGGTTTTAGATGGAATGTGCAGGGTGTGAAAAGCATACCCAGTGTGAAGGATGACCAAGTCTACACCATACCATGCACAACTCCAGAGATGAAATCTTAGGACAAAGGTTTGGACATATCAGAGGTTGTAGGTCTAGACTCAAAGACGAGACATCTAGGTGTTCCTACATATCCCGTGACAATTGTAATTAAGCTATACATAGCTCTGAGAGTGCAGTTGAATATCACAAGACATGAGGCAAGAGATACTAGTGCCTATAAGGGTTGTTCATGGTGCTTTTGTTTCAAACTCGATGTGAATGAGGACATAATCCCACATACACCACACAATGAAATCATAAAAACATAGGGCCAAAAGGCTGGACAGAAGAGGTAATTAGTGGAACATGAGATGGACCCAATGATGAAATGCATGTGCATTCTTATGTATCCGATAAATATGGGAATCAATCCATACATAGTTCTTAAAAATGTCTTTCAGTTTAACTTCTTGCAGTAAAGACGTATAGAGATCTTAGTTTAATGTCATAAAACTCAAATCATAAGAATCGAGAATCTTCCAAACAAGTGTAAACATTGACCAAATCCCTAAGCCCATGTGATCTATGCTCGGTGTGAAAAACAAGGGTGGAGATAGTCTTCACAATATGTGGAATGTTGAGAAAGGGTAAACGGTGTGGAGCATCAATTAACACATCACCCTGGCTTCATCCTCTTAACATGAAAATGCACACTGAGGGATAATAAAAAGAGTTTCAAAATTCAACTTGGAAATGTTGGAGTGGAAAATTATGTGAATCACGTGACTAATATTTAGGGCTTAATAGGGCTGGTGCAATGATGGAGGATCATTGTTGACCATGTTTGAAACATACTATCCATATCATGTGACTTGAAATGGAAAGGACAAATGAGCGATGACCATGGTCCATATTCACAATGCGGGACTTGTTTCAAATTGTGGTCTATATTCTTCGGGGATGTTAGCCCGAGATGGTAGGATAGCCCTAGGGCCTAGAATCCATGTCATTAGGGGGTCGTTTTACATGTGAAATGTGACAGATTCCCACATAAAGGGGAACATGAAGCATGAATATGGGTGAGAGCATGTCTAAGTAGAATCCAACACTCTCGGTATTGAACTAGAGTGCTCTTGGACATGCAGGAGAACTTCCAAATAGAAAGAGGTATGTGGAATGGCTGTTAAAAACCCAACCTTAATGAGGAAATAATCCTACATATGCCACACCATTCATAATTCCCTAAGAGAACTCGGGCCAAGAGGCTGAGAGAAAGCCTATATGAACCTGGGATAGACCCGAAGACAAACTTCCTGGGTTTTCTTACTTATCTCATGAGGATGAGAATCAAACCAAATGTAGTTCTGTAAATGTCATGCAGTTTAACATTTTGTGACAATGACGTGGTAGATCTTAGTTAATAGTCATAGAAACTAGACCATAGATGCCTAGTTTAATGTCATGTGAATAGGACAGATGGGTGGCAAGGTTAAATCACAATTCTTATCATGTGAGAGACCATAAAATGTAAAAAATTATTGAGGATAATTACTGAACATGTTTGCAACATAGTATCTGAATCATTTCCTGAAATGGGAAAAAAAATGTGCGCCAACTGTTGATTATACTCGTAAAGTGACACTAGTATCAAATTGTCACAAAAAAAATCCCCAAGGACATTGGAACGACACTATAGGAGAGCCTGGGGGCATAGAATCCATGTCATTTAGTGGTACTTTTGGATGTTAATAGTGATGGAAACACAAAAGATGGGACACGTAAATCGTGGTGGTACCTATGCAGTTTAATATCTTGCGGCAAGGATGATGAATGGAGGGGTGTCTTTAGTGGGTGTATGTGGTGTGGAAAAAATAGCCAGATGTGAATGAGTACATAGAGTCCACACCACACCGCACAATAATCGGTGAAACTTGTGCCAGGGGCACAGAAATTTATAAGGACCAGAGGCTGGGCCACTAAATGAAAAGTTACAACTGGTTTTTAATTTCTCATCACGGTAGATGAGTGCTGAGTGGTATTAAATTCCACAGTAATATATGGATTGTCTAGTTTAACATCATGTGATGAGTAAGGTGGTGATCTTATTTTAGGTTCATAGAGCTCGTACCATAATTTCATGACCCTTTATGTGGGTATGGCCCAACCAAATCTCCAAATCCAACATGAGAAAAACTTGGTGTGGGAATCAAGGAATTGGATCAGGTCCTACCCAATATATAAAGGCACGATAATAAAAGAAAGAAGTATGTTTGGGTCGATCCCACCTAGATCAACATTTCTGGTCGAGGCATGTTGTTTTTTAATGGGATAGAAGGAAAAAATTAATCACTACCCCCAAAATTAGGGACATATAGGGGTGGTGATAAAGATGGAGGATAGTTGTTGACCATGTTCGAAACACTGCATCCATATCGTGTGACCTAAAATGGGAACAAAAAATGAGAATCGACCACTGACCACATTCATAACTCAGGACTTGTGTCAAATTGTCATTCAAGATCCCCCAGGATGTTGGCCAGAAATAGTACGTGAGCCATAATACTAAGAATCCATTCCATTCGGGGTTTCATTTAGATGTGAATGTTGATGGATACCCAATTAAAGGGGATGCGTGAAGTGTGAATATGCCCAAAGTATATCATCTTGGTATCAAGGGTGAAAGTTTTTGAGATCACTAAAGAGGGGGATATATGGTGTGATCATGATAATCCTTACGCGAATGAATTCAAACAAAGTTTGCACGACACCACATGTCTTGAGAAGCATCCGGACTAAGGGGCCAGACCAAAGGGGAAATCTTGTTGTTCGGGGATGGTCCTACAAATGAAATATATGGGAATTCCTACGTATACCACAAGGATGGGAGTCAAGCCATAGGAAGTTATGAAATGGCGATGAAGATTAATGTCATGTGGTATGGATGTGTAGGGATAGAAGAACGGGGTGGGGAACAAGGTGTGATCAACGTAAACCTAACATGAGTGGGGCCAAAGAATTATACACTACACTGTGTGAGATACTCCAAGAGAACTCTACCCAGGGGCGATCAAAGATAAGTGTTTGGGGGTAGACTCTAAGACAAGACGTCTGAGCATTCCTACGTATCCCATGAGGATGGGAATCAATCCATACAATGTTCTTGAGATGCTATGAAATTTAAATTCTTGTGTAATGAGAAGGCGGAGATATCATAGTTTAAATTCATAGAGCTCAGACCATTTTATTCTTTATCCTCGTGAAGGATGAGTGCTGGTTATTTTTACATCCTTCATCATGGATGGACCACGCAGCTTAACGTCGTGTGGTGGGGACGAAATAGTTTAAGGTCATGCATAACCATATAATTTTTAACATCATGTGGGATGAAATAAAGCTTAATTTCATGTGGGACAATATATTATTTAATGTTGTGTGGGACAATAGTGAAGTAGTTTTACATCCACCAACTCAGACGGATCAAACATTTTAACATAGTTCATTTAAAATGTAATAGTTTATGTTCACGTAGGATTGGTTTACTTAAGAAAAGTATTACTTGATGAATTTGGAAATGGTAGGTGGATTTATATGTCATCATCCTTGGTAACCAGGGAGTATGAACCATTGGGGTAAACCTTATGAATGATGTAAGGTCCTTCCCATTTGGGATGTAATTTGTGAGGTTTCCTACTAGATATCATTAGAACTCTCAGGGAAAAACCATTTCACCTTGTAATAAAGAGAATAGATGAACTTTCTCACTTAAAAATCTGGTTATATTGTTATGATGCCACTCCAAATTGTACAGGGAACAAATCATGTTCTCGTCGAGTGCTTTCAGTTCATCCAGATAGATTTAAGCTACCTTATCTGGTGTCTACTTTTTGTAGGCAACTGTGCATAATGAAGGCCACTAAATATAAGTGGGTAGGAATACTTCTATTCCATACACATGGGAATATGGTGCTACCTGTGTGGAATTACGAGTCGTCGTCTGATAATCCCAGAGAGCATTGGAGAGTTTTTTCCACCAACTCTTCTTGTTTTGACCGAACATCTTCTGCAGAATATTATAGAGGGTTTTGTTGGTTGCCCTGATATTCCCATTTTCCTATGTGTGATAGCGGGAAGTATGGTTATAATGGATGTTGTACATGGAATATAACTTCTTCTGTTTGGATAACTGGATGTAGGTATTGTTATTAGTGAGGATGGAATGAGGGACTCCAAACTAGTCAATGATATTGGAGATTACAAATTCAATGATAGAATGGGCCTTGACCTCTTTGTGCAGAATTTCCTCTGCCCACTTGGAAAAGAAATCTGTAGCGATTAGGATGAATCTGTACTGGAGAGCTTTTTTTCAGTGGATTGGGTCACATGACATCAAGTCCCCAAACCGCAATGGTCCAATAGTACATGGTAGTATGGAGAGGAAAATGAATCTAATGCACAATATTATCATGGATTTGTCACACATGGCACACAGTAGAGAACTTAATACAGTCACAGCTCAAAGTGGGCCAAAAATACCCCAATCTATGGATCCCGTGAGATAGTTTTAGCCATGTATGATGAACCCCATTTGAACTGACCTGAAGCTCTTGCATGACCTACGAAATTTCACCTCCCTAAATATAGTGGAGAAGAATCCCATCAAACCCATGTCTGAAGAAGATCTTCCCATGATCGGGACCACTCTAGAGGGTGAACTGCAATGTGTAGTGTCTGATCCTCTCATGCTCAGCTCAATCCCCATGGAGATTTCAATGATGAAGATACTCGATAAAGGGGGTTCCTCCAATCATGAGTCACTTCCAACACTATGTCAGGGGGAACTAGGGGTCCTGATGTGGAGGCACCATCAGTATGGTGGCTTACCTCTTCGCTATCATCGATGTGTGGAGTAACGGGATCGATGAATCTCTGATGCGCCACATGTATAATCAATGCATCCTGGTTGGGTTCTGAAAGTGATGAATCCAAGATGGACAAGGTGTTGGCTTGACCGTTCTGTGAATGAGGGACATGAGTAAATTCTGGCTGAGATGGGAACTGGGCCATCAATTGGATGGTATGTTCCAATAGTTGTATGGGATCCATCTTCCAGATGACGTAGTCACCATTGATCTGTTTGATGACTAGTTCGGAGTCCCCTTTCACATGTAAGTGGGGAACATCAATCTCGAGGTCCAGCTTGAGGCAAGTAATGATATCCTGATACCCTACCCCATTTCTTGTACTTCCTTCTGACAAAAGGAATTAATATAGAAGAATAGTGTTCATTGGCATGATGAAGACCACTCCCAAGCCCACTTTTTTGAGTTTGGGGTCATTGATTATTCTATCGGTAAGGCATTGAGAAGCACCGTCAAAGTGCATTTCCCAACATGGAATGGCTTGGTCTACCTAGAGGATTCCCTCATTGGGAAAATCATGATCCAGATACTGGTTTGTGGGAGCTGGATAGGCAGAAGGAATTCTTCTAATTCATATCCCATAATGGCCTTCTAGAGGACAATTCTGATCTCAAACTATTGGAGGATCACTACCCACCAAGATAGATGACCTAACAACCTGAGGCGGTTTAGAATGTACTTCAGCGGATCCACTTGCGACACTAGCTATATCTCATGATGATGTAAGTACTATCCCAATTTCTACACTATGAATACCAAAACAAGGCATCTTTTCTCAATAGTGGAATATCTAGTCTCTGTATCAAGGAGCATGCGACTGAGATAGTATAAATTGTTCTATGTTCCCTCATTGTTCTTGTCGGAGAGAAGGGTGATGATAAATCATTCCAAGACAGTCACATAATAGAGAAGGGGTTTTCTGGAAATGGGTGGCATCAAGACTAGGGGATTTAAGAAGTAATTCTTGATTTAATCGAAGCAGTATAACACTCTTCATCCCATAGATAATCAGCACCTTTTTTTATGATCTGAGAAAAGGGATTGAACTTTTCATCAAGATTCACGTTGAATTGATTTATATAGGATAAGTGGCCTTGAAATCCTTGAAGCTCCAGAATGTTTCTTAGAGGAGGCATATAGATAATGGCCTTGATCTTCTCTAGATCAATCTCGATTCCTCTATATCTAACAACAAAGCCGAGAAACTTTCCAGAGGTGACCCTGAAGGCACACTTCAAGGGGTTCATCGTCAGATAGCAGGATCAGAAGAATCCAAACACTTAATAGAGATATTTGAGATGGTATTGGTGCTTATGATATTTGAGCACCAGATCATCCACATAGCATTCCACTAATTTCCCAAGGATCCATTTAAATATGTGATTCATGGAGCACTGATAAGTGGAACCTACATTCTTTATTCCATATGGAATCACCTGGTAGAAAAAAGTACCTTGTGATTCCCTAAGAACTATTGAAACATCCTCCTCAGGGGCCATTAGAATTTGGTTATACTTGGAATACACATCCACTATAACTCCCAGACCCCAGTATCCCAGAGCCGGTGCATTATTACGTATCATTCTCATGATCTCAAAAGATCATGTCTCAAAATATTGATTACTTTAGTAGACATAGAAGTACTAGATACATTCATAAGGTTTACATTACATCTTAAAATGGAAAACTACAACAACATTGTTTCCATACACAAAACTGAGATCCCATAGACTATCCCTACAGGTCAGTCATAATATACTTCTTTGCATCCTGGGAAAAATAAAACATAGAAAGGGGCTATCTCAGATGCTTAGTAAGGATAAAAATATTGCGGAAACATTCATAAATAATCATAAACATTTAAGACAGTGTATAAAACTAAAACAAAATCCTTTTCAACATAAAATTCATCATAATATGGAAAATACAAATCAAAATAATGCCATTTACTTACTCACATGGAAATTATACTAGTTGAATAATCACATGCAATATCAATAGCCACTTTCATAATGATTGAATGCATAATTTCAGACTTCATAACCACATAGTCAAGGCCTTGTGCCAAGACTAAAAATAAGATTTTGTCAAGGCCTTATGAAAAGACACTAGTTTATCTCATGGGACGAACCGATGCATCGAGGGTCTATAGCGAGCTCCAGCCGTCACTTACTAAGTCCAATGCATTCCTAATATGAAATGTTTTAAACATAACATAAACATTCGTATTAAAACTAACATATGAAATGTAAATACTTTATCCATAAACCATGAATGGTACAAGAATAACACATTCACAGTCAAACATATACCAAAACCATAAATACAAAATGGAATATTTTTATCATAATTAATCAACTTCAAACAAGATTAACCTTTATTAAAGGATGTATACATAGATGAAATAAAAAAATTTGAGATAAAAATCTCATTTTTTTTTAAATCATTTAAAGTTACAAAATTATAAAAGAAAACATTTATTTTTAAAATATTCTTATAATCTTTTAAGGGAAGCTTAGACGATGTTATAACAGCGGAATATAGCCACACTTGCTGTATAAGTTAAAAAAACATTCTTACCTTATTTTTTTTGAAAAGGTCATAAAGGAACTTTTTTGGAAAAGGACAGAAAGATTCCTTTAAAAATGTATAAGGTCAAATAAGTGTATAAATGACTTTAACCAATAGTCTAGTAAGTAGTAAAAATGTTTTGGAATACATTTTTAGGAATACATGGATGTGTATGATAAAGAGGTCCTAGTAGATACGTAAAAACAACCTCGGATAACAAAGAGATTGTGAAATTAACCCTTACCTTGTACTATTCCTTGGTAGAGGGTAGGTTAACCTCTTGTATAATGGGGAAATAATTTTTATAAAAAATATAAAAGAACCATATAAATTAATATGATGTCATATATTATCTTCCAATACTAATTTGTTAATGATATTTTATTAGTATCATCATTTCGGTTGTTAACTGATTCATTTTCCTTTATATGCTTAGTCACAAAATCCATGATTGTTATGGATAAAGTACATTTGATTCATATACAGAATTATATTAAGTTATTTAAATATTATTTTTAATAATCACATGAATATCATTATTGAATGATTACGATAGGGAATGAATCTCATCGCGTTCATGGAGACGGTAATCCGTATGTACGCACGAGCAACCATATCATTCTTTTTTAATTCAAATCATAAGTAAATAGATGGTATATTATATATACAGAATCACTAACATGTTATATATCTTATTTACATTAATTATATATTATTATTATACCCATCCAAATAATAATGTATTGATTAACAACTACACTATGGCGTGGAGACGGTAAGCCGTACGTACGCACGTATGGTGACAAGTTATTCATAGGATGGATAACATAATGAATATGGTTGTACAATTCTTATAATAACATCATAGTATAAAGAAGATACTAGAGTTATTATTTTATAATGGAAACAACAATGATAGAGGAAGTGGAAGAAGAAAATAACTTGAAATAGGTCGTGAGATATTTACCTCTTCTTCGGGTTATTCCTTTTGATTTGATAAAAAGGGCCCCGTAGGTTGGATTTATGATCAAACTAATGCCTCTAAGTTGAATGGAGGATAGTTGGGAGGGTATTTGGGTAGGTTTTGTCTGATTAAAATGGCTTTTAAGGTGTGAATTTGAGAGAAGGTGAAGTGCTCTTTTTTAAGAGGGGTGAGGGTCACCTTAGGAAAAGATTGAAATATTATTTAATAATAAAATCATGTTCAGTTTATAATGGCTCCAAAATAAATTATTAAAAGGATAAGGTGGGGATGGGTCTAATATCACTCAAAAAATAGGTTTTAGACAGTTTTGGGTTACTATATTAACCTTATGTTTTACATTTAACATGTAGTTAAATAGTTTGGCATTTACCATATCTCTTTGTATTTTTATATTATATGGTTAATAAACTTACGATAAAATTCCATTCAAACCCAAAGTGGTTCATGGATGAAATATATAATATTATTTAATCCCTTTGTATAAACCTTATATTTTTAAGAATAAAATACCCACTAATAATATAATATTTGATTTAAAAACTCCTTTATGTCAATTTTGACACTATTTGGTATTTTGCTTTTTCTAAATTCATAATAGCATTATTACTTCAAAAAATTCATTTAATCAAACCTAACATGTAATATTAACCTATAAAATTATTGTAATTCATAAATATTTTCAAATTAAATTTATTTGGGAATTTATAAAATCAATTATTTTAATATTACATTAATACAGTGATTACTGCATCATCATTATGTCATAAATTAGTTAGATTAATTAACGTCTAAAAATTATAAATAAAATACCATTATGTAGGAAATAATTATATATTTATAATTAATATTTATAGTTGAATATATCTTATGTATAACCCTATATTAAAAATGGTTTAGTTATTAAACAATGATTTTACACTTTTAACTCTTCTTTGAATTAAATAATAATAATTGTCTTAATCTAATCCAAGTAGACATAAAGGATCATATTTTATTCCTAAGATTGTTTTTGGTCGAATAACACTTATCAAATAGAATTAGTACCTGTTTTATGGCAATTACAATATCATTTTTACCCTTTATTACGCTATTTACTTTTAACCGCAATAAATAAAAGTCAACAGTTTCTATTCACCCAAAATTATTTTCATCTCATTGAACCAAATTTTACTTACTGATATCAACTATGTCACTATTATTTTATAAAATCAACTCAAAGAAGTGGTAAAATTATGTTTTATACAAATGGTAAAATGCTCCTAGGAGGTGGGTAAAAGACGGTAAAAAGTTCAATGAAATTTTTATATATTTAAATTATTATAAACTGACTCAAATTAATTATGTTAAACTTATATTGGTATTGTGTACCTATTTTGACCTTTAATAAATTTAAAAAAAATAAATAATTATTTAAATAAAAATTTGGATTTGAACAATAACTCTGTGTTTTTCACTATTCATCAAAAATTGAATGTTTTCAGAAAAATATCAAAAATTCACCCTAAACTAATTTCGATATTACAAATCAAAAAATGAAGTCCATATTTAATGATAAAATTTATAAAATTTCAAAAAGTGGGTATTACTATTCATAACGACTAGTTTGATTGGTCGCGGTGTGTTAGAATCTCGAAGTTACGTACAATGCAAGCTATATCATTATTCAAAGGGAAACATATTGTGGTAGCTAGGGGTGTTACATTCTTCCATCCTTAAAATAGTTTCGTCCTCAAAATTTCTAGAATATTACTACATAAAAAAAATTTAGGTGGTTCTTCATCATAAGTTCCTCGGGTTCCCACATTGCCGCTTCCATCTTATGGTTTCTCCATAGAACTTTTACTAGATGAGTTGTCCCATTTCCGAGTACTTGTTCTCCGATATAAAGAATTTTGATAGGCTCTTCACAATAAGACAGATCAAGTTCAAGTTCAATTTCCCCATAGGTGAGTACATGTTTTGGGTCAGGCAAGTTTTTTCTCAACAGTGATATGTGGAACACATCGTGAACTTTGAAGAGACTTGGAAGAATTTCCTAACTGTAAGCTACAGCCCCAATTCGTTCTAGAATTTCTAAAGGTCTGATGTAAATGGGACTTAGTTTACACTCCTTACAGAATCTTATAACTCCCTTCCATGGAGATACCTTCAAGAAAATATGATCTCCTACCTGAAATTCCAAATCCTTCCTTCGGTTATTGCCATAGTTCTTATGCCTACTTTGTGTTGTTTTGATGTGGTGTTGAAAAACCTTCACCTTTTCTATTGTTTCCTCCATAAGTTCTGGGCCTACAAGTTTTATTTCACCAACATCATCCCAACAGGTTGGTGTGTGTCATCTCTTTCTATATAACGCTTCATATAGTGCCATCTGAATACTTCAATGGAAGCTATTGTTATAGTAAAATTATACCAGATGTAAATATTTATCCTACATACCATTAAAGTCAAGTGAGCATGATCTCGACATGTCTTATAAGGTTTTAATAGTCCTTTCTAATTTTCCATCAGTTTGGGGGTGGTTGGCAGTGCTCAAACAAAGTTCAGTATCCATGGATTTTTGAACACTTTTCTAGAATCATGATGTAAGACGTGGATCATGATCAGAAACAATCGATATGGGTACTTCATGAAGTCTCACAACTTCATTAATATATAGTCTTTCTAGATGTTTAAGTGGTAAATCTTATCTTATAACAAGAAAATGTGCTGACTTGGAAAGACGATCAACAATGACTCATATTGCATCATTACTTCTAGGAGCCTTCGGTAGTCCCATGACAAAGTCCATCATAATATTATCTCATTTCCACTCAGGTATGGGAAGAGGTTGCATGACTCATCCAGGCTATTGTCTTCCAGCATTCACTTGTTGACAAACCATACCTCTTGACAAAAAATGAAAAATCTCCCTCTTCATGTTTTCCACCAAAAATCTTATGTCAAATCTCTATACATCAATGTGCTACCATGGTGTATAGAGAAATTGGAACTATGAGCATCATACAACAATTCCCTTTTTAGATCAGGTATATCGGGAACACAATGTCTCTTCCCAAATGTTAAAATTCCATCTTCATACAGAAAGTCACTCATTCTCCCATCATTCATAGTTGTAATATTCTTTTGAAAGTCTTTATCATCAGTCTGATAACTCTTTATCCTTTATAGTAAAGATGGTTTGGCAACCATTTGAAAAAGTTTTCTGGTTTCACCATCCATGGTTATCCCCATGTCCATATTTACTAGATCCATGAATATGTGATTTTTTCAACTCTCATATTGTTCAAAACTCCATGATCCTTTCTTCTCAAAGAATCAGCCACCTTATTTTCCTTCATCGGGTGGTAGTGTATGGTGCAATAATAATCCTTGAGTAGTTCAAGCCATCTCTTTTGACTCATGTTGAGTTATTTCTCTGAGAAAATATACATCAAACTCTTTTGATCGGTATATATCTCACATTTTTCACCATAGAGATAATGTCTCCATGTCTTCAAAGCATTGATTATAGATACTAACTCAAGATCATGAGTATGATTATTTTTCTCATGTATTTTTAGTTGTCGTGATGCATAGGAAATAACCCTATCATTCTGAATATGGACACAACCATGTCCATTCTTTCGTGCTTCATTATAAATAACAAACCCATCATTCCTTGATGGTAGAGTCAAGATAAGAGCATTGACTAATATTATTTTCAAATCTTCAAAACATTCTTCACACTCATTTGTCCAAACAAATTTAACCCCTTTACGTGTGATCTTTGTTAATGGGTTATCCAATCGGGAAAAATTCTGGATGAAATGCCGATAATAGCATACTAAACCAATAAAAATGTGTACCTCGGTTAAACAAGTTGGTGCTGGACATTCTTGTATTTCCTTGGTCTTAGAAGGATCAAGAGAGATTCCATCCTTATAGAGAATATGACCAAGAAAAGAAATATCCTGAATCCAGAATTCACACTTTCTAAACTTCCCATATAATTCCTGTCTTCTAAGAGTCTTTAGAATAATGCGCAAGTGATTTTCATGATCTTCGTATATTTTAGAGTATACCAAAATATAATCAATAAATACCCCTAAAAAGTCATCAATATATTCCTTGAAACTCTTTTCATTAGATCTATAAAGATAGTGGGTGAATTAGTCAGTCAAAAAGGCATTACTATAAACTTGTAATTACCCTACCTAGTTCGAAATGCTGTCTTTGGAATGTCTTCCTTCTTCACACACAACTGATGATATCCAGATCAAAGGTAAATCTTTCAAAAGTATTGAGCTCCATGAATATGGTCAAATAAATCATCAATGTTAGGTAAGGGATACTTGTTCATTATTGTTAGAGCATTGATCTCCCTATAGTCAATTCATAACCTCATAGATCCATCTTTCTTATTAACAAAAACAACATGGGCTTCCCATGGAAAAACACTATGGAAAATAAATCCCTTATTAATCAATTCCTCTAATTGTTTCTTTAGATCCACTAATTCCACAGTGGGAATTCTATAAGGGGTCTTTGATATTGGACTTGAACCATGAATTAATTCAATGGAAAACTCAATTTCTAGTTCTGAAGGATGTCTAGGTAAATATTCTGGAAACACATCAACATATTATTTCAGAATAAGTACATCCTCTATTTGAACATTCATTTCCTCACCCACAGTTATTTCATTCTCTTCCTCCCCAATAATTGAATTTGGTTGAGCTACTGGGGGTGTATCTATATAAGAATTATGTGGTGACGTTTCTGATCTAAAGAAAACTTACTCCTTATCATCATTGAGAATTGTAACCTCCTTCTTCTTACAATTAATTTCCGCATAATGGTCTGAAATCTGATCCATACGAAGGATTATATCAAATTCAATCATTGGTATGATGATGAGATCCACATATAATGAACATTTATATGCCCTAATGGGGACTGATTCACAAAACTTTGTTACAATGGTACTTCCCTTATGAGTTCTTACTGACAAATCCCTTGTCAAATCAAATTGGAAATATCTAATTTTCATAGAAAACTGGGAAGATATGAAACAATGCGATGATCTAGAATCAAATAAAGCATTGGATAAACTTGAAGAAACCATTATATTACCTGTCACTATATCTTTCGGATCTTCAACCTCAGCAGTAGTGATAACATATGTTTGGCCTTGATCCCTTGGCCCTTTCTTAGGTAGGTTCCCCTGATTCTTAGGATATTCATTTTCATAATGTCCCATTTCTCTACAATTTTAGAATTAAACATTAATAGACACTTTCTTCCCCTTGCAATCATGATCCTGGTGGCCTTTTTCACCACACTTGTAATAGACTCACATTCCATTCAGACAAGTATTCGGGTGTTTATTCCAACATTTACTAGAAGATGGATATTTAACTTCTCCCTTATTCCCCTTATTTCCATTTCCAGAGTGTTCAAAAAATCTCTTCTTCTATTTATTTTCTTTAAAGTCATAAGACATAGATAATTCTTTTTATGTCTTGATAGCACATGCGACAATATCTTCGTATGACAAGAAGGATTGTGAGACTAATGCTTGATAGAGAAAAGTTTTTAACCCATCAAAGAAATTATCAATCTTACTTCTTGGGTTAAATATATAATCTGTAGCATGTCTCCCTAACCTTGAAAAATTAACTTCATACTTTGCGACATTATCATCCTCCTTTTACCTCAGACCTAGAAATTGTCATTCCATATCCACTCGATGGTCATGAGGAAAGTATTTTTCTATGAATATTTCTTTAAAATCCATCCATTCCATATTTGATACTTCATCATCTTCCTTTGTGTTTTTAATCAATGATAACCATTGATCATCATCTCTAGTGAGGTGATAAACTCCCATGACAACGTTTTCCCTTTCCCTACTCTCCGAGGCATGGAATATTTTCTCTAAGGGATTTATCCATTGATCAACTACAAATGGATTTGTGCCCCTATGTAATGTTAGTAGTCGTTTCCTCATGAATTGATCTAACATTGATCCTCCACGCTACATATCAGGGTGCTCCATATGGGTAAGGTTATTATACATAACCTGAGTGAGTTGTCCCAGTATACTGATAAGCTGATCATCACCAGTTGTATCACCAGCTCCACTATAATTATCATGAGTAGGAGGGAAATCCTTACATGGGGTGCATGAATTAATATGGTTTCCATTCCTTCTACTGGGCACCATTTCTGAACAATGGCATACACTAGATTATTTTATGAATCACAATACATAATTCCATGCTTATAACATACTTAAAATAAATTGAACATTTTATGGATATAATCCATAATCATAAAAAAAAGGTTTTCTTTAAGGAGGTATGTACTCATAAATCCTTCATAATGGATTGTAAAGAAAATGTGTATTATCCTAACAATATCCCCGAGGAGTGTCATATCCAAGAGTGTAGCAAGGCCTGTTGTCGTTCACCGGTTCCCATTCGAGTCTAGATCAAAGCGATGTTTTTGGGTTTTACCCCTAGGTACATCTGTGCCAGAGCCGCCTCTACCTGCTCATTTCCAGACAGGGATGTATTGCTTAGAAAGATCAAAAAATCTCTACAGTACCAAGATTCTAGGAAGTTTTTATATACTAATACTCAAAGTCTATATTAGGATAATGTGCTCTAATTAGAGTTTTTCTAAATCTAGCTTCTAAGGTTTGTACTAAACTTTCTCTAATACCAACTCTAACGCCCTGACCCTAGAAACCCAAAGTCGGTGCATTATTACGTATCATTGGTATGATCACAAAATATCAAGACTTGAAAGACCTATTAGTTTAGTAGCCTTACAAGTACTAGATACATTCATAAGGTTTATATTACAACATTAAATTGAAAACAAAAACAACATTGTTTCCATAGACAACACTGAGATCCAATAGACTATCCCTATAGGTCAGTCATAATATACTTCTTTGTATACTGGGAATAATAAAACATAGAAAGGGATGAGCTTAGATGCTCAGTAAGGATAAAAATATAGCAGAAACATTCATAAATAAGCATAAACATTTAAGGAAATGTATAAAACTAAAACAAAAGCCTTTTCAAAATAAACTTCATCATAATATGGAAAATATAAATCAAAATAATTCCATTTACTTACTCACATGGATATTCTACTCATCGAATAATCACATGAAATATTAATAGCTACTTTCATAACGATAGAATGCATAATGTGAGACTTCATGATCACACAGTCAAGGCCTTGTTCCAAGAATACAAATAAGATTTTGTCAAGGCCTTGTGACAAGACACTAGATTGTCTCATGATACCTACCATGAATAAAGGAGCTATATTGGGCTCCACCCGTCACTTACTAAGTCCAATGCAATCCTCATATGAAAAGTTTTAAACATAACATAAACATTCATATTAAAACATGCATACGAAATTTCAATACTGTGTCCATAGACCATGAATGGTAGAAAAATAACACATTCATAGTCAATCATATCACAAAACCTTCAATGGAAAATGGAATATTTGTATTAGAATAAATCAACATCAAACAATATTAAAATCCATTAAAGGTTGTTGACATAGATGAAATCAAAACTGTTTGAGAGAAGTATTTCATTCATTTTTTTGAAATCATTTAAAGTTACATAATTATAAAATAAAACATTTATTTTGAAAATATTCTTATAATATTTTAAGGGATTATTCAACAATGTTATAACGACATAATATATCCACACCCTCTATATAAGTTAAAAAAACATTTTTACCTCAATTTTGTTGAAAAGGTCATAAAGTAACATGTTTGGAAAATGGCGGAAAGATTCCTTTCAAAATGTATAAGGTCAAATTAGGGTATGAATTACGTTAAACCATAGTATTGTAAGTAGTAAAAATGTTTTCGAATAAATTTTTAGGAAAACATGGATGTGGATGATAAAGAGGTCCTAATAGATAATTACGTAAAAACAGCCTCGGATAATAAAGAGATTGTAAAATTAACCCTTACATTGTACTTTTCCTTGGTCAAGGTTAGGTTAAACTCATTTATACTGGTTAAATAATTTTTATTAAATTATACAAGAACCATATAAATTAATATGATATCATATATGATCTTCCAATATTGATTTGTTAATCATATTTTTGTAGTATAATCGTTTCGGTTGTTAATTGATTCGTTTTCCTTTATATGATTAGTTACGTAAGCCATGATGGTTATGGATAGAGTCAATTTGATTCATATCCAGAATGATATTAAGGTCTTTAATTATGATTTCTAATCATCACATGGAAATTATTCTTCAATGATTATGATGGGGAATGAATCTCATCGTGTTCGTGGAGATGGTAATTCATACGTACGAACGAGTGACAATATCATTCTTTTGTAATTAAAATCATAAGTAAATGGATGGTATGTCATATATAAAGAATAATTAACATATTATATCTATTATTTACATCAATTGTACATCATTATTATACCCATCCAAATAATAATGTATTGAATAACAACTACACCAAGACATGGAGACGGTAAGCCGTATGTACACACATATGGTGACATGTTATTCATAGGATCGATAACATAATGGATATGGTTGTACCATTATTATAATAACATCATAGTATATTGAAGATATTAAAGTTATTATTTTATAATGTAAACAACAAAGAAAGAGGAATTGGAAGAAGAAAATAACTTGAAAGAGGTGGTGAGATATTTACCTCTTCTTCAGGTTCTTCGTTTTGATTTGATCAAAAGGGCTCATTATATTGGCTTTCTGATCAAACTAAGGCCTCTAGGATGAATTTAGGATAGGTGGGAGGTTATATGGATAGGTTTTGGCCAATCCAAATGGGTTTGAGTGTGTGAGTTTGAGAGAAGGGGAGGTGCCCTTTTAAAAGAGGGGTGAGGGGAACCTTAGGAAAAGAATGAAATATTATTTTATAATAAAATCATGCTCGGTTTTTAATGGCTCAAAAATAATTTATTTTAATGATACGGTGTTTTGGGTCGAAAAACACTCAACCAATAGGTTTTAGACAACTTTGGGTCACTATATTAACCTTGTCTTTCAGATTTAACTCTTAGTTAAATAGTTTTACATTTACCATGTCTCTTTGTATTTTTATATTGTATTGTTAATAAACATACTATAAACATCCAAGATAACTCGAAGTGATTAATTAAGGACATATATAATAGTATTTAATCCATTTTTCTAAACCATATATTTTTAGAAGTAAAATACCAATTAATAATATAATATTTGTTTTTAAAACTCTTTTATATCAATTTTGACACTATTTGGTATTTTGTTTTTTCTAAATACATAACAGCATAATTACTTCAAAAAAAATTCATTTAATCAACCATAACATGTCATATTAACCTATGAAATTAGTGTAATTCATAAAAAGTATCAAATAACATTTATTTGGTTATTTAAAATATCAATTATTTTAATATTTCATTAATAAGTTAATTACTACATCATCATTGTGTCATAATTAAATTAAAATATTTAATTTATAAAAATTATGAATAAAATACAATTATTTATTAAATTTTTTTATATTTCTGATGAATACTTTATGTCAAATTTATCTTATGTACAAGCCTGTATTAAAAATGTTTTAGTTGTTAACCTTTGATTTTAACACTTTTAAAACTTCTCAGAATTAAATAATAATATATGTCCTAATCTAATCCATGTGGACCAAAAGGATCATATTTTATTCCTAAGGTTGTTTTCGGTCGAATAAAACTTATCCAATAGAATTAGGACATGTTTTATGATAATTATAATATCATTTTTACCTTTGATTACCATATTTACTTTTAACTGCGGTAAATAAAAGTCAAAAGTTATTATTCACCAAAAATTATTTTCATCTCATTGAACCAAATTTTACATACGGATATCAACTATGTCTCTCAGATTTTTGAAATTCAACTCACATAAGTGGTAAAATTATGTTTTATGCAAATTGGAAAATGCTCCTAGGAGAGAGATAAAAGATGGTAAAAAGTTTAATGAAATTTTTATATATCTAAAATTATTATAAAATGACTCCAATGAATTTCATTGAAATTATATAGTTATTATGTATATATTTTGACCTAAAATAAATTTAAATAAAATAAATTAGTATTTAAATAAAAAAGTTGATTTTGAACAATAACTCGGTGTTTTTCACTATTCATCAAAAATTGAAAGTTTTTAGAAAAATAACAAAAATTCAACTTAAGTTAATTTCGATATTATGAATCCAAAAATGAAGACCATTTTGAAAGATAAAATTTATAAAATTTCAATAATTGGGTAATACTATTCATAATGACAAGTCTGATTGGTTGTGGTTTGTTAGAATCTCAAAGTTACGTACAATACAAGCTATTTCATTATTCAAAGGGAAACGCACCGTGGAATTTTGGGGTGTTACATCTATAAATGGGAGATCTTTGAACCTAGAAGTGAAATCATTTAATAGCTTCTTCGTAAGAAGGGGAAAATCATCCTTCAAAAAGTAACAATTGAATTCTTAAAATTCGATGTAGACTCTG
Organism: Viscum album; assembly: GCA_963277665.1. Classification (NCBI taxonomy): domain Eukaryota; kingdom Viridiplantae; phylum Streptophyta; class Magnoliopsida; order Santalales; family Viscaceae; genus Viscum; species Viscum album. Next base: position 412,478,042 of record OY728156.1, read on the forward strand.
ATCTATCAGTTCTTCTTCCTAATGGGAACAATGTTATCCAACCATCTGGGGTACTAGACTTCCTTGAAAAAGTACACTATGATGAGGTTATCAATCATGGACTCAACCATGGCATTGTGAGAAGGGTGCATCTTTCTCGGAGGTTGTTTGAACTCAAAATGATTTGTTGTAAGGTCAAGGCAGTGGAAGGTGACATGAGGATCTAGTCTTGGCATCTGATCATAACTCCAAGAAAACACAACATGATTCTGGTTCTAGAAATCCACATGTCACTGTTTTTCTTTGACAGGAATAGAGGCACTGATCAATGTGGGTTTCAAATCTATCTTGTTACTGAGGTTCACCTGTACCAATTCATCGACCATTGTGGAGAAATCCTCTTAGAAAAAGGGAGGAGAATTATCTAAATACTCTTCTTCAATTATGGAGGAGGGATCCTCGATGTGAGGTTATTCTTCTGAGTCAACCACCACTTATAGGGCACTCGTACTAGCCTGAGCAGTGGTGTACACCACATGAAAAATCTCTTGTACTACCAAAACCACAGTGATGATAGTTGACGACCTGATCCCATCTGGTCTTCATCCTATGGGGCCACCATTGATGATATAAAAGTAATAGTGGCATGTTTTCTTGAGTTGGTTTATTATATCACAAAAAAAAAGCAAGTGTGACGTATTGGAATTGGCATGAGGAAGAAATCGGGATACCTTATGGGAGTAGGAAGCTCTTGGATCACCTGAGGATGATTTGTATAGGATTACAATGTGATCTCCCAACATCACATAGACATGGTAATATGATTCTCCATCATTCTATAGTCAACAACAAAATTCCAAAATCTGGTGTTGTTTCCTCCAATCGGTGGATCAGGAAGATGTAGGCATCATTTAGGCATGTCCACAGGTCGATCGCAAATGTAGTGGGTTCAACCTCATTAGACTGAATTTACTTTTCCTTTATCATTTTATAGTCGAATCCAAATAAAAGGATTCAAAGGAGGAAAAGGTAGATGAATCACCTTGGATTACTCCTACTCGGCCATTAAGGGAGTACTTAAGGCATTGGTGACATGAAAAGGGGACCACCACATATAGTTGTAGCCATGGACTATACATCAATACGTTGTAGGTGGAGTCTTGTGAGATAACCATGAACAAGCTGATGGATAAAAGGCCACAGAACTTGGTCTTCAGAAGGATCTTGCTGATTAGAATCTATTCTATACTGTCATAACGTTGAATCATCTAGTCAGAGGGGCTCAAATAAATCTCAGACAACCCCATCTTATAGATTTTCCATTTCAGAATAATGTTAATCCCAGAGCCTGTGTCAACAAGACAGTGGTGGACATCCACATCATTGATGTGTACAATGATATATAGTGGGATAATATTCCCTTTTATGGAAGAAGCATCATCTTCTCCAGAGAAATAGATAATGTACTAGCATTCTACATGCTTGCCTACCTCGGAATGGAAGGCTTTTGCGGCTACTACCTCCATATAGAACTGGAGGGATCTTCTTAAATCCTCAGCAATGGCTTCACATATATCAAATAAAAAAAATATCCTAGAGGGTAGAGAGCCTTACAGAAATTCTGGAAAGATGGTTAATGATATCATACTTTTGTTCCTTGAGTGATCTTATGCTGACAGGAGGTCCTCATTTATAGGGGTACAACAGGCCCTTCGGGATGAACTGGTGGCCAAATGGTGCTGAGAATATCCTAATGCTCTCTAGTTGAAACTCATGGAGAAATATCCATAGAAGTACTAGATGACTGAGGCCGGTCCATAACGAAATGTGGCTGATCATTGTATGGTCAAGGCGGAATTGCCTGATCAAGTAATATGAACGGTGGTGAAGGAGGACCATTTGAAACAATATAAGAAGGCCACGTGTGTTGAAATCTGTACTAGGCTTATTTTCTGGTTTCAATGGCACACACATCTTGGATGGAATCACTAGTTGAGGAATTCCGATGACTTGCATAACCATGGCTTGGTTGATGCTGGAAATATCTGGGGGGTGTTGGTAGGATATGTCTGATGTTCCTCGTTATTGAGAATAATATAGGTGTTTACCAGCTCCACAGTGTTAATCATAGTGTACCCTTGGTCATCACTTGGTGAGTACTATACCACTGGTTGGATCCTAGGGGTAATCTCCAGATCCAGGGCCAAGAATTCACTGAGAGTATGGGATGAAGATGGAATCAGTGGGGGGGGGGCTTTGTTTTCCCTTGAATCACTGATGCTTTCCCTTCTGGGAAGAGGAAGGCTGGGATGTTGACATATATGTAGTGGTTGCGGGTGTTTTGGTGACTTATAAAGGCTTGGGTCAATTCACACACACTCGGATAATACCATAGGCACAAGAGACAGTCTTATGGGCCATCCGACCATCATATTTTTGGGACTCATGATTGGGAATGTGCTTCCACTCACCTTCTATGTCACTATTACTGGGACTAATTTGGACGGATAAGGAAGTAAGAAAAGATTTCTATTGTATAGTGTTGTCTTTTTTTAATCAAAGAAGCTAAATCAATTCACTTTTTAAAGGGCCTGGAAACTATCGAGATGGTTTGCTGATTTGTATTTCACAAATATCATAAGTTTGGAGAACTTGTGATGCAAGCCTTATGAAGGACAGGAGGAGTAAAGAAGTGTTTTTGGAAAAATAAATAAAGAAGCACGCAAGTCAAAAATGGCGTGCAAGTATGGAGAACAAGTGTATGTTGCGCGCAAGTCACATTTAAAGATAATCCCATCAAAATATGACAAAGGAAATAAAGTGGATTGAAAGTTAAAGATTGGCGCGCATGTGTGGCGCACAAGTATATGTGGTGCACAAGTTTATGTTGCACGCAAGTCATATTTCAACATAATCATATCAAATTATGACAAAGGAAAGAGAGAGTCGCGTTAGTGATGGAATGACACACAAGTTATAGAGCGGCGAGCAAATGTTGTAGTGGTGCGCAAGTGAATGTGGCGCACAAGTCACCAAAATTCCTATAAATAGATGAATAACCTCATCATTTTTTATGGCTCAACACTTAAGGAAAAAATTGATCTCTGATCGTGCAAGTAGTAGAGAGTGGCACACAAGCAGAAGTGGCGCTCATGTTTTCAGAGGCGTGCAAGCAGGGAGGTGTCTTCAAGAAGTGTATTGTGTATAAGCCAAAAGTGGTGCGCAAGTTGTGAGCTGTGCACAATAGTGGCGCACAAGTAGTTAGTGGTGCTCAAGCAGGTGGCACGTAAGTAGGGAGTGGCGCGCAAGTGGCACGCAAGCTGAGTGGTGTACAAACAGGTGGCGCGCAAGTTGGGAGGCGCCCAAGTAAGGAGTGGTGCACAAGCTGTTTGCACCAGGAGGTCCTTACCATCTTCTAGGTAGGAAAGTGAAGACTTTTTTTGAAAGATTTGATTTTTTAAAGTTCATTAAGAAGCATATAATCATTACATTACTCTATTTTTTCAAAGAGTGAGCACACACACTATTGGATTGTTTTCAAAGTGCTACACGAGTGTAAGGGTATATCCTACTCGTTCTATTCCACACCAAAGGATTGTTTTCTCATGGATTGTGTGGTACTTGATTATTTTAGTACCATACCAAGGACGTAGCTACTCTTGTTGAGTAGTGGACTTTTTAAATCTTGTGTTCCTATGGTTTTGTATGTTCAACAGGGATGAAACTCTTTAACAGGAGGCAAAGGTTGTTTCAAAAAGAAGGAAACATAAAAAAGAAAAGATATCACTAATTCACCCCTCCCCCTCTTAGTGATACTTGGATCCTGACTTGGAACTTCAATTGGTATCAGAGGGAGGTTCCCATAATTTATTCTTTGTTGAAGTGGTTGAATAGAAGTTGTCATGGAGAATCTAAATTGCGTGAACAGTAAGGGGATTCCTATTTTTTATGGAAATAATTATCACATCTGTAAGGCTAGAATGATGCCTTATCTTATGTCTCTTGGATATGAAGTTCTTGAAACTACAACAGATGGATTTCCTGCTATCCATGACAAGGTTCCTCTTACTCATGTCGATAAGTAGAATCTTGAGAATGATGGAAGAGCAAAAAATGTGTTCCTCACATCTCTTTTTGAGAGTAAATTTTTAAGAGTGAAAGGTGTTGCTATAGCCAAAGGAATCTGGGGAAAACTGAAGAACAACTATGAAGGAAATAAAAAAGTGAAGAAGGCTAAACTACAAATCTGAAGACTGAAGTATGAAGACTTGAAATTTGGAGAATTTGAATATTTTGGGGATTTCATTACTAGGATAAATGATATTATCAGTACAATCAGATGTCTTGGTGAAACGTTAGAGGATTCTACATTTGTCAAAAAGATATTTATAATTCATCCTGAAAAGTTTGACGGTAAAGTGTCTTCATTAGATGATAGAGACCCTGAAATATTATATTTGGATGATTTGTATTGCACTCTCATTACTTATGTGTTGATAAGGGAGAAGAATATGAAGGGAAAAACAAAAGCTGATAGAGAAATGTCATTCAAGGCTACAAAGAGAGAGAAGTCAAATAAGACACTTAATGAAGATGATGCTGGTGAATTCAATTCTAACGATGTGGTATGTTAAAATTTTGATGATATTTTATCCTTTTTTTCTAAGAATGTGAAAATAGGTACATGGAAATATAAGGGTAAACTTCCCTTCAAATGTTTTGAGTGTAAATCCACTGATCACTTTGCGGCTAACTACCCACAAAAGAATAAAGAATAAGATAGTGATGATGATAATAGAAGGCCAAGAAGGTTGTGGAAGAAACAAGATGACAAAGATAATTATTTTTCAAAGGGTAAGGATAAAAAGTTCTTCAAATCAAAAAGAAGAAGATTTTTATCTAAATATGAAGATGAAGAAGAAAGTGAAGATGAATCGGAGAAATTATTTTCTGAAAAAACAAGAGAGAATACCTTTATTACTATAGTGAATAATGAAGAGTACGAGAGCAATAGTTCATAAGAAGAAGAAACTCAACTTTTATGTCATCTGAAAGAAGAGTTGAAAGAATTCTTGAGTAAAATCAGAATGCTTGATAATGAAAGCAACAAGATGATAAATGAAAATTCCACATTAAACAATCAAGAAGGTTTTACTGGTGAGAAAATCAAGATGGAAAATGAGATTGATGATCTGAAAAATTCTCTTGAGAATTGAAAAAATCATAATGATCGTCTTGAAGTAAACATGAAGGAAAAAAGAATAAGAGTTGGAAATTTTCTAACAGAAACTTTATAAATATAATGAAATGAATATCAGTTTAAAAAATTCTATATCAGAATTTGGTGAATGTTCTAGTAAGAATGAACCAAACAAGGATCCACAAAAGTTACCTTGAAATGTTGAAATGAATGAAATAACTGGTTCTGATAAGAACAAGTCTAGAAAGACCATGTATGTGGTCAAAGTCATCAATGATGAAAAATCAAAAGTGCATAAAAATCACCAATCTAGAAAGACTTATAATACTTCTTATGCTGTTAAATATGAAATGAGAAAGAGAGTTACAAATGAAAAAATGAAGTTTTATAGTTACTATAGTTCTATTAAGAAGGTTTTTGAGAAGCATGTCTATAAATCTGTTCAGTATAAAAGTTTCAGAGGAAAATATTCTTTCTATGGTTACTGTAGGTATTGTGATGGATTCAGACACATGGAAAATATGTGTTGGTTCGGCCAACTACATTACAACTATTCCACAGGCTTTGAAAGACAAGGATTTAGGGGGATTCAATCCTTCCAAAATATAATGTCTCCAAATAAATTTTAGAAGATATCTGAGAATACTGGTGTGAATGTTGAGAATAGGTTCCAACCATAGGAAACTATTTGTGAAAGATGTGATCGACCTGGACATCTTTCTAAGGGAAGCCTTAGTGTGTTACCAGAGCAACAAAAGATTCTAAATAATTCTCAAAATCTTTAGTTTTTTAACGCTAGTAGGGATAGGTATGATAAGTCCAAAAAGAATGATTGCATGGTTGTCTGTCCAGAACACATTGACCTGGCTAGGAAATTTGATGAATCACAACAGAAAGTGAAGGAAAAGGAATAACAAAAATCTCTTGCTGTCCAAACTACTTTGAAAGCTAAAAAAGGATAACATCTATAGATTCTTGATATTGGGTGTTCTTCTCATATAACAAGAGACTTAAAGTTGCTAAAGAATGTGAAAGACTTCAAAAAAGGAACCATTACATTTGGAAACGAAGAATCTCTGAGAATGAAAGGTGTTGAATCAGCCATCATCGGAAAATAAAAAATGAAATATAAGAAAACATTATATGTTGATGGGTTTAAAAATAATCTTTTGAGTGTTTCATAGCTCTGTGATGAGGGAAATAATGTTATATACAAAAAATATGGGTTTTTTGTGAAATGTGAAAATGATGGAAATATAGTTACAAGAGTCCAACGTACAAAAGGAAACTTGTTTCAAGTTGGTGAAGTAAAAAATTCTTTTTACATGGTCATTGTGGATGAATATCAGTTATGGAATAAAAGTATGGGACATATGTGTTATAGAAACATGTGTAATTTATCAATGTGAGACAGTGTCTGAGATATGCCTGATCTATTAAGAAAAAGAGATTGGTGTTTCTCTGTCTGTGAAAAAGGGAAGATTACAAACTCTTTTAATAAGAGAGTTGAAATTTTTTCAAAACAACCCTTGGAACTTATACATTCTGATATATGTGGACCAATGAGCATGAAATCAACAAATAGATACTAGTACTTTATTACTTTCATTGATGACTTAACTCGCATTACTTGTGTTTTGTACACGAGACATAAGTAAGATGCTCAGAAAATGTTTAAGATTTTCAGGAGGAAAGAAAAAAAGGAATGTGAGTATTCAATGAAGAAGTTGAGAACTAATAATGGTGGTGAGTATAAGAATAACGATTTTAAATATTATCCTGAGAATAATGGAATTCAGTATGAGTTCAGTTCACCATACACACCTTAACAAAATGGGGTTTCTGAAAGGAAGAATCAAAGTTTGGTGGAAATGGGGAGAACTATGTTTCTTGAGCATATTATTTCTCATTATTATTGGAATCAATCCATGAGCACTGCTTTGTATATTCAGAATCAATGTTTCTTTAGACCAAACATAGATATGACTCCGTACGAAATGTTCTATGGAAAAACTCCAAGTCTGAAACACTTAAAAGTTTTTGGAAGTCCACGCATCATAAAGAATAAAGGTGTAAACCTTGGAAAGTGTAAGCAAAGAGGAGACGATGGAATTTCTCTTGGGTATGGTTCAGAAGGAAGAGGATATAGATTTATCAACAAAGAAACAGGAAGAATTATTGATTCTTTAGATGTAAAACTTGTTGAAAATGTTGAGAAAGAAAATCAGTCACATGTTGATGTGGAAGTTGAGTAGGATAGATAAGATTTTGTTAATTATTCTGATAATGCTGCAGACTATGTCAATCCTACTGATGAAGATGAATCCGACTCAGAAATCTCTAGTGATTAGGATGAAGTTTGAACAACTCGTCCTAGGTTGATAAAACAAGTGGAGCCTTAGAATATTATTAGAGATAAATATCAGAGTATTCAAACAATAAGAACAATGAATGTTGTAACACATACTTCTCTTTATTCGAATGTTGAACCAAATTATTTAAATTAAGCATTTGAGCATCTAGAATGGGTGCATGCTATGAATGAAGAGATTGATCAGATAGAGAAGAATGATACTTGGGAACTAGTACCCAAGTCAGACAACAAGAACATTATTGGTACAAAGTGGGTTTTCTGGAACAAGCTGAATGAAGAAGGTAAAGTAATAAGAAACAAAGAAAGATTGGTTTGCAAAGGGTATTCACAAATTGAAGCCATTGATTTTGATGAAACCTTTGCTCTGGTGGGAATATTGGAAAAAATAAGAATCTTACTTGTTATTGCTGCACAACGAGGTTATAAAATCTTTCAAATGGATATGAAATCTATATTCTTGAATGGAGACCTTGATGAGGAACTCTACATTGATCAACCGTGTGGATTTGTTATTAGAAAGGATGAAAGTTATGTGTACAGGTTGAAGAAGGCTTTGTATGGGAAAAAAGTGGCTCTTAGAGCATGGTATTCTAAATTAGATACTTGCTTAAAGAAGATGAACATTAATAAAGAGAGAGTTGACAACAATCTCTAAATCAAGGAATGTATAGAGTTTTCTCTGATTGTTATAGTTTATGTCGATGATATTATATTTTATGGAAATGATGAAAGATCATGTGAAAAATTTGCTGAGGATATTGTGAGGTTATTTGAGATGTCCATGCTGGGAGAAATAAAGTACTTTCTGGGGCTAAAAATTTCACATAAGAGGAATCACATTTTTCTATCTCATGTGGAACCAAGTTGTATAAAGATAGAGAAGGTAAAGAAGTTTATCAGAAAGAGATTCAAAATCTGGTTGGAAGTTTGTTGTATTTGGCTTCCTCAAGACCTGACATCGTCTATGCTGTCACTTTATGTGCAAAATTTCAGAGTGCTCATAAAGAACAACATTTGATTGTTAGAAAAAAGAATTCTTAGATATATTGGAGGCACAAAATTTTTTGAAATCAGGTCTGATGGCTTAATAAATATTGATCTATTTGGGTATTCTGATACTGATTAGGCAGCAAATGATAATGATAGAAGATCCACATGTGGTGGAGTTTTCTTTTTGGGGAAAAGTTTTGTTATTTGGAAAACCAAGATACAAAAATCAGTAAATCTTAGCACAGTTGAAGATGAGTATGTTTATGATTCTAAAGCTATAACTCAACTAATGTGTATGAAGACTCAGCTAGAAGAACTACTTGTTGAAGTAAAGATACCATTGATCTTGGGTTGTGATAATCAGAGTGAAATCAATATTACAAGAAATTTGGTACAAAATTCTCGTTCAAAACACATGGACATAAAGTACCACTTCATCAATGAGTAGATAGAGAAGAATGAATTGAGGCTGGAGTACGTTCCTGCATCTGAATAAGTGGTTGATATATTCACAAAAGCTTTAATGAAGGAACCATTTTCAAAATTAAGGTTGAACATGGGTGTCCAACCTCCTACTCATCATGGTTAAGGTACTTGTTTTTGTCCCCACTCCCATCTTGACTTTGGATAGTGTTTTCAAGGGGGATAATTGTTTCATAAATCAATCCTTATAGATGCATGCATAAAGTGGGAGTTGTGGGTAAGCTGTGAATATAGCATGTATGTGTGTGAACTATTCTAACTATTTATTTGAGTGGTTGTAGGAAACAATGTTGTTTTCTAGGAAAGATGAAGAAGTTATGAATGCTGAATTAAAATATTTAAAGATGTTTTAAAGAAGGCTGAGGAGATACAATCATTAGATTTCATAGTCACTGCTTTTGGACAACATGGTTTTGGATGTCAATAATTCTTGTTTCCTACAACGAGTTATCTCACATAGGCATAGAAATTTTTATAAGTAATCCATTGCTTAAGGTTACAAATTTCAGTGATTTTTGAATCTTGGTTGACAACAAAATCCAAAGGGGAGATTATTGGGACCAAGTTGGACAGATAAAGAAGTAAGAAAAGTTTTTTGTTACAGATTGTTGTATTTTTGTTGTCAAAGAAGGTAAATCAAATCACTTTTTAAAGGACTTAGAAACTACGAATATTCTTTGCTGATTTGAATTTCACAAATATCATATGTTTGGAGAACTTGTGATGCAAGCCTTATAAAGGATATGGAGAGTAAAGAACTATTTTTTTCAAAATAAAGAAAGTGGCGCGCAAGTCAAAAATTGTACGCAAGTGTGGCGCACAAGTGTATTTTGTGCTTAAGTCATATTTATATATCATCCCATCAAAATATGACAAAGGAAATAAAGTGACACGCAAGTTAAAAATTGGCATGCAAGTATATGTGGGGCACAAGTGTACATTGTGTGCAAGTAATATTTCAACATCATCATAACAAATTATGACAAAGGGAAGAAAGGGTTAGGCTAGTGCTGGAATGACGCACAAGTGCTGGAGCAGCGCACAAGTGCTGGAGCGGCACACAAGTGTTGTAGCGGTGTGCAAGTGTATGTTGCATGCAAGTCACCAAAATGCCCATAAATAGATGACTATCCTCCTCATTTATTTAAGGCTCAACACTTAAGAAAAAAATTTGATCTATGATCGTGCAAGTAGTAGAGAGTGGTGCGCAAGCTGATGTGGCGTGCAAGCTGAGGGTTATTTATAAGGCTCACAAGTAGGGTGGTGCACAAACAGAGTGGCGCTCAAGTAGGGAGGTTTCTTCAAGAATTGTGTTGTGTATAAGCCAAAAGTGGCACACAAGTTGTGAGTTGTGCACAATAGTGGTGCACAAGTAGTTAGTGGTGCACAAGCAGGTGGTGCACAAGCTTGGTGGCACGCAAGTAGGGAGGCGCGCAAGCAAGGAGTGTCCTGCAAGTGGCATGCAAACAGGTGGTGTGCAAGCATGGAGTGGCGCACAAGTTGTTTTCACTTGGAGGTTCTTACCAGATTTTGGGTAGGAAAGTGAAGAATTTTTTTGAAACATTTGATTTGTGAAAGTTCATTAAGAAGTACAGAATCATTACTTTACCCTATTTGTGCTAAGAGGGAGCACACACACTATTGGATTGTTTTCAAAGTGCTACATGATTGTAAGGGTATATCCTAGTCGTTGTATTCCACATCAAAGGATTGTTTTCTAGAGGATTGTGTGGTACTGGATTGTTTCTGTACCATACCAAGGATGTAGCTACTTTTGTTGAGTAGTGAACCTTGTAACTCATGTGATCCTATGGTTTTGTGTGTTAAGTAGGGAAGAAACTCTTTAATAGGAGGCAAAGGTTTTTTCAAAAATAAGGAAAATTAAAAAGAAAAAGAAAGAACTGGTTCACCCCCTCCCCCTCTCAGTGATACTTGGATCCTGACTGGGAACTTCAACTACCACTGTTGTGCTGTATGAATACAAACGCCACTTGGGCAAGAGTTGGGCCTAACCTGACTATGTTTTTATCAACTATTTATTGAATCCAGTATTTAAACACATATCAATTCTTAAGGTTGTACCCCAGGATCTGGTGATAGGGGCAGTAATTAGGGAGGTTAGTGAGATCCACATATTCGGGAGTCCTACATTCCTACAACCAAAGGATTCCCTATACTAAGGCACTTTGGAAATACCTAGGGACATGAGCCTCATTGAATTAGTAGGTTTTATTCCTTTTATTCGATAAAGGGTATCTAAGATCCTGGCCCTAAAAAGTGACATGAGGGGACTGTCAATTAGGTGGAATCTAGTTATCTCACCTAGGTGGTGGCAGATCGTTATTCAATGGCACCTGCCGATTCTGGGGTGGGGGATGCTAGTCCAGAGGCTGTGCCTAAAGTGGTGTGCCTCTACGAGGCTTTGATGGTGGCTCCACTGGTAATAAATCCAGCTACCAAGGGGCCTCAATTTAGGCTATGGTGGCGGGCTCAGCCTTAGCGGCCCTTCTCTTGGAAACTATAGGAGGTAATGGGCATGCCTGTATGGCATACTTTAAGGATTCCTCCAGACACTGGACCTTATCAAATAAATCTTGGAATACCCTAGGGTAATTTTGGGTGATGAGATAGGGGACTAGTTCAGTTATGAAATTCCCCACACACATTTTCAGTAGTAGTTCTTGAGTGAGGGACATATCCAAATAGTAAGTGAGGCCTTTCCACCAAGAAAAAAATTTCACAACATGCTCGCCATGCCTCTACCTACAATTGAAGATGTCTAAAATACTAATATTTTGGGTGGTAGAGATTAAATAGTAAACAAACTACATATGAAGATCCTCCCAGCTAGATACTTACCCAATGGGTAGCTGGTTTTACCAGACAAATGCAAGTCCTTCCAATGTTTATACGAAACAATGGATTTTGGTGGCCACATGTTATACTGGAGTTCCGATAATGGGTACACACATTTAAATGATGTTGGTCAAATGCTGCATAGGATCTCCCATCCAATTAATTGGGGAATGGTATAGTTTCTAAAACTAGGTGTGCCAGAATGTCATCCACCCCTGCCAGATATGTCTTTCCATCATGCAGAATTGCCACTGTCGAGTTTTCAAAGCCTTAAGGAGGGAAATAAGAGCTACAATGGGATCTTCTGGGTGAGGATACATGTATTGGAGAGGGTCTCTAACCACCATTGCATTGGCATGTTCTTCAACATGATAAGTAGACTCCACAGCTCATGGAGAACGTGGTGGGATCACCTGTGGGACTGCTGGGGGAACGACCTGTGGAGAGGTTGGGGGAACATGATTTAGGTCCTGAAGATTATCGTACTGCTCATATGGATTTGGTGATACATACCGTTCCCTCTTTTTATAATATTTGGATTCTACCCTATATATGTTGGAAGGATAGTTAGGGTCACCCAGAGTCAACTCGCCAATGGGGTAGTTGTACCTGCTGCTATCACCCCTATCAAGGATCACCAGAGTCTGGTTGCCACTCCATAGCATGTTTAGCATGGAGGTCATCAACAATCTTCTTATGTTCCATGAGTTGTTGACGCAACAGGGACTTTTTGGGATCATCCTCTATTTTCATCACTGATCCAGATGTGTTAGAGGGTTTGACAGCCCCATGACACTCTTTACCATTATCGGGATTCTGACTGAGGGATAATGACTCAGTATGTACGTGAAGACCCAGTAAATTTCATTACAGGTGAGTAATACTTCCCAATGGATCCAATAAGTGTGGAACTCTCTCAGTGGGTAAGTTCTCATCAAGAATCTCTAGAACGTTCTCTCTCTTTGAAAGGTCATCCATGTTAACTATGACTCTTCTTGAAGGAAAATCTTTAATTTCACCTTGCATGTCACATTGGAACTAAATAGAAATGAAATTAAGGGTAGCGTACTACCCCCATCCATGGACCTGATCAATGGGGAAGCCTCATTTATAATCCTATAGAGCACATTAAATCTCTGGATGCACTGCTGGTGGAGGTTCTGTTGGTGACTAGGCGAATCATGATGTTGGTCCATAGTGAGCGCATCCAAATCAACCATGCGAAATTGCTGGAAAATTTCATCAATGTGTGACTAAATCTTGGGGTAATCCACTTGTCGATAATGGAGAAGGAAGTGTGTCTCCTAGAGGGTTTAGACAAAACACCTGACTTCCTCTTAGGTAGGCAATTTCGGCGCACTGAAGTTTGTAGTTGCAACTGTCCAGAATAGCTTCGAGAAATGTTCTTCCATAAGGATTTCCCATAGGCTCCTCATCTCAGACTCGGGGTCCAGCCCTTAGTTCCCCCATTCATCAAATAGGGGTGGTTGTGGGATAAGTATAGACACTGAATCAGACTATTAAGAGGGTAGTCTGGCCTGTGGAGAATAAGGAAAATGGGTTGACAAGTCACTGATTCTTGGGCTATCTTACAAAGAATGGAATGACTGAGCCAACACGTATCAGTAAGACAGATGGTCAACCACAGTTTTTGGTGTAGGGGATGTGGTAGCTAATGGTATCTTAAGATGTTGTTCATCCTCTATCAGTCCCTATAATAACTCTCTATGATCTCTGGTTGAGGTAAAGAATGACCCTGTTGACGATAAGGAGGATTTCATGTCCATGCCCTAGAAAGAGGTCAAATATTCCTCCACCTAGATGTATCTTCGATGGGAGGTGGGAATATGATTGACCTCAAATTATGGAAACATGAGTCTTATACACCATTTTCCTTCCCCATCCCTTGAAATATATGATAGTGGTAGGGATCCATTTATGAATCACATTTCACCTTAGAATCTGAGAAGTAGACGGGCTTAATCGCAGTCTGAAACATCTAAGTATTCTGTTCATGGCGACGAATACCCACCCTCCTTCCTCGGGAAGGCTTTTAGGATAGGGTAACTTTTTGGCATGAGGGGGACCTTGGGCCGAAGTGGTGTTGGGATGGAGATACTTCCACCTGGGTGAGCAATGGTGCGAGGAGCAACTAGAAAAATGTCAAAAAGAACCCGGGGAGGACATCCATGTATGATGGATAACATACAAAGGGAATCTATGCAGGAAATTGTGGAATGAGAAGGACCTCCACTGGAACTAGTAATAGAACAAGCAATACCACCATGTATGTTTCCCTCAGTAGTGATGGCACGAGGGTGGCCTTCATAATGGTCAAACTGAACACGGGGAAGATCTCTATTGTGGGTGACAATGAAGTGAGTTATAACTCCACTTCTCTGATTACCGGGATGAAGAGGACCTACTTCAGTTTCTATAAGAACATGGAATAGGACCCCCATGGTAATGGTTGACCCGATGAGGAGGATCTTCCCATTGGCGACCTGTAATAGTTGGAATGTCTCCCTACCTAGGATTACAGGTGAGAGGAAAGCCTCCATGCTGGATGTCAGTGTGGCATAGAAGACCTTCTCTTGAACTAATTGTGGCATTAAGAGGACCTCTATGCCAATCATGGGAGTAGGGAGGACCTACAGTCTCCTTGGTGTTGTCACATGGAGGACCTCTTTACTGGATGCTATCTCCACGGGTTAGCCCGCATAGGATACCTTCTGTGTCGGTGACCAAGAGAGTCGTCCCAACCAGACTGTGGGGTGATTGGGGCCTCTATTTGAGCCGAGCATATATGTTTTCCTCCTAATTATTAACTGGGTATTTTCAGTATACATCAGAGGTGGAACATTCCATGGTAGTCATTGATGATGACACCCCTTGGTGGGAATCCTCTTCATGCTTGAGCCCTATGTTGGTGTCGAGTTAACCGGGCTGGGGCCAATGGTGCGGGTGAAAAACTAACCTGCTCCTTAGCCTGTGGGGACTTATAGTTGCACTGAAATGGCATGTTAGGATCCCTTCTTTGCAGCAACTATGATAGAATTACCGTTTGGTTGGCCTGGACATCCCTCACCTCATTGGTTTATGGGAGGGAGTCGTTAAAGCGTTTCTGGGATCGGCTCCTGAAATGGTTGTAGGTTGGAGTGGTGAGAAATGAATCCCTATAAGACCCTTGGGGAGGTGACAACAATATTGTGTGGAATTATCTATGTACTTCCAGTCCATATCTCAGGTTGGGATGATCCACTCTTCCTTGTAATGTCGAACGAGGTCATTAATTACCCTCCTCTAAATGAGTTCAGATGGGGAGATGGGGCGTGGACGCCTAAAAATTGTGGATTCTGAGACCATTATAGAAAAAGTGGAGCTACCTAGGATTTTTGTGTTAGTGTTTCACAGGCCCCTACATCAATAGATGGGTGGTGATCGATTTCCAATCATAGAATCATGGGTCCTACAATGTAGGGAGATTCAACCATTAGTGTTGAATGAAGGAAAGCGATGACTAGTTCCCCAGCGCCTTTCCAGTCTCCATAATTGGTAAGAAGGTTCGAAACTGACAACATCCTAGACTGGGATTTTAAATGTTCAATTGCCTTAATCTCTAGTGAGTTTCAAATCATGCTTGCTATTTTCTTGGCGGGACCTGGCACCAGATAATTGGATCTGGTGACATTCTTATCCACTGATGTCTCCAATTATTCTAATCTCAACATTGAGGAGATGAATTTCATGTTGGGTTCACCATTTCAGTTTTTAATGCTTTACCTGGGGGCGTGTATCTATCTTTTGAAGACATGATGCGTTTTTTCCCGCATTCATTCTTTCCAATGGCGGGTATCATCTATCACTTATTCAGTGATGTTTTCTCCTTGATTGAAAAGGGATGATTGGATGTTGGTTCCTCCTCATAACTTTTCACCTAATACAGGTCTCCCTTAAAAATTAAGACATTGTTTGTGAAACACATCCTAGTGTAATATTTTCGTGGAATCTGGTTAATTACACAATTTCTTCCAGGACATTCCAAGGGGTCATGTCATGGAAGCAACCTTCTGTCGGGAGAGTAGTCGCATTTTACATAGCTAGCATGTTTGGACACTGAAACACTGGTGCGTCTGGGTTTTTCCCCCTTATGACAGGGATTCTCGAGGGAACGAAATCTCAAGGAATCCCATGTCAAGTGTGGGGACTTATATTCCATAGAAATTTCTCTAAGTTTTTCCTCATCTTCCCATGTTTAACATAGGGTATGTCATGAGTTTAATGTCTAGCGGAGAGGGATCATACTGATCAGAATACAGATAAGAGTGGATTAGATGGGTGCAGTCCCAAGAGGGAGAGATTGAGAATCCTACTATATGAGAGGATTAATATGTCCAAAAAAATGGATCTAAGGATGCTTGGGTCCCTATAAAGAGGACACCAAGGTTTACCATTGGATGGGATGAAACCTCAAGGTTGTTTATAATGTACCATGTCCTGAGTGATAGGGATAAAAATATTCATAGTTTGAATTGGTGATGAATTGGAGTGTGCATAGAAGACAGAAAACGAAATACACACTATGGATTATATGTGGTTTGCAGCCCGAGTATTACTAGGAGTAGTGAGGAGGTGGATTCCATGATCTCACTAGGATGTGGTGGCCCGAGTAAAATCAATAAGGATAATGAATGGTTGGGTGAAGTCAACGAGGAATGAGATGGAACCATCGTGAATGTGATGGTAGTGTTGTTTTTGAGACTCAGTAAGGATTCCTATGTATCCCCAAGGTAGGGAATCAAAGCCCATGTAGTTCGTTGGGGTAGTGGGACACCTGAGGAGGAGGCTTGTGAGGATGGATACATGGATGAGACCTAGAGGAAGTATAACCTCTTGGTTGGTACATGACCTTACTGAAATAAAGAGGCTACAAGGAGAGACACAAATGAGACATGGGTGATGGGGTTGAACTTCAGGGTTACTTCCTACATATCCCTATGTTAGGGAATCAAAGGAAATGTAGTTCAGGATGGGGGATGGAGTCGAGGTGTGCACAGAGGATATCGATCCGATGACCGGATGGGGCTTATGCAAGGTTAGCTATCCGGGAGTGGGTCTGACACCACGGGGACAGACAAGATATATGGTTCCCAACAAAGGGGACTATAGATACTTACCACTAGTTAAGGAAATACAATATCTTACCACAGGTAGGGGACTAAAATGGCTTACCATTGGTTGGGGACTACAATGACTTAGCATTGGTCAGGGACTACAATGGTTTATCGCTAGATTGGGTATACAAAATCTTACCGCTGGGTGGGGTTGAATGCTAGGGAGTCTTCCTATGTACCCTACCTAGGAGACAAGGACCAAATCCTAGGTATTTTGGAAGCATACAATTTAATGTCATGTAGGACGGAAAGGGAATATAGTTTAACGTCCTGCAGAACAAGAGTGAAACAATGTGAATTGGTAGAGACCGATGGGTGCTGATCTTGAATATCCGGGAGTCCTCCTACGTTCTTTTATTGGAAGGGGAAAGTATTAATTTCTACATAGTTCATAAGGAGGATATATTTTAGAATTGTGTGGGACAAAGGTGAACCGATGTGGAGGGGTAAAAACAAGTAAGTGTTGGTCTTGAACCTCAGGTATACTTCTTACGTGTCTTGTTTGGAAAGTGAAATGATCAAAGTACAAGTAGTTCGAAATGGGTTCTTGGGGATTACACGCTAAGGAATCACAGAGAGGATTTCATGGTAGATGCCTAGACTAAGACCGTGTGAGTCATGCTCAGTGTGAGAAACAAGAGGTAGCAAAGACCGGATGATCACATCACGAAAGGTGATACCATGAGGAATAAAATAGTCCTTACATGTGTTTAGAGGCAAAAATAGGATAGAGTTTCTTATGATTGATTAGTGAACCAGGGAGATAGAGATTAGGACTTACTTAAGGATGGAGTCCTGATGGAGAAAAAGACCATAGGGAGTGGGATGGGGAGATGAAGGTCCTTGTGCCCATCACTCCAATAGTATTTGGCATAGAAGAAGAGAGGATGAGTAGGGATGATACCTCCCGTAATAATGGCTAGGGGCTTATAAAAATATGGATGTTGTTCCCCGTAGACAAATGTGAGTCTACAAAAGAGGATATTAATCCATGTAAGGAATGATCTAACTCGTGTGGAGACCAGTTGTCATGGGAAATGTAAGATACTAAGCACCTCATGTATATTGCATGGGGTGAGGTCATAGTTCAATATAATTTGATGAGGAAGATGGTGCTCGTAAG
Organism: Viscum album; assembly: GCA_963277665.1. Taxonomy (NCBI): domain Eukaryota; kingdom Viridiplantae; phylum Streptophyta; class Magnoliopsida; order Santalales; family Viscaceae; genus Viscum; species Viscum album. The sequence goes on from OY728156.1 coordinate 412,496,221, forward strand.
TTTAATGTCCTATAGCTCAGATGATGCTGGTTCACTACACACCCCTAGGATATATATAACTAATACCACCCACCCTTGGGGAAGGTAAGGCATCAGCAATTCTATGGAGATGCAGTGTTATCAAGTGACCTATTGAGGGGATACAATTAACATGGCTATGCAAAGAATCAAAATCTGTTAGCTTTCCTAGGTGAAGAAGCATGATTCTACAAAATGCAACATCAAGAAACGCCCAACAGACCTTCAAATCACTTCACACAAAAATGGAGTTTCGTGCTGGAGAAGGATTTGTAAAACAAATGGGTTTACAGGAAAATACTTTGTGAATTTCTGGTGCTCCATGTAGTGGAGGGACATTATTATGGGGTATGCTTTGAGAAGTAGAGAGTCCTAGCATAGTAATATGGTATAGACACATATGAAGGGTGCATTAAAAAGTATAAAGGCTTTTGCAGAGTAGAACTTTGCGAATCATGGGTTCCATGTAAATCATAGCACAACAAAGCAATGTACTTAGAAAAGCTTAGTGACCCTGCCTTAGCATGTGGTTCACATGTACATGAAAGGTACTTCACGAAGCATGAGTGCTCTGTGAAGGCCTCAGTCTACTTAGGGATCTCCTTCCTTCGTGATGTCCCTTGGACTCCGCGAAGGGCATCCCTTCTTGATGAAGGGTTGTATTTGAGCTAAGGAAATGGTACTTCACAATGCTCAAGTACCTTGAAGAGATAATTATTATCAATATTCCGAAGAGTAGAGGTTGTTTCCTGTTTTGAGAGGTGACAAAGAAAAGTTCAGGGTATCCTTCTGGGAATCCAGGTATTTATCAGCGAGGGGTGGCGTAGAGCTCTGACAGATCTTTGAGAAGCCACATAGTGCTATGTGATGGGTTGTGGATTGCGTCAAGTTTACCATAACCACAGAGTCAACTATCATCACCTCCTCTGTGTAGAGGTAGACTGAATGATCTTTGCGGCCCACGCAGAGGCTTTCGTCAATTTCTATGGTATCAAAAAAGTGATCTAGTTCTCTCTGTGGTACGGAGTGACTAGTCAATTGTGTCGTAACCACGGATTGTCCCACCTCTTTTACTCTACAGCGACCATAGTGGGGCATTCTGCTTCACACTGGATACGGTACTGTGGGGCTCTACGAAGGTCACATTACTCAAGGACTCCACAAAGGAGCTTCACGAGGCCGCCCCATTTGGAACTGATTTCCTCTTTCTATCCTTTTTCTCTGAACATATTTTGGCGCCAAGAAATTACAAAGTTAAAAATAGATAATTTGATAAAAAAATTAAAATTTTTATCAAATATTCTAGACTAATATTGAAAACTAAAATTCACAAGGATTTGATGACATTATCTTCCATGATAAATTGAACATTTATCTCCAAATAATGTAAATCATCCTTAATGCATCATTCATAAATTTCATGCACTAATCATATAATCTCATGATATGATAACCATTTCCATAAATTACATAATTAACCATATATTCAACATAAAATGACATAATATTCTTTAATATAATTAATTCTTCATTTCTCAAATAAAATACCATAGTATTACATTTTCCTAAATCTTAGGAAGATCCCCAAAATTATTGAGATCTCATTTTAAAATGGAATTTAGAACCAAAATTTTTTCTAATCCCTTGATTATGAATAACATAGAACATATGTCACTTAAATGAAAATAAATTTTATCCATATGTTAATTTAAATAAAATAAATCCATTGCATACTAACAGGGACATCACATTGGTCAATTGGTCACCGATGAACCCATGTCAACCTTCAGTTGGGTTTTCAAGCCACACATCATTTCATGATATGAAGGGTTGTAGTTCGGCCTAAGGTTCATCATTTTACCAATAGTAATATATTAAAAATCATATTAGTTTCTGAGATTAATTATGAACTTCTTAAATAATTACCTTAATAAGTTTAAAATTTAACAAAGTTTTTACCTCAAAGGTTGTCCCATAGATTTCATATTATATCCTGTAATATGCAATAACCCATAATTACCTCAACATCAAAGATCATATGACCCTAATGGTTATCCATAAAATTTAAATTATTTCCATTAAATTAATAGATAATTATTCCTCAAATAACTGTTAACATGATAAACTTATGGATTATATATACCACAAACATCTACCAGAACTTAATAAACTCCTCTGAAAAATTATCACCTTTTTACTAACAAAATATGAAAGGTAAAATGTTCCATATAACACATTTTTCATAATTTTTTTCGAACCTAGAATTCAATATTAATTAGTAGTTTTATGAATCTATTGATATTTAGATTATATCATAATATTGTTAATAAGAACATCCATTACTCCACATTCTTCTTAAATAATTAACCATTCATTGTTGTCTTATTCATTAATAATTAATTTATATAAATCAACATTATAAAATATGTCCTTATGATTTTAAAATATCAACCTAAAAAGTTTCGTAATTTTATAATAAGAAAATAATTCATTCCTTAAATCTAGACATTCTTTGATTACTTTATATAATTTGTACCAACTTTATCATCTATAATGAATTATATATCTCCAAAAAAGAGATTGTAATGTTCATTACGGTTTTCCCTTTTCAAATGAGATAGATAAATTTCTATTTTTAAATTAGATAAATGGGGATCTGCGATCCATATAAATATTGTAGAAATGAAAATGTGTTAGATAGATCAAATAGTTTATTTTATGTATTTTGATTTTCAAAAATATTTAAAAATTATTTAAACAATATCATTCCTTGATAGTGATGATTAAATCTTTCTCTAGGTAAAATGATGTAATGTGAGGACCTTCATAAGGACCCAATCATAAAAATTACATATTCTAGTGACGTTAGACTAGAATTATCATTATTTATTCTCTAATGTTCTTTTAGGTTTGGAGTTTTAGAGAATATGAAAATTGTTTAAATAGTAATCCCATACATTAAATTTCCACAATTATATACTCATAAAAACATTTCCCTCCAATAAAATCCATTTTAAATAAAAAAAGATTTATTTTCTAGAAAAATTGTCACAATTTTCTTCTTGATCTCATTTTTATCCCCATTAATCCATACCACATAGTGAAAAACATTTAAAACATTGGATTCCTTGAAAGATATCTAAAATTACCATAAAATAAAAAAAATCATTAGTTGAGTGAAATAATTGAAATTCCATGAAAACCAATTTCTTAAAACATACATTTTTACCATGAAAATGGAATAATATTTTTTAAAATAATCAATATCATTCAATTTTGAAAATCTTGAATTTTTCACAAAAAGGCATTGGAAAAAATATATAACTTTTTTAAATAACATAGGAAATTTTTTTCATACCACTCTTACAAATAGAGTAACCAATATGGTAAAATTACACCTCTACAGGACCCAATGCAATGTATCATATAAAGTAACCACCCATAATTGGTTTATCACAGAACATGTTGTCATTAGTTAATAATGTAACCTCCCATCCTTGGTTTTTCATTGAACCAGACATAATTGGTTTATAACTGAACAACCCACCATTGTAATCAATTCCCGAAAGCCTTATCATAACCATAAAACACGTAATCTTGCATCATAAAAACACAACTTCCTGATAATAACCATTCTATTTTGAAATCACTTCTTAAAATCTAAAACAGTTCAAATATTAAAGAAAATAATATCTTAGAAAACATTGAAAATATATAAATGTTCATAAAATAATTAATTCATCTTGAAATCAATAAAATATAGTCATTCCGGATATGTTAAAAAACATCCCTTCAATATTTTTATTGTAAAAGTAACAAATTAATGCATTTAAAAAACCAAAAGAAAGGATACATTTCAAACAATTTTTGTGAAAGTAAAACATTGTTAAAATGAAATTAAAATTCATAGTATAATAATAAAAACATTAATTATTTCTTTTTAGGAAATATGGATATGACTATAAATGGGTGTTTAAAGGGGATCGTTAAAATATAATTTTTTAAAAAAATCTTTTACCTTGAGTTTGACACGTCATGTCTATTTATTATATTCAAGAATAAAAAATATATGTTAATTATTTACTCTATTAAGAAATATTATCGAGTTTATTATTCATTATTTGACATATTACCATTAGTAATAATTACATAATAATATATTTTCATGTTGGATATTTTGAGGATATTTTTTTCAAAAGAAAAAAATGGATTATGTTGGTTGACTATGGTCAAAGTGGTTCTTATTTATTCATATATAGTATAATAATCATGAAATAAAAATCATTATTATACATCAATTATACTTTTAAATCCATCCATTAAATATTTTTATGACAAATTAATTACATTACAATATGTGAGATGGTAGGTCGTACGTGCGTGTTAGTAAAGCATTATTTTTACAAAATTCACAATAAAAAATAATTTAAGAATTATTTTATATTTAAAAAATTATAAAAATTTAATAAACATCAATTTATTTATTTAAATATACTTAAATATATCATTAATGTTATGTGGGTCTAAAAAATGAATCACATTAGTTCATGGAGGTGGTAGTCCACACGTATGCATGAGAAATGTTATCAGTTATATATATATTGAAAGATACGAACATAAATGAAATAATAATTTTTAACAATGAAAAATATGTCATGATAATAATATATTAAAATTAAATATATCATTATAAAAATTCATTAGATATGATTATGGAGAATGAATTACATCCGTTTGGGAGGTTGTATTTTGTTGTGCACCCAAACGAAGAATTCTTTTCCAATTTGATATAAGTGGATATTTATATAGGTAATAGAACAAACATAATAACATATTATTATATTTATTAATCATTATTTACTATTATATCATGGTTTAATAAAACTTTATGGATGTGGAATAGGAAACAACACTAAAATATGCAGATAAGAATTATATGTCTTCTTTGGAAAACATCATTTTCATAACACATTAATTAGTCAATGATTGTTATTATTCTTAATAAAATGACTGTAGGATCAGGGGATGTTTTTCTAGTAATGGATTTCAGTCGGTTTTTTCAGAACCAATAGGGTTTAAAACTGTAAATAACACAGATGAATTGGTTCCTTTTATATGAGAGGTGAGGGTCACTCTTATCAATTCTCCAAATATTAAATTAATAAAAATTTCTATTTCATAATTAATTTCTCAAAATTTATTTATTTAAAATTTAAGATAATTATGGGTCAAAATAACCACTTAAAATAAATATTATACAAGTTTGATATATATTTATTCCCTGATCATTTGGTTTTAACCACTATTTAACCCTATTAACTAATAGAGTGACAACATGGATTGTTACTCTTTGATGGTAAATATAGTTAAAATAAAATTAATAAAACAAAAAAATGGATCATTTATGACATTTTAATAATTTTTATAATCACTCAGACTAATTTTATATCTTTCATAGTTCAATATCATTTAATAAAATATTATTAACTATATAATTTCCATAATGTAAATTTTAAGATATTTTAATTAATTAGACTTTATTTATATCAAGATAAAACTTATAATTAGAAAATATTATTTTATAATATCCCTAACATATCATGTAATTATAAAAAATTTAGGTATTAAATTAATTAACTCTAATTTTATTACTTTTAATATTTTTAATATCACTTATTTTAATTTTTCTTTAATTGAATAATTATTGCCTCCGTGTTATGCAAGCATTAATGTAATTATTTCTAAACTAAATTTTCAAAAATTAATTGGCAAGATGAATATAAAAATTTATCTATAAAAATTATAATTATACACTACATTATACTCCATATAACACCATATTAATAATATTACACAAATTAAAAACAAGACTCATTGTTTGGCATTTTATTAAATAAATTACTATTATAGATATAATATCATCCATGTGGCCTAAAATCTAATAAATTAGACCCTTGGATTATTATGGTCTATATAAACTCATAAAATAAGATTTATTAATTTTTTTGTGTCATTTAATGGTACATATCATTTTATTTGAAACCTAAATTTGGTGATTTTCCCATTACATTGGTAATAAAATTACTATGTTTACTATTAGTTTTAACAAAAATAAAAACATAAATATTATATATATTTTTATTCATTGATTATGAATATTGAATAGATATTTTAAAAAATAAATCCATAAATGTTTTAGAATTTAAATTATAATTAAACCAACAAAAGGACATGAAAAATAGTTTTTCATAAAAATACCCTTTTAAAATATAAAATATTTTTATACAAAATTAATGTATAATATTTTTTTAAAACCAATAATTGATTATTGAAAATAAAAATTAACTTAATAAAATTTCTATATATTCCAAATCATATTTTAACCTTTTAAATATATTAAAGAAAATACATTTTTTTATAAAACTCAATATTTTTAATTATTTCTTAAAAAATAAATATTTTTATAATATTATAAAAATTCATGGTAAGATAATTTGGACATAATTAATTTAAAAATAATATTCATTTTGTAAAATTAGATATCTATAATTTTAAAATTATAATTTAAAATAAAATATTTAAATAATTAATTTTTATAAAACCATTTATTTTATTATTTTTAGAATTAATTATAACATTTATAATGAATATTACAAGATAATTTATAAATACAAATAAATATAAAATTAATTACTTTATAATTACATTGTTTTTTACATAACATGTCACCCTTTGTTAAAATTTTCCTTGGAATTTTTAATTCGGGCTCGGTAACTAGGTTTTGACTTTTCAAAATGCCTTTATCATCTTAAAACTGATTAATAATACTACTACATGGTAATAAAGATATTACAAGTATGAAGATCATAGGGAGTAACTCATAGTTGGTTTCTAATTATGAGGAAATAATTGGGATTTTAAAATATGGATATGGACGAAAAAACTTAATCCCAAGGACATGTGCAGAGTTATAGATAACATGTTCATGAGAAATTTAACCATGAGAATATAATAAATATGTGATGGGTTAAAATTTCATTGATTTCATGATGAAAAATATAAATGCGAAAAAAATCAAAAGGATTTTCCTAAATATGAGGAATTTTATTTATACCTAGACTAATACCATATGGAAATGTACTTAAATGAAAAGTATATTTTCAAAAATTAATAAATCGCCATCAAAAATCAACTTTTGATCCAAATGATGAGTATTAAAGATGATTTTTTCATACCTAAATCACATGAAAAAAATAATGTTGATAAAAAAACAAAAAAAATCAATTTATTACTCTTGTCATTTGGATGTAACTAATACCCAAATTATTAGAATAAGAATAGATAATTCCATGAATAAACACACATTGAAATGATTGAAAACTAATTTTAATCTCTAAAATTCAATAATAACACCCAAAACATAATTTAGATTATTCAATAAAACACTATACAAAAAAATCATCAAAAAATATTGATTAATTTTGAAACTTCAGAATCAGAAAGATTAGTTCATAGAGACTTATAGGACTAATTATAGAATTTATCATCAAAAAATATCAATAAACCCCAATGTCTAATAACAAAATATTAATTTCCTAAATCACAGAATCTCTATGATATACTATTCCATTCCTTAAATATCCTTAATTATTATGAATCTATAATAAAATCATATATTCATTCAAAAGATAATTAACCCTTTACTCATCAAACATAGTCTCAATGTATTATGTTCAAATTCTTTTTGTAATTATCCCAAAATATATAGTCATATTTTTCCAAAATAATCTAAATCACAAAATCATAAAATAAATATTCAACAAACTGTATGTTCCAAAAATGTAACAGTGAAAAATTACCTCAAAATCATAGATCATATAAACTATAAAGCCTACCGAGAACATTAAAATTATTTCCACCAAATACAATCAAATTTTTTCCCAATTAATCTTTTTTATGTCAAAAACTTAATGGTTACATGTACCACAATAAACTATCAAAACTCAATGAATTCCTACAAAAAAATAATTCTTTTTCACTAGTCATATAATATCAAGATATGATAACCATTTCCATAAATTACATAACTAACCATATATTCAACATAAAATTACATAATATTTCATAATATAATTCATCCTTAATTTCTAAAATAAAATACCATAGTATTACATTTACATAAATCCTATAAAGATCCCCAAAATTATAGCGATCTCGTCTTAAAATGGAATTTATCACCAAATAAAATTTTGATCCCTCGATTCTATATAACATAGAATATATGTCACTTAAATGAAAATAAATTTAATCCATATGTTAATTTAAATAAAAAAACCATGTCATACTAACAAGGACATCACATAGTTCAATTGGTCACCAATAAACCCATGCCATCCTTCAGTTATTTGTTCACGCCTCAAAATATTTCTATATATGAAGGGTTATTGGTCAGCCTATGGTTCATCATTTTACCAATACTAATATATTAAAATTCATATTAGTTTCTCAGATTAATTATGAACACCCTAAATAATTACCTTAATAAGTTTAAAATTTGACAATGTTTTTACCTCAAAAGTTATCCAATAGATTTTATATTACATCTTGAAATGTGTAATAACCCATAATTACCTCATCCTCAAATATTATTCAACCCTTAAGGTTATCCATACAATTTAAATTGTTTCCATTAAATGAATAGATAATTATTCCTCCAATAACTTTCTACATGATAAACTTATGGGTTACATATACCACAAACATCTACCAGAACATAATAAACATCTCTAAAAAATTATCACATTCTCAATACACAACATTTCGAAGGTAAAATGTTCCATATAACACATATTTCATAAATTTTTGAGAACCTAGTATTGAATATTAATTTGTTTTTTTATGAATCTATTAATAATTAAAATATATCATAATATTGGTAATAAACACATCTATCACTCCACTTTATTTTTAAAAAATTGATCATTCATTGTTGTCTTAGTCATAAGTAATTAATTTATATAAATCAACGATATAAAATATGTCCATATGATTTTCCAATATCAACCCAAAATTTTTTATGATTATAGTATAAGAAAATAATGTATACCTTAAATCTAGACATTCTTTCATTACATTATATTATTTTTATCTCCTTTATCATCTATCATGAGTTCAATATCTCTAAAAAAAGATATTGTAATGTTCATTATGGTTTTACCTTTTTGAAGGATATAGATAAATTTATATTTTTAAATTAGATAAATGACGATATATGATCCATATAAATATTGTAGAAATGAAAATTTGTTAGATAGATCAAGTGGGTTATTTTATGTATTTTGTTATTCAAAAATATTTCAAAATCATTTAAATAATAATGTTTCATCATAGTGATTATTAAATCATATTCTAGATAAAATGATGTAATGTGAGGAACGTCATAAGGACCCAAACATAAAAATTACAAATACTAGTGACGTTAGACTTGAATTATCTTTATTTATTCCCCAATTTTATTTTAGGTTTAGAGTTTTAGAGAATATAGAAAATGTTTACATATTAATCCCATACATTAAAAGTCCACAATTATATACTCATTATCAATTTTCCCTCCAATAAAATCCATTTGAAATAAAAAAAGACTCTTTTCACGAAAAATGGTCACAATTTTCTTCTTGACCTTATTCTTATCACCATTAATCCTTAACAAATAGTGAAAAACATTTCAAACATGGTATTACATGAAATATATCTAAAATAAACATAAAATATATAAAACCACTAGTCGAGTTAAATAATTAAAATTCCACAAAAACCAATTTCTAAATAATACCTTTTCCATTATTGAGTGAATAGTAAGTGTACCTTGTATGACTTAATTTTCTTAATCCACATCCACTTTAGAGATGGCATAAGAAATCCCTTGTTCCTTTGGATTTGGTGGCATCTGATGTTGATTACCCTTGAGGACTCGAAGTTTAGTACACTAGCTTGCATAGTTCCCTTGGTCCCTACATTTGTAGCATTGGACCATGGGTGGTTCTCTTCTTTCCTCCACCACATTCTCCTGCCTTCTCGTGTCTTTTTGACACTATTGTCTTGGTGGCCTTCTCTCCCACACTTGATTCATTTATCCATAACTTTTGGGAAGTTCCCATTATGTTTCTTCCCACATTTTTTATATGTGTATGGTTGAGTTTTCTTTCCACCTTTCTCATTAGATCCTCCGACATGAAAATCTATCTTTTGTTTCTTATCAAAATAGCCATGGGACCATTCTCTAAACTCCATATCCAATTTGAGATCACATTGAACAACTTATTTATAATTCCCAAATTCTCGGATTTCAAGAGCCTTTTTAAGGTGTGGTTTTAATTCACTAAATAATCTATCAATTTTGCTATCATTATTGATAAAAAATCCTAAAGCATACCTTGCAAGCCTTTTGAAATTATCTCCATAGGACATGAAAGATTCTCTATCATTTTTACTTAGCTTTATAAATTCACTCTAGATATTATTATAAAGATTTATTTGGAAATACTTGTTAATAAGAAATTTCTTAATGTCTTTTCACTCCAAATCTTCAATTTTGTCTCTCTTCTTGGTGTCCTTAATCAAATACCACCATTGGTCGACCTCTCTATGGAGATGATAAATGGCTAGAGTAACCTTCTCCATCTCAGAACAGTGAAGAAAAAAAATATATTTTCCATTGAGTGGACACACTGTTCCACAAAAAGTGGATTGAAAGATCAACTAAACTTTGGTGGTCGTTTCCACATAAATCACTTAATAATCAATTTCTCCCTCTTAGGTGAATGAGGACATTTCACATTATATAGGTTATTATTCATAACCTGAAACAATTGAGTAAGTCTTACCAATGAATTTTTGAACTCCACCTCCTAAATCATTTAGTATGTCATTTGGGAAATCACTACATTGTCCCTCACATGGGTTGTTGGCTTGGTTTCTCCTAGTTCTCATAATTTTCTAAAATAGAAACGGTTAGAAGAAAAGACACGTAAACAATTCATGAAAAAATTATTTTTTAATTTTTAAAATTAACACAAAAAATATATCTTATGGGATCCATATTTTTATCAAATCCTCATTTCTACTTACATATAATTAGTCTCATACTAGGGTGTTCACTATGTATCTCTAATCCTAATTCCCAAGTTAACAAAACTGTGACTCTCATTCGAACTATAGAAACCCTACTTTTTTACATTAATTTTACATCATTTTAATGATAAAAAACATAAAAACATTACACCAAGAGGATACAAAGGTTTAGTGTCTTGGGAAAAAATAATAACATACATAACTTTTAAAATATAAAACATAAACATTTATTTAATTTCTTTTTCTCTAGATTCTTATTGGCCCTTGAGTTCTCCTTAGTACACGTAATCACCTGAGGATATACATCAAAAAGGCGTGAGCTAAAATCCTAGTAAAAGGATAGGAACATGAGAAATTATAACATGGGGTGAGCATAATCATTATCATCATCACATAGGTGTATGATCATAAATATGATAGGAAGAATTAATAAAAGGCTTGAATAGTGGAAATGAAAAAAATGAAACCTTATGTATTAGTGGTTAACTACCATGCATAGTTTGAACAAATATAGAATAATGTTCACTCATATTTCACTTTACCTCATGATATTCATCTCATTACCCAATGCATTGGAGTGTTGTATAATTTTTATCACACATGTCACATCATAACATCATTATTGAGCTATATAATTCTCGGCACACCCATCACATCATAACATAAAAATTATCATGCATGCCACATAGAACGTATATCAATATAGATATATATCCCATGTAAAGGAATGGGTTTTATTTTAATAAATCACACATTCATAAAATTTGGGTTCCCAAATTAAATATGGAATAACATACTTGACACAAAAACCATTAACCTTGGGTGAAAGTAAAAGGTGTTTTTTGGAAAGAAGAGTTCTTTTAGAAAACATTGTGTTTGACATAAAATACAATGGAAAAAATTTATATCCTATAAAAGGTAATATAATTATGAAGAAATTATTTTTAATGAATAACCATACTAAAAATGGAGTGAAAGAGGGAAAACCTGAAGAAAGAAAGGTGGGTTCAAGAATTCCCCTTACCTTATGTCTGAACACTTTCTTCAGTTTAATGTCTTTTATAAAAACATTATATTGATTAATTAACACATAAGAAACCTTTAACATGTAATTGATTCATTATGGTTTTATTAAGTTCTTTTATGGGCATTTTTATGAGTTATAGTGTTTAAATTCATTGTTCGAGAGTGTTCTTTTTCTTAGTTTTCATGAATGGTTCACTTGTACACGTGAATGGAAGTTCATGTATAACATGAATAAACATAAAGAATTTATATAACATTATATTAATGATATTATAGGAGTTTAAATTATCTTATAATTTATCTGGTTATATACCATTAGGATGAATCATTAGATAAAATTAAATGATGATTGTTTTAGGTTAATTTGGGTGGTTTTTGGATTACAACAAACATGTTTTGTTTTATCATTTAGTATTATGTATAAAATATGTTTATAGAACAGAAAAGTGGATAAAAAATAAATATTAAAATCTTTTTCTAACAATTTCATGGTTTTACTGACATCCGTGAAGGCGCATAAGAAAACATAAAGTGCATTTCCCATGATGTTGGTAAATTAACACATTACGGGTGATAATTTCATTTTTATAAACAAAGAGAGAGGGGGAGGAGTATAATGAATAATATTTCATTAACATGATATAATACAATTATATCAATCAATTAGATTTATCATGAAATTTTTATAAGATAAGTTGAGGATAAGAGAATAAATGAAATGAAATTTCAAAGGAATTTGAATGAAAATATAGAGAGAAATTACCTCTTAAATTATCCTCTTGAGATCCTCCTCAAGGAACCTAGGATTGGCCTTTGTACAACACCAAGAGGTCCTAGACGTGGGAAAGGGTCTCAGTAAGAATTATGGGTAGAATTTTTGAAAGGCTTGAAGCTTTGGAGTTGTGAGAAAATGAGGTTGTGAGGAGTAGTATTTATAGTGGGGGTGTTTTCTCAATATTTAATTCTTTAATTTATTAATTTCCCTCAAGAAAAGAAATAGTGATGATTACATAACTTAATAAAGTAAAGGGGGAAATTTAGTTCGAATCAATGTCCATTTACATCATCCAAGAATCAAACATGATGCAGAAATTTATTTATTTAGCAAATTTTGTAAATTATCGAATTTCACTTTTCACTAAAAATTAAAGTATTTCAAAAAAATCTCAAAAATTCACCCTAACCATTTATTGATTTGTAGAATTCAAAAATAATTTTTTTTTATAAAAATAATTTCCTAAATATGAGTAATTTAATTTATAATTAAAATATTAATTTACATCAAAAATAAAATTTTTAAAATTTAAACTAATTTTCGAACACTTTGAAAAATTAATTAATGTCTCAGAAAATTAAAATATGATCATAATACATAAAAATAATTGTTTATGAATAAATTTTATTTTAAATTATTTTATTAATCATTAAATATTTATGACTTACAAAAATACAAACACCATAACATAATTATATCATATAATCAGTTATAGGACGGATAAATTTAATTTATGTTGTCATTGGTAAGGTTAATATTCACTTGTCTAATTCAATATTCACAATTTTGATATTACTATTAATAAGGGTAAAATTTATATTCATAATGGTAAGTTACAATTAAATAAAATTTAAATTTTTCCTATCAGACTCCAAACATCTTACTGATCATAATTGTGTATGTCAAATTTTTGAAATTCAAATAATATAAGTGGAAAAATTATGTTTAAATGTCACAAAGAATTTAGTAGTTCATTTAAGTATGAAATGGAAATGTGTTTCCTAATGTGATTTTAGGTGATTATACTATATGATATTAATATAAGAAGGGGGAAATTTCCTTGACAAATGTTTGGGTAGTTACAGTGAAAATATAAAATATTATAAAGGGAAAAATAGAAAATAGAAAAACTACAAAGGGAAAATTTGGATCATCGCAATCTGCTAGAATTATCGCTCCTATGAAAAACACTATACAAAAGAAACAAAATATTAGTAAACCAATCTAAATTTTAGAAAATGAAAATAGAATAAATCTAGAGGAATTATTTTGAATTATGTTTCAATGAATGAAGTGGTATTTATACGAGGTAATGTAACCATTATAATAGTTACCTGACCATTAGAATAGTAACCTGACTATTAAGAATATTAACTTGATAATTGGAAATAGTAACCTCACCATTGGAATAGTATTTTGACCTTAAAATAATAATATTTAAAAAATAATAAATATCATGAGTAATTAAATAAAATATAAATATTTTAATTCCATAAATAAATATCAAGAAAAAAAATAAATTATAAACACTTTTTTTTAATAAACTTTATTTTAATGTATTTCATAAAAATCATAATTTTTATATTAAAAGATAATATTTCCTATGTTATAAAATTATTTTTATAAAATTAATTCCATTTTTAGAATCACCACATAAAAATTTTCTAACATTTATTATTCGATAATTTTTATGAATACTTCAATTTTTAACTGAAGAGTAAAAATACAGTTTTCACGTTACTAATTTGTTTTAAATTACATAATTCATGGTGTATTAATAAGTTAATCAATTATATAAATTTTTGATTAACCAAAATAATATTAAAAGAAAAAAATGATTCATTTAAATACAATTAAAATTTTTATAATCCTAAAAATTATTTTCCAAATTCTAAAGTCAAAAGTATTATATTAAAATAACAATTTTCCATTTTTAAACTATCCTTTTTAATAAAATGAAAAATTATGTTTTGGAAAGCCTTAAATGTCCAGAAAAATATTTTATTAATATATGAATTAAAATTTCAATAATATCACTATTATAAAGTTTTCCATGGAAATTATATTTTATTCATTACTTTACCCTTTAAATTTAACTCTCTTCAAGTATAAACAACTCGTCACCCCTCCCTTGTAAACCACTCATCCCTTAATTACAAAATCCAAACCTCAACCCAAATTCCTTCCACTTAAACCCTTATAATCCTTTGGTATTTTATTTACTCATTATACTCCATGAATTGAAAATATTTTAGTGTCGTATAGAAGAAGAAACACTAAGATGAGGTGAAGTTTTCATCAACTTTTCCTCTCATTTTCCTCTTCTCTTCCTATTTTAATCCATTACTTTAAAACCTAAATATTATAATATTAATTGATTATTCTATTAAAATTATATTAAGTATTTTAACCTACTATAATGAATATATTTATGACATTATATTCCATACTTATCTTTCCTCCTCTTTTGACATTATCTCGTTAATGGTCGATTAACCACTCACGATGACGTTTTCAACTCTCTCATCATCAAAATCGTGTATGATTATAGTAAATTATTTATAATATATTTATTTATAAATATATTTATTTATATTATTATATAGTTAATATTAATATTTAATAAATTTTAATAAATCAAAATCATTAAATCAACGAAGAACAAGATATTTTAAGGAAAATATTTTATCAAAATATTCACCTTTAATAAATAAAATTAATAAACATAACCCAATGATAATAATTGATAGAGATTTAAAAAATGAAAATAATTCATTTTTTGTTCCATTTTTTAATAAACATATGTTTAATATTTAGGAGGTGGAACAACATTGAAATAAAGTGTGATTTTAAGGT
Source organism: Viscum album (assembly GCA_963277665.1). NCBI lineage: Eukaryota > Viridiplantae > Streptophyta > Magnoliopsida > Santalales > Viscaceae > Viscum > Viscum album. Next base: position 412,512,026 of record OY728156.1, read on the forward strand.
AATGGTATTCTCAAAACCAATTCTAAATTTTTGTGTTATATCATTCTTAAGATTATTTTTAGTATGGATGTTTTTCTTATGTTCTGAAAATATAGTTACAATATTCTATTCCTTTTATTTTCATGTATATACATGTTTCTAACCTATTAAACTATTTTTAAGACATATATAATGTTTTTTCAAAGAGAATTTAGTTTCTAAAACATCATTTTCCTCCTCTTAATTTGTTTCTTAATCAATAAATAATGATGATGTTTATATAAATATATTATTTACCTTTTTCATTTGGTAACCCCAATGATTATTCATTAAATTATTCTTTATGAACCCTATTATTTTCCATGGGTTAATTTCATGACTATAATTGTTATATGTTATCTTTCCATGTTGTATATATGATTATGACAATTTTATGAGGAAATGGGTTTGTCTAAAATTATATATTCCTCAACGTCATTAGGTAATGTGATTTATATCATGATATTATGTGTATTAAGAGTGACAATGATGTTATCTTTGTTCAAAATTATAATTTTATGATTTATGCACCTATGTTATGTGTGATTATGATGTTATATTTGTTCACAACTATATGTGGTATTTTACCATTATGTTATGATGTTTCATTTTTATGAATATTTGACATTCCCTTAATTTTTAAAATGATTACCTAATGATTATTATTATTATTATCCTATGATTATGATATTATTATGATGATTATACTCACCCTTGTACAATTGATTCATGTCTCTTATTCCTTTTATGTTATCCATCCCCTTACTGGGATTTAGCTCACCCATTTATTTTATGTACATACTTAGATGATTATATGTACTAAGGATAACATGAGATATTTTATGAGGATAAAGAAGAAGGATAAAAATAATTTTCATGTTTTTTTGTACAAGTTACATATGAGCCTAATTTTCTCAGTATGTTAATCCTTTTGATACTAGAATGTATTAATATTATGTTATTTATATTTAAAATGATGTAATATTCCTACTACAAAATTTGGGTCACTATAATTGGTACGGGAGCCAGATTTATATAATTTTATAATTAGGAATAGAAAGCATTAGTTAAAACCCCAGGTATAATTTTGAGTTTTAAGGGTAGCATCCTAACTTTTTTGTAACGTATAAGAGTACATGGTATTGAAGTAATAAAGTAAATGTCTAGATACAATAATTGGATGTGGGTCTAGCATAGATATAACTAGGAGTAATAACCTCAAAAAAATTAGATTGGGTATTAACTCAATCATCACTTGACGCACCCAAAACAGGCCTTTACATATACCTATTTTTACAATCCTAGGGGATATTCTTCCGTTAATAACAAAATCTATAAAAAAATTGTTAATGATAAATAACTAAAGAAATTATTTATTTAAAAGTTATAAAATATTAAACTACATGATAATAAAAGAATATTTTAAGAATAAGGTTGTGCTAAACATTGGGATCTTATATTACATAACATTATAATTTATTTTCACATGAGAATAAATTATCTATTCATGGTTCACTGGATTTTTTTTATTTAAACATTTTATATTTTATAAAAAGGTGGGAATGTGGAGAAACCAGACCAATAACCCATTTTAGGGATAAGGAAATTATTATATAAATGAAATTCTTAATTAAATAGTAGACGTAGTTCAAAACTTCATAGTGATGATTGGCCAACGGTCTCATACTATGAAAAATAACTGGAACCATTTGGAATGTGCCATATCCCATGAAGGAGAAACTATATATTGTGTCATTTATAGGAAAATGACCATCGAGGATTAGAGAATATTATAATCCACTTATCATGGAATGGTGGGTTAACTTAGTGGAAAATATATTTTATGTTATCCATTTTTTCTGATAAGGAAACATTTACTCCAGGGGTTTATAATTTAGATGGAGAGGATGATCAATGATGGGAATTGATAAAGAATATGAAGCTAAAAGATGAAATAAAAGAAATGAAGTGGGAATGATTTAAGAAGATATTTTTTAGAAATTATTTTCCTCATAATATTTCTAAAAATATGTAGATAAAATTTCTATATCTTAAGAAAAATGAGGATGAATTATTCATGATTTAAAAGAAAATATTCAAAAGGACTGATAGATATTAATTGGGATTTATTGTTAATAATGATAGAAAAATTGATTTATTCTTTATTGGTTTAAAACAACTCCTCTAATAGTCTTTATCTATCTAATAATTTGGGAGTTATGTAGAATTAGTTTGATATTATCTAAAAGTAGATATAGAGTTTTGATAATGGTCACATGGACATAGAGATAAGAATAGAAGAATAGATATTCAAGCTGGCAGATTGAATGAAAATGGAGGAAAGAAGATCCAACCACTCACATTTCAAAAATGTGGTAAGAATATTCATGATAATTCCCTAAATTGGATGTATAAATGATTTAAATGTGGTATAAGAGGCCAATAAGTTTATGAATGTCAAATAGAAATGAAAATATGACCAAAGCGATGGAGGAAAGGAAGATAACTCACAATTACCAACCCATGGTTCAAAGATTCAATTTTAGAAAGTAATGTAACTATAAAAGATAGTGCATTAAAATAAAGGTCTTGAAGGGTAATCAACGTTAGCAACCACTGAGGATGAGGAATCAAGGTAAAGCTTATGCCATCTCTATTACTGATTTGGATAATAAAAATGAAGTTGTACGAGGTACACTCCCATTCAATCAATATTGGAAAACAAATCATTCATGTTTTGTAATATACATTCCATAATATCCTATAAGTTTTATAGAAATGCTGAATCACAACCTTAATACCTTATAATAGAGTTATTAATAAAAACATCTAGTGGTATGATCAAACAAACCCATGTATTGAACCCTGTATGTGGGAAGATTCTTCCATTGAATCTTAGAATCCTCTCCTTGGTAGAATTTTATGTTATACTATTCATGGATTGGATATCATTATAAAGATATCACATAAAATATCAGTAAAAGGAAATATATTTCTATATTTTGAACAATATCATGCTCCTATAAAAATTCAAGGATAACCATGAATCTCCTTTGGAAAATACCTTGATAGTGTGGCTGTTTATACCCAAAAATGAAGCATGAATATCCCAAATACATGAGATAAAGTAAAGTATCAACTTTGATGATGTGACTATTGTGGGGGAATATGTTAATTTATTTCTCAAAGATTTTTTTCTACCATCTCCCAGATCACGAGGTAAATTTTTCAATAGATTTTATACTTGAATCCACTCATATCTTCAAATAACCCTATAGTATGGCCTTGATAGAACTAGATGAGTTAAACACGTAGATACAAGATAATTTAGAAAAAGGTTTCATACATACTAGTTCACAACCTTGGGGTGAACGAGTTCTATTTTCCAAGGAAAAATGGTATATTTTTTCTGCTTCGGATCAATTACCAACATCTCTAAAAGATTAGAATAAATAACCAGTACCCCTATAATGAATTGATGACATGTTTTATCAACTTTGAGCAACTCAATACTTCTCAAAGGTGGATTTTTATTCTAGATATCATTAACTTAAAGTGAATAATGAATAAATTCAAAATATAACCTTCAATAAAAGGTATAGATATTATGAGTTCAGAGTGATGCCCTTTGGACTTACTAATTCCCCTTAAATATTTATGGACATGATTAAGAGAGCCTTTAGAGAATATCGTGATAAATTTTTGGTAGTGTTTTTTGAAGATATTATCATTCACTCTAATATACATTTGGAACAATAATAGAATCTAAGTAATATGATAGATATATTAAGAAAGGTGAAAATTTATTCTAATTTCATCAGGTATGACTTTTGGATAAATAAAGTCACAACATTGGAGAATAAGGTCACAAGTGAGGGAACTTTGGTGGACCATTCAATGATAAAGGCAATTGAGGAATGGTCCAAACCATAATTTGTTAGGTAAATTCATGTTTTTCTTGGATTATTTGGGTATTATAAATTATTTCAAAAAAAATTATCCTGATTTTAAATCCCACTAACTAAGATAACATGAAAAGGAGTTAAGTAGATTTGGATGGAAGAATGTGATGGAATATTTAAGGAGCTTAATAAAATTATAATAGTTGTGAATGTACTCACACTACCCTCAAGTGGAGATGGTTTTGTTATATACATAAATGATTCAAATAAACTTTTTTTATGTTCTTGTGTATAATGAAAAACTGATAGATTACACCTCATGATAGATTAAGATTCATGAGTATAACTACCTTATGTGTGATTTAGAGTTGGTAGCTATGATCTTTTATTTGAATATTTTTTGGCACTACCTCTTTGTTGAGAAGTGTGATATATATACAAATCATAAGAGTGAAAAGGTGTATATTAACATAGAAATATATCCACATGTGTGAGTGAAGATGGTTAGAGATGATCAAGGACTATGATTTCTTTATTAACTGCCATCCTGTAGAGGAGAACAAGGTAGCTGATTCTCTTAACTAAAAATAACCCACTACTCTATATATGATCTGGGTTGAGAAAGACTATATCATTATTGATATTAAAATGATGGATATGAATAACATAATGGAATCAAATAAATCTCACCTTGTTAGAATTATTTCCCATTCATCTATCTAATAGAAGATCAGGGAGGCACAAAGGGATGGTTTGGAGCTTCAAAAGAAGGTGAAAGTAGTAAAGAAATAGAATATTCAAGAATACCACATAGATAAAGATTGTGTCATTGGTTTGGAAATATAAATTGTGTTCCTACATCACCTGAGATAAATAATGATCTATTTGATGATGAAAATTGATCATGTATAATCATCCATCTTGTAAGTACTAATATGAACAATGATATTCAAGTGCACTTTTGGTTAGACAACATGAATGAGGATATATCTGAGTACACTTCAAAGTGATAGGTATGTAATCATGTTAAATCATCGATATAGAAATATAAGGAGATTATTCAACCACTTCATATACCCACATTGAAATGGGAAAACGTCACTATTTAATTTTTTAATAGTCTCTCAATGCTATCCAAATTAAACTAAATGATATGGGTTGTGGTGGATCAAATCATGAAGAACGGTCAATTCATCACTATTTGTAAAGATTTGTCACTTCAAAAACATTTCAAGATATTCATAAATGGAGTGCTGAGGTTTTATGGGGAACCACTTTTGATCATTTCTGATCATGATACTTGGTTCACTTCTAAGTTTTAGAGAATTCGTAAACATGTTCTGAATACTTGATTGAATTTTAGTATGCCCATCACCCACAAAATAATGGTCAATCTAAAAGTACCATTTATACACATGATTACATACTGAGATCTTTCACAATATAATTTAAAGTAGTATGGGATTAACATCTCCCATTAGTTGATCTTTCATACAACAAAAACTTCCTCTCAGTATTCAAATGGCCCCATATGAATCCATATATGGGAAGTGATATATAACTCCTACTTATTGTGATGAAGTTGGTGAACTAAATCTTCATGGACCCAATCTTGTGAAAGAGATGGTAGATAAGGTTAAATCTATCCAACAACATATAAAACCTACTCAGGGTCAATAGAATATTTATGCTAACAAATGTTGGAGGGACTTACAGTTTGAAGTTGAAGACAAGGTTTTCCTTAAAATATCACCATGGAATAGAGTCATGTCGTATGGAAAGAAAATAAATCTTAGCCATAGTTATATTGGTCCCTTTGAGATCCTTTATCACATAGGATCAGTAGCCTACTAGATATCTCTTTAACTAAACGTTGATCAAGTTTATGATTTGTTCCATGTATCTCTCTTGTCGAAGAACAGACCTGATCCCTCATATGTATAGAATCCAGAGGTGGAACAACTGGGACATGACATCTATTATGGGGAGTATATTATGAATATATTACTCTATAGATACAAATTTTAATGTAATAAGAAAAAACAACATCTAAAAGTGTTGTAAAAAAATAGTAAATATGAAGAAGCAACATCATAATCGAAGGAAATGATAAACTAGAAGTACCCTCATATATTCTTATTGAATAATATGAGTTGAAATTTCAAATTTGAAATTCATAAAGGGGGAAATAATGTAATTATTCTTCCTTTATTAATGTTATTTTTTCCTAAATAAATGTTCATTATATTATATAGTATTATACACATATGACACATAGAAAAATGAAAAGGAAATATTTCATTAATGAAAATAATTAATTTTTTTCCAAAACTAAACCCATGAAAATTAAAAATATTAAAATGGGTAAAATATAAAATAGAAAATGGAAAATGGAAAATTTTGGATCATCTCAGTCTGCTTGAATAACCGCTCTGATGACCAAAACATTAGAAAAAGAAATAGAACATTAGTAAACCAATCAATATTTTAGAAAAATAAAATATAAAACCTTGAGAGTAAATATAGTGAATGATATTTAAATGAATTAAGAGGTATTTATATGAGGTGATGTGATCATTGGAATAGTAATCAGACTGTTATAATAGTAACCATACCATTATAAATAGCAACATGACCCTTGGGAATAGTAACATGACTATTAAAATAGTAATTTGACTTCAAAATAAAAAAAATATAATAAATAATAAATATCATGAGTAATTTAATATATTTTAAATATTTTAATTCCATTAAATAAATATAAAGACTAAAAACTCAAAAAAAATTATATACACATTTTTCTATATTTTAAATTATTTCATAGAAATCATCATTATTAGATAAAAATTAAAATAAACTAATGTATAAAACTATTTTGATAAAATTAATTTCATTTTAAGAATAATAATATTTAAATTTTCTAAGGCTTTTTTTACTTTAAAAAATACTTTATTTTTTAACTGAATTGTGAAAATATGGTTTTTATATAATTGACATATTTTAAATTACATCATCCATGATGAAGTAAGTACCTAATAAATTATATAAATTTTTTATCAAACAAAAACACATTTAATGAGATAAATAAGACATTTTAATACAATAAACATTCTTCAAAAGCCTAAAAATTATTTTCCAAAATCTAAAGTCAATATTATTCTATTCAAATAACAATTCGTCATTTTTTTACTTTCCTTTTTAATAAAATAATTAATTTAGTTATTGAAATACATAAAAGACCTAAAATAATTTTATATTATCAAAATATAGCTTAAAAGTTTAATAATATCACTGATACAATGTTTACAATGGAAATTATATTTTATTCAATATTTTATCCTTCAAATATCCCTCTCCTCAAGTGTAAATAGCCTCTCACCCCTCATTGGGAAAGCCACTCCTACCTCACTTACCAAATCCAAAAATATTCAAAATTCCTTCCATTAATCCCCTTAAAATCATTAGGGTATTTTTGGAGTTATTTAAATCTAGTAATTCAAACAGTTTAATTACTGTAGTAAAGGATAAACACTGAGAAGAGGGTAATTTTTCATCAACTTTTTATTTCATTTTCATCTTTTCTTCCTATTTTTCTCTAATAATTTAAAAAATATTTTAATGTTAATTAAGTATTTTGTAAACATTATATTAAATATTTAAACTTACTTTAATACTAATATTTATAATATACTTTATTCCATACTTCTCATTACTCCTCTTTTGATAATGTGTTATCAATCGTCAGTTTACCACCCATGAGGACATTGCCAACTCTATAATCATCACAACCATTATAAATGATTGTAATAAATTATTTATAATATATAAATATATAAATATATGTATTTATAAGCTTTTAGAGTTAATATTAATAATTTATAAATATCAATAAATAAATATCCTTAAATTGAAGTAAAACGGGATATTTTAAGGAAAATAGATTATCAATATGTTTCTCCTTTAATAAAGGTAATAAAGGAAAAGAATAAAATTATTATAACTGATCATGATTGAAAAAAATAAATATAATTAACTTATAGCTCCATGTTTTAATAAACCTAAGTTTATTATTCACAAGGCATAAAATGATGAAATATATGAGGATTTAAGGTAAGGGGTTTCTTGAACCTAATTATCTCTTTTGGGTTATATCCTATTTAAAATTATTTTTAGTATGTATGTTCTAATTATATCATTAAAATGAACTTATATTATTCTCTATATTTTATTGTTAGTGATATAAATGTTTCTACCCTATCGAAAGTTTTTCTAAGCCACTTAAAAATCTTTTTAAAAGAGACAGTAATTTCTAAAATATTTCTAAAACTCCTCTTGATTTTTTTCTTCTCTACTCAAGAGTGATGATATTTAAGACAATATATAGAATAAATTATTCATTTGGAAACACTAGTTGTTATTCAAGAGAGTATTATTTATTAAGAAAATTTGTAACTCATTCCATTCCATGTGTTTATTTCATGATTACCATTGTTATATATTCTTTTTCCTTATAACATCCATGGTTATAAGAATTTTATGATGTGATGGGTGGGCCTATAAATATATATACCTCAAATTCGTTGGTTAATGTGATATATATCATGATATTATGAGTATTATTCATGAAAATTATGTTATCTTTGTTTTCAATTAGGATTTTAAGATTTATGCCTATATGATGTACGCGAACATTATTCAAGATTTCTTCACAACTATGTGTGGTATTTGACCATTGTGTTATGATGTTTCATTTTTACACATATTCTATATTAAATTCATCTTCCAAATGATCTTAGATGCTTATAAGGATGATCCTATGATTATTATATGATTATTATGAATATTATCACCCATATACAATTGATTCATGTCTCTTATTCCTTTTATGTTATCCCAACCCTTACTTTGATTTTCACTCATCCCTTTATTTGATGTATATATTCAAGAGATTACATGTAATATAGATAATATGAGATATTTTAAGAGGATAAATAATAATGATTAAAATAATTCTTCATTTAATTATATAAAAGTGATGTATGGGCCTAATTTTTTCCAGATACTAAAACTTTAGATCCTGGAATATATTTATATTATGTTATCAGTCATTAAAATAATGTAATAGTCATGTAAAAAAATTTAGATCACTATATAAATGAAATAAAGTTATCCATAGAAGAAACTCTATTTCATGAGTTGTATAGACGGAAAAATGATGAAATATTCAACTAAGGCTTAGAAGGCGTGAGTAACATTTTCATTGGAAAAAGAAATAGACTAGTAGGTAACGAAGGAATTGGATATGAGGATAAGTCATAAAAAAGTTGAAACTATAATGGAGTTGGAGAAGAGAAAGTAGAAGGTTGGTGATATTTCAATCAATACTAAAACAATAACTATACGGATAACGGTTCCCCTATCAAAAAAAAATTAAGGATTAGAAACATAATTCAATCTTAAAGGGTTCACAAAAAACATAAGAGTTTTAAAATTCCTGGATTCATATAGAGGACTAGTGAAGAGAAGATATTTCATCTTATGAAATTTTGGTTTTGTGGCTTCCTTGTAACAACCCAGACCTTTATAAATGATATTACCTTTTTGAATGTATTAATTTATTATTAAGTAAGGTAGTTATATAAAACATATGCACTGATTTGACTATTTTGGACCAATTATAAAATATAACCTATCATATTTAAAAGAACATTAATTATATTGATCATTGATAATATAGTTTTTGTACAGTGATTGTTAAGATTAATATATAATATGGGTTATGATATAGTTTAATTCACACATATGTAATAAGAGATGGCCTCGACCAGTAGGATAGTACCCTATGATTCCCATTTATCAGAGCTTCTGAGGGAGATTTAATCACTATTATTTACAATTAGACAATCCCAATCTACGACTAAATAAATAAGGCTAGATTGTAACCATTTAATATAGAAGTTCAATCTTATCGAGATCACATCATGAACCATTTTTTTAGAACCACCTGAAAAAAGCACCATCATCGCACACCTTACTCGTAGGGCATACACTAGTGTAATAAGGGTTTATGTATCTAGAACCTAAAAGTTTTAATTTTTATATTTTCTATTTTTATAAAATAATGATTATAATTATCCCTTTAAATTATTAAAATTATATATGAGTTGATTAAAATTATATTTTTATATGAAGAAACTAAATATCTATTTTTATAAAATACATGGTTTTAATACAAACACTCTTTTTGATAAATTCAATAATTTTGAAATCAATTTTATTTTAAAAATAATTCTTATTAAATAATAATTATTTATATATACATGTGATAATTTAATTTAACTAATTCCAATGTAATTTTCATAAGGTTTTGAATGTTGTCAATTCGTAAAAACTAGTATTTTTTTAGTAAAAAATTATTTTTATTAAAAAGTGATGATTATAATTGTTATGAAATAATTTTGATAAAATGAATATAATTTTTCAAATTAGAAAATCAAAATTATCCAACGGTAATTTTTCAAACTTTTCTAAGATGGCCAAATTTTTGGGTAAAAATTTAATATGATATAAATATACAATATTTATTATGATATCATAATAGACCAAAAGTGATGTAATAAATTCTATAAATGGAATAAATGATCAAATATAAGTTTAACCTTTAAAATAATATCTTTTGAAAATTAATTTATTAATTTTATAATCCTTTAATAAATCCTCCAAAACCTATATTATATTTTAATGTTTTAAATTCAATTCTTTATGAGCATGACTCAATTTCACATCACTAATTGTTTTATATTAATATATTTGAGTATTTTTCTTATATAATATTGAAAACCACACCTTTTTGGAAACAAATGGTAGAAAAACATGGTAAATTTTTTGGTTTTGATTATTTTTTTATATAGAGTTCAAAACCTAAGTTTATAAAATAATAAATAATCCTCCCATTATTTCTAAAAATACTATCCCATCATCCCAATCCTCTTCACTAACCAATTTATAGTGCATTTAATCTCTATATACCTCTCCATATCCCTCACCATATCCCTGAAAAGGTGTTTCCAAGCTCTTAAGAAGCTCCCCCTAAGATTTTAAAAGTACCCCCTTAAGGTAAGGGATTCTATCCTCCTCCTCCTTATTCAACCACATTCATTGAGTTATGCATTTATATTTCCAATTTTTCATGTTGTAATATTTTTTAACGGATCCCTTTACTATCCTTATGATTTGAAAGTAATGATATACCACCTTTAACTCACATTAAACCTCTATATAAACCATTATATACACTAGTTATGCTGTATAAATTATCCTGTGATTTTCCATTCCAAACCTTTGTGTGGTGAATACTCATACCCATTTCCACTCAATTGTATTCACCTAGTTATACATGCCATTATTTTATTGGGTTCATATAAGTATATAACCCACACTAATTAATCAGGGGATTAAAAGTTATAAAATTTATTCTTATAGAGTATGATCTATGTGGCACACTAATGGATGTACTTGATATTAATGTAACAGGTTGGTTTAAAATTATATAGCCCTCTAATGCATTAGAAAATGTTTTTATCTTATGAGATATCATGTATGGTGTAGGGGAGGTTTTATTAAGTACACTGTGTTATTATTTCAAAGTGGTTATCATTTACTTATTCTTATGTTTTTAGGTTTTATGTCATTTCCACATTCCTATATTGGATTGATGTTATCATATTATAACATGATTTGATGTTCATGTTTATGATTCTCACCCCTTTTATAGCACATTGATATGCCTCTTGATAAAAATTTACTACTTTCATTATGGTATTATTTGATTACTCCCATACTAGGATTTATACATCACCCCTTTATTATGCATGTCCCAAGGTTATCCCATGTAGTTTTAGAAGATCGATGGAATACAAGGGAATGTTTTGGGGTTTTAAATAATTTTTTTGTACCCATGTTTAATGTTATTGGGATATGTATCTAACTAACCAAATATAATAGGCCACATGATATTTTGGGATTGTATTATATGTATCTTTATTTAATAAATCATGAATTAATGAGTATTAAAGATATGGGTAGTCATGGTTGGTATGAGAGAAAGTTTTATCTATTTTTGGGGATTATGATTATAAAACTTCAGTCAAAGCCTTAGGGGAAATACCAAACATATTAAAACATACCTAAATTTTGCTAAGTATAGAGTAAGTGGTTTCTAAGTAATAAAATCCATATCTTAATACTGAAAGGGATGTGTCTCTAGAATAATTGAACCAAGGGTCAATAACCCCAAAAAGGGTGCATTGGGTATTAACTCATTCATAATCTATTTCACAATAAAGGGGGATTATTTCACATCTAGTTTGACACTCCCAAGGAATATTCTTTATTAACTAAAAAACATAATTATGAACTATCATAAAGGGAAAAAAATTCCATAAATTGTTTTTAGGAAATAAACCATGGTTAACATCAATTGAAACCAAGAAATTCATAGGTTAAGTAATTTATGTTATCTATGAGTTACCACTTCAATGTTTCTAGTTCCCCTTTTATGTGTTTAATAGTTTAAAAATTATTATCATTAGTTATAGTTTGGATAGAGTAAATTAATTAAAATAGAATAAAATAGGGCAAAGAAGGAATATCATCCATGGTTCTAATCATTCTTTCATTTCATGAAAAATTAGTATAACTATTCAAACATATCCTCAAAACAAGAAAGTGTAAATATCAATGAAATTAAAAATTTGGGAGATTATTTCATACCAATTATATAACATCTTGACAGTCCATATTTATAGGTTTAAATTCCCAATAATCCTTTTAAAACAAACTTTAGAAGAATTTGATATAATTTAGGGTATGGATTGGTTTTACTTACATAAGGAAAAAAATAAAATTTTAAGATAAGGAAATTACCCTCTATATCCTGAATCACCCATTGATTATATTAAATTTTAAGGAGAATGATGAATCTCTTTTGGTATCATTATCTCAATTGTGGATATTATTTCCTTATGAGAAGTTTTATCTTTATCAAATTATTGATACTAAGGAAAATGTTTTCATTAAAGACATTCTCATTGTGAGGGAATTTACTAATGTGTTTTATAAATAATTTTTTGATCTTCCTCCCAAGTTATAGTTTGAGTTATCAATTGAACTTATACCAAAATATTTTATAATATCCAAGAATACATATATAATTCTCACTATTTAACTTGTAAAGCTAAAGAAGAAAATACAATAGAATCTGGATAAAGGGTTTATATTCCCAAGTGATTCACCATGGGGTCCTTTTAATCAAGAATAAGGATAGATCAATATTCCTCTCAATTGATTATCATGATCTCAAAAAATAATGAAAAATAAAAAGTATCATATTCCACATATTTATGGCTTGTTCAATAAACTATGTGGATCCCAGTACTTCTACAAGGTGGATCTTCGATCAGGATTTTATAAAGTAAAATTAAATAAGGAGCATTTTTTAAAGAATACTTTTTGTTAAAGGTATGGGAATTACATGTTCATATTATTCCATTTAGACTCACAAATACTTCATCTACCTTCGTAAACATAATGAATAGAGACTTTAGGTATTACCTTGATAAAATTTTGGTAGTCTTTATATAATATATTCATATTTACTCCAAAATTAAGGAGGAATATGAGGATAATTTGGATGTTGTAATTAACACATTCATAAAGGAAAAGTTATATGAAAATTATAGTAAATACGAGTTTTGGGTGGAGAAAGTAACATTACAAAATCATGTTATCACCACCAAAGGGGTATCTATAGATCCTTTCAAAAAATTATGCAATTGAAGGATGACATAGACCAATAAATGTTTTGGAGATATATAGTTTTCTTATATTATTTGGATATTATAATTGATCTTTTATAAACTCGTCATGATTTTAAATCCTATGTAACCGAAATAACTCATAAGGGAGTGAATTTATTCTGGATTTATGAATGTGAAGAAATATTTTAAGAGTTAAATAAGAGGGGAATCACAACACCTACACTCACATAAACCTCCAGCGGGGAAGGATGTATGATCAAAATGGAAACATCCAAAAAGTTATTAGGTTGTGTAATCATGAAATACGATAAAGTGATTACCTATAACTACCACCAATTAAAGATCCATGAATAGAACGTACCAACATATGATCTAGAATCAGCCACAGTGGTCTTTTCATTGAAGATTTGGTGAAATTATCTCTCTTGGGATAAGTGTGTAATATATATAGATCATAAAAACAACAAGTATATATTCAAAAAAAATGAGGTCAATATGTTCCAATAAAGGTGGTTTGATTTTATCATGGATTTTGATTGTTCAATAAATTACCATCCTGTGAAGGAGAACAAAGTAGCTGATGCTACAAGTAGAAAGGATCCTACAACCCTACACATGATGAGGATTGAAAGGGATCCAATCTTATTAGACATGAAAAATATGAAGTGGGAATTAATAAAAGTATTATTATCCTAAATTTATTAAATAAATTCTTAACCATCCATTATTGATAGGGTCAGGAGGCACAAAATTTTGATGAGGAGCTACAGATAATGGTAGTGAATATTATAGATTTCAACTCTACAAATGATGGATTTTACATTTTGGAACCCAAATATGTGTCCCATCAAAACCATAACTGAATAGGTAACTTCTAGTTGATGCAAATATCTCATCATTATCTATTCATCCAAAAATAAATAAGATTTATAGAGATCTAAAACAAAAATTCTTGTGATATAACATGAAGAGGCATATTGAAGAATTTTTATCTCGATTCTTGGTATGCCAACAATTAAAGGTTGAATGATAGAATTATAAGGGTATAATGAAACTATTTCCCAAACAAAAATGGAAATGAGAAAACATAACCATGAATTTCATCATTGGACTCCACAAGACATCTAAAGGAAATAACTCTATCTAGGTGGTATTTGATCGTCATACAAATTCATTTCATTTATTTCCCAACTCACTAAGATATACGTAAGGGAAGTTATAAGAATTTATATAATTATTCTCTCCATTATATCCGATAAATATTCAAGTCTTACCTAGGGGTTCTATAGAACCCTTCTGCAAATGTTGTATAAGGAGATGATTTTCAATACTGATTATCACCCTCATCGGTATGTCCATTCAATGGTATCATCAACTTCCCCTATTAGATTTTTTATATAAAACTAGTTTCTATTCTAGTATTCAAATTTCACCATATGAGGCTCTATATGGGAAGAGTTTTTAGAGTCCAAAATTTTGGGATGAATTTGGAGAGTGTAATATTATGGGACCTTATCTTATCAAAGAGATGATAGATAAATTTCAAACCATTTAACATTATATGATATCCTCAAAAATATGATATAAAATATATCGATATAATCATTGATGAGAACTAGAATTTGAGGTTAGATATATGTATCTCTTTTATATATCACCATGTAGGAAATTCATGATGTTTAGGAAGAAGATAAATCTTATTACATTATAAATTATCCCTTTTGATATCCTTGATCACATCAGACTGGTGGCATATCGACTAGCATTCCCATCTAAACTATTTCAAGAACTTGATGTGTTCTATATATCCCTATTGAGGAAGTATATATCATTCCATTAACATGTATAGAATATTGATATGATTACCTTAGAGAATTACCTTTCATATAAAGAGAAATTAATGTAGATATTAGATCTAATAGACAATGTTCAACCGGAATATAGAGATGGTACCTTTAGAGAATTATATTTCATTTAAGGAGAAACCATTACAGATCTTATATCCAAGATAAAAAGTTCTATGAAACAAGAAAAATAATATGGTAAAAGTATTATGGTGAACCACAAGTTTGAGTGTGCAACATGGGAACAATAATAGGTGATGAAATAAAATTACCCTCACCTATTTTAGAGTATGAAATGAAAATTTTAGGGGCGAAATTTCTAAATGTGGGAGAATATAATGACCTGAATTTTTTTAAATTAAATACCATTTTTAAATGAATATATTACTTATCTTATTAAGTAAAAGAAAACACATATATTAATTTGGTTATTTATGAATAATAATAAAATATATCATATCAGATTTAAAATAACATTAATCATCTTAACCATTGATAATATAGTCATTATACAGTGACCATTAAGATTATTATATAATAAAGACTATGATAATTTATAAATAACATAGATAGACGAAGTGATTGGGTTGAATTTTAGGATCATACCCAATAAATCCCATTGTTCGGAGATTCATAAGTATATGGTATCATTAGAATTTTCTTTTGACCAATCCCAAGCTGTGATTTAATAAATGATGCTTGAATGAAACCTTTTACAGAATAACTTCAAGATTATCAAGATCACAGATCAAACTATGTTCGATAAACCTAAAAAACTATTATGTTGTTTTTTTAATGAATTTTTTATATTTTTTGACAACCAATATTTTGTGAAATAATGTTTTTAAAATATAGTTGAAAGTTTTTGAAATGTTAAAACCCAAATACATATGTGGAGAAAAGAATTTTTTAGAAATTTGTTTTCCAGACAAAGAGGATTGGACTGAGAAGCACTAGATGTACAAGTTCATACTAATCAATTTAAGAATAAGTATATGTCAAGAAGATGAAAGCTAAATTTTTTTTTTAATAAAGATCATCATACTTAGATAATTCATTGTGAATAAATGTGAGAAGATTAAGATTCTGGTATTCATTCATACTGATAAATCAAATATATAGATCATTAAATCCAAAATAATCAGAGTCAGAAATTACTGATTACTATAAGTTTTCCTTTAATGTAACCAAGGAAATAAAGAAGCTGATGAGAATGAAATTCAAAATATTTATGAAGAGAAAGAATTAAGACAATAATTTCAGGAGTGAGAAAGTTCTTTAACTTTCTAATCTTTAATCATAAAATGTTTTGTTGATCATGGAGTTATTATAAATCATGATAAATTATCATGATAAAATAAATTAAAAAATAGATGATTCTTAAGATCTTTGAATATATTTTATTGGTTCCCAAGATCAAGGTGAATTTTTCATTGGATCCAGAAGTTCTAGACATAGAGTTTTTCATAATTTTTAATGAGTAATAGCAAATGATATTTGAAGAATATTAGAGTTGTAGAGTGTAGTTTATATCATGTTGATAATTCCATCATAATGATAATTCCATCATAATGATAATTCCATCATAATGAAAATTTCATCATTATGAGGATTATATCAGATTGAATCTGAGACATAAAGTCTTACCATAATGAGCATAGGAAAAAATTTGGATTATAATGAGAAGAGGAATAAAATCATATCGAAATTAGAAGAGGATCAAAGTCACATAATAAAAAAAAGAAATTAAGATCATTTTTATTTGATCAAAAAAGGATCCTTAGGTTTCCTTTCAAACTAAATTAAGGCCTATATGATGAAGGTATGACAGTTGATATGGTATTTGGGTTGGGTTTGGTCGATCCAAATGCCTTTGAAGGTGTAAATTTGAGTGAAGGGTTGGTGCCCTTTAATAAGAGGGGTGAGGGGACCTAAGGAAAAGATTGAAATATTATTTTATAATAAAATAATTTTCGGTTTTTAATGGCTCCAAAATAATTTATTTCCTTGATAAGGTGTTTATGGGTCTAAAACCACTCAACCAATAGGTTTTACATAGTTCTGTGTCACTATATTAACCTTATCTATTAGATTAACTCTTTGTTAAATAGTTTGACATTTACCATGTCTTTTTGAATTTTCATATTATACGGTTAACAAAAAAAATCCCAAGAGAAACTCAAGTGGTAAATTAATGAAATATATAACATTATTCAATCCCTTTTTCCAAACCTTATATTTTTAGGAATAGAATTACAATTAATAATATGATATTTGTTTTAGAAACCCTTTTATTTCAATTTTGACACTATTTGGTATTTTGTTTTTGTTAAATTTATAACAGCATAATTAAATAGAAAAAAATCCTTTTAATCAACCAAAACATGTTATATTATCCTATAAAATTAGTTTAATTCATTAAATGTCTCAAATTAGATTTATTTGGATATTTATAATATCAATTATTTTAATCTTTCATTAATATGGTAATTATTGCATCATCATTGTGTCATAAATAAAATTAATTATATAATATCTAAAAATTATAAATAAAATATGATTATCTTGGAAATATTTTTATATTTCTAATGAATATTTATATTCTAATTTATCTTATGTATAACCCTATATTAAAAATGGGTTAGTTATTAAACTTTGATATTAACTCTTTTAACTCTTCTTTAAATAAAATAATAATAAATGCCTTAATCTAATCCAAGTAGACCAAATAGGTTCACATTTTATTACTAAGTATGTTTTTTTTCGAATTATACTTATCCAATAGAATTAGGACACGTGTAAGGGTAATTATGAAATCATTTTTACCCTTAATTATCCTATTTACTTTTAACCGTGGTAAATAAAAGTAAAAAGTTACATTTCACCAAAAATTATTTTCATCTTATTGTACCACATTTTACTTGTTAATATTATCCATGTCTATTCAATTTTTTAAATTAAACTCATATAAGAGGTAAAATTATTTTTCACGCAAATTTACAAATTCTCCTAGAAGGTGGGTAAAAGGCGGTAAAAAGATAAATAAAATTATTATATATCTAAACTCATTATAAAATGACTCCAATGAATTAAATTTAACATATATAGGTAATATGTATCTATATTTTCCAAAAATAAATTTAAATAAAAATAAATAATTATTTAAATAAAAAGTTGGTTTTAAACAATAACTCGGTGTTTTTCACTATTCATCAAAAATGGAAAGTTTTCAAAAAAATACCATAAATTCACCCTAAGATAATTTTGATATCCCTAATCCAAAAATGAAATACATTTTGAAAGATAAAATTTATAAAATTTAAAAAATTGGATATTACTTTTTATAACAGCTAGTTCGATTGGTTGCGGTGTGTTAGAATTACGAAGTTGCGTACAATGCAAGCTATTTCATTTTTCAAAGGGAAATGTACCATAGAAGATTAGGGTGTTAAAATTTACTTTGAACAAACTTAAGAGGGTCCTATTTAAAATATATAAATCCACTAATTCTATATGTATAATAAATTTTGTAAATTTAAAAGAAAATATTTTGTAGAATTTAATATGAAATAAATTCTACAAAATGTGGTGAAAATAGTGTTTCAGAAAATTCAATTTTAAATAATTTTGTTTTTCTATATTCAAGTATAAAATATATTTCAAAAACCATAAATTAAATATTTTAAATAAAGAGTAACACAATAAAATTAAAAACTAATTGAAAAAAAATGTTTTACATTGTAAATAATTTTAAAAAATGAATTTTTCAATAAAAAACTGTATTTCCCACTATTCATTAAAAAATAAATACATTCATATATTGAAAAAAGGAACCATATTATAATTTTTAAATGTTATTTTCATAAATTAATTTCATTTTATCATATAAATTTTCATAAATTTGAATAAATTAAATATTTTTTTCCTCACAAAAGGACATTAAAATTATATTTGATGAAAATGTATTTCTGAGGAATAAAATGATTTTACTAAATAAATGGGTGTGAATTTAAAAATAATTAATTAATATAGTATAAATGGGTAAGAAAATTAAATATTTATTAATGTTGTTAATAATATTCATACCCCCCCAAATAATTGGTAGGTTATAAAGGTCATATTTAAATGTAATAATATGTCATTAATTTAATCTCGGTGTTGTGTATCTTGTGTGCTGATGAACATAGTTTTTATTTTTTACAATCCAAGGAATTTACATTCTCACCAACCATTAATAAATTGTCTCTTCTCAATTTGACCTTGGGCCCATTAATGACTCTTTGAATTTTAAAAAATTACCTATATTGAAATCCCATATCATAAAAATGGTCAATAAGAATTCTTATAATAAAGAGAGATATGGAATAATATAAATGATTTTTTATAAAACATACAAGGTATGTATACATAAACAATTAGTGGGATGTGAAAATAGGGATATGGAATACAATCCTAACTCCTTTTTTTTGATAGATAGTGAGAGAGATCATTGTCAAGAGAAAGTTAACCATTAAAAGAATCATAAATCAATAATAAGTTAAAAGAAAAATGATTTATTATTAAGAAAATTTAATGGCTAATGTATTTCATTGGAAATATTTTTCTTAATGACTAGGAATACATTAATTACCTACACTGATAAAATAATTATGTTTACTTACTTGAGAATACAAATTTTAATCACTAATCAATTCTCACAATAAATTCATCTTTTTCTCTAATGATGAGTATTCAACATATATTTATCGTGCCTAAAGAACTGAAATCAAATCACAATGAATCTTATAATCCTTTTAATAATAACAACCAATTACTTTTGTTATTCTATAAATACTACAACACATCATGAGAAGAAGGCATGATAATCCAAAAATGAATAAACACTCAAGCAAAGGAAGACTACATTAATTCCCAAAAATACAATAGTAATATTGTTTCTGACGCTTTCATTGGTGAGCGCACCCATATTTTGAGGACGTGTTGTGTTGTTGCCCTGTATTCTCACTTTCCAAAGGTGATTAGCATCCGTCACTTATTCTGGGACATTTTCTCCTTGATCGAAATGGTATTATGGGATGTCGGTTCCTTCTTCTGTGGATTCCTCCTTATAACTCATCCCCTAGTCCAGATCGCCCTTAAATATTAAGATGTTGTTCTTGAAACTCTTCACATTTCAATCTCCTCATGGATGCCAGTTAATTACATTTCTTCTGTCAGGATATTCCATGTGGTCTTGTTAGGGCATAAAGCATTGATTAGGGAGTAGTCATATTAGACCTCTCTAGCATATCAGGATGATAAAAAATTGGGGCATCTGGGTTTCTTTCCCTTATGATAGGGTATCTTGAGGGTGCGGAAGCCCAAGTCATCCCACATTGAGTGCAGGGAATTATATTCCATAGGAATATCTCTATGTTTTTCCTCATCTTCCCATGTTTAACACAGGGTATGCCTCAAGTTAATCATCTCGCGAAGACGAATCAGACTGAACAGAACACTAATAAGAGTGGATAAGATATGTGTATCCCCACTAGGGAGTGACTGAGAATCCTACAAGATGTCTGGATCAACAGGTCAAATAAATACGGATCTGATGACTCTTGGGTCACTATAAAGAGGACAATAAGAATTACAATTGGTTGGGACTGAACCTCAAGGAGGTTTCCTACGTACCATGTCCCTAGTGAAAGGGATCAAAACATGTGAATTTAAAAGGGGTGATGAATCAGGGTCTTAAAAGAGGACGGAAACCCAAATACATGTTTGGACATATGCATGTTTAGTGTCCTGAGTACTACTAGGAGTATTAAGGAGGTGGATTACATGATCTCATCAGAATGTGGAGTCCTAGGTAAAATCAAGATGGATGATGAATGGTTGGGTGAAGTGGATGGGGAATGATATGGAACCATCGTGAAGGTGATTGTAGTGTTGGTATTTAGCCTCATGAAGGCTTTCTATGAATCCCCGTAGTAGGGAATCAAAGTCTACATAGTTCGGCAGGGTGGTGGGAAACCTGAGGAGGAGGCCAGCGAGGATGGACGTATGGATGAGACCTAGAAAAAGTAGAAAATCCAGGTTGGGACATGACCTTCCCAAAACATAGAGGCTCAAGGGGGAGACCAGGAAGATACATGTGTGATAGGCATGAACCACAAGGAGTCATCCTACATATCCCTGTGGTAGGAAATTTAATTCCATGTAGTTGAGGATGGGGGATGTAATCAGGATGTGCAGAGAGGATAGTGACCCAATAACATGTCAGGGATTACGTATGGTTAGTATCCTATGAGTGGGTTTGATGCCACATGGTTGGACCTAAGATATGGGTCCAACAAAGGGGACTACAACGGCTTACCATTGGTTAGGATACTACAATAGCATCCCATTGGTTGGGGACAACAACGACCTACTGATGGTCGGAGACTACAATGACTTACTACTGGGCGGGGACTACAACGACTTACAATTGGATGGGGTCTACAATGCAATACTTCTGGTTAGAGTTAAACATCATGGAGGCTTCCTACGTACCCTTCTTATGAGATAAGTATCAAAGACCATATAGTTCGGAAGCATGCAGTTTAACATTGTGCGGTACAAAAGGGGGCATACCGTCTAATGACATTCTAGAAGAGAGTGAACCGGTGTGAAGTGGTCGGGACCGATGGGTTTTGGTCTTGATCCTCGGAGATCTATCCTATGGACATTTCTTGGAAAGGGAAAGGATCAAATTCCATCTAGTTTGGAAGTAGGATAATGTTTAACATCATACGGGATGAAGGTGAGCCGACGTGAAGGGGTCAGGACGAGTAGGTGTTGGAATTGAAAATCAGGGAGGCTTGCTACGTACCTTTCTTGGAAAGGGAAAGGATCAAAGTCTATGTAGTTCAAAATGGGTGTTTGGGTGTTACACACTAAGGAAACCTAGGTGGGATTTCATGGTCGATGATTACTCTATGCCCACATAAGTCATGCTCAGTGTGAGAAACTATAGGTAGAAAATATCTGATGATCACATCGTAAAAGGTGAACCCATGAAGAATAAAATGGATCTTATGCTTGTTTAGAGTCCCAAAGAGGAAATAGGGTCTTATGCTTAATTAGAGGTTTAGAGATATGGTATTATGACTAACACTAGGATGAAGGCCCGATGGCGAAAAATCCTAGAGGCAGAGGGATGGGGTGACGAAGATCCCTTTTCCCATCTCTCCTCTACTCTTTTTCATAGAAGTAGAGAGGAGGAGAAGGGATTCTACCTCCTACAAGAAAGGCTAGGGGATTGCACAAAGATGGTTTCCCTTCCCCACAGAAAAATTCCTCTCTAGAAAAGAGGATATAATTCCATTTAATGAATTGTCTCACTCCTATAGAGACTAGTGGACGTAGATAATGTTTGATACAGTGTGCCCCATGTATATTGCAGGGGTGAGATCACAGTTTAACATCATGTAATGAGGATAATGGTCCTTGTCAATTTAATATTATGTAGCTCAGATGAGGTGGGTTCACTCCGCACCCCTATGACGTACATAACTGATACCCACCCACCTTTGGGAAAGGGAAGGCAACAGAAATTCCATATCAAGTTGGTGTTATGGAGTGACTCATTGAGAGGATCATGTTAGCATGGATATACAAAGAAGCAATACTTGTTACCATGCCTATGCGAAGAAGCATGAGGCTAAGAAATGAAACATAAATCTAAGAAATG
Organism: Viscum album; assembly: GCA_963277665.1. Classification (NCBI taxonomy): domain Eukaryota; kingdom Viridiplantae; phylum Streptophyta; class Magnoliopsida; order Santalales; family Viscaceae; genus Viscum; species Viscum album. Next base: position 412,535,322 of record OY728156.1, read on the forward strand.
TAACATGAAGAACCTCCAAAGGGACCATGAAATCACATCGTACAAAAATGGAGGGTTGTGAGGGGGAAATATTTTTGAAGCGAATGGGTTCACAGGAAAAGATTTTGTGAAGCTCAAGTAATCCGCGTAGTGGAGGGGCTTTGCGAAGGGGTATGCTTTATTAAGTAGAGTGACCTAGCCGAGGAATAGGGTATAGATATATATGAAGGGTGATTTACTAAGTACAAATTCTTTTATAGAGTAGGATATCACAGAGCATGGATTCCTTGTAAAACATAGAACTGCGGAGGAATGCACTTCGTAAAGTAAAATGACCCAATCATACCATGTGGTTCACATGTCCATGGAAGGTACTTCGCAAATCATGAATTCTCTATCAACACTTGAGTCTCCTTAGGGATTTACTTCCTTAGAGATGGATTGTGGGCTCTGTGAAGGGCATCCCTACTTGAATAGGGGTTGTATTTGAGCTAAGGTAAAGCTAATTCGCAATGCTCAAGTACCTTTAAGTGCTCCTTTTTTCTCAATGTTTCATAGAGCATGGATTGCATCACTATTTTTGAGATGATAAGGTGAAATTTTGAGGTATCCATTAGGGAATCTTGGAATTTACAGGTGAGGTTAAGCGTCAAGCTGTAACATCTCGTTGTGAAGCCACGTAGCGCTCTGTGTTGGGTTGCAAATTGCATCATTTTTTTCATAACTCTAGAGTCGACCATCATTCCCTCCTTAGGGAAGACGTCCCCTAAATTATATCCACAGTGCTCATAGAGGCTTCCATCAATTTCAAGGGGATCGTAGAGGCAATCCAGTTCTCTCTATTGTGCGGTGATCCCAGTCAATTGTATTGTAACTAGGGAGCATTCCGCCTCTTTTACTCTATGGTGACCATAGACGGGGCTTTGGATTCATGTTATTTGCGGTGATGAGGGGCTCTGTGAAGGTCATAATTCTCAAGGGCTTCGCAAAAGATCTCATATAGGAAACCCTCTTTAGCACTCTTTTCCTCTCTTTTTCCTTTTCCTCTGCATATATTTTGGCACCAACAAATTCCCTCCCCCATAATTGGATCTGAGGAGAAAACCAAGTTAAATGTATGTGGGTAAATCACCAAAATTGTTAGTCTAATCTCAAAGAAATATCATGAACCAGGGTCACACTACATAGAGGAGATGCACGAGTTTAGAATTCCATGATGCTTTCCACAGTCTGGTTCTCCATGAAGCTTGGAGATCTTTTCTTATTAATAAGGGATGCTAACTCCTCCTTTGTTCTTACTCATATATATATTTTAGTGATTGTTATCTATATTCATGAAGCTCAGTACACTCCATGATCGCTCTTTGTGAATCAAGTCCTTTATTCTCTACGTCGTATATAGAATCTTCTGAATCTGTGAGTGTGTGCTCTACGGCCAATTCCTGTGAGGTGTGGTAGGGCTCTGCAACATCCTTTTTTGACTGAGCTCCATGAACCAGAATAAAAAATTCTAAAATTTTAAGACTGGATGCCTCATCAAGGAGATGATTGGGGTTTCTTGCAGATGGTACCTATAGGGTTGAGTGGGATGTTAATTTGAGCATTGGGGAGTATGTGTGTATCCATTCAGACCATGATTCCCGGGTGGAGCTGCTGTCAGAAAGTCAGAAGAACTAACCTCTATGCAAAAGGATTCTTCTACATGGATTTGGTCACTAGGATGATGTTTACATTTTTTATGTGAGTAGGGATAAGCTAGAGAGCTGGTTGAGGAGTACGTTGTTCCAGTGATAGTGGTTCAAGGTGGCCGACAGTCATACATGGGAGGATTATACACCTGAAAACACCTATAGCTTATATAACCAAGTTAACAGCGTTGGTGGAAAGAAGTGGAAAACAGTGTTATCTCCCCTGCAGTACCCTAACATTATTAAGGTAGCCTTGGGGAACATGGAGAAGGGGTGGACTGATGAGTGGGATTTCCACCAGGGTTGTAACTTCACAGATGATCAGGCATGGGCCTACTGGGTATGTTCCTCATACGAGGTGTTTGGGGCAGAGCTGAGGCGAGTGGGACTGTATGAGGTGGAATGGCCTCCCAATTCCACATATAGCATCAAAAGTAGCATATGCTGGAGTTGCTAAGAATGTGTCCATCGAGGACCAACACTTTCCATTTTCACTATGGGTAGGTAGACATTGGCCACTGGGAACTACAGAAAATCTAAGGGGTCCTAATACTGGTGGAATTGTATGATGAGTTCCACCCTGCTGTGAATATATGGGAAGATGCGAAGCATATTCCTATGCTAGCAAGGGAATAGATAGGCCCAATTCTAGGGGAGGATAAGTAGTCAATGAGGGATGTCCACTTTAAGTGGTGGTTCAGTCGGTTCTAGAATTCCCCTACAGATGGGAAGTTTCCTGGGAGGCCTCCTACATTCCCGAAGGGGGTCCTACATAGCATGGAGCACTCCTATTGGAGACTCATGGAGGAAATATAGGGGAAGAAATGAGGATTCAATATCAGTACTGAGCAGAATCCTACGGTTAGGTTGGATGTGTTTATTTTGACACTTATCTAGAACTGTATTTTTCCATTATAGGACACAAACATGGACGGGCGGCCGAACACATTCATCATGGGATCCATTTGGGTGATAGGGGATTGTTCCAACCTAGAGATCCTGATGATCCCTAAGCTGTATAAGGTGTAGTGGCATATCAGTGAAGGGACGAAGCCACATAGGGTATGTCGACTGTTCCATCTTCTATATGGATGAATAGCGACACATATTAGGGGAATCTATGAATACCCGAACCCCATTTACCCTCTAAGGTCAGACTTCTAACCGACATTTCTGAACATCATGGGGAGTTTTCCGACCAAGCTGACCCTACCACTGGTGTTGAATTGGGTCTGGAAGGTAGACGAGTTCAACATCCACCCATTCCCATTTCCAATATGTGTGTTCACTGATGACGTCCAGGGAATCAAGGAGCACTGGTCCTACCTCATTTCCCTTTTTGATGGAGTCATCATGGAATTGGTTGACCGTGTGCCTCTCTGTGAGCCATACATCCCACACTATTTTTCATGGTAGTTCAGGTGTATGAAGAGGCTAACCCTATGGGTATATATGGGAGTGTTCCACGAGGACCATCTATGTGTGATGCGGCAGATGTGGCTCATGTTCACATAGAGGATGGGATGATGCGTAATGAGCTACCTTAGTGCACATCCATCAATGGTATGGTGAATGAGTACCCCAAGAGTTGATATATAGCCTACCTCAGGGAGACGCTGAAGTAGTGGACCATCCATGCTAGCAATGAGGTTCCTCCCCAACCTCGAGGTTGGGGACAGAAAGCAGAAAGAACATCTCATGGTGGTGGGGATGAAGTTTCAATTAGACATGAACTAACCGAGAGGTAGCCGATAGCGGTGGACCCTGTAATCCCATAGGAGAAAATTCATCTAGAGGGGAGGACACCCAGGGGTTTCGGTAGGATACCCACCCATGATATGAGAAAGAAATTGTGCCATATAGATATGCCTGAGGATGATGTATTCTCGTAGGCCTAAGACATCTGGGAATTTAACAAGAAATTTCTCAACCCTTCACAAATTTGGCATCATTTGAACCACCTCAGGATGGAGTTGTTGAGAATCGGTTTTTCAAGGACTTATTTTGTTGTATCTCAGGTGCAGGGGGAGTAGTATATCACTGGTCTGGGGGACTTCATGCACTCTTGGGGTGCTCCACATCCAATGACGAAATGATGTAAGGTTTTTATTAACTGAATATCCCCTCTATGGTTGTAGGCCACTGAATTGAGAGAGTGCTTCCCCCTGTAAGAAGAATTTGAAGGTTCATCCTGGGTGGAGGAGGCTAATGGATGTAGCCCTCTCAAGGTGGGTGAGGTTAGAAATTTAGACATAGAGATGGAAGAGTTTGCGGAGGCTCTTGAGGTAAAAACCTAAACCATTTTCCCATAGTCCTCATCCATATTATTTAAGACTTATCAACTTAATTTTGACCTATGCAGAAGGGACTCATATTCAAGACCCTCTCTTGCACAATAGTATATGAATCTATAGGAACATCAGGATCTACACCTGCAACGACGATGATTATCATGCCTACAGGGTCCGCAACACCTATGGTAGTTCTCTAGGAATCATTAGATCCCACAACCATATACGGAGAGCCACCCCTCAGGGTCCTCATGACAATAACTCAGTGTAAAGTCTGACTATTTGGACTCTTTATGTCTCCTTCAAAGAATTTGTAACTGTCATCCATTGAATCAAGTCAACTGACATCTGTTTATTTTTCACATGAATAGTCTTTCAAATGACATGGGCTGCATTTGCAAGGATTTCTGCTACTCCTGGTGCTGCCTTTCTCAAGGGAACACTGGTGGTCGTGGAAGCGGACTTCTAAACTAACAAAATCGTAGCCCTCCAGATCACAGGCGGGACCATCAGCAAGATTGAACCAAAAATCATTGAGGTGTAATCCAATAGTGGGGATCAATCAGATGATGTGGGTCCTGAAATAATGGACCAGACACTAGATGAAGATCCTTGTGATGAGATCTTGGAGTCATTCCTTGCATATGAACACATCGAACCCTTGGACCGAGACTATATGTCTTCTAATGAATAGGATAGAAATATCATCCATCACCAGTTAGGGAAGATGATAAAAAACTTCATCAGAGAGACCCCACAAGTGCAATGGATAGACCAGATTGGGATGCTTCATTCCCAACTGCGTGAACTATGCACTAGAGGAGTGGATTCCTAGCATCCGTATATGCTCATCCGAGACTTCATGGATGATAATAGTCTGGATCATGATCTTGAACTTGGTGTGGGGTGGAAGTGTAGAAAATTATTGAAAATTAAGAGGCCTCAAGAGGACAAGAATGAGATTCAGCAGTTTTGAGCATGGGGGAACGATTGCTCTTCTTTCCTTGATGAAAAATCAGGGCTCGTATCATACCTGAAGGCCTAGATGGAAGAGGCTTAAGAATGAATGAAGTGAGTCTGTGAAAATATGGTTATCATTTTTGCAGACGAGGAGCATGCCTAGATTGTTGCTGATGAACTATGTCTCATTTCCATCAAGGAGGAGCAGGACCATAGCATGTGACAGCGAATCCTAGCCACCACCATCAACAGAGTGGTATAGATGTAATGATCTATTGAAGAGTTCATCCCATATATGGGAGGGGCCAATCCTTGGGTGATGTAATGTTTGAAAACTTGTAAACGTAATTTCATGCTTGTCTTGTTTATATTAACTATGTGCATGAGTTCCATTAGTTGTCTTTGGTTTTCTGCATTTCCATCACATTCGTGGAATATCCAGTGATTAATCTCTAAGCTCATGTGGGTCATTCCCAATGTGATAAAAAAGGGATGAACACATTGTTATTCCATCTGAATAGGAGATTTCCAACGAAGATTTGGGAAACCGGGGTTTGAACAACTAATCTGGATTTCCGAGAAGAAAGTTGGAGAATCTTGACTGGGGAATGAAGCTCTCCGAATAGTAAAATTGTTATTTCTCCAACATTATCTAGTGTATGGGTTGGGTAACATCAGGGGTAATAGAATCAATCCAAAAAGATATGAGTATAAAGTGTGAATCACAATTCCAAATATTTGGAACATTGTAGGGGAAGAATGACAATGAAGGATAATTGTTGACCGTGTTTGAAACACAATATCCCCATTACATTAGCCTGAAATGGGGATGAAAAATGTGGGCTGACTGCTGACCATGTTCAAAACAAGAGGCCTGAATTGATATTTCATCCATTAGTCTTTCGGAAAGATAGCCCTAGATAGTAGGAGAGCCATAGGCCAAGCATCCATACTATTTTGGGGTTACTTCAGATATTAAAGAGGACAGGGATCCAAATAAAGGGAACAAAAAGTGTGGAGGGTGGAGTGATGGGTTGTCCAAATGGAGTCCAACACTCTTGAAATTATTCCATCATGATGAGAACACATTAGGCGATTCCATTAGTCTAGCTAGGGATCATACCTACTTCTATACTAGACCTCTCGGGTGAGGACCTATAATCCCTTGAAGTTTTATGCCATACCAATAAGAATGATAGAAATGTATTTTAAAATTATACTGTGATTATGGTGAACATAGTTTTAAGGTCATTCTACCTGGATCAAGGATAACAATATAATGTCATGTCATGCGGACTATGGTCTCCTAGTGTAAGGTCATAGAGAATGGACCGAAATCATGTCTGAGGGGCCAGAAGGGTTGATGACCTTGGGCTGGGCCTGAGGCGAATAGCCTCGATGTCGCTATGTATTTATTAAGGATTATAATAAATCCAAATTTTGTTCATGGGAACATTATGGTCAAAGACCGATGCTGGAGGTGGAAATCCTCTCTAGCGAGGAAGCTGATGCTTCCTATGATTTTCATGGGGCATCCTGAAATTTTTCAGGGTAGGGTTGTTGCTTAATGTCATGTGTCAAGGACATGGTTACCTAGAAAGGAAACGCATAGTATGGTGCATATCCCGATGTGAATGGGGACTGTAGAGGTCCACACCACACCATGTGTTCCTGATGGGACTCTTAGTCCATAGACCATAGGTGACCTGAATTGGTGATGGACCCAAGGGGATATTATTGGATGCTCTTATGTATCCCATGAGGATGGGAATCAAGCCATATACAGTTATTGAGGACCCATGTAGTTTTACGTCGTACGATATGATGGAGAGTGGAAGGGGAGATCCAAAAAAGGTGGAGTACATGATGCGGTAGCTTTAAGCCCCACGTGAATAAGGTCATAAGAAGTCTACACCACACCACATATCCTTGATAAAGTTTTAGGTAGAGAGACCAAAGACGGAGAAATATGAAATGGGCCCAAGAATGGTCATTATTACATACCCTATTGGGATGGGAATTAAGCCATTCATATTTCTCAGATTGTATTTTAACATCATGAGGGTCGAGAGTCATGAATCGCTCAGCTACACCAATACACATCCTACACAAACTACTAAGACCACTTGATTCAAGCTTGATGTGGGAAATACAGAGTAGTGGTGGTATATTCCTGTTACATTGAGGCACACATTAGGGGAAACTAAATTTCAGGTGGATGAAGTCCCAAAATTATTGACATGTCTGCATAACTCCCAAAGATGGGTAGAGGTGTAAAGCTGAGTGTGTTGGAATTACACTTAAGCATAAGGGAGTGGAAAGATGTTAATCCTAGTACTCGAGATCTAGATTTCAATGATGGTTTCATGACAATAAAAGATAACTACTGGCCATGTTCGAAACACAACATCTTTTTTGCATTATCCTGGCATGGAGATAGAAAAATGAGGGTCGACCTATAACAACCCTACTCTTTATTACACACTTAAACATGATTTATTACATATAAAACATCACTTGATATAACATGTAAGATCAAGAGGTCAGGTTTCTTTGGGGATTAGGAACATTACATAACATCTTAAAACATATGATGCAACATCTTTTTGAAAACTTCTTTTAAATGACCACTACATTCCCTTATACTTCGCATTTCATGGGATAACATGATGACATGCATAAGAAAAGGGTGATCTATAAATCCCAGTAATGGATTTAACAGGGAATAACCTGAAATATACAATACATGATAGGAAATAGGCATATCAATGGAGCATAAGAGAAACATGAACACAAAGGCATTATATAACATGATTAACATAACATGGAATTGTGGAACAACATTAAACCTGATTTTAGAATGAGCCAATGCTCATTGCACGTGGAGAATGGGTAAACCCTAATTTCCCTTGAATTATCATGAGTAATACCACATTTTACTTGATGTATCATGATACTAATCCTTACCCAATGCATTGGAGCTCTATTAGGGCGCACCATTCTTAAACATCTCATTACATGTATAAGTGTGCCATAAGGATCATACAACATGGAATCATTCATCATAATTTATTCCACGATAAAATTATCTGAATACATAAATGAATATTAATTTATAAATAAGTTTATTTTCATAAAGTTTTATACCCTTGATTGTGAAATTGGCATGGTATTCAATACACAATGACACTCGATTGGAAAATTGCAGTTCAATTTCAACAGCATAACGTCGTGACATATGAATTCATAAAAAAGGATGATGAGAGATAAAGGGGTGTCTCATCATATTCTCATTAAATGGAAATTAAGGGGGTCATATATATACATGTCCCAACATACGTAATGGAATTTAGATTCATAATATAAAAGAATAGCTTGAATTTAAATGAGGAGAGAGAGATTCGTTACGGAATTTCGGTATGGTAGAGAGTGTACATGGGAGGAATATAATGAGGGATAAATGGGTTTATCATAATTCAAAAATATATAATAATTTATGGGGGAGTTTAAAAGTCATACCCCAACATTATTAATTGAAAACAAAAGGGCATAACAATATTAAGAAACATGGATAAAATGAGAAATGTAGGAATCCCTTACTTGGAAGTGTGATCCCAAAGGCTTGGGAGATGCTTGAGAGAGGATTATTGGGAGATTGGGGAACCATGGGAGGATTATAATGATAGGAGAGTAGAGTATGGACGAACTCCAAATGATTTGATTGAAGAGGATGTCAGAGCATGGGTGGGTTTATATAGGAAAGGAGAGAGAACTCTTTATTATTTAGGTTTGGGACACCACACATTAAACTAATCAAAAACACAAACCAGCCCCTAGTTTTGGCCCATGGTTTTTTCCAAAGGGGAGTGTAAAACAATATTTTATAAGGCCAATGGCCGAACATCTTAAAATTATAGGGTTGCTTATGTGGAGGTGAGTCACGCTCTCAAGGAAAACAATTTAAAAAGACAAAATGTTTTATAAGACTTGAAGGGTCCACTAATGATTAGTAAAATATATCAAAAAAAAATCAAAAATCACATTATTTTAATTGAAAAAAATATATTGGCCGAACATGATGTTTATAGTATTTTATTACATCACTATTGGCTCATTATGATGTCATAAAACACATTATATATTTAAAAGGTATTTAATTTTAACCCAAAAATTCTACTATCTCAAAAAATTATGAAAAATTAACTATTGGATAATTTTAATGTCCTGATTCCAAATATAATTATTATTTATCTAAATAATTATATATATATATTTGATTTTTTACTTTTTAAATAAAAACCGACATTTATCGAAAACTCATGGGTTTTGAAAAAAAAACTTTCTAGTCAAAATAAAAATTATAATTGGATTCATAAAATTATATGATCATTTATATTTAATAAAAAGATATTTAATAATAATATTTTATTAAAATATTATTTAATTCAAAAATCCATTAATTCATCAAAATAGATTTCTTAGTTAAATATTAACTAAAAATACAATTTGGTATTTTAAAACTATTTACAAAGTAACAGTAATAAAATGTATGTATATTCATTATTATATATAAAATAATGCACATAATCCTAACTCTAAGGTCTTGTTACATAACCCCTTATAACACCTGAATAAGACCGAAGAGTAAGGTGTGTGATAGAGACAGACTCTAAGGGTGGCTCAGATAACAATGCTAGGGTAGTAATCCCTATCAACTTCCACTTCTCTCGTAAGGAGTTCTGTTTGTGCTTAACATGATGAATCTTGTAATGGGCTTGGTCAAGAGAGAAGCCCAATGATGCCAAATCCATTCCGAGCTCCGAAAAATGGGCTTCATACAGTGCAAGTCTACTGGATGAGGTCATCACTTCCTTTTTCTAAGTAAATTGTATTTGTTAAAGCCTTATATTTATACTAATCAAGTGATTATTGTTCAATGGCTATATTAGAAACGGTCACAATTCTTAATGGTATTTTAAAATCCAAAAACATAAAACTAATAAAGTTCACATTTTATATAAACATTTTTCATAATGAGAAATTTAATAATGTCAACAAGAATTTCCATTAATTAATGTTTGGGTCATTACAATCTTCCCCCCCTTAAGAAATATTTCCCTCAATATTTCCTTTTCCCACACTAGAAAAGATATGGGAAACTCTACTTCATCACTTCCTCTGATTTCCACGTTTCTTCTTCAAACCTTTGGTTTTTCCATAACACCTTGATGAGGGACATTGTCTTATTTCATAGAATATTTTTTCTATGATATAAGATCATCTCAGGTTGCTACTCATAATAAATATCATCCCCTAATTGTACCACCTATGAAGAGAGTACATGTGAAGGGTCTGGAATGTGCTTTTTTAGGAGGGATACATGAAAGACATCATCTACTTTGGCCATGGTATGTGGAAGTGTGAGTAGATAGGCCAAATCCCCAACACATTTAAGAATATCGAAGGGGACAATGTACCTAAGACTTAACTTCTCCTTCTTTCCAAACCTCATGACCTTCTTCAAAAGAGATATGTGCATGAATAACATGTTCAATATTTGAATTCAAGGCCCCTTAGATAGTTATATACATATATCTCCTATCGACTTTGGGCTACCTTGATATGGTGTTGAATGGTTTTCACCATCTCCACCATTTCTTAGACCATTTCTGGTTCTAGCAGCTTATGTTCACTGACTTCAACCCAACATACCAGTGTTCTGCACCTCTTCCTATATAGGGCTTCATAAGGTTCCATCCTGATGCTTGAGTGGTAACAATTATTGTAGGAGAATTCAACCAGAGGAAGACGTTGGTCCCACCCTCCTATTAAGTCCATAGAGAATGATCTTAACATATCTTCCAGTGTCTGAATATTTTAATCAGATTAGCCATCATTTTGAGGATGTTAGGTCATAATGAAGTTCAGTTCAGTATCGAGATAATGTTGAAGACTCTTCCAAAACCTATAGGTGAATCTTGGATCTCGATCGGAAAAAATATATAGTGGTACTTTATAAAGCCTTACCACTTTCCTGATATATATCTATGTCAGTTGATCTAATGAGAAATCATTTTGAATTGAAATGAAGTGTGAAAACATTGTAAGATTATCCACAACAACTGAGATTTCATTGTTGCCTTTGAATGTCGATGGATGTCCAGTGAAAAAGTCTATGGCAATGTTCTCCCATTTTGATGCTGGTATGGGCAATGGTTGCATCGTCCCCTTAGACTTCTGCCTCTATGATTTCACTTGATGACACACCAGGAACTTTGATGTATACTCAGTGATCTCTTTCTTCATATTATCCCTCCAATAACTCTCTTAGAGATCTAGATACATATTTTTCTTTCCTGGGTTAAAAGAGAAATTCAAACTATGTGCATCATCCAAACGTTCCATTTCTAGCTCCAAACATGAGGGAACACATAGTCTTTTACAAAATATCACAATTCCTTCTTCATTAATATTGAACTCCGATTATTTCCCTTTTCTGATAGCTTCCACTTCCTTCTGAATTCCCATGTCATCCTTTTGAGCATCGTTTAACCATTCTAAAAGAGACGGTTGAGCAATCATTTATGAATGAATTGATGATTTTCTCTTCATTATTAATCCCACATCAATCTTCATCAAATCTAAGAATATTGGATCCTTCTCAATTATAAAAAATGATATAATCACTATATCCTTTCTACATAAATCATCTTCCACCTTGTTTGCTTTCCCAGGGTGCAAAGGGATTGAGAAATCATAGTCTTTGATCAGATATAACCATCTTTATTGGTGCATGTTCAACTCTTTCTATGTGAATATATATATATATATAAATATTTTGTGGTCCACATATATTTCACACTTATCCCCAAAGATATAAAGCTGCCAAATTTTCAAAGAGAAGATCACCACAGCCAACTCCAGATCATGTGTTGGATAATTTTGCTCATGCACTTTCAATTTCCTTGAATAATCGGCAATTAATTTTTCATTTTTCATCAAAAAACATCCAATACCATTCATCGAAGCATCACTAAATACCAAAAAAAGTTTTTCCCTTGTTGGTATGGTGATCACGGGTGAAGTGATAAGAATCATTTTCAACTCCTCGAATCTTTATTCGTATTCATCGCTCCATGAAAACTTTACTTGCTTTTGAGTTAGCTTGGTAAGAGGGTTGTAAAATCATGAGAAATTTATCACAATTCATCAATAATATCCAGTAAACCCCAGGAAGCAACATATATTCATTACTGATGTTTTCCTCTGCTATCCCTCAATTGTAGCTTTCATGGAGGGATCCACAGATATCCCATTACTTGTGATGATATGGCCTAATAATGAGATCTCCTTTAACCAGAACTCACACTTGTTTTACATTGCATAGGGCATCTCTTTTCTCAAGGTCTTTAGTATAGTTCATATATACCCCTCATGATCCACCTTGGTTTTGGAGTGTATTAGAATATCATCTATAAATACTACCACAAATTTGATGAGGTAATCACTAAATACTCTATTCATCATGTCCATGAATATTACTAGAGAGTTGGTGAGTCTGAAAGGCATTACTATGAGTTCATAGTGTCTGTATCTGGTACGAAAAGAAGTCTTGGGGATATCTTCTTTCTTCACCCTTACTTGATAATATCCCAACTGAAAATCCGCCTTGGAGAATTATTGTGCTCCATGCAGCTGATCGGGCAATTCTCTAATTCATGGGAGAGGATATTTTTTATTTATCACGATTTGTTTAAGCTCATGAAAATCGATGAAAAGGGGCATTGTCCCATCCTTCTTCTAGACGAAGAGGACTGGTGAACCCCATGGTGAAGCACATGGGCGTATAAACACTTTATCCAGATTATCCTTTAGCTGTTTCATTAGATCCTCAAGCTCCACAATAGCCATTCTATATGGAGTCTTGGATATTGAAAATTCCCCAGGTATAAGGTCAATTGAGAATTCAACATCTCTTCTAGGAGGATGTCTAGTCAATTCCTAGGGAAACACATCCGCAAATTCCCTCACAATAGGCATGTATTTAAGGATGGTTTCTTCCTTGGACTCAATCATATGAGCTAGATACGCGTTCTCATAGGGCAGTATTATCCATGCTGAGATGTTGAAGATAAATAATATTCATCTTCCTCCTTTCAATTTTATATAATTGGGGGTCAATTATGCACATGGAGAGTTATTTCCCTCTCATGGAAATTTATGTTGGCTCTATATAAGGAATAAAAATCCATGCTGAGAATTGCATCAAATTCCACCAAAGGGAGTTTGAGGAGGATCTCCAAGAAGTTCAGTCCACATATTATGACAGGGCATGAGTCATATTCAAGGGATGCAATGATTTCCCCATTTTTCATACGCATTGACATCTTTACTTCCATAATTTGTTGTGGTGCATGGATTGTTATACTAAACTTTTGTGATATAAAAGAATGTGTAGAACCCTAATTAAAAAGTATGTTCACTATTCTTGAATGAAAAACTAGCGTACCTGTCACCACTTCATTTTCAGGGTTCACTTCTATGGTAGTGATTGAAAAATCTTACCCTTTCTACCTTGGAGGTTGTTTGTTTCCTTTGAAAACCCATGGTTTAGGGCACTAATTTGCAAAGTGCCCCAGTTATTTGTAGTTGAACAAATGAAAAATGCATCGAGGGTTGAGTGGAGCATTCCTATGCTCTGTCATAGCCACGGGTTTTTATTTCTGACGGTTAATTTCCAGGAGCCTTTCTCTTCCACAACTAAAGCCTTTTCTCATCTTCTTCAAGCAATTTAAGGGGTGCTTCTTTTCGCACCTTTGGAAAGTGGGGTGCAATATTTTCTTAGCACTATTGGATTTATCTATTGGACCACTAGAATTGAATTCCTCCTTACTCTTCTTATCTCCATGATACCAATGAGATTCTCTAATCTCCATTTTGACTTTGAGGGAACATCATACTATTTCCACATAGCTATCGAAGTCATAGATCGCAACGGCTTTCCGTAGGCTAGGTTTCAGCCCACCAAAGAAGTGTTCAACCTTGAATTCAGAGGTAACGACAAAGTTAGATGTGTATCGTGTAGACCTTTTGATGTTTTCATTGTATGCTCTGACATATTCATCATCTTTTTTCATAAAGGCAAGGAAGTACCTTTCCATCTTATGTCGGAGGGTGCACAGAAAATATTTATCCAAAAACATATTTTTGAAGTCCTTCCAATCCAATGCCTCGATCTCCTCTTCAGTCTTGGTTTTTTTATCAATGCCCACCATTAATCGGCTTCACCCTCCATATGATAAGCAGTCTGAAGAACCTTCTCTTATTCGATACTTTGAAGGATGGAGAAGATCTTTTCAATATATTTGATCCATTTTTCGATGATTGAGGGATCATATGATCCATTAAAAGTATGATTCCTTTGTCTCATAAAGATCTTGAGAGCGACTTGTTATTTATTAGGGGGGGTTGAACGTTTCTCTTGAACCATGTTTCTATTCAATTCTTGAGTTAACTGAGAGAGAATCGTGACAAAACTTACGATTCCTACTCTCATTGGATTGGGAATCTCACTAGCACAGTCATCACAATGATCTTCACATCAGTTGTTAGCCCAATACCTCCTATTATTTTCCATTGGTTAGAATAAAATAAAACAGAGGGGTAACACACAAAGGGTAATCCAAGGAAAAAAATGGATGACTTATAAATTAATTTTATTCCTTCATTTATGAATCATTAGGCTTCAATGTATTCTATTCGTGATCTAATTTCTAACATATATTCTTATGATAATTTTATTAATTTCCTTAATAAGGGTTCATACTAATCTTGTGAATTTACCAACTCATATCCCTTGTGAGTGTCGTAACCAATATTGCATCAAGGCCCATTGTTGTGTACCAGGATACCCCAGGTTAAGCCCGAAACTCCTTGTCGAGGTTTTCACCCCTAGGTACATCTATGCCAGAGCTGCCTCTACCTGCTTGTAACCATATAGGGTTGTATTTTGTTTGATAAACTACTTAATCAATACTCACCAAAACTTAGGGATGTTTTTATAATACTTAGTATTTTTCCTAAGGTTTTACTAGGGTTTTCTAATCCTAATCCCAAAAATAACTAAACCATTCCTCTGATACCAACTATAACAACCCTGATCATTATTTCACACTTAATCAGAATTTATTACATAGAAAATTTCAATTGACACAACAAAGAAGATCAAGAGTTCTGTTGTCTTTGGGGATTAGGAACATTACATAAAAACTTAAAACATAGGACATAATATCTTATTGAAAACTTCCTTTACATGACCACTATAGTCCCTCATACTTAGAATTTCATGGGATAACCTGAGGACATGCATAAAAAAAGGGGGATCTATAAAGCACCTTAATGGAGTTAATAAGTAATAACATAAAACATAAAATACATGATAGGCAAGAGTAATATCAATATAGAATAAGAGAAATAAGAACATAATGGCATGATATAACATGATTAACATAACATAGAAATGTGGAAATAACATTTAACATGATTTTAGCATGAGCCAAGGCACATTGCACATGGAGAATCAGTAAAACCTCATTTTACTTTAATTAGCATGAGTATACCCTCATTTCCATTGATGTATCATGATACTAATCTTTACCCAATGCATTGGAGCACTATCAGGGTGCGCCCTTCTTAAACATTTCATTTCATGCATAAGTGTGCCACATGGATCATACAACATGGAATCATTAATCATAATTTTTTACATGATAAAGGTATGTTGAATACATACATGAATCTTAATGATCAATAAGTATATTTTCATAAAGGTGAATACCCTTGATAGAGAAATTGGCATGGTATTCACTACACAATGACATTTTCTTAGAAAATCGTGGTGCAATTTCGGCAACGTAACGGCGTGCCATAAGAATTCATAAACTAGTTGATGAGAGAGAAAGGGGTGACTCCCCATATTCACATGAAATGGACAGTAAGGGGGTAATTTATGTACATGTCCCAAAATATGTAATGGAATTTAGATTTATAATACAAATGAATTTCATGATTTTAAATGAAGAGAAAGAGATTCCTTACAAAATTTTGGCATGGTAACAAGTGTATATTGGAAGAATTTAGTGAGAGATAAAGGGGTATATCATCATTAAAATATATAAATTTCTGTATGGGGGAGGTTTGAAATCATACACAAATATTTATAATTGAAAACAAAAGGGCATAACAATATTAAGAAACTTTGATAAAATGAGAAAGGTAGGAATCCCTTACTTGGAAGTGTGATCCCAAAGGCTTGGCAGAGTCTTGAGAGAGGCTTATTGGGAGCTTAGGGAACCTTGGGAGGATTCTAGAGAGAGGAGGTCAATGGCTGAATGAACTCCAAAGGCTTTGAGTGAAGAGGAAGTGAGATCATGGGTGGGTTTATATAGGAAGTGAGAGGGAATTATTTATTATTTAGGTTTGAGACACCACACATTAAACTAATAAAAACCACCAACCATACCATGTTTTTTCCCTTGGTTTTGGCCAAAGTAGAGTGTAAAAAAATATTTTATATGGATAATGGCCGAAATTTTTTAAAAAATAGGGTTCCTTATGTGGAGGTGGGTCACACTCTCAAGGAAATCAATTTAAAACGAAAAAATGTTTTATAAGTCTTAAAGGGTCCACTAAAGTTTTGTAAAATAAATCAAACAAATCTAAAATAACAATATTTTAATGGTAAAAAAAATATTTTCCAAACAGAATGTCTATGTAATTTTATTAGATTTCTATTTGGTCATTATGATGTCATAAAACGCATAATATATTTAAATGGTATTTAATTTTTACCCAAAAATTCAACTATCTTAGAAAATTATGAAAAATATGCCATTGGATAATTCCAATGTCCTGATTCCAAAAATTATATTTATTTTATCAAAATAATTTTCTATATATGTGAATTTTATCTTTTAAAATAAAAACTGACATTTATAAAAAAATTCGTGGGTTTTGACAAAAATATCTTTCAAACATTAATGAAAATTATAATTAGATTCATAATATTATACGATCATTTATATTTAATAAAAATAAAGTAATAAAAATAATAATAATTTATTAAAATATTATTTAATTCAAAAATTCTTTAATTCATAAAAATATATTTCTTAGTTGAATATTAACTAAAATACTATTTGCGCTTTAAAAACTATTTAAAAAGTAACAATAATAAAATGTATGTATATTCTTTATTACATACCAAAATAATGCACATAATCATTGTGCTAAGGTCTTATTACATAACCCCTTATAACACCCTCATAAGAGTGAAGATTATGGTGTGTGATGGTGATAGACTCTTGGGGTGGCTTGGATAACATTTCTCGGGTGGTAATCTCAATCAACTTCCACTTCTCTCATAGGTGGTACCATTAAAGAATAACATGTTGAAGCTCAGCTTGGGCTTGGTCAATAGAGAATCCCAATGACGCCACCTCCTTTCTGAGCTCCTACAAATGGGATTCATATGGGGAAAGTCAACTGGATGAGGTTATTGCTTCCTTTGTCTGAGTAAATTGGATTTGTCAAAGCCCTATATTTATACTAATCATGTGATCACTGTTCATTAGCTATATTAGCAAAAATTCACAATTAATAATGGTATTTTAAAATCGAGAAACATAAAAAAAATGAAGTTCACATTTTTTATAAAAAAATTTCATACTGAGACATTTAACTTGATTAAGAGGAATTTACATTAATGAATGTTTGGGTCGTTACACAGCTGCTGACCATGTTTGAAACATGGGACCTCTCGCAAAATGTTGTCTAAGGTATTTCGGGGAGTTGGACCAAGATGGTTGGTGATAAAATATGGCATGATACCAGGCCGTAAATGGGATCCCTTCAAACATGGAAGGGGATGGATATCCAAATTAAATGCTCATAAAGCATGGACATGAAAAAAGGGAATGTACATGTGAAAACTCCACACTTTGGGATTTTTTCCACAATACATTCAAGTACAATAATGATACGTGTCAGGTAGAGGGAGTAGAATCCCTTTCCAATGACAACGGAGACACATGGTGAAGTTATTTGAAAAACCGACGTGAATGAGAACCCAAGTGAAACTCACAACCACGCGCTCCAAACAATGATTGGGCCAAGGGGATGAAAAGAGGACCGGATTTGGGATACTTGGGGATACACCTGAATAGGAAATTTCTGGGTGTTCCTACGTATCCCATGAGGATGGGAATCGATCCATATTTAGTTTTGAAAGTGTCGTGTAGTCTAATGTCAAGAAACAAGGACAGTTGAGTCTTAGTTCTGTTTTCTTAGAGCTTATACTATAAGGTAAAGGAGAAAGGGAGACATGGTGCTGATATTGGAAAACCCAACGTGAACAAGGATAGTAGGAGTGTGTATCACAACATGTTCTCCTAGGGGAGATTTTAAGGTTGAGGGACCAAAAGATGATGTTTGGATGGGCCCAGGAAAACGTGCCCAAGAATTCCTACGTATCTCATTATGGTGGGAATCAAGCCACACATAGTTGTAGAAGTTCCATGGTATGTTACCAACACTTGGGAGAATAATGTCGTGTGGGTATGGACCATGCACCAAAATTAGTGACATTGAATTTATCTTATTTTCTCTTTAGGACGAATGCATTATTTTTTAGAAGCAAGGACCCATGGATGGAGAGTTTGGGCGTCACTATAAGAATCAATCCATATGTGGGCCTTGAAAAATGGTATGGTGGATGAATGATACCAAACATGATGTCCCTTCGATTGAGGACCTCACAATGTAGTTTTTTATTTCATCATGCATCCAGGATGATAATGTCATAGTTTAGGGTCATATGATAAGACAAGCCTACATATTTTAATGTCTTGAAACAAAGATTTAATAGTTTAGAGTCATACTGGACCAGGCAGCATATTTTTAGGGTCATATGTCTTGGACAAATATAAAAGAGAAAGGTTTTAGATGGAATGTGCAGGGTGTGATAAAGCATACCCAGTGTGAAGGATGACCAAGTCTACACCATACCATGCACAACTCCAGAGATGAAATCTCAGGACAAAGGTTTGGAACATATCAGAGGTTGTAGGGCTAGACTCGAAGATGAGACATCTAGGTGTTCCTACGTATCTCGTGACAATTGTAATTAAGCTATACATAGCTCTGAGAGTGCAGTTGAATATCACAGGACATGAGGCAAGAGATACTAGCGCCTATAAGGGTTGTTCATGGTGCTTTTGTTTCAAACTCGATGTGTATGAGGACATAATCCCACATACACCACACAATGAAATCATAAAAAACATAGGGCCAAAAGGCTGGACAGAAGAGGTAATTAGTGGAACATGAGATGGACCCAATGATGAAATGCATGTGCATTCTTATGTATCCAATAAATATGGGAATCAATCAATACATAGTTCTTAAAAATGTCATGCAGTTTAACTTCTTGCAGTAAAGACGTATAGAGATCTTAGTTTAATGTCATAAAACTCAAATCATAAGAATCGAGAATCTTCTAAACAAGTGTAAACATTGACCAAATCCCTAAGCCCATGTGATCTATGCTCAGTGTGAAAAACAAGGGTGGAGATAGTCTTCACAATATGTGGAATGTTGAGAAAGGGTAAACGGTGTGGAGCATCAATTAACACATCACCCTGGCTTCATCCTCTTAACATGCAAATGCGCACTGAGGGATAATAGAAAGAGTTTCAAAATTCAACTTGGACATGTTGGAGTGGAAAATTATGTGAATCACGTGACTAATATTTAGGGCTTAATAGGGCTGGTGCAATGATGGAGGATCATTGTTGACCATGTTTGAAACATAACATCCATATCATGTGACCTTAAATGGAAAGGACAAATGAGCGATGACCATGGTCTATATTCAAAATGCGGGACTTGTTTCAAATTGTGGTCCATATTCTTCGGCGATATTGGCCCGAGATGGTAGGATAGCCCTAGGGCCTAGAATCTATGTCATTAGGGGGTCGTTTTACATGTGAAAGGTGACAGATTCCCACATAAAGGGGAACATGAAGCATGAATATGGGTGAGAGCATGTCTAAGTAGAATCCAACACTCTCGGTATTGAACTAGAGTGCTCTTGGACATGCAGGAGAACTGCCAAATAGAAAGAGGTATGTGGAATGGCTGTTAGAAACCCAACCTTAATGAGGAAATAATCCTACATATGCCACACCATTCATAATTCCCTAAGAGAACTCGGGCCAAGAGGCTGAGAGAAAGCCTATATGAACCTGGGATAGACCCGAAGACAAAATTCCTGGGTTTTCTTACTTATCTCATGAGGATGAGAATCAAACTAAATGTAGTTCTATAAATGTTGTAACGCCCCGACCCTAGCTACCCAGAGTCGGTGCATTACTTCGTAACATTGGCATGATCACAAAAGATCAAGTCTCGAAAGACCGATTAGTTTAGTAGCCTTGGAAACACTAGATACATTCATAAATGTTACATTACATCACAAAGTGAAAAACTGTAATAACATAGTCTCCATAGTCCACACTTCTATCCTCTTCGGACTATCCCTGCAGGTCATTCATAAAATAATTCCTCACATCCTGGAAAATATTAAAACATTGAAAGGGGTGAGCTCAGATGCTCAGTAAGGATAACAATATTGCGGAAGCTTTCATAAATAATCATTAACATTCAAGGCAATCTATAACTAAAACAAAATGCTTTTTAAACTTGAACTTTAGCATAATATGGAAAAAATAAAATGAGATAATGCCATTTACTTACTCATATAGATATTCTACTAATCGAATAATCCCATGCAACATCAATAACCATTTTCATAATGATGGAATGCATAATGCCAGACTATCATAACCACGTAGCCAAGGCCTCGTGCGAAGACCACAAATAAAATTTTGTCAAGGCCTCGTGTCAAAACACTAGTTTGTCTCATGAGACCTGCCGATGCATCGAGAAGCTATAGCGGGCTCCACCCATCACTTATTAAGTCCAATGCATTCCTCATATGAATAGGTTTAAACATATCATAAACCATAACATAATCGTATCACATAAAACATGCATAAAGGAAACATAACATTTCCACATTTCAATCACAAGATATAAATACAACACATTGATATAATAAAAATGCTTTCAAAACCATTTTCAATACCAAAATAAAAGAAAGTTAAAACTTTGTATTTCTTTTTCATAAAAAAAATGATGGCTTGTAGAGGAAGCCGAATCTCAAATAATGGTCACGGTGGCGGAGAAGTCGTTGTCGCCGCATAAGTACGGAAAGAAAAACATTCCCTTTTGTCTTTTAGTAAAACGCTTCGTGTAAAAAAGATTCCTTTTGAATAAACGTAAAAGTCAAAGGGGTTTATACACCGTATAAAATAAAGTTGTGTATAAAACCAAATATGCCTCAATGAAAGGAGATTGAGACGAAGTCCCTTAAAAAGATCATTTTTTTAAATAAAGTACATCTATAATGTGTATTCACTATAAGTACACATAAATAATGTACAAATACAATATAGGACATAATAATATCATGACATAATTTGAATGTAGGAGATTAACCCAAAGAATGGAAGTTGGGTTAAGAAATTCCCTTACCTTGCGTCTTGTCCTGACTCGACCATTCTTTAACCTCCTAAATAATAAACTAGAGTTAATTTATATTTACTTAAGAACCTTTTTCATGTTCATTATTCCATTTATATCTCTTATTACCATGTTATGAACATTATCTAATTATTTAAGTTAATAACGGTCGTTTTTCCGATCTTTGGTACTTGAGTCAAAAATAAACTTCTTACAATTACAAGTTGTTCATGTGGTGAAATATCCATTATATCCAGAATTATATTCATGATGTAGATATCATATATATTATATATATACAGTATATACATTCATTCATAATGTCACGTAACATTTAGAGGTAAGAAATGAAACGCACCGTTCATGGAGACGGTAAGCCGTACGTACGCATGAATGCTACTTTCATTTCTATTTCGTATTTAATGGAATGAAATAATAATGATATAAATTTATAATATAATTACAGTATAATATAGTGTATAATACCATTTACTCCATCCTTTATACATCCCACATATGGCATTAACGATTCAAATCACTTTGGGGGGGCGGTAGTCCGCACTTCCTAAAATGAAATTATCGCGTTTTACCCATAATGGAAATCATAAAGTATGCCATAAATGAGAAATACAGAAGCATAAGTAAAACATAAACATATTATATATCATATATAAAAATAGTGACATCTTAATGGCCACCTTTGAAGGTGTTATACGAGTGTTGAACAATCATCATTTCGTGAGGCAGAAATTCGCCATCCACAGAAACCGTATGTTCTTTAACCATTAGATGTAGGTGTGTGTAAGTGTAGCTCGAATACTTCTTATAAAAACATCCTAGTATATTTAGGATACTTGTGTTGTTACAAAAGAAATGAATAAAAAGAGTTTAGGGGGTTGGAGAAGAAAAATAAAACAAAACAACATTAGAGAAGACATTACCTCAAAAAATTCAACTTTGGATAATTTCGATATTACGAATACAAAAATGAAGTCCATTTTGAAATATAAAATTTCTATAATTTTAAAAAGTGGTTATTACTACACATAACGGCTACTTTGATTAGTCGCGGTGTTTTAGAACTCGAAGTTGCGTACAATGCAATCTATTGCATTATTGAATGAGAAGCGTATCGTGGAAGCTCAGGGTGTTACATTCTACCCTCCTTCAATAAATTGAGTCCTCGCAATTTGAAATTTATCTTTGAAAATAAAAGGTTGAAAAGAGAAAATACCTTTGAGGAAAACCCACATCGGAAATAAGGTTAATAAATATATAACATTAAAAGAAATCAAGATAAGTACAAAGGTCACCCGATATAGCCCATTCTAGGATTCTATGAAAATATGGATATGGAGGAGAAACAAACCATCAAGGTCTGATGGAGAGTTATAGAAAACAAGATTAGGAGAAAGTTTAACTACAAGAAAATCACAAACTTGTGATTGGTTAAATGGTCATTGAATCCCCAGTTGGAAAAGTTAACCGACAACATTTTTGTTTTAAGTTACCTTTTATAATGTTGAGGAATTTATTTAGGAGATTTAATAAGAACGTAAGGGAATATACATACTTTTATGTATACTTTCATTCGTTAATAAATTTTTACCACAAACCCAACTTTTACTCCAAATGGTAACGGAACTCAAAAATATTCTATTTATCCTAATTGTATAAGGTTCCAAATGTTAACACATACCATTTAGATTAGTAAAATTATTTTTTAATAACCAGGGACTTCCTGTAGGCTAGTGGTAGGAAATAAAGGCCTGTCGCACTATGATTGTGGGTTCGATTCCTGCAGCTTTGTCCGACGTGACGGGTTATGCCCCACCCTGCAGGTTGTCCTTTTCCTAAAACTATAGTATCATAATATTCCAAAAATAATCTTCATAAATTTTTTAACCTTAAACAATACTATCCAAAGATAAACTTAATCCACTCCAACCTTTATAGTTATCCAAAATACTTCTGTCCAACTCATAGTCCAAATTTTATAAGGAAGGTAAACATAATGAAGATCCTTTTTTTCCACGTAACAACATGTGAACACCTTCATCATGTATTCTTTTTAAACATACTGAATTACCATGATCCTTTATTCCTTATAGAATACTAGATATACTCCTTCTATCCAAAAATGTATACAAATCGTCAATCAGTTTCAAGGAAGTTAAGAATATCCAATATAATTTATCCAAATCAATCACGTCTTATTCCAAAATCACTATCTCGGTATCAGAACAATATTATGGTTTATCTTTCTCTCAACCATATATTTTCCAAAAATTTAACCTACTGTGGAGTCACTTTTCTTGGTTCCACACAATCTCAAGTCCTTGATGAAATAGTACTGCAGTACAATCCTTATATACTCCATAATTATTATAACCAGTACATCATTGATACAACACTCAAATTACAAAATTATTTAATAAAAACATAAGAACTTTAATCATTACTCCTCATCTGTGGTAGTATCATAACTTGATTATTATCCAATAACATCATTTGGAGAATACTCTGATGATTTGGACATTGGTTTGCGTAGTGTCCCCAATCCTTACAGAAGAAGCATTGTACATTTGAAACCATTTTCTTACCCTTGCAGTCACGCACTTTGTGTCCTTTTTCTCTACACTTATAACAAACTCTCATTCCCTTTAGGCAAGTTCCATGATGTTTCTTCCCACAATTACCACATATTGGAAAATTCTTCATTCCCCTCATCCCTTTATCCATCATTCTCTCTTCCATCCCTTTCGTCTCTTGCTTCGCTCCAAATCCATAGGACTCAGAGAAATCTTTACTTATCTTATTAACACATGATACTATTTCTTCATATGTTGATAACACATGGGAGACTATTTCCCTTCGAAATGTTGGATTAATACCGTGAAAGATACGATACTTCTTACTCTTTGGATCACACGTATTGCTGGAGTTCACATTCCTTCTACTGGGCGCCATTTCTATACAATGGCATAAACTATATTAGTTTATAAATCAAAATACATAATTCCATACTTATAAAATACTTAACATAAATTGAACTATTTATGGATATAATCCATAATCATAAAAAGGTTTTCTTTGAGGAAGTATATACTCATAACCGTTCATAGTGGTTTGTAAAGAAAATGAGAATTATCCTAAGCATATCCCCCAGGAGTTCCGTAACCAAGAGTGTAGCAAGGCCCGTTGTCGTGCACCAGTTCCCGTTTGAGTCTAGATCAAAGAGGTGTTTTCGGGTTTTACCCCTAGGCACATCTGTGCCAGAGTCGCCTCTACCTGCTCGTATCCAGACAGGGATGTATTGGTCGGAAAACTCACAAAATCTCTACAATAACAAAATTCTAGGAAGTTCTTCTATACTAATCCTCAAAGTCTATCTTTGGGCTATGTTCTCTAATCAGAGTTTATCTAAATATAGCTTCCAAGGTTAGTAATAAACTGCCTCTGATACCAACTGTAACGCCCCGACCCTAGCTACCCAGAGTCGGTGCATTACTTCGTAACATTGGCATGATCACAAAAGATCAAGTCTCGAAAGACCGATTAGTTTAGTAACCTTGGAAACACTAGATACATTCATAAATGTTACATTACATCACAAAGTGAAAAACTATAATAACATAGTCTCCATAGTCCAAACTTCTATCCTCTTAGGACTATCCATGCAGGTCATTCATAAAATACTTCTTCACATCCTGGAAAATATTAAAACATTGAAAGGGGTGAGCTCAGATGCTCAGTAAGGATAACAATATTGCGGAAGCTTTCATAAATAATCATTAACATTCAAGGCAATGTATAACTAAAACAAAAGACTTTTTAAACTTGAACTTTAGCATAATATGGCAAAAATAAAATGAGATAATGCCATTTACTTACTCACATGGATATTCTACTAATCGAATAATCCCATTAAACATCAATAACCATTTTCATAATGATGGAATGCATAATTCCAGACTATCATAACCATGTAGCCAAGGCCTCGTGCCAAGACCACAAATAAAATTTTGTCAAGGCCTCGTGCCAAGACACTAGTTTGTCTCATGAGACCTGCCGATGCATCGAGGAGCTATAGCGGGCTCCACCCGTCACTTATTAATTCCAATGCATTCCTCATATGAATAGGTTTAAACATATCATAAACCATAACATAATCGTATCATATAAAACATGCATAAAGGAAACATAACATTTCCACATTTCAATCACAAGATATAAATACAACACATTGATATAATAAAAATTCTTTCAAAACAATTTTCAATACCAAAATAAAAGAAAGTTAAAACTTTGTATTTATTTTTCATAAAAAAAATGATGGCTTGTAGAGGAAGCCGAATCTCAAATAATGGTCACGGCGGCGGAGAAGTCATTGTCGCCGCATAAGTACGGAAAGAAAAACATTCCCTTTTGTCATTTAGTAAAATGATTCGTATAAAAAATATTCCTTTTGAATAAACGTAAAAGTCAAATGGGTTTATAAACCGTATAAAATAAAGTTGTGTATAAAACCAAATATGCCTCAATGAAAGGAGATTGAGACGAAGTCCCTTAAAAAGATCATTTTTTTTAAATAAAGTACATCTATAATGTGTATTAACTATAAGTACACATAAATAATGTACAAATACAATATAGGACATAATAATATCATGACATAATTTGAAAGTAGGAGATTAACCCAAAGAATGGAAGATGGGTTAAGAAATTCCCTTACCTTACGTCTTGTCCTGACTCGACCGTTCTTTAACCTCCTGAATAATATACTAGAGTTAATTTATATTTACTAAAAACCTTTTTCATGTTCATTATTCCATTTATATCTCTTATTACCATGTTATGAACATTATTTAATTATTTAAGTTAATAACGGTCGTTTTGTCGATCTTTGGTACTTGAGTCAAAAATAAACTTCTTATAATTACAAGTTGTTCATGTGGTGAAATATCCATTATATCCAGAATTATATTCATGATGTAGATATCATATATATCATATATATACAGTATATACATTCATTCATAATGTCACGTAACATTTAGAGGTAAGAAATGAAATGCACCGTTCATGGAGACGGTAAGCCGTACGTACGCATGAACGCTACTTTCATTTTTATTTCGTATTTAATGGAATGAAATCATAATGATATAAATTTATAATATAATTACAGTATAATATAGTGTATAATACCATTTACTCCATCCTTTATACATCCCACATATGGCATTAACGATTCAAATCACTTTGGGGGGGCGGTAGTCCGCACTTCCTAAAATGAAATTATCGCGTTTTACCCATAATAGAAATCATAAAGTATGCCATAAATGAGAAATACATAAGCATAAGTAAAACATAAACATATTATATATCATATATAAAAATAGTGAAATCTTAATGGCCACCTTTGAAGGTGTTATATGAGTGTTGAACAATCATCGTTTCGTGAGGCAGAAATTCGCCATCCACAGAAACCATATGTTCTTTAACCATTAGATGTAGGTGTGTGTAAGTGTAGCTCGAATCCTTCTTATAAAAACATCCTAGTATATTTAGGATACTTGTTTTGTTACAAAAGAAATGAATAAAAAGAGTTTAGGGGGTTGGAGAATAAAAATAAAACAAAACAACATTAGAGAAGACATTACCTCAAAATCGGGTAACTCTTTTTGATTTGAGCCAAAGGCTTCCTTGGAAAGAGTTTTGCCCAAAGTTAGGCTTCTAGGAGTAATAGGGGGAAGTTGGGAGAGTATTTGGGTAGAGTTTTGCCGAGCCAAATGGCTTGAATGTGTAAATGAGGTGGGAGAGTTGGGGGCCTTTTATAAGTGGAGAGGAGGGGCTCTTTTGGAAAGATTGAAATGTTACATTATTACACAATGTTTTTCGGATTCTAAAGGTCCCACACTTATATAATTCGTGGCTAAGGTGATAAGGGTTCTAAATCTACCCATCCAATAGTCTTTGGACAAGTGTAAGCCTTGGATTTTACATTATCTTTTCATTTTATTAAAATCGTTAAATAATGAGGTCATCGATGCATCATAAAGATGTCATAAATAATTTAATTTATTTAATGTCTAAAAATTATATAAAAAAAATACTATGATGTAGGAAATATTTTTATCTTTCTAATGAATATTTATAATCAAAATTTGGACTTGTGTAACCCCACTTAAAAACTGTTTTAGTAAAACAACTCATGTTTGTGTCAATTTAATTTTAACATTAAATAAATATATATTAATGTCATTTTCCAACCAAAGTGGCTCCATGGGGTCCCCAAGTTGACCCATGGGTTGTCTTGGTCGGCCATGACTCATCCAATAGAAGTAGGACAAGTGTCAAGCTCATCTCATATTATTAAAACATTATTTTTACTTTAAACTACACTAATTACCTCTAATCGTGATTAAGAACTTAAAAGTTACTATTCACCAAAAATTATTTTAATCTCATTGAACCACATTTTACTTCTTAATGACAACCATGTATGTCGGATTTTTGAAAATCAAATCACAGAAGTGGTAATATTTCATTTAAACGAAAAATCAGTTATTTAACTACCACTTAGTGGTTTCACTATTCATCAAAAATTGAAGTTTTTCAAAACAAGGCCAAAATTTCACCCTAAGCTATAATTGATATTCTGAATTCAAAAATGATGTCTATTTTACAAAATTCCAAACATATAAGTTTCATTAATTAATTTTATAATTAAGTCCCGCTGTTACAACAAATAGCGTGTTTTTAAGAAACAATTTATATCAAAAGATTGGCAATTGTTTATATCCAATTTCAATGTTAAATTAATTCTAATGACCACCATTGGATAAAATGGTAAATATATATTCTAATTATAATTTAAAACCACTAAATAGTATAATTTATCACTATAAATTATTTTGATTAAAAAAGTTGTTTTTAAGTAATTTTCACTATTCATAAAAAATTGGAAGTTCTCAGAAATTTACAAAAAATTCAACTTTGGATAATTTCGATATTACGAATACAAAAATGAAGTCCATTTTGAAATATAAAATTTCTATAATTTTAAAAAGTGGTTATTACTATTCATAACGGCTACTTTGATTAGTCGCGGTGTTTTAGAACTCGAAGTTGCGTACAATGCAAGCTATTGCATTATTGAATGAGAAGCGTATCGTGGAAGCTCGGGGTGTTACAAATGTCATGCAGTTTGACATTGTGTGACAAGGACGTGGTAGATCTTAGTTAATAGTCATAGAAACTAGACCATAGATGCCTATTTTAATGTCATGTGAATAGGACAGATGGGTGGCAAGGTTAAATCACAATGCTTGTCATGTGAGAGACCATAAAATGTAAAAAATTATTGAGGATAATTACTGAACATGTTTGCAACATAGTATCTGAATCATTTCCTGAAATGGGAAAAAAAATGGGCGCCAACTATTGATTATACTCGTAAAGTGACACTAGTATCAAATTGTCACAAAAAAATCCTCAAGGACGCTGGCACGACACTATAGGAGAGCCTGGGGGCATAGAATCCATGTCATTTAGTGGTACTTTTGGATGTTAATAGTGATGGAAACACAAATGATGGGACACGTAAATCGTGGTGGTACCTATGCAGTTTAATATCTTGCAGCAAGGATGATGAACGGAGGGGTGTCTTTAGTGGGTGTATATGGTGTGGAAAAAATAGCCCGATGTGAATGAGTACATAGAGTCCACACCACACCGCACAATCATCGGTGAAACTTGTGCCAGGGGCATAGAAATTTCTAAGGACCAGAGGCTGGGCCACTAAATGAAAAGTTACAACTGGTTTTTAATTTCTCATCACGGTAGATGAGTTCTGAGTGGTATTAAATTCCCCAGTAATAGATGGATTGTCTAGTTTAACATCATGTGATGAGTAAGGTGGTGATCTTATTTTAGGTTCATAGAGCTCGTACCATAATTTCATGACCCTTTATGTGGGTATGGCCCAACCAAATCTCCAAAGCCAACATGAGAAACACTTGGTGTGGGAATCAAGGAATTGGATCAGGTCCTACCCAATATATAAAGTCACGATAATAAAAGAAAGAAGTCTGGTTTGGTCGATTCCACCTAGATCAACATTCCTGGTCGAGGCATGTTGTTGTTTAATGGGATAGAAGGAAAAAATTAATCACTACCCCCAAAATTAGGGACATATAGGGGTGGTGATAAAGATGGAGGATGGTTGTTGACCATGTTCGAAACACTGCATCCATATCGTGTGACCTGAAATGGGAACAAAAAATGAGAATCGACCACTGACCACAATCATAACTTAGGACTTGTGTCAAATTGTCATTCAAGATCCCCCAGGATGTTGGCCAGAAATAGTACGTGAGCCATAATACTAAGAATCCATTCCATTCGGGGTTTCATTTAGATGTGAATGTTGATGGATACCAAATTAAAGGGGATGCGTGAAGTGTGAATATGCCCAAAGTATATCATCTTGGTATCAAGGGTGAAATTTTTGGAGATCACTAAAGAGGGGGATATATGGTGTGATCATGATAATCCTTACGAGAATGAATTCAAACAAAGTTTGCACGACACCACATGTCTTGAGAAGCATCCGGACTAAGGGGCCAAACCAAAGGGGAGATCTTGTTGTTCGGGGATGGTCCTACAAATGAAATATATGGGAATTCCTATGTATACCACAAGGATGGGAGTCAAGCCATAGGAAGTTATGAAATGGTGATGAAGATTAATGTCATGTGGTATGGATGTGTAGGGATAGAAGAACGGGGTGGGGAACAAGGTGTGATCAACGTAAACCTAACATGAGTGGGGACAAAGAATTATACACTACAATGTGTGAGATACTCCAAGAGAACTCTACCCAAGGGCGATCAAAGATAAGTGTTTGGGGGTAGACTCTAAGACAAGACGTCTGATCATTCCTACGTATCCCATGAGGATGGGAATCAATCCATACAATGTTCTTGAGATGCTATGAAATTTAAATTCATGTGTAATGAGAAGGCGGAGATATCATAGTTTAAATTCATAGAGCTAAGACCATTTTATTCTTTGTCCTCGTGAAGGATGAGTGCTGGTTATTTTTACATCCTTCATCATGGATGGACCACGTAGTTTAACGTTGTGTGGTGGGGACGAAACAGTTTAAGGTCATGCATAACCATATAATTTTTAACATCAAGTGGGATGAAATAAAGTTTAATGTCATGCGGGACAATATATAATTTAATGTCGTGTGGGACAATAGTGAAGTATTTTTACATCCACCAACTCAGACGGATCAAAAATTTTAACATCGTTCATTTAAAATGTAATAGTTTATGTTCACGTAGGATTGGTTTACTTAAGAAAAGTATTACTTGATGAATTTGGAAATGGTGGGTGGATTTATATGTCATCATCCTTGGTAACCAGGGAGTATGAACCATTGGGGTAAACCTTGTGAATGATGTAAGGTCCTTCCCATTTGGTATGTAATTTGTGAGGTTTCCTACTAGGTATCATTAGAACTCTCAAGTAAAAACCATGTCACCTTGTAATAAAGAGAATAGATGAACTTTCTCGCCAAAAAATCTGGTTATATTGTTATGATGCCACTCCAAATTGTGCAGGGAACAAATCATGTTCTCGTCGCGTGCTTTCAGTTCATCCAGATAGATTTCAGCTACCTTATCTGGTGTCTACTTTTTGTAGGCAACTATGCATAGTGAAGGCCACTAAATATAAGTGGGTAGGAATACCTCTATCCCATACACATGGGAATATGGTGCCACCTGTGTGGAATTACGAGTCGTCGTCTGATAATCCCAGAGAGCATTGGAGAGTTTTTTCAATCAACTCTTCTTGTTTTGACCGAACATCTTCTGCAGAATATTATAGAGGGTTTTGTTGGTTGCCCTGATATTCCCATTTTCCTATGTGTGATAGAGGTATGTATGGTTATAATGGATGTTGTACATGGAATATAACTTCTTCTGTTTGGCTAACTGGATGTAGGTATTGTTATCAGTGAGGATGGAATGAGGGACTCCAAACCAGTAAATGATATTGGAGATTACAAATTCAATGATAGAATGGGCCTTGACCTCTTTGTGCAGAATTTCCTCTGCCCACTTGGAAAAAAAAATCTGTAGTGATTAGGATGAATCTGTACTGGAGAGCTTTTTTTCGGTGGATTGGGTCACATGACATCAAGTCCCCAAACCGCAATGGTCCAAGAGTACATGGTAGTATGGAGAGGAAAATGAATCTAATGCACAATTTTATCATGGATTTGTCACACATGGCACATAGTAGAGAACTTAATACAGTCACAGCTCAAAGTGGGCCAAAAATACCCCAATCTATGGATCCCGTGAGATAGTTTTAGCCATGTATGATGAACCCCATATGAACTGACCTGAAACTCTTGCATGACCTGCGAAATTTCACCTCCCTAAATATAGTGGAGAAGAATCCCATCAAACCCATGTCTGAAGAAGATATTCTCATGATCGGGACCACTCTAGAGGGTGAACTGCAATGTGTGGTGTCTGATCCTCTCATGCTCAGCTCAATCCCCATGGAGATTTCCATGATGAAGATACTCGATAAAGGGGGTTCCTCCAATCATTAGTCACTTCCAACACTATGTCAGGGGGAACTAGGGGTCCTGATGTGGAGGCACCATCAGTATGGTGGCTTACCTCTTCGCTATCATCGCTGTGTGGAGTAACGGAATCGATGAATCTCTGATGCGCCACATGTATAATCAATGCATCCTGGTTGGGTTCTGAAAGTGATGAATCCAAGATGGACAAGGTGTTGGCTTGACCGTTCTATGAATGAGGGACATGAGTAAATTCTGGCTGAGATGGGAACTGGGCCATCAATTGGATGGTATGTTCCAATAGTTGTATGGGCTCCATCTTCCAGATGACGTAGTCACCATTGATCTATTTGATGACTAGTTCGGAGTCCCCTTTCACATGTAAGTGGGGAACATCAATCTCGAGGTCCAGCTTGAGGCAAGTAATGATAGCCTGATACCCTACCCAATTGCCTGTACTGCCTTCTGACAAAAGGAATTAATATAGAAGAATAGTGTTCATTGGCATGATGAATACCACTCCCAAGCCCACTTTTTTGAGTTTGGGGTCATTGATTATTCTGTCGGTAAGGAATTGAGAAGCACCATCAAAGTGCATTTCCCAACATGGAATGGATTGGTCTACCTAGAGGATTCCCTCATTGGGAAAATCATGATCCAGATACTGGTTTGTGGGAGCTGTATAGGCATAAGGAATTCTTCTAATTCATATCCCTTAATGGCCTTCTAGAGGACAATTCTGATCTCAAACTATTGGAGGATCACTACCCACCAAGATAGATGACCTAACAACCTGGGGCGGTTTAGAATGTACTTCAGTGGATCCACTTGCGACACTAGCTATATCTCATGATGATGTAAGTACTATCCCAATTTCTACACTATGAATACCAAAACAAGGCATCTTTTCTCAATAGTGGAATATCTGGTCTCTGTATCAAGGAGCATGCGACTGAGATATTATAAATTGTTCTATTTTCCCTCATTGTTCTTGTCGGAGAGAAGGGTGATGATAAATCATTCCAAGACAGTCACATAATAGAGAAGGGGTTTTCTGGAAATGGGTGGCATCAAGACTAGGGGATTTAAGAAGTAATGCTTTATTTAATCGAAGCAGTATAACACTCTTCATCCCACAGATAATCAGCACCTTTCTTCATGATCTGAGAAAAGGGATTAAACTTTTCATCAAGATTCACGTTGAATTGATTTATATAGGATAAGTGGCCTTGAAATCCTTGAAGCTCCAGAATGTTTCTTAGAGGAGGCATATAGCTAATGGCCTTGATCTTCTCTAGATCAATCTCGATTCCTCTATATCTAACAACAAAGCTGAGAAACTTTCCAGAGGTGACCCTGAAGGCACACTTCAAGGGGTTCATCTTCAGATAGCGGGATCAGAAGAATCCAAAGACTTACTAGAGATATTTGAGATGGTACTGGTGCTTATGATATTTGAGCACCAGATCATCCACATAGCATTCCACTAATTTCCCAAGGATCCATTTAAATATGTGATGCCTGGAGCACTGATAATTGGAACCTACATTCTTTATTCCATATGGAATCACCTGGTAGAAAAAAGTACCTTGTAATTCCCTAAGAACTATTGAAACATCCTCCTCAGGGGCCATTAGAATTTGGTTATACTTGGAATACACATCCACTGTAATGCCCTGACCCCAGTAGCCCAGAGCCGGTGCATTATTACGTATCATTCTCATGATCTCAAAAGATCATGTCTCAAAATATTGATTACTTTAGTATACTTGGAGTACTAGATACATTCATAAGGTTTACATTACATCGTAAAATGGAAAACTACAACAACATTGTTTCCATAGACAAAACTGAGATCCCATAGACTATCCCTACAGGTCAGTCATAATATACTTCTTTGCATCCTGGAAAAAATAAAACATAGAAAGGGGAGATCTCATATGCTTAGTAAGGATAAAAATATTGCAGAAACATTCATAAATAATCATAAGCATTTAAGACAGTGTATAAACCTAAAACAAAATCCTTTTCAACATAAAATTCATCATAATATGGAAAATACAAATCAAAATAATTCCATTTACTTACTCACATGGAAATTATACTAGTCGAATAATCACATGCAATATCAATAGCCACTTTCATAATGATTGAATGCATAATTTCAGACTTCATAACCACATAGTCAAGGCCTTGTTCCAAGAATACAAATAAAATTTTGTCAAGGCCTTATGACAAGACACTAGTTTATCTCATGAGACCAACCGATGCATCGAGGGTCTATAGTGAGCTCCACCCGTCACTTACTAAGTCCAATGCATTCCTAATATGAAATGTTTTAAACATAACATAAACATTCGTATTAAAACTAACATATGAAATGTAAATAATTTATCCATAAACCATGAATGGTACAAAAATAACACATTCACAGTCAAACATATACCAAAACCATAAATACAAAATGGAATATTTTTATCAAAATTAATCAAATTCAAACAAGATTAACCTTCATTAAAGGATGTATATATAGATGAAATAAAAAAATTTGAGATAAAAATCTCATTTTTTTTAAATCATTTAAAGTTACAAAATTATAAAAGAAAACATTTATTTTTAAAATATTCTTATAATCTTGTAAGGGAAGCTTAGATGATGTTATAATGGCCTAATATAGCCACACTTGCTGTATAAGTTAAAAAAACATTCTTACCTTAATTTTTTTGAAAAGGTCATAAAAGAACTTTTTTGGAAAATGATAGAAAGATTCCTTTAAAAATATATAAGGTCAAATAAGTGTATAAATGACTTTAAACAATAGTATAGTAAGTATTAAAAATGTTTTGGAATACATTTTTAGGAATACATGGATGTGGATGATAAAGAGGTCCTAGTAGATAGGTAAAAACAACCTCGGATAACAAAGAGATTGTGAAATTAACCCTTACCTTGTACTATTCCTTGGTCGAGGGTAGGTTAACCTCTTGTATAATGGGGAAATAATTTTTATAAAAATATAAAAGAACCATATACATTAATATGATATCATATATTATCTTCCAATACTGATTTGTTAATGATATTTTATTAGTATCACCATTTCGGTTGTTAACTGATTCATTTTCCTTTATATGCTTAGTCACATAAGCCATGATTGTTATGGATAAAGTCCATTTGATTCATATACAGAATTATATTAAGTTATTTAAATATTATTTTTAATCATCACATGAATATCATTCATGAATGATTACGATAGGGAATGAATCTCATCGCGTTCATGGGGACGGTAATCCGTATGTATGCACGAGCGACCATATAATTCTTTTTTAATTCAAATCATAAGTAAATAGATGGTATATTATATATAAAGAATCACTAACATGTTATATATCTTATTTACATTAATTATACATCATTATTATACCCATCCAAATAATAATGTATTGATTAACAACTACACTATGGCGTGGATACGGTAAGCCGTACGTACGCACGTATGGTGACAAGTTATTCATAGGATGGATAACATAATGAATATGGTTGTAAAATTCTTATAATAACATCATAGTATAAAGAAGATAATAGAGTTATTATTTTATAATGGAAACAACAATGAAAGAGGAAGTGGAAGAAGAAAATAACTTGAAATAGGTGGTGAGATATTTACCTCTTCTACGGGTTCTTCCTTTTGATTTGATAAAAAGGGCTCCGTAGGTTGAATTTATGATCAAACTAATGCCTCTAAGATGAATGGAGGATAGTTGGGAGGGTATTTGGGTAGGTTTTGTCTGATTAAAATGGCTTTTAAGGTGTGAATTTGAGAGAAGGTGAAGTGCTCTTTTTTAAGAGGGGTGATGGTCACCTTAGGAAAAGATTGAAATATTATTTAATAATAAAATCATGTTCCGTTTATAATGGCTCCAAAATAAATTATTAAAAGGATAAGGTGGGGATGGGTCTAAGAGTACTCAAAAAATAGGTTTTAGACAGTTTTGGGTTACTATATTAACCTTATAATTTAGATTTAACATGTAGTTAAATAGTTTGGCATTTACCATATCTCTTTGTATTTTTATATTATATGGCTAATAAACTTACGATAAAATTCCATTCAAACCCAAAGTGGTTCATTGATGAAATATATAATATTATTTAATCCCTTTTTATAAACCTTAGATTTTTAAGAATAAAAAACCCACTAATAATATAATATTTGATTTAAAAACTCCTTTATGTCAATTTTGACACTATTTGGTATTTTGTTTTTTCTAAATTCATAATAGCATTATTACTTCAAAAAATTAATTTAATCAACCCTAACATGTAATATTAACCTATAAAATTAGTATAATTCATAAAAATTTTCAAATTAAATTTATTTGGGAATTTATAAAATCAATTATTTTAATATTTCATTAATACAGTGATTACTGCATCATCATTATGTCATAAATTAGTTAGATTATTTAACGTCTAAAAATTATAAATAAAATACCATTATGTAGTAAATAATTCTATATTTATAATTAATATTAATAGTTGAATATATCTTATGTATAGCCCTATATTAAAAATGGTTTAGTTATTAAACAATGATTTTACACTTTTAACTCTTCTTTGAATTAAATAATAATAAATGTCTTAATCTAATCCAAGTAGACCTAAAGGATCATATTTTATTCCTAAGATTGTTTTTGGTCGAATAAAACTTATCAAATAGAATTAGTACATGTGTTATGGCAATTACAATATCATTTTTACCCTTTATTACGCTATTTACTTTTAACCGCAATAAATAAAAGTCAACAGTTTCTATTCACCCAAAATTA
This sequence comes from Viscum album, assembly GCA_963277665.1. Lineage (NCBI taxonomy): Eukaryota > Viridiplantae > Streptophyta > Magnoliopsida > Santalales > Viscaceae > Viscum > Viscum album. The sequence continues at coordinate 412,572,325 of OY728156.1, forward strand.
TTTTCATCTCATTGAACCAAATTTTACTTACTGATATCAACTGTGTCACTATTATTTTATAAAATAAACTCAAAGAAGTGGTAAAATTATGTTTTATGCAAATGGTAAAATGCTCCTAGGAGGTGGGTAAAAGACCGTAAAAAGTTCAATGAAATTTTTATATATCTAAAATTATTATAAACTGACTCAAATTAATTATGTTAAACTTATATTGGTATTGTGTACCTATTTTGACCTACAATAAATTTAAAAAAAAATAAATAATTATTTAATTAAAAAGTTGGATTTGAACAATAACTCTGTGTTTTTCACTATTCATAAAAAATTGAATGCTTTCAGAAAAATATCAAAAATTCACCCTAAGCTAATTTCGATATTCCAAAGTAAAAAATGAAGTCCATATTTAATGATAAAATTTATAAAATTTCAAAAAGTGGGTATTACTATTCATAACGACTAGTTTGATTGGTCGCAGTGTGTTAGAATCTCCAAGTTACGTACAATGCAAGCTATATCATTATTCAAAGGGAAACATATTGTGGTAGCTAGGGGTGTTACATTCTTCCATCCTTCAAATAGTTTCTTCCTCAAAATTTCTAGAATATTACTACATAAAAAAAATTCAGGTGGTTCTTCATCATAAGTTCCTCGGGCTCCCACATTGCCTCTTCCATCTTATGGTTTCTCCATAGAACTTTTACTAGATGAGTTGTCCCATTTCCGAGTACTTATTCTCCGATATCAAGAATTTTGATAGGCTCTTCACAATAAGACAGATCAAGTTCTAGTTCAATTTCCCCATAGGTGAGTACATGTTTTGGGTCAGGCAAGTTTTTTCTCAACAGTGATATGTGGAACACATCGTGAACTTTGAAGAGACTTGGCAGCATTGCCAACCTGTAAGCTACAACCCCAATTTGTTCTAGAATTTTTAAAGGTCTGATGTAAATGGGACTTAGTTTTCACTCCTTACAGAATCTTATAACTCCCTTCCATGGAGATACCTTCAAGAAAATATGATCTCCTACCTGAAATTCCAAATCCTTCCTTCGGTTATTGCCATAGTTCTTATGCCTACTTTGTGTTGTTTTGATGTGGTGTTGAAAAACCTTCACCTTTTCTATTGTTTCCTCCATAAGTTCTGGGCCTACAGGTTTTCTTTCACCAATATCATCCCAACAGGTTGGTGTGTGTCATCTCTTTCTATATAACGCTTCATATAGTGCCATCTAAATACTTGAATGGAAGCTATTGTTATAGTAAAATTATACCAGATTTAAATATTTATCCTACATACCTTTAAAGTCAAGTGAGCATGATCTCAACATGTCTTATAAGGTTTTAATAGTCCTTTCTAATTTTCCATCAGTTTGGGGGTGGTTGGAAGTGCTCAAACAAAGTTCAGTATCCATGGATTTCTAAACACTTTTCTAGAATCATGATGTAAGACGTGGATCATGATCAGAAACAATCGATATGGGTACTTCATGAAGTCTCAAAACTTCATTAATATATAGTCTTTATAGATGTTTAAGTGGTAAATCTTATCTTATAGCAAGAAAATGTGATGACTTGAAAAGACGATCAACAATGACTCATATTGCATCATTACTTCTAGGAGCCTTCGGTGGTCCCATGACAAAGTCCATCATAATATTATCTCATTTCCACTCAGGTATGGGAAGAGGTTGCATGACTCATCCAGGCTATTGCCTTCCATCATTCACTGGTTGACAAACCATACCTCTTGACAAAAAAATGAAAAATCTACCTCTTCATGTTTTCCACCAAAAATGTTATGTCAAATATCTATACATCAATGTTCTACCATGGTGTATAGAGAAATTGGAACTATGAGCATCATACAACAATTCATTTTTTAGACCAGGTATATCGGGAACACAATGTCTCTTCCCAAATGTCAAAATTCCATCTTCATGCAGAAAGTCACTCATTCTCCCATCATTCATAGTTGTAATCTTCTTTTGAAAGTCTTTATCATCAGTCTGATAACTCTTTATCATTTATAGTAAAGATGGTTTGGCAACCATTTGAAAAAGTTTTGAGGTTTCACCATCCATGGTTATCCCCATGTCCATATTTACTAGATCCATGTATATGGGATTTTTTCAACTATCATATTTTCAAAACTCCATGATCCTTTCTGCTCAAAGAATCTGCCACCTTATTTTCCTTCATCGGGTGGTAGTGTATGGTGCAATAATAATCCTTGAGTAGTTCAAGCCATCTCTTTTGCCTCATGTTGAGTTATTTCTCTGAGAAAATATACATCAAACTCTTTTGATCGGTATATATCTCACATTTTTCACCATAGAGATAATGTCTCCATGTCTTCAAAGCAGTGATTATAGCTACTAACTCAAGATCATGAGTATGATTATTTTTCTCATGAATTTTTAGTTGTCGTGATGCATAGGAAATAACCCTATCATTGTGCATATGGACACAACCATGTCCATTCTTTCATGCATCATTATAAATAACAAACCCATCATTCCTTGATGGTAGAGTCAAGATAAGAGCATTAACTAATCTTATTTTCAAATCTTCAAAAAATTCTTCACACTCTTTTGTCCAAACAAATTTAACCCCTTTACGTGTGATCTTTGTTAATGGGTTATCCAATCGGGAAAAATTCTGGATGAAACGCCCATAATAGCATGCTAAACCAATAAAAATGTGTACCTCGGTTAAACAAGTTGGTTCTAGACATTCTTGTATTTCCTTGGTCTTAGAAGGATCAAGAGATATTCCATCCTTAGAGAGAATATGTCCAAGAAAAGAAATATCCTGAATCCAGAATTCACACTTTCTAAACTTCCCATATAATTCCTGTCTTCTAAGAGTCTTTAGAATAATGCGCAAGTGATTTTCATGATCTTCGTATATTTTAGAGTATACCAAAATATAATCAATAAATACCCCTAAAAAGCCATCAATATATTCCTTGAAACTCTTTTCATTAGATCTATAAAGATAGAGGGTGAATTAGTCAGTCAAAAAGGCATTACTGTAAACTTGTAATTCCCCTACCTAGTTTGAAATGCTGTCTTTGGAATGTCTTCCTTCTTCACACACAACTGATGATATCCAGATCAAAGGTAAATCTTTCAAAAGTATTGAGCTCCATGAATATGGTCAAATAAATCATTAATGTTAGGTAAGGGATACTTGGTCATTATTGTTAGAGCATTGATCTCCCTGTAGTCAATTCATAACCTCATAAATCCATCTTTCTTATTAACAAAAAGAACATGGGCTTCCCATGGAAAAACACTAGGGAAAATAAATCCCTTATTAATCAATTCCTCTAGTTGTTTCTTTAGATCCACTAATTCCACAGTGGGAATTCTATAAGGGGTCTTTGATATTGGCCTTGAACCATGAATTAATTCAATGGAAAACTCAATTTCTAGTTCTGAAGGATTTTCAGGTAAATATTCTGGAAACACATCAACATATTATTTCAGAATAAGTACATCCTCTATTTGAACATTTATTTCATCACCCACAGTTATTTTATTTTCTTCCTCCCCAATAATTGAATTTGGTTGAGCTACTGGTGGTGTATCTATATAAGAATTATGTGGTGACGTTTCTGATCTAAAGAAAAGGTACTCCTTATCATCATTGAGAATTGTAACCTCCTTCTTCTTACAATTAATTTCTGCATCATGGTCTGAAATCTGATCCATACCAAGGATTATATCAAATTAAATCATTGGTATGATGATGAGATCCACATATAATGAACATTTATATTCCCTAATGGGGACTAATTCACAGAACTTTGTTACAATGGTACTTCCCTTATGAGTTATTACTAACAAATCCCTTGTCAAATCAAATTGGAAATATCTAATTTTCATAGAAAACTGGGAAGATATGAAACAATGCGATGATCCAGAATAAAATAAAGCATTGGCTAAACTTTAAGAAACCATTATATTACCTGTCACTATATCTTTCAGAGCTTCAACCTCAGTAGTAGTGATAGCATATGTTTGGCCTTGATCCCTTGGCCCTTTCTTAGGTAGGTTCCCCTGATGCTTAGGATATTCATTTTCATAATGTCCCCTTTCTCTACAATTTTAGAATTAAACATTAATAGACACTTTCTTCCCCTTGCAATCATGAGCCTGGTGGCCTTTTTCACCACACTAGTAATAGACTCACATTCCATTCAGACAAGTATCCGGGTGTTTATTCCAACATTTACTAGAAGATGGATATTTAACTTTTCCCTTATTCCCCTTATTTCCATTTCCAGAGTGTTCAACAAATCTCTTCTTCTATTTCTTTTCTTTAAAGTAATAAGACATAGATAATTCTTTTTATGTCTTGATAGCACATGAGACAATATCTTCGTATGACAAGAAGGATTGTGAGACTAATTCTTGATAGAGAAAAGGTTTTAACCCATCACAGAAATTATCGATCTTACTTCTTGGGTTACATATATAATCTGTAGCATGTCTCTCTAACCTTGAAAAATTAACTTCATACTTTGCAACATTATCATCCTCCTTTTACCTCAGACTTAGAAATTGTCATTCTATATCCACTCGATGGTCATGAGGAAAGTATTTTTCTATGAATATTTCTTTAAAATCCATCCATTCCATATTTGATACTTCATCATCTTCCTTTGTGTTTTGAATCAATGACAACCATTGATCATCATCTCTAGTGAGGTGATAAAATCCCATGACAACGTTTTCCCTTTCCCTACTCTCCAAGGCATGGAATATTTTCTCTAAGGGATTTATCCATTAATCAACTACAAATGGATTTGTGCCCCTATGTAATGTTAGTGGTCGTTGCCTCATGAATCGATCTAACATTGATCCTCCATGCTACATATCAGGGTTCTCCATATGGGTAAGGTTATTATACATAACCTGAGTGAGTTGTCCCAGTATACTGATAAGCTGATCATCACCAGTTGTATCACCAACTCCACTATAATTATCTTGAGTAGGAGGGAAATCCCTACATGGGGTGCATGAATTAATATGGTTTCCATTCCTTCTTCTGGGCACCATTTCTAAACAATGGCATACACTAGATTAGTTTATGAATCACAATACATAATTCCATGCTTATAACATACTTAACATAAATTGAACATTTTATGGATATAATCCATAATCATAAAAAAAGGTTTTCTTTGAGGAGGTATGTACTCATAAATCCTTCATAATGGATTGTAAAGAAAATGTGTATTATCCTAACAATATCCCCAAGGAGTGTCATATCCAAGAGTGCAGCAAGGCCTGTTGTCGTTCACCAGTTCCCATTCGAGTCTAGATCAAAGCAGTGTTTTTGGGTTTTACCCCTAGGTACATCTGTGCCAGAGCCGCCTCTACCTGGTCATTTCCAGATAGGGATGTATTGCTTGGAAAGCTCAAAAAATCTCTACAGTACCAAGATTCTAGGAAGTTTTTCTTTACTAATACTCAAAGTCTATATTAGGATAATGTTCTCTAATTAGAGTTTTTCTAAATCTAGCTTCTAAGGTTTGTACTAAACTTTATCTAATACCAACTCTAACGCCCTGACCCTAGAAACCCAAAGTCGGTGCATTATTACGTATCATTGGTATGATCACAAAAGATCAAGACTTGAAAGACCTATTAGTTTAATAGCCTTATAAGTACTAGATACATTCATAAGGTTTATATTACATCATTAAATGGAAAACAAAAACAACATTGTTTCCATAGACAACACTGAGATCCAATAGACTATCCCTATAGGTCAGTCATAATATACTTCTTTGTATCTTGGGAATAATAAAACATAGAAAGGGATGAGCTTAGATGCTCAGTAAGGATAACAATATAGCAGAAACATTCATAAATAAGCATAAACATTTAAGGCAATGTATAAAACTAAAACAAAAGCCTTTTCAAAATAAACTTCATCATAATATGGAAAATATAAATCAAAATAATTCCATTTACATACTCACATAGATATTCTACTCATCGAATAATCACATGAAATATTAATAGCTACTTTCATAACGATAGAATGCATAATGTGAGACTTCATGATCACACAATCAAGGCCTTGTTCCGAGAATACAAATAAGATTTTGTCAAGGCCTTGTGCCAAGACACTATATTGTCTCATGATACCTACCATGCATCAAGGAGCTATATTGGGCTCCACCAGTCACTTACTAAGTCCAATGCAATCCTCATATGAAAAGTTTTAAACATAACATAAAAATTCATATTAAAACATGCATACGAAATTTCAATACTGTGTACATAGACCATGAATGGTAGAAAAATAACACATTCATAGTCAATCATATCACAAAACCTTAAATGGAAAATGGAATATTTGTATCAAAATAAATCAACATCAAACAAGATTAAAATCTATTAAAGGTTGTTGACATAGATGAAATCAAAACTATTTGAGAGAAATATTTCAGTCATTTTTTTGAAATCATTTAAAGTTACATAATTATAAAATAAAACATTTATTTTGAAAATATTCTTATAAGATTTTAAGGGATTATTAGACAATGTTATAACGACATAATATATCCACACCCTCCATATAAGTTAAAAAAACATTTTTACCTCAATTTTGTTGAAAAGGTCATAAAGTAACATGTTTGGAAAATGGCGGAAAGATTCATTTCAAAATGTATAAGGTCAAATTAGGGTATGAATTACTTTAAACCATAGTATTGTAAGTAGTAAAAATGTTTTCGAATACATTTTTAGGAAAACATGGATGTGGATGATAAAGAGGTCCTAATAGATAATTACGTAAAAACAGCCTCGGATAATAAAGAGATTGCGAAATTAACCCTTACATTGTACTTTCCCTTGTCGAGGTTAGGTTAAACTCATTTATGATGGTTAAATAATTGTTATTAAATTATAGAAGAACCATATAAATTAATATGATATCATATATGATCTTCCAATATTTATTTTTTAATTATATTTTTGTAGTATAATCGTTTCGGTTGTTAATTGATTCGTTTTCCTTTATATGATTAGTTACGTAAGCCATGATGGTTATGGATAGAGTCAATTTGATTCATATCCAGAATGATATTAAGGTTTTTAAATATGATTTCTAATCATCACATAGAAATTATTTTTCAATGATTATGATGGGGAATGAATCTCATCGCGTTCGTGGAGACGGTAATTCGTACGTACGAACGAGTGACAATATCATTCTTTTGTAATTAAAATCATAAGTAAATGGATGGTATGTCATATATAAAGAATAATTAACATATTATATCTATTATTTACATCAATTATACATCATTATTATACCCATAAAAATAATAATGTATTGAATAACAACTACACCAAGACATGGAGACGGTAAGCCGTATGTACACACATATGGTGACATGTTATTCATAGGATCGATAACATAATGGATATGGTTGTACCATTATTATAATAACATCATAGTATATTGAAGATATTGGAGTTATTATATTATAATGTAAACAACAAAGAAAGAGGAATGGAAGAAGAAAATAACTTGAAAGAGGTGGTGAGATATTTACCTCTTCTTCAGGTTCTTCGTTTTGATTTGATCAAAAGGGCTCATTATATTGGCTTTCTGATCAAACTAAGGCCTCTAGGATGAATTTAGGATAGGTGGGAGGTTATATGGATAGGTTTTGGCCGATCCAAATGGGTTTGAGGGTGTGAGTTTGAGATAAGGGGAGGTGCCCTTTTAAAAGAGGGGTGAGGGGCACCTTAGGAAAAGAATGAAATATTATTTTATAATAAAATCATGCTCGGTTTTTAATGGCTAAAAAATAATTTATTTAAATGATACGGTGGTTTTGGGTCTAAAAACACTCAACCAATAGGTTTTAGACAAGTTTGGGTCACTATATTAACCTTGTCTTTCAGATTTAACTCTTAGTTAAATAGTTTTACATTTACCATGTCTCTTTGTATTTTTATATTATATTGTCAATAAACATACTATAAACATCCAAGATAACTCCAAGTGGTTAATTAATGACATATATAATAGTATTTAATCGATTTTTCTAAACCATAGATTTTTAGAAGTAAAATACCAATTAATAATATAATATTTGTTTTTAAAACTCTTTTATATCAATTTTGACACTATTTGGTATTTTGTTTTTTATAAATACATAACAGCATAATTACTTCAAAAAAATTTCATTTAATCAACCATAACATGTCATATTAACCTATGAAATTAGTGTAATTCATAAAAAGTATCAAATAACATTTATTTGGTTATTTAAAATATCAATTATTTTAATATTTCATTAATAAGTTAATTACTACATCATCATTGTGTCATAATTAAATTAAAATATTTAATTTATAAAAATTATGAATAAAATACTATTATTTATTAAATTTTTTTATATTTCTGATGAATACTTTATGTCAAGTTTATCGTATGTACAAGCCTATATTAAAAATGGTTTAGTTGTTAAACTTTGATTTTAACACTTTTAAAACTTCTCGGAATTAAATAATAATATATGTCCTAATCTAATCCATGTGGACCAAAAGGATCATATTTTATTCCTAAGGTTGTTTTTGGTCGAATAAAACTTATCCAATAGAATTAGGACATGTTTTATGATAATTATAATATCATTTTTACCTTTGATTACCATATTTACTTTTAACTGCGGTAAATAAAAGTCAGAAGTTATTATTCACCAAAAATTATTTTCATCTCATTGAACCAAATTTTACATACTGATATCAACTATGTCTCTCAGATTTTTGAAATTCAACTCACAGAAGCGGTAAAATTAAGTTTTATGCAAATTGGAAAATGCTCCTAGGAGAGAGATAAAAGATGGTAAAAAGTTTAATGAAATTTTTATATATCTAAAATTATTATAAAATGACTCCAATGAATTTCATTGAAATTATATAGGTATTATGTATATATTTTGACCTAAAATAAATTTAAATAAAATAAATTATTATTTAAATAAAAAAGTTGATTTTGAACAATAACTCAGTGTTTTTCACTATTCATCAAAAATTGAAAGTTTTTAGAAAAATAACAAAAATTCACCTTAAGTTAATTTCGATATTATGAATCCAAAAATGAAGACCATTTTGAAAGATAAAATTTATAAAATTTCAATAATTGGGTAATACTATTCATAATGACAAGTTTGATTGGTTGTGGTTTGTTAGAATCTCGAAGTTACGTACAATACAAGCTATTTCATTATTCAAAGGGAAACATACCGTGGAATTTTGGGGTGTTACATCCATAATTGAGAGATCTTTGAACCTAGAAGTGAAATCATTTAATATCTTCTTCGTAGGAAGGGGAAAATCATCCTTCAAAAAGTAACAATTGAATTCTTAAAATTTGATGTAGACTCTGATCTATCAGTTCTTCTTCCTAATGGGAACAACGTTATCCAACCATCTGGGGTACTAGACTTCCTTGAAAAAGTAGACTATGATGAGGTTATTAATCATGGCCTCAACCATGGCATTGTGAGAAGGGTGCATCTTTCTGGGAGGTTGTTTGAACCAAAAATGATTTGTTGGAAGGTCAAGGCAGTGGAAGGTGACATGAGGATCTAGTCTTGGCATCTGATCATAACTCCAAGAAAACAAAACATGATTCTGGTTCTAGAAATCCACATGTCACTGTTTTTCTTTGACAGGAATAGAGGCACTGATCAATGTGGGATTCAAATCTATCTTGTTACTAAGGTTCACCTGTACCAATTCATCGACCATTGTGGAGACACCCTCTTAGAAAAAGGGAAGATAATTATCTAAATACTCTTCTTCAATTATGGAGGAGGGATCCTCGATGTGAGGTTATTCTTATGAGTTAACCACCACTTATAGGGCACTCGTACTAGCCTGAGCAGTGGTGTACACCACATGAAAAATCTCTTGTACTACCAAAACCACAATGATGATAGTTGACGACCTGATCCCATCTGGTCTTCATCCTATGGGGCCACCATTGATGATATAAAAGTAATAGTGGCGTGTTTTCTTGAGTTGGTTTATTATATCACAAAAAAAAGTGTGACGTATTGGAATTGGCATGAGGAAGAAATCGGGATACCTTATGGGAGTAGGAAGCTCTTGGATCACCCGAGGATGATTTGTATAGGATTACAAGGTGATCTCCCAACATCACATAGACATGGTAATATGATTCTCCATCATTCTATAGTCAACAACAAAATTCCAAAATCTGGTGTTGTTTCCTCCAATCGGTGGATCAGGAAGATGTAGGCATCATTTAAGCATGTCCACAGGTCGATCGCAAATGTAGTGGGTTCAACCTCATTAGACTGAATTTACTTTTCCTTTGTCATTTTATAGTCGGAATCCAAATAAAAGGATTCACAGGAGGAAAAGGTAGATGAATAACCTTGGATTACTCCTACTCGGCCATTAAGGGGGTACTTAAGGCATTGGTGACACGAAAAGGGGACCACCACATATAGTTGTAGCCATGGACTATACATCAATACGTTGTAGGCGGAGTCTTGTGAGATAACCATTAACAAGCTGATGGATAAAAGGCCACATAACTTGGTCTTCAAAAGGATCTTTCTGATTAGCATCTATTCTATACTGTCATAACGTTGAATCATCTAGTCAAAGGGGCTCAAATAAATCTCAGACAACCCCATCTTATAGAGTTTCCATTTCAGAATAATGTTGATCCCAGAGCCTGTGTCAACAAGACAGTGGTGGACCTCCACATCATTGATGTGGACAATGATATATAGTGGGATAATATTCCCTTTTATGGAAGAAGCATCATCTTCTCCAGAGAAATAGATAATGTCCTAGCATTCTACATGCTTGCCTACCTCGGAATGGAAGGCTTTTGCGGCTACTACCTCCGTCTAGAACTGGAGGGATCTTCTTAAATTCTCAGCAATGGCTTCACATATATCAAATAAAAAAAATATCCTAGAGGGTAGAGAGCCTTACAGAAATTCTGGAAAGATGGTTAATGATATCATACTTTTGTTCCTTGAGTGATCTTATGCTGACAGGAGGTCCTCATTGATAGGGGTACAATAGGCCCTTCGATATGAACTGGTGGCCAAATGGTGCTGAGAATATCCTGATGCTCTCTAGTTGAAACTCGTGGAGAAATATCCATAGAAGTACTAGATGACTGAGGCCAGTCCATAACGAAATGTGGCAGATCATTGTATGGTCAAGGCGGAATTTCCTGATCAAGTAATATGAACAGTGGTGAAGGAAGACCTGTTGAAACAATATAAGAAGTCCACGTGTGTTGAAATCTGTACTGGGCTTATTTTCTGGTTTCAGTGGCACACACATCTTGGATGGAATCACTAGTTGAGGCATTCCGATGAATTGCACAACCATGGCTTGGTTGATGCTGGAAATATCTGGGGGGTGTTGGTAGGATATGTCTGATGTTCCTCGTCATTGAGAATCATATAGGTGTTTACCAGCTCCACAGTGTTAATCATAGTGTACCCTTGGTCATCACTTGGTGAGTACTATACCACTGGTTGGATCCTAGGGGTAATCTCCATATCCAGGGCCAAGAATTCACTGAGATTATGGGATGACGATGGCATCAGTGGGGGGCTTTGTTTTCCCTTGAATCACTGATTCTTTCCCTTCTGGGAAGAGGAAGGCTGGGATGTTGACATATATGTAGTGGCTGCGGGTGTTTTGGTGACTTATAAAGGCTCGGGTCAATTCACACACACTCGGATAATACCATAGGCACAAGAGACAGTCTTATGGGCTATCCGACCATCATATTTTTGGGACTCATGATTGGGAACGTGCTTCCACTCACCTTCTATGTCACTATTACTGGGACTAAGTTGGACGGATAAAGAATTAAGAAAAGATTTCTATTGTATAGTGTTGTCTTTTTTTAATCAAAGAAGCTAAATCAATTCACTTTTTAAAGGGCCTGGAAACTATCAAGATGGTTTGCTGATTTGTATTTCACAAATATCATAAGTTTGGAGAACTTGTGATGCAAGCCTTATGAAGGATAGGAGGAGTAAAGAAGTGTTTTTGGCAAAAGAAATAAAGAAGCACGCAAGTCAAAAATGGCGTGCAAGTATGGAGAACAAGTGTATGTTGCGCGCAAGTCATATTTAAAGATAATCCCATCAAAATATGACAAAGGAAATAAAGTGGATTGAATGTTAAAGATTGGTGCGCATGTGTGGGGCACAAGTATATGTGGTGCACAATTTTATGTTGCACGTAAGTCATATTTCAACATCATCATATCAAAATATGACAAAGGAAAGAAAGAGTCGCGCTAGTGATGGAATGACACACAAGTTATAGAGCGGCGCGCAAATGTTGTAGTGGTGCGCAAGTGAATGTGGCGCACAAGTCACCAAAATTACTATAAATATATGAATAACCTCGTCATTTTTTTAAGGCTCAAAACTTAAGGAAAAAATTGATCTCTGATCGTGCAAGTAGTAGAGAGTGGCGCACAAGCAGAAGTGGCGCGCAAGTTTTCAGAGGCGTGCAAGCAGGGAGGTGTCTTCAAGAAGTGTGTTGTATATAAGCCAAAAGTGGTGCGCAAGTTGTGAGCTTTTCACAATAGTGGCGCACAAGTAGTTAGTGGCGCTCAAGCAGGTGGCACGCAAGTAGGGAGTGGTGCGAAAGTGGCACGCAAGCTGAGTGGTGCACAAACAGGTGGCGCGCAAGTCGGGAGGCGCCCAAGCAAGGAGTGGTGCACAAGCTGTTTGCACCCGGAGGTGCTTACCATCTTCTAGGTAGGAAAGTGAAGACTTTTTTTGAAAGATTTGATTTTTTAAAGTTCATTAAGAATCATATAATCATTACATTACTCTATTTTTTCAAAGAGTGAGCACACACACTATTGGATTGTTTTCAAAGTGCTACATGAGTGTAAGGGTATATCCTACTCGTTGTATTCCACACCAAAGGATTGTTTTCTCATGGATTGTGTGGTACTTGATTATTTTAGTACCATACCAAGGACGTAGATACTCTTGTTGAGTAGTGGACTTTGTAAATCTTGTGTTCCTATGGTTTTGTGTGTTCAACAGGGATGAAACTCTTTAACAGGAGGCGAAGGTTGTTTCAAAAAGAAGGAAACATAAAAAAGAAAAGATATCCCTGATTCACCCCTCCCCCTCTCAGTGATAATTGGATCCTGACTTGGAACTTCAATTGGTATCAGAGGTAGGTTCCCATAATTTATTCTTTGTTGAAGTGGTTGAATAGAAGTTGTCATAGAGAATCTAAATTGCGTGAATAGTAAGGGGATTCCTATTTTTTATGGAAATAATTATCACATCTGTAAGGCTAGAATGATGCTTTATCTTATGTCTCTTGGATATGAAGTTCTTGAAACTACAACAGATGAATTTCCTGCTATCGATGACAAGGTTCCTCTTACTCATGTCGATAAGTAGAATCTTTAGAATGATGGAAGAACAAAATATGTGTTCCTCACATCTCTTTTTGAGAGTAAATTTTTAAGAGTGAAAGGTGTTGCTACAGCTAAAGGAATCTGGGGAAAACTGAAGAACAACTATGAAGGAAATAAAAAAGTGAAGAAGGATAAACTACAAATCTGAAGAATGAAGTATGAAGACTTGAAATTTGGAGAATTTGAATCTTTTGGGGATTTCATTACTAGGATAAATGATATTATCAGTACAATCAGATGTCTTGGTGAAACGTTAGAGGATTCTACATTTTTCGAAAAGATATTTAGAATTCATCCTGAAAAGTCTGATGGTAAAGTTTCTTCATTAGAAGATAGAGACCCTGAAATATTATATTTGGATGATTTGTATTGCACTCTCATTACTTATGTGATGAGAAGGGAGAATACTATGAAGGGAAAAACAAAAGCTGATAGAGAAATGTCATTCAAGGCTACAAAGAGAGAGAAGTCAAATAAGACACTTAATGAAGATGATGCTAGTGAATTCAATTCTAACGATGTGGTATGTTAAAATTTTGATGATATTTTATCCTTTTTTCTAAGAATGTGAAAATAGGTACAGGGAAATATAAGGGTAAACTTCCCTTCAAATGTTTTGAGTGTAAATCCATTGTTCACTTTGCGGCTAACTTCCCACAAAAGAATAAAGAATAAGATAGTGATGATGATAATAGAAGGCCAAGAAGGTTGTGGAAGAAACAAGCTGACAAAGATAATTATTTTTCAAAGGGTAAGGATAAAAAGTTCTTCAAATCAAAAAGAAGAAGATTTTTATCTAAAGATGAAGATGAAGAAGAAAGTGAAGATGAATCTGAGAAATTATTTTCTGAAAAAACAAGAGAGAATACCTTTATTACTATAGTGAATAATGAAGAGTATGAGAGAAACAGTTCATAAGAAGAAGAAACTCAACTTTTATGTCATCTGAAAGAAGAGTTGAAAGAATTCTTGAGTAAAATCAGAAGGCTTGAGAATGAAAACAACAAGCTGATAAATGAAAATTCCACATTAAGCAATCAAGAAGGTTTTACTGATGAGAAAATCAAGATGGAAAATGAGATTGATGATCTGAAAAATTCTCTTGAGAATTGAAAAAATCATAATGATCATCTTGAAGTAAACATGAAGGAAAAAAGAATAAGAGTTTGAAATTTTCTAACAGAAACTTTATAAATATAATGAAATGAATATCAGTTTAAAAAATTCTATATCAGAATTTGGTGAATGTTCTAGTAAGAATGAACCAAACAAGGATCCACAAAAGTTACCTTCAAATGTTGAAATGAAAGAAATAACTGGTTCTGATAAGAACAAGTCTAGAAAGACCATGTATGTGGTCAAAGTCAGTAATGATGAAAAATCAAAAGTGCATAAAAATCACTAATCTAGAAAGACTTATAATACTTCTTATGCTGTTAAATATGAAATGAGAAAGGGAGTTACAAATGAAAACATGAAGTTTTGTAGTTACTATAGTTCTATTAAGAAGGATTTTGAGAAGCGTGTCTATAAATCTGGCCAGTATAAAAGTTTCAGAGGCAAATATTCTTTCTATGGTTACTGCAGGTATTGTGATGGATTCAGACACATGGAAAATATGTGTTGGTTCGGCCAACTACATTACAACTATTCCACAGGCTTTGAAAGACAAGGATTGAGGGGGATTCAATCCTTCCAAAATATAATGTCTCCAAATAAATTTTAGAAGATATCTGAGAATACTGGTGTGAATGTTGAGAATAGGTTCCAACCATAGGAAACTATTTGTGAAAGATGTGATCGACCTGGACATCTTTCTAAGGGTAGCCTTAGTGTGTTACCAGAGCAGCAAAAGATTCTAAATAATTCTCAAAATGTTTAGTTTTTAAACGCTAGTAGGTATAGGTCTGATAAGTCCAAAAAGAATGATTGCATGGTTGTCTAGCGAGAACACATTGACCTGGCTAGGAAATTTGATGAATCACAACAGAAAGTGAAGGAAAAGGAATAACAAAAATCTCTTTCTGTCCAAACTAATTTGAAAGCTACAAAAGGATAACATCTATAGATTCTTGATATTGGGTGTTCTTCTCATATAACAGGAGACTTAAAGTTGCTAAAGAATGTGAAAGACTTCAAAAAAGGAACCATTACATTTGGAAATAAAGAATCTATGAGAATGAAAGGTGTTGAATCAGCCATCGTCGGAAAAGAAAAAATGAAATATAAGAAAACATTATATGTTGATGGGTTTAAAAATAATCTTTTGATTGTTTCATAGCTCTGTGATGAGGGAGACAATGTTATATACAAAAAATATGGGTTTTTTGTGAAATGTGAAAATGATGGAAATATAGTTACAAGAGGCCAACGTACAAAAGGAAACTTGTTTCAAGTTGGTGAAGTAAAAAATTCTTGTTACATGGGCATTGTGGATGAATATAAATTATGGAATAAAAGTATGGGACATATGTGTTAGAGAAACATGTGTAAGTTAAAATTGTGAGACAGTGTCTGAGATATGCCTGATTTATTAAGAAAAAGAGATTGGTGTTTCTCTGTCTGTGAAAAAGGGAAGATTACAAACTCTATTAATAAGAGAGTTGAAATTTTTTCAAAACAACCCTTGGAACTTATACATTCTGATATATGTTGACCATGAGCATGAAATCAACAAATAGATACTAGTACTTCATTACATTCATTGATGACTTAACTCGCATTACTTTTGTTTTTTACACGAGACATAAGTAAGATGCTCTGAAAATGTTTAAGATTTTCAGGAGGAAAGAAAAAAAGGAATGTGAGTATTCAATGAAGAATTTGAGAACTGACAATGGTGGTGAGTATAAGAATAAGGATTTTAAATATTATCCTGAGAATAATGGAATTCAGTATGAGTTCATTTCACCATACACGCCTTAACAAAATGGGGTTTCTGAAAGGAAGAATCAAAGTTTGGTGGAAATGGGGAGAACTATGTTTCTTGAGAATAGTATTTCTCATTATTATTTGAAGCAATCCATGAGAACTGCTTTGTATATTCAGAATCAATGTTTCTTTATACCAAACATAGATATGACTCCGTACGAAATGTTCTATGGAAAAACTCCAAGTCTGAAACACTTAAGAGTTTTTGGAAGTCCATGCATCATAAAGAATAAAGGTGGAAACCTTGGAAAGTGTAATAAAAGAGGAGATGATGGAATTTTTCTTGGGTATGGTTCAGAAGGAAGAGGATATAGATGTATCAACAAAGAAACAGGAATAATTATTGATTCTTTAGATGTAAAACTTGTTGAAAATGTTGAGAAAGAAAATAAGTCATATGTTGATGTGGAAGTTGAGTAGGATAGATAAGATTTTGTTAATGATTCTGATAATGCTGCAGACTGTGTCAATCCTACTGATGAAGATGAATCCAACTCAGAAATCTCTAGTGATGAGGATGAAGTTTGAACAACTCGTCCTAGGTTCAGAAAACAAGTGGAGTCTCAGAATATTATTAGAGATAAATATCAGAGTATTCAAACAATAAGAACAATGAATGATGTAACACATACTTCTCTTTATTCGAATGTTGAACCAAATTATGTAAATTAAGCATTTGAGCATCTAGAATGGGTGCATGCTATGAATGAAGAGCTTGATCAGATAGAGAATAATGATACTTGGGAACTAGTACCCAAGTCGGACAACAAGAACATTATTGGTACAAAGTGGGTTTTCCGGAACAAGCTGAATGAAGAAGGTAAAGTAATAATAAACAAAGAAAGATTGGTTTGCAAAGGGTATTCACAAATTGAAGCCATTTATTTTGATGAAACCTTTGCTCTGGTGGGAATATTAGAAAAAATAAGAATCATTCTTGTTATTGCTGCACAATGAGGTTATAAAATCTTTCAAATGGATATGAAATCTGTATTCTTGAATGGCGACCTTGATGAGGAACTCTACATTGATCAACCTTGTGGATTTTTTATTAGAAAGGATGAAAGTTATGTGTACAGGTTGAAGAAGGCTTTGTATGGGAAAAAAGAGGCTCTGAGAGCATGGTATTCTAAATTAGATACTTTCTTAAAGAAGATGAACATTAATAAAGAGAGAGTTGACAACAATCTCTACACCAAGGAATGTATAGAGTTTGCTCTGATTGTTATAGTTTATGTCGATGATATTATATTTTATGGAAATGATGAAAGATCATGTGAAAAATTTGCTGAGGATATTATGAGGTTATTTGAGATTTCCATGCTGGGAGAAATGAAGTACTTTCTGGGGCTAAAAATTTCACATAAGAGGAATCACATTTTTCTATCTCATGAGAAGTATGATAACGAACATCTGAAAAAGTTTGGCATCAAAAATTTGAATCCAGTTTCCACACCAATTTCATGTGGAATCAAGTTGTATAAAGATGGAGAAGGTAAAGAAGTTGATCAGAAAGAGATTCGAAAGCTGGTTGGAAGTTTGTTGTATTTGGCTGCCTCAAGACCTGACATCGTCTATGCTATCACTTTATGTGAAAAATTTCAGAGTGCTCATAAAGAACAACATTTGATTGTTAGAAAAAAGAATTCTTAGATATATCGGAGGCACAAAAAATTTTGGAATCAGGTCTGATGGATTAAGAAATATTGATCTATTTGGGTATTCTGATACTGATTGGGCAACAAATGATAATGATAGAAGATCCACATGTGGTGGAGTTTTCTTTTTGGGGAAAAGTTTTGTTATTTGGAAAACCAAGATACAAAACTCAGTAAATCTTAGCACAGCTGAAGCTGAGTATGTTTCTGATTCTCAAGATATAACTCAACTAATGTGGATGAAGACTCAGCTAGAAGAACAACTTGTTGAAGTAAAGATATCATTGATCTTGGGTTGTGATAATCAGAGTGAAATCAATCTTACAAGAAATTTGGTACAAAATTCTCGTTCAAAACACATGGACATAAAGTACCACTTCATCAATGAGCAGATAGAGAAGAATGAATTGAGACTGGAGTACGTTCCTTCATCTGAATAAGTGGTTGATATATTCACAAAAGCTTTAATGAAGGAACCATTTTCAAAATTAAGGTTGAACATGGGTGTCCAACCTCCTACTCATCATGGTTAAGGTACTTGTTTTTGTCCCCACTCCCATCTTGACTTTGGATAGTGTTTTCAAGGGGGATAATTGCTTCATAAATCAATCCTTATAGATGCATTCATAAAGTGGGAGTTGTGGGTAAGCTGTGAATCTAGCATGTATGTGTGTGAACTATTCTAACTATTTATTTGAGTGGTTATAGGAAACAATGTTGTTTTCTAGGAAAGTTGAAGAAGTTATGAATGCTGAATTAAAAGATTTAAAGATGTTCTGAAGAAGGCTGAGGAGATACAATCATTAGATTTCATAGTCACTGCTTTTGGACAACATAGTTTTGGCTATCAATTATTCTTGTTTCCTACAACGAGTTATCTCACATAGGCATAGAATTTTTTATAAGTAATCCATTGCTTAAGGTTACAAATTTCAGTGATTTTTGAATCTTGGTTGACAACAAAATCCAAAGGGGAGATTATTGGGACCAAGTTGGACAGATAAAGAAGTAAGAAAAGTTTTTTGTTTCAGAGTGTTGTCTTTTTGTTGTCAAAGAAGGTAAATCAAATCACTTTTTAAAGGACTTGGAAACTACGAATATTCTTTGCTGATTTGAATTTCACAAATATCATATGTTTGGAGAACTTGTGATGCAAGCCTTATAAAGGATATGGAGAGTAAAGAACTGTTTTTGTCAAAAGAAAGAAAGCAGCGCACAAGTCAAAAATTGTACGCAAGTGTGGCGCACAAGTGTATTTTGTGCGTAAGTCATATTTATATATCATCCCATCAAAATATGACAAAGGAAATAAAGTGACACGCAAGTTAAAAATTGGCGTGCAAGTATATGTGGGGCACAAGTGTACATTGTGTGCAAGTAATATTTCAACATCATCATATCAAAATATGACAAAGGGAAGAAAGGGTTGTGCTAGTGCTGGAATGACGCACAAGTGCTGGAGCAGCGCACAAGCGCTGGAGCGGCACACAAGTGTTGTAGCGGTGTGCAGGTGTATATTGCATGCAAGTCACCAAAATTCCCATAAATAGATGACTATCCTCCTCATTTATTTAAGGCTCAAAACTTAAGAAAGAAATTTGAGCTATGATCGTGAAAGTAGTAGAGAGTGGTGCGCAAGCTGATATGGCGTGCAAGCTGAGGGTTATTTATAAGGCGCACAAGTAGGGTGGTGCGCAAACAGAGTGGCGCTCAAGTAGGGAGGTGTCTTCAAGAAGTGTGTTGTGTATAAGTAAAAAGTGGCACACAAGTTGTGAGTTGTGCACAATAGTGGTGCACAAGTAGTTAGTGGCGCGCAAGCAGGTGGTGCGCAAGCTTGGTGGCACGCAAGTAGGGAGGCGTGCAAGCAAGGAGTGTCATGCAAGTGGCATGCAAACAGGTGGCGTGCAAGCTTGGAGTGGCGCACAAGTTGTTTTCACTTGGAGGTTCTTACCAGCTTTTGGGTAGGAAAGTGAAGAATTTTTTTAAAAGATTTGATTTGTGAAAGTTCATTAAGAAGTACAGAATCATTACTTTACCCTATTTGTGCTAAGAGGGAGCACACACGCTATTGGATTGTTTTCAAAGTGCTACATGATTGTAAGGGTATATCCTAGTCGTTGTATTCCACATCAAAGGATTGTTTTCTAGAGGATTGTGTGGTACTGGATTGTTTCTGTACCATACCAAGGATGTAGCTACTCTTGTTGAGTAGTGAACCTTGTAAATCATGTGATCCTATGGTTTTGTGTGTTCAGTAGGGAAGAAACTCTTTAATAGGAGGCAAAGGTTTTTTCAAAAATAAGGAAAATTAAAAAGAATAAGATAGCACTGGTTCACCCATCCCCCTCTCAGTGATACTTGGATCCTCACTGGGAACTTCAACTACCACTGTCGTGCTGTATGAATACAAACACCACCTGGGCAAGAGTTGGGCCTAACCTGACTATGTTTTTATCAACTATTTATTGAATCCAGTATTTAAACACATATCACTTCTTAAGGTTTTACCCCAGGATCTGGTGATAGGGGTAGTAATTAGGGCGGTTAGTGAGATCCACATATTCGGGAGTCCTACATTCCTACAACCAAAGGATTCCCTATACTAAGGCACTTTGGAAATACCAAGGGACATGAGCCTCATTGAATTAGTAGGTTTTATTCCTTTTATTCGATAAAGGGTATCTAAGATCCTGGCCCTAAAAAGTGACATGAGGGGACTGCCAATTAGGTGGAATCTAGTTATCTCACCTAGGTGGTGGCAGATCATTATGCAAGGGCACCTGCCGATTCTGGGGTGGGGGATGCTGGTCCAGAGGCTCTGCCTAAAGTGGTGGGCCTATACGAGGCTTTGATAGTGGCTCCACTGGTAATAAATCTAGCTACCAAGGGGCCTTAATTTAGGCTATGGTGGCGGGCTCAGCCTTAGTGGCCCTTCTCTTAGAAACTATAGGAGGTAATGGGCATGCCTGTATGGCATACTTTAAGGATTCCTCCAGACACTGGACCTTATCAAATAAATCTTGGAATACCCTAGGGTAATTTTGGGTGATGAGAGAGGGGACTAGTTCAGTTATGAAATTCCCCACACACATTGTCAGTAGTAGTTCTTGAGTGAGCGACATATCCAAATAGTAAGTGAGGCCTTTCCACCAAGAAAAAAATTTCACAACATGCTCGTCATGCCTCTACCTACACTTGAAGATGTCTAAAATACTAATATTTTGGGTGGTAGATCTTAAATAGTAAACAAACTACATATGAAGATCCTCCCAGCTAGATACTTACCCAATGGGTAGTTGGTTCTACCAGACAAATGCAAGTCCTTCCAATGTTTATACGAAACAATGGATTTTGGTGGCCTCATGTTATACTGGAGTTCCGAGAATGGGTACACACATTTAAATGATGTTGGTCAAATGCTGCATAGGATCTCCCATCCAATTAATCGGGTAAAGGTATAGTTTCTAAAATTAGGTGTGCTGGAATGTCATCCACCCCTGCCAGATATGTCTTTCCATCATGCAGAATTGCCACTGTCGAGTTTTCAAAGCCTTAAGGAGGGAAATAAGAGCTACAATGGGATCGTCTGGGTGAGGATACATGTATTGGAGAGGGTCTCTAACCACCATTGCATTGGCATGTTCTTCAACATGATAAGTAGACTCCACAGCTCATGGAGAACGTGGTGGGATGACCTGTGGGACTGCTGGGGGAACGACCTGTGGAGAGGTTGGGGGAACATGATTTAGGTCCTAAAGATTATCGTACTGCTCATATGGATTTGGTGATACACACTATTCCCTCTTTTCATAAGCTTTGGATTCTACCCTATATATGTTGGAAGGATAGTTAGGGTCACCCAGAGTCAACTCACCAATGGGGTAGTTGTACCTGCTGCTATCACCCCTATCAAGGATCACCAGAGTCTGGTTGCCACTCCATAGCATGTTTAGCATGGAGGTCATCAACAATCTTCTTATGTTCCATGAGTTGTTGATGCAACATGGACTTTTTGGGATCATCCTCTATTTTCTTCACTGATCCAGATGTGTTAGAGGGTTTGACAGCCCCATTATACTCTTTACCATTATCGGGATTCTGACTGAGGGATAATGACTCAGTATGTACGTGAAGACCCAGTAAATTTCATTACAGGTGAGTAATACTTCCCAATGGATCCAATAAGTGTGGAACTCTCTCAGTGGGTAAGTTCTCATCAAGAATCTCTAGAACGTTCTCTCTCTTTGAAAGTTCATCCATGTTAACTATGACTCTTCTTGAAGGAAAATCTTTAATTTCACCTTTCATGTCACATTGGAACTAAATAGAAATGAAATTAAGGGTAGCGTACTACCCCCCATCCATGGACCTGATCAATGGGGAAGACTCATTTATAATCCTATAGAGCACATTAAATCTCTGGATGCACTGCTGGTGGAGGTTCTGTTGGTGACTGGGCGAATCATGATGTTGGGCCATAGTGAGCGCATCCAAATCAACCATGCGAAATTGCTAGAAAATTTCATCAATGTGTGACTAAATCTTGGGGTAATCCACTTGTCGATAATAGAGAAGGAAGTGTGTCTCCTAGAAGGTTTAGAAAAAACACCTGACTTCCTCCTAGGTAGGAAAATCTGGCGCCCTGAAGTTTTCAGTTTCAACTGTCCAGAATAGCTTCGAGAAATGTTCTTCCATAAGGATGTCCCATAGGCTCTTCATCTCAGACTCGGGGTCCAGCCCTTAGTTACCCCATTCATCAAATAGGGGTGGTTGTGGGATCAGTATAGACATTGAAGCAGACTATTAAGAGGGTAGTCTGGCCAGTGGAGAATAAGGAAAATGGGTTGATAAGTCACTGCTTCTTGGGCTGTCTTACAATGAATGGAATGACTGAGCCAACACGTATCAGTAAGATAGATGGTCAACCACAGTTTTTGGTGTAGGGGATGTGGTAGCTAATGGTGTCTTAAGATGTTTTTCATCCTCTATCAGTCCCTATAATAACTCTCTATGATCTCTGGTTGAGGTAAAGAATGACCCTGTTGACGATAAGGAGGATTTCATGTCCATGCCCTAGAAAGAGGTCAAATATTCCTCCACCTAGATGTATCTTCGATGGGAGGTGGGAATCTGATTGACCTCAAATTATGGAAAAATGAGTCTTATACACCATTTTCCTTCCCCATCCCTGGAAATATATGATAGTGGTAGGGATCCATTTATGAATCACATTTCGCCTCAGAATCTGAGAAGTAGACGGGCTTAATCGCAGTCTGAAACATCTAAGTATTCTGTTTAAGGCGACGGATACCCACCCTCCTTCCTCGGGAAGGCTTTTAGGATAGGGTAACTTTTTGGAATGAGGAGGACCTTGGGCCGAAGTGGTGCTGGGATGGAGATACTTCCACCTGGGTGAGCAAGGGTACGAGGAGAAACTAGAAAAATGTAAAAAGGAACCCGGGGAGGACATCCATGTATGATGGATAACATACAAAGGGAATCTATGCAGGAAATTGTGGAATGAGAAGGACCTCCACTGTAACTAGTAATATAACAAGCAATACCACCATGTATGTTTCCCTCAGTAGTGATGGTACGAGGGTGGCCTTCATAATGGTCAAACTGAATACGAGGAAGATCTCTATTGTGGGTGACAATGAAGTGAGTCATAACTCCACTTCTCTGATTACCGGGATGAAGAGGACCTACTTCAGTTTCTATAAGAACATGGAATAGGACCCCCATGGTAATGGTTGACCCGATGAGGAGGATATTCCCATTGGCGACCTGTAATAGTTGGAATGGCTCCCTACCTAGGATTACAGGTGAGAGGAAAGCCTCCATGCTGGATGTCAGTGTGGCATAGAAGACCTTCGCTTGAACTAATTGTGGAATTAAGAGGACCTCTATGACAATCATGGGAGTAGGGAGGACCTACAGTATCCTTGGTGTTGGCACAGGGAGGACCTCTTTACTGGATGCCATCTCCACGAGTTAGCCCGCGGAGGATACCTCCTGTGTCGGTGACCAAGAGAGTCATCCCAACCAGCCTGTGGGGTGATTGGGGCCTCTATTTGAGCCGAGCATATATGTTTTCCTCCTCATTATTAACGGGGTATTTTCAGTATACATCAGAGGTGGAAAATTCCATGGTAGTCATTGATTATGACACCCCTTGGTGGGAATCCTCTTCATGCTTGAGCCCTATGTTGGTGTCGAGTTAACCGGACTGGGGCCAATGGTGCGGGTGAAAAACTAACCTGCTCCTTAGCCTGTGGGGACTTATGGTTGCACTGACATGGCATGTTAGGATCCCTTATTTGCAGCCACTATGATATAATTACCGTTTGGTTGGACTGGACATCCCTCACCTCATTGGTTTATGGGAGGGAGTCGTTATAGCGTTTCAAGGATCGGCTCCTGAAATGGTTGTAGGTGGGAGTGGCGAGAAATGAATCCCTATATGACCCTTGGGGGAGGTGACGACAATATTGTGTGGAATTCCCTATGTACTTCCAGTCCATATCTCAGGTTGGGATGATCCCATCTTCCTTGTAATGTCGAACGAGGTCATTAATTACCCTCCTCTAAATGAGTTCAGATGGGGAGATGGGGCGTGGACGCCTAAAAATTGTAGATTCTGAGACCATTATAGAAAAAGTGGAGCTGCCTAGGATTTTTGTGTTAGTGTTTCACAGGCCCTTACATCAATAGATGGGTGGTGATCGATTTCCAATCATAGAATCATGGGTCCTACAATGTAGGGAGATTCAACCATTAGTGTTGAACGAAGGAAAGAGATGACCAGTTCCCCAGCGCCTTTCCAGTCTCCATAATTGGTAATAAGGTTCCACACTGACAACATCCTAGACTGGGATTTTAAATGTTCAATTGCCTTAATCTCTGGTGAGTTTCAAATCATGCTTGCTATTTTCTTGGCGGGACCTGGCACTAGATAATTGGATCTGGTGACATTCTTATCCACTGATGTCTCGAATTATTCTAATCTCAACATTGAGGAGATGAATTTCATGTTGGGTTCACCATTTCAGTTTTTAATGCTTTACCTGGGGGAGTGTATCTATCTTTTGAAGACATGATGCGTTTTTCCCTGCATTCATGCTTTCCAATGGCGGGTAGCATCTATCACTTATTCAGTGATGTTTTCTCCTTGATTGAAAAGGGATGATTGGATTTTGGTTCCTCCTTAGAACGTTTCACCTAATACGAGTCTCCCTTAAAGATTAAGACATTGTTTGTGAAACACATCCTAGTGTAATCTTTTCATGGACTCTGGTTAATTACACAATTTCTTCCAGGACATTCCAAGGGGTCATGTCATGGAAGAAACCTTATATCGGGAGAGTAGTCGCATTTTACATAGCTAGCATGTTTGGATACTGAAACACTGGTGCGTCTGGGTTTTTTCCCCTTATGACAGGGATTCTCGAGGGAACGAAATCTCAAGGAATCCCATGTCAATTGTGAGGACTTATATTCCATAGAAATTTCTCTAAGTTTTTCCTCATCTTCCCATGTTTAACATAGGGTATGTCATGAGTTTAATGTCTAGCGGAGAGGGATCAGACTGATCAGAATACAAATAAGAGTGGATTAGATGGGTGCAGTCCCAAGAGGGAGAGCTTGAGAATCCCACTATATGAGAGGATTAATATTTCCAAAAAAATGGATCTAAGGATGCTTGGGTCCCTATAAAGAGAACACCAAGGTTTACCATTGGATGGGATGAAACCTCAAGGTTGTTTATAATGTACCATGTCCTGAGTGATAGGGATCAAAATATTCATAGTTTGAAGTGGTGATGAATTGGAGTGTGCATAGAAGACAGAAAACGAAATACACACTATGGATTATATGTGGTTTGTAGCCCGAGTATTTATAGGAGTAGTGAGGAGGTGGATTCCATGATCTCACTAGGATGTGGTGGCCCGAGTAAAATCAAGAATGATAATGAACGGTTGGGTGAAGTCAACGGGGAATGAGATGGAACCATCGTGAATGTGATGGAAGTGTTGTTTTTGAGACTCAGTAAGGATTCCTATGTATCCCCAAGGTAGGGAATCAAATCCCATGTAGTTCGTTGGGGAAGTGGGACACCTGAGGAGGAGGCTTGTGAGGATGGATACATGGATGAGACCTAGAGGAAGTATAACCTCTTGGTTGGTACATGACCTTACTAAAATAAAGAGGCTACAAGGAGAGACACAAATGAGACATGGGTGATGGGGTTGAACTTTAGGGTTACTTCCTACATATCCCTATGCTAGGGAATCAAAGGAAATGTAGTTCAGGATGGGGGATGGAGTAGAGGTGTGCACATAGGATATCGATCCGATGACCGGATGGGGCTTATGCAAGGTTAGCTATCCGGGAGTGGGTCTGATACCACGGGGACAGACAAGATATATGGTTCCCAGCAAAGGGGACTATAGATACTTACCACTAGTTAAGGAAATACAATTTCTTACCACAGGTAGGGGACTACAATGGCTTACCACTGGTTGGGGACTACAATGACTTAGCATTGGTCAGGGACTATAATGGTTTATCGCTAGATGGGGTATACAACATCTTACCACTGGGTGGGGTTGAATTCTAGGGAGTCTTCCTATGTACCCTACCTAGGAGACAAGGACTAAATCCTAGGTATTTTGGAAGCATACAATTTAATGACGTGTAGGACGGAAAGGGAATATAGTTTAACGTCCTGCAGAACAAGAGTGAAACAACGTGAAATGGTAGAGACCGATGGGTGCTGATCTTGAATATCCGGGAGTCCTCCTACGTTCTTTTATTGGAAGGGGAAAGGATTAATGTCTACATAGTTCATAAGGAGGATATATTTTAGAATTGTGTGGGACAAAGGTGAACCGATGTGGAGGGGTAAAAACAAGTAAGTGTTGGTCTTGAACCTCAGGTATACTTCTTACGTGTCTTGTTTGGAAAGTGAAATGATCAAAGTACAAGTAGTTCAAAATGGGTTCTTGGGTATTACACGCTAAGGAATCCCAGAGAAGATTTCATGGTAGATGCTTAGTCTAAGACCATGTGAGTCATGCTCGGTGTGAGAAACAAGAGGTAGCAAAGACCGGATGATCACATCACGAAAGGTGATACCATGAGGAATAAAATAGTCCTTACATGTGTTTAGAGGCAAAAATAGGATAGAGTTTCTTATTCTTAATTAGTGAACTAGGGAGATAGAGATTAGGACTTAATTCAGGATGGAGTCCTGATGGAGAAAAAGACCATAGGGAGTGGGATGGGGAGATGAAGGTCCTTGTGCCCATCACTCCAATAGTATTTGGCATAGAAGAAGAGAGGATGAGTAGGGATGATACCTCCCGTAATAATGGCTAGGGGCTTATAAAAATATGGATGTTGTTCCCCGTAGACAAATGCGAGTCTACAAAAGAGGATATTAATCCATGTAAGGAATGATCTAACTCGTGTGGAGACCAGTTGTCATGGGAAATGTAAGATACTAAGCACCTCGTGTATATTTCATGTGGTGAGGTCATAGTTCAATGTAATTTGATGAGGAAGATGGTGCTCGTAAGTTTAACGTCCTATAGCTCGGATGATGCTGGTTCACTACACACCCCTAGGATATATATAACTAATACCACCCACCCTTGGGGAAGGTAAGGCATCAGCAATTCTATGGAGATGCAGTGTTATCAAGTGACCTATTGAGGGGATACAATTAACATGGCTATGCAAAGAATCAAAATCTGTTAGCTTTCCTAGGTGAAGAAGCATGATTCTACAAAATGCAACATCAAGAAACGCCCAACAGACCTTGAAATCACTTCACACAATAATGGAGGTTCGTGCTGGAGAAGGATTTGTGAAACAAATGGGTTTACAGGAAAATACTTTGTGAATTTCTGGTGCTCCATGTAGTGGAGGGACATTATTATGGGGTATTCTTTGAGAAGTAGAGTTTCCTAGCATAGTAATATGGTATAGACACATATGAAGGGTGCATTGAAAAGTATAAAGGCTTTTGCAGAGTAGAACTTTGCGAATCATGGGTTCCATGTAAATCATAGCACAACAAAGAAATGTACTTAGAAAAGCTTAGTGACCCTGCCTTAGCATGTGGTTCACATGTACATGAAAGGTACTTCACGAAGCATGAGTGCTCTGTGAAGGCCTCAGTCTACTTAGGGATCTCCTTCCTTCGCGATGTCCCATGGACTCCGCGAAGGGAATCCCTTCTTGATGAAGGGTTGTATTTGAGCTAAGGAAATGGTACTTCACAATGCTCAATTACCTTGAAGAGATAATTATTTTCAATATTCCGAAGAGTAGAGGTTGTTTCCTATTTTGAGAGGTGACAAATAAAAGGTCAGGGTATCCTTCTGGGAATCTAGGTATTTATCAGCGAGGGGTGGCGTAGAGCTCTGACAGATCTTTGAGAAGCCACATGGTGCTATGTGATGGGTTATGGATTGCGTCAAGTTTACCATAACCACAGAGTCAACTGTCATCACTTCCTCTGTGTAGAGGTAGACCGAATGATCTTTGCGGCCCACGCAGAGGCTTTCATCAATTTCTATGGTATCAAAAAAGTGATCTAGTTCTCTCTGTGGTACGGAGTGACTAGTCAATTGTGTCGTAACCACGGATTTTCCCACCTCTTTTACTCAACAGCGACCATAGTGGGGCATTCTGCTTCACACTGGATACGGTACTATGGGGCTCTACGAAGGTCACATTACTCAAGGACTCCACAAAGGAGCTTCACGAGGCCGCCCCATTTGGAACTGATTTCCTCTTTCTATCCTTTTTCTCTGCACATATTTTGGCGCCAAGAAATTACAAAGTTAAAAATAGATAATTTGATAAAAAAATTAAAATTTTTATCAAATATTCTAGACTAATATTGAAAACTAAAATTCACAAGGATTTGATGACATTATCTTCCATGATAAATTGAACATTTATCTCCAAATAATGTAAATCAGCCTTAATGAATCATTCATAAATTTCATGCACTAATCATATAATCTCACGATATGATAACCATTTCCATAAATTACATAATTAACCATATATTCAACATAAAATTACATAATATTCTTTAATATAAATAATTCTTCATTTCTCAAATAAAATACCATAGTATTACATTTTCCTACATCTTAGGAAGATCCCCAAAATTATTGAGATCTCATTTTAAAATGGAATTTAGAACCAAAATTTTTTATAATCCCTTGATTATGAATAACATAGAACATATGTCACTTAAATGAAAATAAATTTTATCCATATGTTAATTTAAATAAAATAAATCCATTGCATACTAACAGGGACATCACATTGGTCAATTGGTCACCGATGAACCCATGTCAACCTTCAGTTGGGTTTTCAAGCCACGCATCATTTCATGATATGAAGGGTTGTTGTTCGGCCTAAGGTTCATCATTTTACCAATAGTAATATATTAAAAATCATATTAGTTTCTGAGATTAATTATGAACTTCTTAAATAATTACCTTAATAAGTTTAAAATTTAACAAAGTTTTTACCTCAAAGGTTGTCCCATAGATTTCATATTATATCCTGTAATATGTAATAACCCATAATTACCCCAACATCAAACATCATATGACCCTAATGGTTATCCATAAAATTTAAATTATTTCCATTAAATTAATAGATAATTATTCCTCAAATAACTGTTAACATGATAAACTTATGGATTATATATACCACAAACATCTACCAGAACTTAATAAATGCCTCTGAAAAATTATCACCTTCTTACTAACAAAATATCAAAGGTAAAATGTTCCATATAACACATTTTTCATAATTTTTTTCGAACCAAGTATTCAATATTAATTAGTAGTTTTATGAATCTATTGATATTTAGATTATATCATAATATTGTTAATAAGAACATCCATCACTCCACATTCTTCTTAAATAATTAACCATTCATTGTTGTCTTATTCATTAATAATTAATTTATATAAATCAAAATTATAAAATATGTCCTTATGATTTTAAAATGTCAACCTAAAAAGTTTCATAATTTTAGAAAAAGAAAATAATTCATTCCTTAAATCTAGACATTCTTTGATTACTTTATATAATTTGTACTGACTTTATCATCTATAATGAATTATATATCTCCAAAAAAGAGATTTTAATGTTCATTACGGTTTTTCCTTTTCAAATGAGATAGATAAATTTCTATTTTTAAATTAGATAAATGGGGATCTGGGATCCATATAAATATTGTAGAAACGAAAATGTGTTAGATAGATCAAATAGTTTATTTTATGTATTTTGATTTTCAAAAATATTTAAAAATCATTTAAACAATATCATTCCTTGATAGTGATGATTAAATATTTTTCTAGGTAAAATGATGTAATGTGAGGACCTTCATAAGGACCCAATCATAAAAATTACATATTCTAGTGACGTTAGACTAGAATTATCATTATTTATTCTCTAATGTTCTTTTAGGTTTGGAGTTTTAGAGAATATGAAAAATGTTTAAGTAGTAATCCCATACATTAAATTTCCACAATTATATAATCATAAAAACTTTTCCCTCCAATAAAATCCATTTTAAATAAAAAAATATTTATTTTCTAGAAAAATTGTCACAATTTTCTTCTTGGTCTCATTTTTATCCCCATTAATCCATACCACATAGTGAAAAACATTTAAAACATTGGATTCCTTGCAAGATATCTAAAATTACCATAAAATAAATAAAACCATTAGTTGAGTGAAATAATTAAAATTCCATGAAAACCAATTTCTTAAAACATACATTTTTAACATGAAAATGGAATAATATTTTTAAAAAAAATCAATATCATTCAATTTTGAAAATCTTGAATTTTTCACAAAAAGGCATTGGAAAAAATATATAACTTTTTTAAATAACATAGGAAATTTCTTTTTATACCACTCTTACAAATAGAGTAACCAATATGGTAAAATTACACCTCTACAGGACCCAATGCAATGTATCATATAAAGTAACCACCCATAATTGGTTTATCACAGAACATGTTGTCATTAGTTAATAATGTAACCTCCCATCCTTGGTTTTTCATTGAACCAGACATAATTGGTTTATAACTGAACAACCCACCATTGTAATCAATTTCCGAAAGCCTTATCATAACCATAAAACATGTAATCTTGCATCATAAAAACACAACTTCCTGATAATAACCATTCCATTTTGAAATCACTTCTTAAAATCTAAAACAGTTCAAATATTGAAGAAAATAATATCTTAGAAAACATTGAAATTATATAAAGGTTCTTAAAATAATTAATTAATCTTGAAATCAACAAAATATAGTCATTCCGGATATGTTAAAAAACATTCCTTCAATATTTTTATTGTAAATGTAACAAATTAATGCATTTAAAAAAACAAAAGAAAGGATACATTTCAAACAATTTTTGTGAAAGTAAAACATTGTTAAAATGAAATTAAAATTCAAAGTATAATAATAAAAACATTAATTATTTCTTTTTAGGAAATATGGATATGACTATAAATGGGTGTTTAAAGGGGATCGTTAAAATATAATTTTTTTTAAAAAAATATTTTACCTTGAGTTTGACACGTCATGTCTATTTATTATATTCAAGAATAAAAAATATATGTTAATTATTTACTCTATTAGGAAATATTATCGAGTTTATTATTCATTATTTGACATATTACCATTAGTAATAATTATATAATAATATATTTTCATGTTGGATATTTTGAGGATATTTTTTTCATAAGAAAAAAATGGATTATGTTGGTTGACTATGGTCAAAGTGGTTCTTATTTATTAATATATAGTATAATAATCATGAAATAAAAATCATTATTATACATCAACTATACTTTTAAATCCATCCATTAAATATTTTTATGAAAAATTAATTACATTACAATCTGTGAGATGGTAGGTCGTACGTGCGTGTTAGTAAAGCATTAGTTTTACAAAATTCACAATAAAAAAGAATTTAAGAATTATTTTATAATTAAAAAATTATAAAAATTTAATAAACATCAATTTATTTATTTAAATATACTTAAATATATCATTAATGTTATGTGGGTCTAAAAAATGAATCACATTAGTTCATGGAGGTGGTAGTCCACAGGTATGCATGAGAAATGTTATCAGTTATATATATATTGAAAGATACGAACATAAATGAAATAATAATTTTTAACAATGAAAAATATGTCATGATAATAATATATTAAAATTAAATATATCATTATAAAAATTCATTAGATATGATTATGGAGAATTAATTACATCCGTTTGGGAGGTGGTATTTTGTTGTGCACCCAAATGAAGAATTCTTTTCCAATTTGATATAAGTAGATATTTATATAGGAAATAGAACTAACATAATAACATATTATTATATTTATTAATCATTATTTACTATTAGATCACGGTTTAATAAAATTTTATGGATGTGGAATAAGAAACAACACTAAAATATGCAGATAAGAATTATATCTGTTCTTTGGAAAACATCATTTTCATAACACATTAATTAGTCAATGATTGTTATTATTCTTAATAAAATGATTGTAGGATCAGGGGATGTTTTTCTAGTAATGGATTTCAGTCGGTTTTTTCAGAACCAATAGGGTTTAATACTGTAAATAACACAGATGAATTGGTTCCTTTTATATGAGAGGTGAGGGTCACTCTTATCAATTCTCCAAATATTAAATTAATAAAAATTTCTATTCCATAATTAATTTCTCAAAATTTATTTATTTAAAATTTAAGATAATTATGGGTCAAAATAACCACTTAAAATAAATATTATACAAGTTTGATATATAGTTATTCCCTGATCATTTTGTTTTAACCACTATTTAACCCTATTAACTAATAGAGTGACAACATGGATTGTTACTATTTGATGGTAAATATAGTTAAAATAAAATTAATAAAACAAAAAAATGGATCATTTATGACATTTTAATAATTTTTATAATCACTCAGACTAATTTTATATCTTTCATAGTTCAATATCATTTAATAAAATATTATTAACTATATAATTTCCATAATGTAAATTTTAAGATATTTTAATTAATTAGACTTTATTTATATCAAGATAAAACTTATAATTAGAAAATATTATTTTATAATATCCCTAACATATCATGTAATTATAAAAAATTTAGGTATTAAATTAATTAACACTAATTTTATTACTTTTAATATTTTTAATATCATTTATTTTAATTTTTCATTAATTGAATAATTATTGCCTCCGTGTTGTGCAAGCATTAATGTAATTATTTCTAAACTAAATTTTCAAAAATTAATTGGCAAGATGAATATAAAAATTTATCTATAAAAATTATAATTATACACTAACTTATACTCCATATAACACCATATTAATAATATTACACAAATTAAAAACAAGACTCATTGTTTGGCATTTTATTAAATAAATTACTATTATAGCTATAATCTCATCCATGTGGCCTAAAATCTAATAAATTAGACCCTTGGATTATTATAGTCTATATAAACTCATAAAATAAGACCTAGTAATTTTTTTGTGTCATTTAATGGTATATATCATTTTATTTGAAACCTAAATTTGGTGATTTTCCCATTACATTGGTAATAAAATTACTATGTTTACTATTAGTTTTAACAAAAATAAAAACATACATATTATATATATTTTTATTCATTGATTATGAATATTGAATAGCTATTTTAAAAAATAAATCCATAAATTTTTTAGAATTTAAATTATAATTAAACCAACAAAAGGACATGAAAAATAGATTTTCATAAAAATACCCTTTTAAAATATAAAATGTTTTTATACAAAATTAATGTATAATATTTTTTTAAAACTAATAATTGATTATTGAAAATAAAAATTAACTTAATAAAATTTCTATATATTCCAAATCATATTTTAACCTTTTAAATATATTAAATAAAATACATTTTTTTTATAAAACTCAATATTTTTCATTATTCCTTAAAAAATAAATATTTTTATAATATTATAAAAATTCATGGTAAGATAATTTTGACATAATTAATTTAAAAATAATATTCATTTTATAAAATTAGATATCTATAATTTTAAAATTATAATTTAAAATAAAATATTGAAATAATTAATTTTTATAAAACCATTTATTTTATTATTTTTAGAATTAATTATAACATTTATAATGAATATAACAAGATAATTCATAAATACAAATAAATATAAAATTAATTACTTTATAATTACATTGTTTTTTACATAACATGTCACCCTTTGTTAAAATTTTCCTTGGAATTTTTAATTCGGGCTCGGTAACTAGGTTTTGAATTTTCAAAATGCCTTTATCATCTTAAAACTGATTAATAATACTACTACATGGTAATAAAGATATTACAAGTATGAAGATCATAGGGAGTAACTCATAGTTGGTTTCTAATTATGAGGAAATAATTGGGATTTTAAAATATGGATATGGAAGAAAAAACTTAATCCCAAGGATAGGTGGAGAGTTATAGATAACATGGTCATGAGAAATTTAACCATGAGAATATAATAAATACGTGATGGGTTAAAATTGCATTGATTTCATGATGAAAAATATAAATGGGAAAAAAATTCAAAAGGATTTTCCTAAAGATGAGGAATTTTATTTATACCTAGACTAATACCATATGGAAATGTACTTAAATGAAAAGTATATTTCAAAAATTAATAAATTGCCATCAAAAATCAACTTTTGATCCAAATGATGAGTATTAAAGATGATTTTTTCATACCTAAAGCACATAAAAAAAATAATGTTGATAAAAAAACAAAAAAAATCAATTTATTACTCTTGTCATCTGGATGTAACTAATACCCAAATTGTTAGAATAAGAATAGATAATTCCATGAATAAACACACATTCAAGTGATGAAAAACTAATTTTAATCTCTAAAATTCAATAATAACACCCAAAACATAATTTAGATTATTCAATAAAACACTATACAAAAAAATCATCAAAAAAATATTGATTAATTTTGAAACTTCAGAATCAGAAAGATTTGTTCATAGAGACTTATAAAACTAATTATAGAATTTATCATCAAAAAATATCAATAAACCCCAATGTCTAATAACAAAATATTAATTTCCTAAATCATAGAATCTCTAAGATATACTATTCCATTCCTTAAATATTCTTAATTATTATGAATCTATAATAAAATCATATATTCATTCAAAAGATAATTAACCCTTTACTCATCAAACATAGTCTCAATGTATTATGTTCAAATTATTTTTGTAATTATCCCAACATATATAGTCATATTTTTCCAAAATAATCTAAATCACAAAATCATAAAATAAATATTCAATAAACTGTATGTTCCAAAAATGCAACAGTGCAAAATTACCTCAAAATCATAGATCATATAAACTATAAAGCCTACTGAGAACATTAAAATTATTTCCACCAAATATAATTGAATTTTTCCCCAATTAATCTTTTTTATGTCAAAAACTTAATGGTTACATGTACCACAATAAACTATCAAAACTCAATGAATTCCTACAAAAAAATAATTCTTTTTCACTAGTCATATAATATCAAGATATGATAACCATTTCCATAAATTACATAACTAACCATATATTCAACATAAAATTACATAATATTTCAGAATATAATTCATCCTTCATTTATAAAATAAAATACCATAGTATTACATTTACATAAATCCTATAAAGATCCCCAAAATTATAGCGTTCTCGTCTCAAAATGGAATTTATCACCAAATAAAATTTTGATCCCTTGATTCTGTATAACATATAATATATGTCACTTAAATGAAAATAAATTTTATCCATATGTTAATTTAAATAAAAAAACCATGTCATACTAACAAGGACATCACGTAGGTCAATTGGTCACCAATGAACCCATGCCATCCTTCAGTTATTTGTTCATGCCTCAAAACATTTCTATATATGAAGGGTTGTTGGTCAGCCTATGGTTCATCATTTTACCAATACTAATATATTAAAAATCATATTAGTTTATCAGATTAATTATGAACACCCTAAATAATTACCTTAATAAGTTTAAAATTTGACAATGTTTTTACCTCAAAAGTTATCCAATAGATTTTATATTGCATCTTGAAATGTGTAATAACCCATAATTACCTCATCCTCAAATATTATTCAACCCTTAAGGTTATCCATACAATTTATATTGTTTCCATTAAATTAATAGATAATTATTCCTCCAATAACTTTCTACATGATAAACTTATGGGTTACATATACCACAAACATCTACCAGAACATAATAAACATCTCTGAAAAATTATCACATTCTTAATACACAACATTTCGAAGGTAAAATGTTCCATATAACACATATTTCATAAATTTTTTAGAACCTAGTATTGAATATTAATTTGTTTTTTTATGAATCTATTATTAATTAAAATATATCATAATATTGGTAATAAACACATCTATAACTCCACTTTATTTTTAAAAAATTGACCATTCATTGTTGTCTTAGTCATAAATAATTAATTTATATAAATCAACGATATAAAATATGTTCATATGATTTTCCAATATCAACCCAGAAATTTTTATGATTATAGTATAAGAAAATAATGCATACCTTAAATCTAGACATTCGTTGATTACATTATATTATTTTGTATCTCCTTTATCATCTATCATGAGTTCAATATCTCTAAAAAAAGATATTGTAATGTTCATTATGGTTTTACCTTTTCAAAGGATATAGATAAATTTATATTTTTAAATTAGATAAATGACGATATATGATCCATATAAATATTGTAGAAATGAAAATTTGTTAGATAGATCGAGTGGATTATTTTATGTATTTTGTTATTAAAAAATATTTCAAAATCATTTAAATAATAATGTTCCATCATAGTGATTATCAAATCTTATTCTAGATAAAATGATGTAATGTGAGGAACGTCATAAGGACCCAAACATAAAAATTACATATACTAGTGATGTTAGACTTGAATTATCTTTATTTATTCCCCAATTTTATTTTAGGTTTAGAGTTTTAGAGAATATAGAAAATGTTTACATATTAATCCCATACATTAAAAGTCCACACTTATATACTCATTATCAATTTTCCCTCCAATAAAATCCATTTGAAATAAAAAAAGACTCTTTTCACGAAAAATGGTCAAAATTTTCTTCTTGACCTTATTCTTATCACCATTAATCCTTACCAAATAGTGAAAAACATTTCAAACATGGTATTACTTGAAATAGATCTAAAATAAACATAAAATATAAAAAAACACTAGTCAAGTTAAATAATTAAAATTCCACAAAAACTAATTTCTAAATAATACCTTTTCCATTATTGAGTGAATAGTAAGTGTACCTTGTATGACTTAATTTTCTTAATCCACATCCACTTTAGAGATGGCATAAGAAATCCCTTGTTCCTTTGGATTTGGTGGCATCTGATGTTGATTACCCTTGAGGACTCGAAGTTTAGTACACTAGCATGCATAGTTCCCTTGGTCCCTACATTTGTAGCATTGGACCATGGGTGGTTCTCTTCATTCCTCCACCACATTCTACTGCCTTCTCATGTCTTTTTGACACTATTGTCTTAGTGGCCTTCTCTCCCACACTTGATTCATTTATCCATAACTTTTAGGAAGTTCCCATTATGTTTCTTCCCACATTTTTTATATGTGGATGGTTGAGTTTTCTTTCCACCTTTCTCATTAGATCCTCCAATATGAAAATCTATCTTTTTTTTCTTTTCAAAATAGCCATGGGACCATTCTCTAAACTCCATGTCCAGTTTGAGATCACATTGAACAACTTATTTATAATTCCCAAATTCTCAGATTTCAAGATCCTTTATAAGGTGTCGTTTTAATTCCCTAAAAAATCTATCAATTTTTCTATCATTGTTGATAAAAAATCCTAAAGCATACCTTGCAAGCCTTTTCAAATTATCTCCATAGGACCTGAAAGATTCTCTATCATTTTTACTTAGCTTTATAAATTATCTCTAGATATTATTATAAAGATTTATTTGGAAATACTTTTTAATAAGAAATTTCTTAATGTCTTTCCACTCAAAATCTACAATTTTGTCTCTCTTCTTGGTGTCCTTAATCAAATACCACCATTGGTCGACCTCTCTATGGAGATGATAAATGGTTTGAGTAACCTTCTCCATATCAGAATAGTGAAGCAAAAAAAATATCTTTTCCATTGAGTGGACACACTGTTCCACAAAAAGTGGATTGAAAGATCAACTAAACTTTGGTGGTCGTTTCCACATAAATCACTTAATAATCAGTTTCTCCCTCTTAGGTGAATGAGGACATTTCACATTATATAGGTTATTATTCATAACTTGAAACAATTGAGTAAGTATTACCAATGAATTTTTGAACTCCACCTCCTAAATCATTTAGTATGTCATTTGGGAAATCACTACATTGTCCCTCACATGGGTTGTTGGCTTGGTTTCTCCTAGTTCTCATAATTTTCTAAAATAGAAATGGTTAGAAGAAAACACACGTGAACAATTCATGAAAAAATTATTTTTTAATTTTTAAAATTAACACAAAAAATATATCTTATGGGATCCATATTTTTATCAAATCCTCATTTTTACTTACATATAATTAGTCTCATACTAAGGTGTTCACTAAGTATCTCTAATCCTAATTTCCAAGTTAACAAAACTGTGACTCTCATTCGAACTATAGAAACCCTACTTTTTTACATTAATTTTACATCATTTTAATGATAAAAAATATAAAAACATTACACCAAGAGGATACAAAGGTTTAGTGTCTTGGGAAAAAATAATACCATACATAACTTTTACAATATAAAACATAAACATTTATTTAATTTCTTTTTCTCTAGCTTCTTATTGGCCCTTGAGTTCTCCTTAGTACACGTAATCACCTGAGGATATACATCAAAAAGGGGTGAGCTAAATTCCTAGTAAAAGGATAGGAACATGAGAAAATATAACATGGGGTGAGCATAATCATTATCATCATCACATAGTTGTATGATCATAAATATGATAGGAAGAATTAATAAAAGGCTTGAATAGTGGAAATGAAAAAAAATGAAACCTTATGTATTAGTGGTTAACTACCATGCATAGTTTGAACAAATATAGAATAATGTTCACACATATTTCACTTTACCTCATGATATTCATCTAATTACCCAATGCATTGGAGTGTTGTATAATTTTTATCACACATGTCACATCATAACATCATTATTGAGCTATATAATTCTCGTCACACCCGTCACATCATAACATAAAAATTATCATGCATGCCACATAGAACATATATCAATAGATATAAATAACCCATGTAAAGGAATGGGTTTTATTTTAATAAATCACACATTCATAAACATTGGGTTCCCAACTTAAATATGGAATAACATACTTGACACAAAAACCATTAACCTTGGGTGAAAGTAAAAGGTGTTTTTTGGAAAGAAGAGTTATTTTAGAAAACATTGTGTTTGACATAAAATACAATGGAAAAAATGTATATCCTATAAAAGGTAATATAATTATGAAGAAATTATTTTTAATGAATAACCATACTGAAAATGGAGTGAAAGAGGGAAAACCTGAAGAAAGAAAGGTGGGTTCAAGAATTCCCCTTACCTTATGTCTGAACACTTTCTTCAGTTTAATATCTTTTATAAAAACATTATATTGATTAATTAACACATAAGAAACCTTTAACATGTAATTGATTCATTATGGTTTTATTAAGTTCTTTTATGGGAATTTGTATGAGTTATAGTGTTTAAATTCATTGTTCGGGAGTGTTCTTTTTCTTAGTTTTCATGAATGGTTCACTTGTACACATGAATGGAAGTTCATGTATAACATGAATAAACATAAAGAATTTATATAACATTATATTAATGATATTATAGGAGTTTAAATTATCTTATAATTTATTTGGTTATATACCATTAGGATGAATCATTAGTTAAAATTAAATGATGATTGTTTTAGGTTAATTTGGGTGGTTTTTTGATTACAACAAACATGTTTTGTTTTATCATTTAGTATTATGTATAAAATATGTTTATAGAACCGAAAAGTGGATAAAAAATAAATATTAAAATCCTTTTCTAACCATTTCATGGTTTTACTGACATCCGTGAAGGCGCATAAGAAAACTTAAAGTGCATTTCCCATGATGTTGGTAAATTAACACATTACGGGTGATAATTTCATTTTTATAAACAAAGAGAGAGGGGGAGGAGTATAATGAATAATATTTCATTAACATGATATAATACAATTATATCAATCAATTAGATTTATCATGAAATTTTTATAAGATAATTTGAGGATAAGAGAATAAATGAAATGAAATTTCAAAGGAATTTGAATGAAAATATAGAGAGAAATTACCTCTTAAATTCTCCTCTTGAGATCCTCCTCAAGGAACCTAGGATTGGCCTTTGTATGACACCAAGAGGTCCTAGACATGGGAAAGGTTCTAAGTAAGAATTATGGGTAGAATTT
The DNA here is from genome assembly GCA_963277665.1 of Viscum album. NCBI lineage: Eukaryota > Viridiplantae > Streptophyta > Magnoliopsida > Santalales > Viscaceae > Viscum > Viscum album. The sequence goes on from OY728156.1 coordinate 412,613,051, forward strand.
TTGAAAGGCTTGAAGCTTTGGATTTGTGAGAAAATGAGGTTGTGAGGAGTAGTATTTATAGTGGGGGTGTTTTCTCAATATTTAATTCATTAATTTATTAATTTCCCTCAAGAAAAGAAATAGTGATGATTACATAACATAATAAAGTAAAGGGGGAATTTTAGTTCGAACCAATGTCCATTTACATCATCCAAGAATCAAACATGATGCAGAAATTCATTTATTTAGCAAATTTTGTAAATTATCGAATTTCACTTTTCACTAAAAATTAAAGTATTTCAAAAAAATCTCAAAAATTCACCCTAACCATTTATTGATGTGTAGAATTCAAAAATAAACTTTTTTTTTATAAAAATAATTTCCTAAATATGAGTAATTTAATTTATAATTAAAATATTAATTTACATCAAAAATAAAAATTTTAAAATTAAAACTAATTTTCGAACACTTTGAAAAATTAATTAATGTCTCAGAAAATTAAAATATGATCATAATACATAAAAACAGTTGTTTATGAATAAATTTTCTTTTAAATTATTTTATTAATCACTAAATATTTATGACTTACAAAAATACAAACACCATAACATAATTATATCATATAATCAGCTATAGGACGGATAAATTTTATTTATGCTGTCATTGGTAAGGTTAATATTCACTTGGATAATTCAATATTCACAATTTTGATATTACTATTAATAAGGGTAAAATTAATATTCATAAGGGTAAGTTACAATTAAATAAAATTTAAATTTTTCCTATCAGACTCCAAACATCTTACTAATCATAACTGTGTATATCAAATTTTTAAAATTCAAATAATATAAGTGGAAAAATTATGTTTAAATGTCACATAGAATTTAGTAGTTCATTTAAGTATGAAATGGAAATGTGTTTCCTAATGTGATTTTAGGTGATTATACTATATGATATTAATATAAGAAGGGGGAAATTTCCTTGACAAATTTTTGGGTAGTTACAGTGAAAATATAAAATATTATAAAGGGAAAAATAGAAAATAGAAAAACTACAAAGGGAAAATTTGGATCATCGCAATCTGCTAAAATTATCGCTCCTATGAAAAACACTATACAAAAGAAACAAAATATTAGTAAACCAATCTAAATTTTAGAAAAGGAAAATATAATAAATCTGGAGGAATTATTGTAAATTATGTTTCAATGAATGAAGTGGTATTTATACTAGGTAATGTAACCATTATAATAGTTACCTGACCATTAGAATAGTAACCTGACTATTAAGAATAGTAACTTGATAATTGGAAATAGTAACCTCACCATTGGAATAGTATTTTGACCTCAAAATAATAATATTTAAAAAATAATAAATATCATGAGTAATTAAATAAAATATTAATATTTTAATTCCATAAATAAATATCAAGAAAAAAAAAAGAAATTATAAACACTTTTTTTCAATAAACTGTATTTTAATGTATTTCATAAAAATCATAATTTTTATATTAAAAGATAATATTTCCTATGTTATAAAATTATTTTTATAAAATTAATTCCATTTTTAGAATCACCACATAAAAATTTTCTAACATTTATTATTCGATAATTTTTATGAATACTTCAGTTTTTAATTGAAGAGTAAAAATACAGTTTTCACGTTACCAATTTGTTTTAAATTACATAATTCATGGTGTATTAATAAGTTAATAAATTATATAAATTTTTGATTAACCAAAATAATATTAAAAGAAAAAAATGATTCATTTAAATAAAATTAAATTTTTTATAATCCTAAAAATTATTTTCCAAATTCTAAAGTCAAAAGTATTATATTAAAATAACAATTTTCCATTTTTACACTATCCTTTTTAATAAAATGAAAAATTATGTTTTGGAAAGCCTTAAAAGTCCAGAAAAATATTTTATTAATATATGAATTAAAATTTCAATAATATCACTATTATAATGTTTTCCATGGAAATTATATTTTATTCATTACTTTACCCTTTAAATTTAACTCTCCTCAAGTATAAACAACTCGTCACCACTCCCTTGGAAACCACTCATCCCTTAATTACAAAGTCCCAACCTCAACCCAAATTCCTTCCCCTTAAACCCTTATAATCCTTTGGTATTTTATTTACTCATTTAACTCCATGCATTGAAAATATTTTAGTGTCGTATAGAAGAAGAAACATTAAGATGAGGTGAAGTTTTCATCAACTTTTCCTCTCATTTTCCTCTTCTCTTCCTATTTTAATCCATTACTTTAAAACCTAAATATTATAATATTAATTTAGTATTATATTAAAATTATATTAAGTATTTTAACCTACTATAATGAATATATTTATGACATTATATTCCATACTTATCTTTCCTCCTCTTTTGACATTATCTCGTTAATGGTTGATTAACCACTCACGATGACATTTTCAACTCTCTAATTATCACAATCATGTATGATTATAGTAAATTATTTATAATATATTTATGTATAAATATATTTATTTATATTATTATATAGTTAATATTAATATTTAATAAATTTTAATAAATCAAAATCATTAAATAAAAAAAACAAGATATTTTAAGGAAAATATTTTATCAAAATATTCACCTTTAATAAATAAAATTAATAAACATAACCCAATGATAATAATTGATAGAGATTTAAAAAATGAAAATAATTCATTTTTGGTTCTATTTTTTAATAAACATATGTTTAATATTTAGGAGGTGGAACAACATTGAAATAAAGTGTGATTTTAAGGTAATGGTATTCTCAAAACCAATTCTAAATTGTTGTGTTATATCATTCTTAAGATTATTTTTAGTATGGATATTTTTCTTATGTTCTGAAAATATAGTTACAATATTATATTCCTTTTATTTTCATGTATATACATGTTTCTAACCTATTAAACTATTTTTAAGACATGTATAATGTTTTTTCAAAGAGAATTTAGTTTCTAAAACCTCATTTTCCTCCTCTTAATTTGTTTCTTAATCAATAAATAATGATGATGTTTATATAAATATATTATTTACCTTTTTCATTTGGTAACCCCAATGATTATTCATTAAATTATTCTTTATGAACCCTGTTATTTTCCATGGGTTAATTTCATGACTATAATTGTTATATATTATCTTTCCATGTTGTATATATGATTATGACAATTTTATGAGGAAATGGGTTTGTCTAAAATTATATATTCCTCAACATCATTAGGTAATGTGATTTATATCATGATATTATGTGTATTAAGAGTGACAATGATGTTATCTTTGTTCAAAATTATAATTTTATGATTTATGCACCTATGTTATCTGTGATTATGATGTTAGATTTGTTCACAACTATATGTGGTATTTTACCATTATGTTATGATGTTTCATTTTTATGAATATTTGACATTCCCTTAATTTTTAAAATGATTACCTAATGATTATTATTATTATTATCCTATGATTATGATATTATTATTATGATTATACTCACCCTTGTACAATTGATTCATGTCTCTTATTCCTTTTATGTTATCCACCCCCTTACTGGGATTTAGCTCACCCATTTATTTTATGTACATACTTAGATGATTATATGTACTAAGGATAACATGAAAGATTTTATGAGGATAAAGAAGAAGGATTAAAATAATTTTCAAGTTTTTTTGTACAAGTTACATATGAGCCTAATTTTCTCAGTATGTTAATCCTTTTGATACTAGAATGTATTAATATTATGTTATTTATATTTAAAATGATGCAATATTCCTACTATAAAATTTGGGTCACTATTATTGGTACGAGAGCCAGATTTATATAATTTTCTAATTATGAATAGAAAGAATTAGTGAAAACCCTAGGTATAATTTTGAGTTTTAAGGGTAGCATCCTAACTTTTTTGTAACATATAAGAGTACATGGTATTGAAGTAATAAAGTAAATTTCTAGATACAATAATTGGATGTGGGTCTATCATAGATATAACTAGGAGTAATAACCTCAAAAAAATTAGATTGGGTATTTACTCAATCATCACTTGACGCACCCAAAACAGGCCTTTACGTATACCTATTTTTACAATCCTGGGGGATATTCTTCCGTTAATAACAAAATCTATAAAAAAAATTGTTAATGATAAATAACAAAAGAAATTATTTATTTAAAAGTTATAAAATATTAAACTACATGATAATAAAAGAATATTTTAAGAATAAGGTTGTGCTAAACATTGGGATCTCATATTACATAACATTATAATTTATTTTCACATGAGAATAAATTATCTATTCATGGTTCATTGGATTTTTTTGTTTAAACATTTTATATTTTATAAAAAGGTGGGAATCAGGAGAAACCAGACCAATAACCCATTTGAAGGACAAGGAAATGATTATATAAATGAAATTCCTAATTAAATAGTAGACGTAGTTCAAAACTTCATAGTGATGATTGGCCAACGGTCTCAGACTATGAAAAATAACTTGAACCATTTTGAATGTGCCATATCCCAAGAAGGAGAAACTATATATTGAGTCATTTATAGGACAATGACCATCGATGATTAGAGAATATTATAATCCACTTATCATGGAATGGTGGGTTAACTTAGTGGATTTATGTTATCCATTTTTTCTGATAAGGAAACATTTACTCCAGGGGTTTATAATTTAGATGGAGAGGATGATCAATGATGGGAATTGATAATGAATATGAAGCTAAAAGATGAAATAAAATAAATGAAGTGGGAATGATTTAAGAAGATATTTTTTACAAATTATTTTCCTTATAATATTTCTAAAAATATGTAGATAAAATTTCTATATCTTAAGAAAAATGAGGATGAATTATTCATGATTTACAAGAAAATTTTCCAAAGTCTTGATAGATATTAATTGGGATTTATTGTTAATAATGATAGAAAAATAGATTTATTCTTTATTGGTTTAAAACAACTCCTTTAATAGTCTTTATCTATATAATAATTTGGGAGTTATGTAGAATTAGTTTGATATTATCTAAAAGTAGATATAGAGTTTTGATAATGGTCACATGGACATAGAAATAAGAATAGAAGAATAGATATTCAAGCTGGCAGATTGAATGAAAATGGAGGAAAGAATATCCAACCACTCACATTTCAAAAATGTGGTAAGAATATTCATGATAATTCCCTAAATTGGATGTATAAATGATTTAAATGTGGGATAAGAGGCCAATAAGTTTATGAATGTCAAATAGAAATGAAAAATCTGACCAACGCTATGGAGGAAAGGAAGATAACTCACAATTACCAACCCATGGTTCAAAGATTCAATTTTAGAAAGTAATGTAACTATAAAAGATAGTGCACTAAAATAAAGGTCTTGAAGGGTAATCAACGTCAGAAACCACTGAGGATGAGGAATCAAGGTAAAGCTTATGCCATCTCTATTACTGATGTGGACAATAAAAATGAAGTTGTACGAGGTACACTCCCATTCACTCAATATTGGAAAACAAATCATTCAAGTTTTGTAATATACATTCCATAATATCCTATAAGTTTTATAGAAATGTTGAATCACAACCTTAATACCTTATAGTAGAGTTATTAATAAAAACATCTAGTGGTATGATCAAAGCAACCCATGTATTGAACCCTGTATGTGGGAAGATTCTTCCATTGAATCTTAGAATCCTCTCCTTGGTAGAATTTTATGTTATACTATTCATGGATTGGATATCATTATAAAGATATCACATAAAATATCAGTAAAAGGAAATATATTTCTATATTTTGAACAATATCATGCTCCTATACAAATTCAAGGATAACCATGAATCTTATTTGGAAAATACCTTGATAGTGTGGCTGTTTATACCCAAAAATGAAGCATGAGTATCCCAAATACATGAGATAAAGTAAAGTATTAACTTTGATGATGTGACTATTATGGGGGAATATGTTAATGTATTTCTCAAAGAGTTTTTTCTACCTTCTCCCAGATCACGAGGTAAATTTTTCAATAGATTTTATACTTGAATCCACTCATATCTTCAAATAACCCTATAGTATGGCCTTAATAGAACTAGATGAGTTAAACAAGTAGATACAAGATAATTTAGAAAAAGGTTTCATACATCCTAGTGCACAACCTTGGGGTGAACCAGTTCTATTTTCCAAGGAAAAATGGTATATTTTTTCCTCTTCGAATCAATTACCAACATCTCTAAAAGATTAGAATAAATAACCAGTACCCCTATAATGAATTGATGACATGGTTTATCAACTTTGAGCAACTCAATACTTCTCAAAGGTGGATTTTTATTCTCGATATCATTAACTTAAAGTGAATAATGAATAAATTCAAAATATAACCTTCAATACAAGGTATAGATATTATGAGTTCAGAGTGATTCCCTTTGGACTTACTAATTCCCCTTAAATATTTATGGATTTGATTAAGAGAGCCTTTAGAGAATATCGTGATAAATTTTTGGTAGTGTTTTTTGAAGATATTATCATTCACTCTAATATAAATTTGGAACAATAATAGAATCTAAGTAATATGATAGATATATTAAGAAAGGTGAAAATTTATTCTAATTTCATCAGGTATGACTTTTGGATAAATAAAGTCACAACATTGGAGAATAAGGTCACAAGTGAGGGAACGTTGGTGGACCATTCAATGATAAAGGCAATTGGGAATGGTCCAAACCATAATGTCTTAGGTAAATTCATGTTTTTCTTGGATTATTTGGGTATAATAAATTATTTCAAAAAAAATTATCCTGACTTTAAATCCCACTAACTAAGATAACATGAAAAGGAGTTAAGTAGATTTGGATGGAAGAATGTGATGGAATATTTAAGGATCTTAATAAAATTATAATAGTTGTGAATGTACTCACACTACCCTCAAGTGGAGATGGGTTTGTTATATACATAAATGATTCAAATAAACTTTTTTTTATGTTCTTGTGTACAATGAAAAAGATATAGATTACACCTCATGATAGTTTAAGATTTATGAGTATAACTACCTGATGTGTGATTTAGAGTTGGTAGCTATGATCTTTTATTTGAAGATTTTTTGGCACTACCTCTATGTTGAGAAGTGTGATATATATACAAATCATAAGAGTGAAAAGGTGTATATTAACATAGAAATATATCCACATGTGTGAGTGAAGATGGTTAGAGATGATCAAGGACTATGATTTCTTTATTAACTGCCATCCTGTAAAGGAGAACAAGGTAGCTGATTCTCTTAACTAAAAATAACCCACTACTCTATATATGATCTGGGTTGAGAAAGACTATATCATTATTGATATTCAAATTATGGTTATGAATAACATAATGGAATCAAATAAATCTCACCTTGTTAGAATTATTTCCCATTCATCTATCTAATAGAAGATCAGGGAGGCACAAAGCGATGGTTTGGAGCTTCAAAAGAAGGTGAAAGTAGTAAAGAAATGGAATATTCAAGAATACCACATAGATAAAGATTGTGTCATCGGTTTGGAAATATAAATTATGTTCCTAAATCACCTGAGATAAATAATGATCTATTTGATGATGAAAATTGATCATATATAATCATCCATCTTGTAAGTACTAATATGAACAATGATATTCAAGTGCACTTTTGGTTAGACAACATGAATGAGGATATATCTGAGTACACTTCAAAGTGATAGGTATGTAATCATGTTAACTCATAGATATAGAAATATAAGGAGATTATTCAACCACTTCATATACCCACATTGAAATGGGAAAACGTCACTATTTAATTTTTTAATAGTCTCTCAATGATATCGAAATTAAACTAAATGATATGGGTTGTGGTGGATCAAATCATGAAGAACGGTCAATTCATCACTATTTGTAAAGATTTCTCACTTCAAAAACATTTCAAGATATTCATAAATAGAGTGATGAGGTTTTATGGGGAACCACTTTTGATCATTTCTAATAATGATACTTGGTTTACTTCTAAATTTTAGAGAATTCGTAAACATGTTCTGAATACTTGATTGAATTTTAGTATGGCCCATCACCCACAAAATAATGGTCAATCTGAAAGTACCATTTATACACTTGATTACATACTGAGATCTTTCTCAATATAATTTAAAGTAGTATGGGATTAACATCTCCCATTAGTTGATCTGTCATACAACAAAAACTTCCACTCAGTATTCAAATGGCCCCATATGAATCCCTATATGGGAAGTGATATATAACTCCTACTTATTGGGATGAAGTTGGTGAACTAAATCTTCATGGACCCAATCTTGTGAAAGAGATGGTAGATAAGGTTATATCTATCCAACAACATATAAAACCTACTCAGGGTCAATAGAATATTTATGCTAACAAATGTTGAAGGGACTTACAGTTTGAAGTTGAAGACAAGGTTTTCCTTAAAATATCACCATGGAAGAGAGTCATGTCGTATGGAAAGAAAATAAATCTTAGCCATAGTTATATTGGTCCCTTTGAGATCCTTTATCACATAGGATCAGTAGCCTACTAGATATCTCTTTAACTAAACGTTGATCAAGTTTATGATTTGTTCCATGTATCTCTCTTGGGGAAGAACAGACCTGATCCCTCATATGTATAGAATCCAGAGGTGGAACAACTGGGACATGACATCTATTATGGGGAGTATATTATGAATATATTACTCTATAGATACAGATTTTAATGTAATAAGAAAAAAAAAACTTCTAAAAGTGTTGTGAAAAAATAGTAAATATGAAGAAGCAACATCATAATCGAAGGAAATGATAAACTAGAAGTACCCTCATATATTCTTATTGAATAATATGAGTTTAAATTTCAAAGTTGAAATTAATAAAGGGGGAAATAATGTAATTATTCTTCCTTTATTAATGTTATTTTTTCCTAAATAAATGTTCATTATATTATATAGTATTATACACATATGACACATAGAAAAATGAAAAGGAAATATTTCATTAATGAAAATAATTATTTTTTTCCAAAACTAAACCCATGAAAATTAAAAATATTAAAATGGGTAAAATATAAAATAAAAAATGTAAAATGGAAAATTTTGGATCATCTCAGTCTACTTGAATAACCACTCCGATGACCAAAACATTAGAAAAAGAAACAAAACATTAGTAAACCAATCAATATTTTAGAAAAATAAAATATAAAACCTTGGGAGTAAATATAGTGAATGATATTTAAATGAATTAAGAGGTATTTATATGAGGTGATGTGATCATTGGAATAGTAATCAGACCGTTATAATAGTAACCATTCCATTATAAATAGCAACATGACCCTTGAAAATAGTAACCTGTCTATTAAAATAGTAATTTGACTTCAAAATAAAAAAAATATAATAAATAATAAATATCATGAGTAATTTAATATAATATAAATATTTTAATTACATTAAATAAATATAAAGACTAAAAACTCAAAATAATTATATACACTTTTTTCTATATTTTAAATTATTTCATAAAAATCCTCATTATTAGATAAAAATTAAAATAAACTAATGTATAAAACTATTTTGATAAAATTAATTTCATTTTCGAATAATAATATTTAAAATTTCTAAGGCTTTTTTTACTTTAAAAAATACTTTATTTTTTAACTGAATAGTGAAAATATGGTTTTTATATAATCGACATATTTTAAATTACATCATCCATGATGAAATAAGTACCTAATAAATTATATAAATTTTTTATCAATCAAAAACACATTTAATGAGATAAATAAGACATTTTAATACAATAAACATTCTTCAAAAACCTAAAAATTATCTTCCAAAATCTAAAGTCAAAATTATTCTATTCAAATAACAATTCATCATTTTTTTACTTTCCTTTTTAATAAAATAATGAATTTAGTTTTTGAAATACATAAAAGACCTAAAATAATTTTATATTATCAAAATATAGCTTAAAATTTTAATAATATCACTGATACAATGTTTACAATGGAAATTATATTTTATTCAATATTTTATCCTTCAAATATCCCTCTCCTCAAGTGTAAATAGCCTCTCACCCCTCATTGGGAAAGCCACTCCTACCTCACTTACCAAATCAAAAAATATTCAAAATTCCTTCCATTAATCCCCTTAAAATCATTAGGGGATTTTTGGAGTTATTTAAATCTAGTAATTCAAACAGTTTAATTACTGTAGTAAAGGATAAACACTGAGAAGAGGGTAATTTTTCATCAACTTTTTATTTCATTTTCATATTTTCTTCCTATTTTTCTCTAATAATTTAAAAAATATTTTAATCTTAATTAAGTATTTTGTAAACATTATATTAATTATTTTAACTTACTTTAATACTAATATTTATAATATACTTTATTCCATACTTCTCATTACTCCTCTTTTGATAATGTGTCATCAATCGTCAGTTTACCACCCATGAGGACAGTGCTAACTCTCTAATCATCACAAACATTATAAATTATTGTAATAAATTATTTATAATATATAAATATATAAATATATGTATTTATAAGCTTTTAGAGTTAATATTAATAATTTATAAATATCAATAAATAAATATCCTTAAATTGAAGTAAAACGGGATATTTTAAGGAAAATAGATTATCAATATGTTTCTCCTTTAATAAAGGTAATAAAGGAAAAGAATAAAATTATTATAACTGATCAAGATTGAAAAAAATAAATATAATTAACTTATAGCTCCATGTTTTAATAAACCTAAGTTTATTATTAACGAGGCATAAAATGATGAAATATAAGAGCATTTATGGTAAGGGGTTTCTTGAACCTAATTATCTATTTTGGGTTATATCCTATTTACAATTATTTTTAGTATGTATGTTCTAATTATATCATTAAAATTAACTTATATTATTCTCTATATTTTATTGTTACTAATATAAATGTTTCTACCCTATCGAAAGTTTTTCTAAGCCACTTAAAAATCTTTTTTAAAGAGACATTAATTTCTAAAATATTTCTACAACTCCTCTTGATTTTTTTATTCTCTACTCAAGAGTGATGATATTTAAGACAATATATGGTATAACTTATTCATTTGGAAACACTAATTGTTATTCAAGAGAGTATTATTTGTTAAGAAAATTTGTAACTCATTCCATTCCATGTGTTTATTTCATGATTACCATTGTTATATGTTCTTTTTCCTTATAACATACATGGTTATAAGAATTTTATGATGTAATGGATGGGCCTATAAATATATATACCTCAAATTCATTGTTTAATGTGATATATATCATGATATTATGAGTATTATTCATGAAAATTATGCTATCTTTGTTTTCAATTAGGATTTTACGATTTATGCCCATATGATATACGTGAACAATATTCAAGATTTCTTCACAACTATGTGTGGTATTTGACCATTGTGTTATGATGTTTCATTTTTACACATATTCTCTTTTAAATTCATCTTCCAAATGATCCTAGATGCTTATAAGGATGATCCTATGATTATTATATGATTATTATGAATATTATCACCCATATACAATTGATTCATGTCTCTTATTCCTTCTATGTTATCCCAACCCTTACTTTGATTTTAACTCATCCCTTTATTTGATGTATATCTTCAAGAGATTACATGTAATATAGATAATATGATATATTTTAAGAGGATAAATAATAATGATTAAAATAATTCTTCATTTAATTATATACAAGTGATATATGGGCCTAATTTTTTCTAGATACTAAACCTTTGGGTCCTGGAATATATTTATATTATGTTATCAGTCATTAAAATAATGTAATAGTCATGTAAAAAAAATTAGATCACTATATAAATGAAATAAAGTTATCCATAGAAGAAACTCTATTTCATGAGTTGTATAGACGGAAAAATGATGAAATATTAAACTAAGGATTAGAAGGCGTGAGTAACATTTTCATTGGAAAAAGAAAAAGACTAGTAGGTAACGAAGGAATTGGATATGAGGATAAGTCATAAAAAAGTTGAAACTATAATGGAGTTGGAGAAGAGAAAGTATAAGGTTGGTGATATTTCTATCAATACTAAAACAATAACTATACAGATAACGGTTCCCCTATCAAAAAAAATTTAAGGATTAGAAACATAATTCAATCTTAAAGGGTTCACAAAAACATGAGAGTTTTAAAATTCCTGGATTCATATAGAGGACTAGTGAAGAGAAGATATTTCATCTTATGAAATTTTGGTTTTGTGGCTTCCTTGTAACAACCCAGACCTTTATAAATGATATTACCTTTTTGAATGTATTAATTTATTATTAAGTAAGGTAGTTATATAAAATATATACATTGATTTGACTATTTTGGACCAATTATAAAATATAACCTATCATATTTAAAAGAACGTTAATTATATTAATCATTGATACTATAGTTTTTGTACAGTGATTGTTAAGATTAATATATAATATGGGTTTTGATATAGTTTAATTCACACATATGTAATAAGAGATGGCCTCGACCAGTAGGATAGTACCCTATGATTCCCATTTATCAGAGCTTCTGAGGGAGATGTAATCACTATTATTTACAATTAGACAATCCCAATCTGTGACTAAATAACTAAGGCTATATTTTAACCATTTAATATAGAAGTTCAATCTTATCGAGATCACATCATGAACCATTTTTTTAGAACCACCCGAAAAAAAGCACCATCATCGCACACCTTACTTGTAGGGCATACACTAGTGTAATAAGGGTTTATGTATCTAGAACCTAAAAGTTTTAATTTTTATATTTTCTATTTTTATAAAATAATGATTATAATTATCCCTTTAAATTATTAAAATTATATATGAGTTGATTAAAATTATATTTTTATATGAAGAAACTAAATATGTATTTTTATAAAATACATGGTTTTAATATAAACACTCTTTTTGATAAATTCAATAATTTTGAAATCAATTTTATTTTAAAAATAATTCTTATTAAATAATAATTATTTATATATACATGTGATAATTTAATTTAACTAATTCCAATGTAATTTTCATAAGGTTTTGAATGTTGTCAATTTGTAAAAACTAGTATTTTTTTAGTAAAAAATTATTTTTATTAAAAAGTGATGATTATAATTGTTATGAAATAATTTTGATAAAATGAATATAATTTTTCAAATTTGAAAATCAAAATTATCCAACGGTAATTTTTCAAACTTTTCTAAGATGGCCAAATTTTTGGGTAAAAATTTAATATGATATAAATATACAATATTTATTATGATATCATAATAGACCAAAAGTGATGTAATAAATTCTATAAATGGAATAAATGATCAAATATAAGTTTAACCTTTAAAATAATATGTTTTGAAAATTATTTGATTAATTTTATAATCCTTTAATAAATCCTCCAAAACCTATATTATATTTTAATGTTTTAAATTAAATTCTTTATGAGCATGACTCAATTTCACATCACTAATGGTTTTATATTAATATATTTGCGTATTTTTCTTATATAATATTGAAAACCACACCTTTTTGGAAACAAATGGTAGAAAAACATGTTAAATTTTTTGGTTTTGATTATTTTTTTTATATAGAGTTCAAAACCTAAGTTTAGAAAATAATAAATAATCCTCCCATTATTTCTAGAAATACTATCCCATCATCCCAATCCTCTTCACTAACCAATTTATAGTGCATTTAATCTCTATATACCTCTCCATATCCCTCCCCATCTCCCTGAAAAGGTGTTTCCAAGCTCTTAAGAAGCTCCCCCTAAGATTTTAGAAGTACCCCCTTAAGTTAAGGGATTATATCCTCCTCCTCCTTATTCAACCACATTCATTGAGTTATGCATTTATATTTCCAATTTTTCATGTTGTAATATTTTTTAACGGATCCCTTTACTATCCTTATGATTTGAAAGTAATGATATACCACCTTTAACTCACATTAAACCCTTATATAAACCATTATATACACTAGTTATGCTGTATAAATTATCCTGTGATTTTCCATTCCAAACCTTTGTGTGGTGAATACTCATACCCATTTCCACTCAAGTGTATTCACCTAGTTATACATGCCATTATTTTATTGGGTTCATATAAGTATATAACCCACACTAATTAATCAGGGGATTAAAAGTTATGAAATTTATTCTTATAGAGTATGATCTATGTGGCACACTAATGCATGTACATGATATTAATGTAACAGGTTGGTTTAAAATTATATAACCCTCTAATGCATTAGAAAATGTTTTTATCTTATGAGATATCATGTATGGTGTAGGGGAGGTTTTATTAAGTACATTATCTTATTATTTCAAAGTGGTTATCATTTACTTATTCTTATGTTTTTAGGTTTTATGTCATTTCCACATTCCTATATTGGATTGATGTTATCATATTATAACATGATTTTATGTTCATGTTTATGATTCTCACCCCTTTTATAGCACATTGATATGCCTCTTGATAAAAATTTACTACTTTCATTATGGTATTATTTCATTACTCCCATACTAGGATCTATACATCACCCCTTTATTATGCATGTCCCAAGTTTATCCCATGTAGTTTTAGAAGATCGATGGAATACAGGGGAATGTTTTGGGGTTTTAAATAATTTTTTTGTACCCATGTTCAATGTTATTGGGATATGTATCTAACTAACCAAATATAATAGGCCACATGATATTTTGGGATTGTATTATATGTATCTTTATTTAATAAATCATGAATTAATGAGTATTAAAGATATGGGTAGTCATGGTTGGTATGAGAGAAAGTTTTATTTATTTTTGGGGATTATGATTATAAAACATCAGTCAAAGACTTAAGGGAAATACAAAACATATTAAAACATCCCTAAATTTTGGTAAAGTATAGAGTAAGTGGTTTCTAAGTAATAAAATCCATATCTTAATACTGAAAGGGATGTGTCTCTAGAATAATTGAACCAAGGGTCAATAACCCCAAAAAGGGTACATTGGGTATTAACTCATTCATAATCTATTTCACAATAAAGGGGGATTATTTCACATCTAGTTTGACACTCCCAAAGAATATTCTTTATTAACTAAAAAACATACTTATGAACTATCATAAAGGGAAAAAAATTCCATAAATTGTTTTTAGGAAATAAACCATGGATAACATCAATTGAAACCAAGAAATTCATAGGTTAAGTAATTTATGTTATCTATGAGTTACCACTTCAATGTTTCTAGTTCCCCTTTTATGTGTTTAATAGATTAAAAATTATTATCATTAGTTCTAGTTTGGATAGAGTAAATTAATTAAACTAGAATAAAATAGGGAAAAGAAGGAATATCATCCATGGTTCTAATCATTCTTTCATTTCATGAAAAATTAGTATAACTATTCAAACATATCCTCAAAACAAGAAAGTGTAAATATCAATGAAATTAAAAAGTTGGGAGATTATTTCATATCAATTATATAACATCTTGACAGTCCATATTTACAGGTTTAAATTCTCAATGATCCTTTTAAAAAAAACTTTAGAAGAATTTGATATAATTTAGGGTATGGATTGGTTTTACTTACATAAGGAAAAAATAAATTTTTAAGATAAGTAAATTACCCTCTATATCCTGAATCACCCATTGATTATATTAAATTTTAAGGAGAATGATGAATCTCTTTTGGTATCATTATCTCAATTGTGGATATTATTTCCTTATGAGAAGTTTTATCTTTATCAAATTATTGATACTAAGGAAAATGTTTTCATTAAAGACATTCTCATTGTGAGGGAATTTACTAATGTGTTTTATAAATAATTTTTTGATCTTCCTCCCAAGTTATAGTTTGAGTTATCAATTGAACTTGTACCAAAATATTTTATAATATCCAAGAATACATATATAATTATCACTATTTAACTTGTAAAGCTAAAGAAGAAAATATAATAGAATCTAGATAAAGGGTTTATATTCCCAATTGATTCACCATGGGGTCCTTTTAATCAAGAATAAGGATAGATCAATATTCCTCTCAATTGATTATCATGATCTCAAAAAATCATGAAAAATAAAAAGTATCATATTCCACATATTTATGGCTTGTTCAATAAACTATGTGGATCCCAATACTTCTACAAGGTGGATCTTCGATCAGGATTTTATAAAGTAAAATTAAATAAGGAGCATTTTTTAAAGAATAATTTTTGTTAAAGTTATGGGAATTACATGTTCATATTATTCCATTTAGACTCACAAATACTTCATCTACGTTTATAAACAAAATGAATAGAGACTTTAGGGATTACCTTGATAAAAGTTTGGTAGTCTTTATATAATATATTCATATTTACTCCAAAATTAAGGAGGAATATGAGGATAATTTGGATGTTGTAATTAACACATTCATAAAGGAAAAGTTATATGAAAATTATAGTAAATACGAGTTTGGGGTGGAGAAAGTAACATTACAAAATCATGTTATCACCACCAAAGGGGTATCTATAGATCCTTTCAAAAAATTATGCAATTGAAGGATGACATAGACCAATAAATGTTATGGATATATATAGTTTTCTTATATTATTTGGATATTATAATTGATCTTTTATAAACTCGTCATGATTTTAAATCCTATGTAACCAAAATAACTCATAAGGGAGTGAATTTATTCTGGATTTATGAATGTGAAGAAATATTTTAAGAGTTAAATAAGAGGGGAATCACAACACCTACACTCACATAAACCTCAAGTGGGGAAGGATGTATGATCAAAAGGGAAACATCCAAAAAGTTATTAGGTTGTGTAATCATGAAATACGATAAAGTTATAACCTTTAACTACCACCAATTAAAGATCCATGAATAGAACGTACCAACATATGATCTAGAATCAGCCACAGTGGTCTTTTCATTGAAGATTTGGTGACATTATCTCTCTGGGGATAAGTGTGTAATATATACAGATCATAAAAACAACAAGTATATATTCACAAAAAAATGAGGTCGATATGTTCCAATAAAGGTGGTTTGATTTTATCATGGATTTTGATTGTTCAATAAATTACCATCATGTGAAGTAGAACAAAGTAGCTGATGCTACAAGTAGAAAGGATCCCGCAACCCTACCCATGATGAGGATTGAAAGGGATCCAATCTTATTAGACATGAAAAATATGAAGTGGGAATTAATAAAAGTATTATTATCCTAAATTTATTAAATAAATTCTTAACCATCCATTATTGATAGGGTCAGGAGGCACAAAATTTTGATGAGGAGCTACAGATAATGGTAGTGAATATTATAGATTTCAACTCTACAAATGATGGATTTTACATTTTGGACCCCAAATATGTGTCCCATCAAAACCATAACTGAATAGGTAACTTCTAGTTGATGAAAATATCTCATCATTATCTATTCATCCAAAAATAAATAAGATTTATAGAGATCTAAAACAAAAATTCTTGTGATATAACATGAAGAGGCATATTGAAGAATTTTTATCTCGATTCTTGGTATGCCAACAATTCAAGGTTGAATGATAGAATTATAAGGGTATAATGAAACTATTTCCCAAACAAAAATGGAAATGAGAAAACATAACCATGAATTTCATCATTGGACTCCACAAGACATCTAAAGGAAATAACTCTATCTAGGTGGTATTTGATCGTCATAAAAATTCATTTCATTTATTTCCCAACTCACTAAGATATACGTAAGGGAAGTTATAAGAATTTATATAGTTATTCTCTCCATTATATCCGATAAATATTCAAGGCTTACCTAGGGGTTCTATAGAACCCTTCTGCAAATGTTGTATAAGGAGATGATTTTCAATACTGATTATCACCCTCATCGGTATGTCCATTCAGTGGTATCATCAACTTCCCCTATTATATTTTTTATATAAAACTAGTTTCTATTCTAGTATTCAAATTTCACCATATGAGGCTCTATATGGGAAGAGTTTTTAGAGTCCAAAATTTTGGGATGAAGTTGGAGAGTGTAATATTATGGGACCTTATCTTATCAAAGAGATGATAGATAAATTTCAAACCATTTAACATTATATGATATCCTCAAAAATATGATATAAAATATATCGATATAATCATTGATGAGAACTAGAATTTGATGTCAGATATATGTATCTCCTTTATATATCATCGTGTAGGAAATTCATGATGTTTAGGAAGAAGATAAATCTTATTACATTATAAATTATCCCTTTTGATATCCTTGATCACATCAGACTGGTGGCATATCGACTAGCATTCCCATCTAAACTATTTCAAGTACTTGATGTGTTCTATATATCCCTATTGAGGAAGTATATATCATTCCATTAACATGTATAGAATATTGAGATGATTACCTTAGAGAATGACCTTTCATATAAAGAGAAATTAATGTAGATATTATATCTAATAGACAATGTTCTACCGGAATATAGAGATGGTACCCTTAGAGAATTATATTTCATTTAAGGAGAAACCATTACAGATCTTATATCCAAGATAAAAAGTTCTATGAAACAAGAAAAATAATATGGTAAAAGTATTATGGTGAACCACAAGTTTGAGTGTGCAACATGGGAACAATAAGAGGTGATGAAATAAAATTACTCTCACCTATTTTAGAGTATGAAATGAAAATTTCAGGGGCGAAATTTCTAAATGTGGGAGAATATAATGACCCGAATTTTTTTAAATTAAATACCATTTTTAAATGAACATATTACTTATCTTATTAAGTAAAAGAAAACACATATATTAATTTGGTTATTTATGAATAATAATAAAATATAGCATATCAGATTTAAAATAACATTAATCATCTTAACCATTGATAATATAGTCATTATACAGTGACCATTAAGATTATTATATAATAAAGACTATGATAATTTATAAATAACATAGATAGACGAAGTGATTGGGTTGAAGTTTAGGATCATACCCAATAAATCCCATTGTTCGGAGATTCATAAGTATATGGTATCATTAGAATTTTCTTTTGACCAATCCCAAGCTGTGATTTAATAAATGATGCTTGAATGAAACCTTTTACAGAATAACTTCAAGATTATCAAGATCACAGATCAAACCATGTTCGATAAACCTAAAAAACCATTATGTTGTTTTTTTAATGAATTTTTTATATTTTTTGACACCCAATATTTTGTGAAATAATGTTTTTAAAATATAGTTGAAAGTTTTCGAAATGTTAAAACCCAAATACAAATGGGGAGAAAAGAATATTTTAGAAATTTGTTTTCCAGACAAAGAGGATTGGACTGAGAAGCACAAGATGTACAAGTTCATACTAATCAATTTAAGAATAAGTATATGTCAAGAAGATGAAAGCTAAAAATTTTGCAATAAAGATCATCATACTTAGATAATTCATTGTGAATAAATGTGAGAAGATTAAGATTCTGGTATTCATTCATACTGATAAATCAAATATATAGATCATTAAATCCAAAATAATAAGAGTCAGAAATTACTGATTACTATAAGTTTTCCTTTAATGTAACCAAGGAAATAAATAAGCTGATGAGAATGAAATTCAAAATATTTATGAAGAGAAATAATGAAGACAATAATGTCAGGAGTGAGAAAGTTCTTTAACTTTCTAATCTTTAATCATAAAATGTTTTGTTGATCATGTAGTTATTATAAATCATGATAAATTATCATGATAAAATAAATTCAAAAATAGATGATTCTTAATATCTTTGAATAGATTTTATTGGTTCCCAAGATAAAGGTGAATTTTTCATTGGATCCAGAAGTTCTAGACATAGAGTCTTTCATAATTTTTAATGAGTTATAGAAAATAATATTTGAAGAGTATTAGAGTTGCATAGTATAGTTTATATCATGTTGATAATTCCATCATAATGATAATTACATCATAATGAAAATTTCATCATTATGAGGATTATATCAGATTGAATCTGAGACATAAAGTCTTACCATAATGAGCATAGGAAAAAATTTGGATTATAATGAGAAGAGGAAGAAAATCATATCGAAATTAGAAGAGGATCAAAGTCACATAATAAAAAAAGAAATTAAGATCATAATGAGCATAGGTATAAATTTATATCTTAATGAGAAGAGGAAGAAAGTAATATCATAATGATTAGAGGAAGTAAGTTTCATCATAATGAAGTTAAGTTACATCAAGATGAAGAAAATTTAGTATGTTCAAAAAGACTGATTTCATATAAATATTGACAAATTTTGAAGAATTAAAAGTTTAATTTTAATTGTGAGTGATTTTCATAAATTTGAAATTTGAGTAAGCAGGAAAAATTTTTTAGTTTCCCACATCTGCTATTCTAAATTGAATATAAATAGCAGAAGAGTACAATCATGCTTTGCATATTTTTTAACGTGATGAAAATGTGAAACACTGCAAAGTTTAATTCAAAAGTTGTGGGAGAGTTATTTCTCGATAGAGATCTCATTAGAATATTGGAAAGATGAAAGTTTTTATACCAAACTGAGATAGATTAGACTGAGAATTTGAGAAGAGTTTGAAAAGTTTATATTCAGTAATGGATTATTATATTGATTCAACCATACTGGGTCAATTAAATCGTGTTAATTAGACTGAAGGACATCAAAGTCAAGGTCATCAGGCCCATAAATATTTGTGGATAATATTAAACAAAGTTTTTACACTTTTTTTTGGATTAATTGATTTGTAATAGAACTTTGTAAACTGACAAGACTCGGTATAATCATTCCTATTAGGAGATAAAATGTTTCTAATGGGAGTTGGAACAAGACTTATTTACTTATTTTTAATATTTAATTTCCATAGACCCATGAGAGGGGATATCAAAAGGATATAAGATATCAAACTAAGGTAAAAACTTGTAAATATTGTGTGCTTCACTTTATTTTATACTTTTTCATGAATTAGTATATACTAAAATAAGATAAGGAAATGAACTTTAATTGGTTGTAGGGGTTAAGTATCTAAGAGTATTGAAACTTAAAAAAAATTAACAATTGGATCAAACTTCCCTACTCATTTGTTATTATATCCTTTATAACATCAATTGTTATTATATAGAAGGTTCCCATGTTGAATCCTTATCATGAATAAAATCAATTTCATCAATATTGGAGGAATTCCTACATTTAATGGAAAATTTCTTAAGGATGGAGAAATAGGATGATTCCTTATCTCTTATCTATTGTCTTATAATTTTTTTTGCTACTAAAATTGTTTTTACACCATTTTAAAAGGATTCCCTGATGACTTTTTCTAATAATAGAAATATATAATTTGATGGAAAAGTTGGAAATGATATCCTTATGACCTTATCAAAAACATTATATGAACTTGATGGGTCTTAAAACATTAAAGAGTATATGGGATAAGATGGAAAGTATTTTAGAAGGGAATACTAAATTGAAGGAATCATAGATAGAAATATAGAATAATAATGATGAAGACATTAGAATGAGAGATAAAGAAACTATTGATTAATAATTTACCCAATTAAATTAAATTGTTTGCAACATCAAAAGATTCAGATATTTCTTGGAAGATTCTTCAATTGGGAAGAAACTTATGAGAAACTTTCTGGACGTGTTTGAATCTAAGAATTCCACTTTTAATGATAAAGGATATTTACCTCTTGACGAGTCATATAAATCTTTTATTTCTTACGAAATGAAAAAAAATACAATATTTAAAAAGAATATAAAATATGAAATGGATTTTGAATCCATGAGATAAATGGAAATACAATATGCTAAATATATTTATCCTTATGACTATAAATATATATAGGATAGTGATTTTAATTAAAAAATCATATCACTTATATCCAAACACTATCCAATAGGAATAAGATATTACGGAGGTAAACTTCCTCTAAAATATTTTGAGTGTGGTGGAATCAGACACTTTTCTATAAGTTTCTATAAGAATAAATTTTGTGAATATCAAGATAATTTTTATTAAAACCCTTGATGGAAGAAGGGGAACAAAAATTATACACAATAAAATGCATCCAACAAATATAAGATGTTTACTAGGAATAAGAGAAGTATATTGAGTGAGAAATTTTAATCATAATCAACCAAAAACAATTCTTCAGATGATGAATGTTCGGAAAAGGCTGTAAAATTCACTGCAAAAGTTGAGAAAATAAAATACTCCTAAAATATTGAGGAATAATATGGTGAATAATCTTATAGAGAGTATCATCTCATAAAATAACTTATTTAATTTATTGAGAAAATTAAATCTATTAAAAACTAATTTGGAATAATAAAAAAAATATTATAATATTTTTTGAAGGTGAAAAATGTTGTCAATAAATAATAATAATTCATCTAAGAGGTCATAAGTTAAAACTAAGTGTTTATGAATAGGTAAAAATGGTTTAAGATCTCATTAAAAAGATGTAAGCTAAGAATTAAAAAGTTAACATGTTTCAATAAAAACTTATTGAGTCTAAAAATACATTGAGTAAGATGAATTAAAACCTCAACAATGCCTTTTATTTAAAATTTGAGACTTCTAAAGTTGCTAAGAAAGCTCAAATCGAGAATCAAGTCGAATTATGACCCTTCAAAAATAATATTTCATTTGATCTTTCTAAAATATTTGGTGATAAGAAATTTTTTGAGAAAGTTTTTATTGATAAGGGATGTGAGAAACCTCTCAAAAATACAAAATATTAAATTCTCCTCACTATAAAATATTTTACACATCCTAATTATGATAGAGTAGAAATAATTTATCAACATCAAATATTTTTCTATAGAAAAAGATCTTACTTGTGTATAAAATCAATATTTTATGACTATTAGTGGTGTTGTGAAATATATGGGAATAGAGGATATAATTTTTTTCAAAAAAATTCACTTCCTTGAAGAAGGTTTTAACAACGAGAATGAAATGGTGGAAGAAGGATGAGTAACTTTTATATCCCATAACAATTTAGAAAATAAAAAACTCAAGACGTTAGAAAATTTACAACAAAAAAAATTAAATGTCTATAATAAGTTTGTGGAATATGTGATCAAGCCATTAATCGTGCCAAAAGAGTTATGACACTCCTTCTAGAATAATTTTCTTATGGTAGAAAGGAAAAGAAATTTGAAAAGAAGAAAGTTGAGGAAACAGATTTTATTGTTGAGATGACTTTGAAAGAAAGTAAAATTAATAAACCATGGATACTTGATAGTGGTTACTATTCAAATATGATAGGTGATA
Source organism: Viscum album (assembly GCA_963277665.1). Taxonomy (NCBI): domain Eukaryota; kingdom Viridiplantae; phylum Streptophyta; class Magnoliopsida; order Santalales; family Viscaceae; genus Viscum; species Viscum album. Next base: position 412,636,282 of record OY728156.1, read on the forward strand.
TAAAAATATTGAAACATGTTTAAAGTCATGACGGAGGAGTATTTATCATTATTAATGATATTTCCTTAAAAATTAGAGGAATCAAAATGATTGAGATTGATGCAGAAAATTTGAAATCTAAAGCTTTCTTATTTATTGATGGGCTTAAACAAAACTTATTTAGTGTAATTCAACTTTTTTATAACGGAAAAGAAGTGGTTTTTTGAAAATTAACATGTATCATTATAATTATGTAAGATGGAAAATTTATCAAAAAAGGAGAAAGAACTAGTAGTAATCCACTTCATCTTGGAGAGTTTTATAAATCATGTTACTTGAGTGTTAAAGATGAAAACAAATTGTGGCACTAAGTAATTGGGCACCTTGGGCATAGAAACATGAAAAAACTTTCTAATGTTTATGTTGTCCATTATTTTTCAAAATTGAAAATAATATATGAAGATGTTTGTGTCACCTATGAAAATGTGAAGATGAAAAATAAAAGTATTAAGATAGTTTAGATTTAATCTACAATACCACTTTAACTTATTCATTGTAATTTATGTGGGCTGATGATAAATCAACCAAAAAAATGAGATTTATACTTTATTAATTTTATTGATTATTTCACTCATATGAAAAACATCATGTTTATGAAACATAAGTTAGAGGTTGTGGAAGTGTTTAGGTTTTTAAAAAAATAAGTTTAGAAGGAAATGGGGATTATATAAATAATTTGAGAATATATAATTCTACCAAATCTACAAGAAATACTTTTGAAACTTATCTAAGAAAACATGGTATCAAAAAACAGTATAGATCTCCCTATAATTCACAAAAAAATGGAGTAAAAGAAAGAAATAATAAAAATTTGGTGTAAATGGGAAGAAGTGTGGTAGAAGAATAAAACATTAAATGTCCTATTAGAGATAAGTTGTTAGTACTATTGTATATGTTCAAAACAGATGATTTTTGAGATAGGAAAAAAACATGACTTAATATGAGATGTGGTATAAAAGAACTTCATTAAAGAACTTAAATGCTTTTTAAAGTCTGTTACTACTTAAAATAAAAAATATAGATAAGGTAAATTATGATGAGAAATCTGATGAAGAAACATTCATGGGTTATTCACCCAATGGAATAAGTTAAAAAAGTTAGAAAAATTCTTACAAAGATAAGTGGACTGATATGATGTGAAAGTAATTGAAAATAAAAATTCCTAAATAAATTTTGGTGAGAATGTTGAGGAGCATAAACTAAAGATTTCTAATGATAGTGATAGTGAGTAAAACATCCTTACAAAGATTTTAGAGAATCGTGTGATGAATAAAGTTAATTTGGAATATAAAATTTAAAGTTTTCTACCCTAAAAAGCATGTTGAGTCTAAAAGCATTCTTAGAAATAATAAGCCTCTAATTCAAACAAGAATAAAATTTAGATTATAAAATTAGACTTAAATTATCTCAAATGTTGAACTGGAATCAATTTTGGGAACTATTAAACACAAATAAGGGCGGGATGCTATTAATAAAGAGTTGGAAAATATTGATAAAAATAAATCTTAGTAAATTTTTCTGTGGAAAAAAAATAAAACAACTTCTCATAATGAAGTGGGTCTATAGAAACATATAGAATGATCTTGGAGAATTTTCAAGAAACAAAGAAAGACTTTTTTGTAAAGGCTATGTACAGGTGGAGGGTTTGGATTTTGAAAAAAAAATTTCCCCAGTTTCAAGAATAGAAAATATAATAAATTTTCTATTAGTGCTCACACATAAAAATTAAAACTTTTATCTGATGGATGTAAATTCATCTTTCTTAAATGGTGATATTGAGTAAGAAGTTTACATTGAATAACCTTATTGTTTCAAACATGATAATGATTAAAACAGGTTTTGTAGATTAAAAAAATCCTTGTATGGGTTGAAACAATCCCCATGTTCTTAGTATTCAAAACTTGATATATGTTTTCGAATGTTTAATTTTTATAAATGAAATATGGATAAAAAGTTATATGTGAAATATTTTTACTATAGTAATCTAATTTTAATTATTTATATAGATCATAAAATTTTTTATAGAGGGTAATAAAAAGTATGAAAAGACTTATCTAAGGAAATAAAGAAGAATTTTTAAATTCCAAAGTTGGGATAATTAAATTATTACTTGTCTTACATGCTAAATATAAATAAAAGTACATTATCTTATCTTGAGAAAATTATTCTAGGGAATTTGAAGCTTCAAAGGATCTAATAACAACTAATAAGGGGGGATAATTTTGTTCACTTTTTATAAGTTTCAATAATTTTTAAAACATAACCACTGAAACCTATTAAATTTAGTATCCTTATCATATTTTTGTAAAAACCCATGAATGAAAAAATAGGAAATAAAGTAAAGGACATGAGATTTACAAGGTTTGGACTCAGTGTGAGAAGTTTCATCCTTTCTATAGCCACTCCCACGGGTCTCTAGAAATTAACTATTATGAATAAGTGGATACAACTTATTCCAACTCCCATTAGACACCTTCTATCTCCTGATAGAAAATATTTTATGGACTACTATAAGTTTGAAAATTTTTCTTATAAAATAGTTGATCCAAAAAAAAAGTAAAAAGACTTTGTTTCATTTTCTCTAAAAAAATTCTTGGGTCTGATTACCCTATGTCCATTGGACTTATGTATGATGAACCCATTCTGATTCACTCAGTACGATCAACTCAATATGATATTCCCTTTCTCAAAATGTACTTATAAAACTCTATTAAAAAAACATTGTATGATATTCCACAATCCGGTCGACTCATTATGATCTTCTCAATATGTTCTTTTTAAAAATGGAAATCAAAAAAATTGATGTCTTGTTTTCTAATGAGATCTTTTTCCAGAAGGAACTTTCACTTGAATTATTTATCACTCCATCATTTCTACTAATGTGAAAATTTTCAAAGTGTGAATGAACTTTTCTTCTATTTATATGAGACTCATAAAAATAAAGTTGGGGAACAAAAAAAATTCCCACTTAGTTAAATTTTAAAAATCTGAAAATCGCTCACATTTAAGCTTCAACTTTGACGTCTTCAAACCTTCTAAATATTTCCCTGAGATCAGTCTTCACAAGGAATCTAACTTTTACTTTGTCTGATATGACTTACTTAGCTTCACCTTACTCTACTCATTATGATCTTCCTTTATTTCAATTGTCATTACATTATACATTTATTTCTCATCTCATTATGATTTTCCTTTCTTTCTCTGCTCATTACGATCTACCTTTATCTCTAAACTCATTACAATCTTTCTTTATTTCTCATCTCATTACGATATGCCTTTATTTCTCAACTCATTAAGATTTTACATTCCTTCTTAGATCATTACAATATGACTATCTTTCTCTACTCATTAAAATATGAATATCTTCTTTAGCTTATTACAATAAACTTCCTTAGTAGATGACTTATTGGTGTCACAATATTATTTAATTATAAACTTTAACTCTCCATTTATTACTTCTCAAGAAAACACAACTCTTTTAGAATATTCACTTATTTTCATAACTGATCTCCCTTTTATGGATCATCATTAGCAACTTTGATCAATCTGATATTCAGCATACGATGTTTAATTAGTGTAAGGTATTCATTTAATGAATCACTGCATGTTCTTGATCCGATTGATTTTCCTCCTTAGAGTTAGTCTAGTTAAAAACATAATAATAATGGAATTATAATTATTATGTAATTATCATTATGATTTTTGTATCCAATGATGACTCCTCTCAACAACATTGAAAACTTAAAACCTCTTTAACTTTACATATTCTGACTTCTAACTATAAGAACCTGGTTCTTCTCTTTAAGGTACGGGCTTCTTCTTTTCTCTTTTCTTTAAGTGTTTTTAATAAAATATGGATAATGGATAAAATACTAGATTTTGGAACTACACACCGTGTACTTTTTCCACACGCCGTGTACTTTTGGTCGTGTTGGGATGAGTACACATGGCGTGTAGCCATGTCGGTGACGAAGGGTGTATGAACCAACTACATGTTGTGTAGTGGTCCTTTACACGCCATGTAGTCAGTCAGCAGGCCAAAATAGTAAGGCGGTGGAGCAGCCGCCAGCTGGGCGGCAGTACACGCCACGTACTCAAAAGTACATGTCGTGTAATCATGTCGGCAGGAGAACAGTGTCGTGCTGGCGGGAAGCTGCCAGAGGAACAGTTTAAAATTTGGGAAGTATATGCCGTGTACTCGGAAGTACACACCGTGTACTTTGTTTTTTTTGGATTAAATTAGGCAGTAGCCTCCTCTTTTGGTAGAGGAGGAATTTGAGCTATTTTGGAGCCAAAAGAGGAGGCCGAACCATTGAATATCTTCTGAGTGTTCGTCTGGAATCGGTTTCCGCCTCGGACGATCTCGTTGGAACCGCACGGGTAAGGGTTTTCATCTCGTTGACTGATTCTTACCAATTCTTCTCCTAATAAGAGTTATTTGAGGTTAAAAGATTTTTTTTCTTCGTCAGATCTACGCCGTTCTTGGGTGTTTCTATAGTTTACATTCGGGTATAACGTTTTTTGGAGTTTAAGGTAGGTGGCTTGGTGTTAATTTTTCCAATTGTTGTGCGTTTTGTGCATTTTTGTGCCACGAACCCATGTAGGGGTGTCGTGTGGCTATGTCCATTGCTATATTAAACACCTAGAATTGATTAGGTATTTAATCATGATATTAAAATGCTGGTTGGGATCATTGCTTGGACCCGGAACCACCCCATGGGTATGTTCCACTGTTTAGCCGTTTGTCTAGGATACCCGAGGGTATGCCTTAAAAGTAGTGATTGTAGAATTTCCTTGAGAGGAATTTCTTGTTTACTGCTTATTTACATGTTGGGAATGGCCCGGTTACCTATTTAGCTTGAGGGAGTTGTTGTGATTAGCCTATGGGCATTGCACTATTTAGCCTGTGGGCAGTAGTTATTTCGGCATGATAGCAACTTCTTCTGTGCCTGTGGGCATCTGACTCTGTGCCTGTGGGTGACACTACCTATGCCTAAGGGAAAACTTTGTTATGCCTGAGGGCGGATTCTTGTATTGGATACTCTTTACCCGAGGGTAGGAGTTTACATGTCCGAGGACATTAGATGGTTATTTAGAATATTCACTGTGGTGGTATTTTAAATTTACTAGATTAAATGGATAATAAAATAGCAATATAACTGGTAATTAGTTACTTTTGAGTACTGCTTACTTTATTGAATTTTACTTCTGCACACTTTCGTTTCATGCTTACACACAATTGGGCACGAGCCTTTGGTGGGTGCCTACTGGGAAATTATTTCTCACACCCAGTTTGGGTCACACTTTTCAGCCCAAACAGATTGCATTTCTGCAGGTGTGGATAGGGGCAAGAGTCCCTATACAGGTACTTGACTGTTGCTGAGGAGTAGGAGGGCATGGGACCGAGCCCAGGCTCGCGATGCTGCCGCTAGTTGTTTTTCTTTGTTTCTTTTTTACTCTACTTTTTTTGTATTGTATTGATGTATAACATGTTTTGGATGTTTTCTTAGAACTTGTGACATGTAGAAACATCATTTATACTGTTGGTTATATCCACTGCTGTTGTTTATTTCAGTTGCATATGATTTACTACTTTCGCTGTTCATTGTATGTTTTATTTGTATTCCGTTGCGCAGCACTTTGAAAAATGAGGGCATAGTTTCCCCACTATCAGACCTGGGCCCTCGCTGGTAGTCGGCAGCCTCTGGCATTTGGGGAAACGTGCTTGAGGTCACGTGGCGAATCGGGTTCGGGGCACCCGTTGAGTGGCACCCAGAACCAGGACGTTACAAAGTGGTATCAAAGGAGGTTCTTTTCTTTGACTTACTATTTGTAGTCTTAGTCAGGGATAGGACAAATGGTAGTTGGTAATAAGTTGTGCCCGGGCATAGCTAACCTGTGTATAGGGAAAATTCAGTCTACCTCATATTTTTCAATTTTTCTGATTTTGAAAATTTTACAGTTGATATGTTTTCACCGTTCGGTGATGCACTTGATATTGTGCTATTATAATTTATTTATGGGTTCTATTTAGTTGCAACTTGAGGAGATGAGGGTATTCCATCTCATGAATCATTTAGGCACATGCTAGAAATCACATGCCATGCAAAGTTCCATGCCATGTAGGTGCATTAGAAATTTCATGTTGTTGTGATAGTAGTTGTGCTAGAAAAGCATGTTGTTGTGATAGATGCTTGATAAATACCTGCTGTTTGATAGGGTATTTTGTGTAAGCCTGTTTTTAGAATGGACTCCAAACTTTGGTTTTTGGGGAGTATGGGCCCCCATTGACCAAAATTTTGTGAATCATTGACTTTTTATTATTTATAACACAGATAAGATGTCAAACTTTGATTCGTGGGGAGTATGGTCCCTCACGGGTCGGAATTTGACACTTAGGTGTTGGTTTTTGGTATTTTCTGGATTTCGGAGGAGTTTCTGAGACATACTGTCCGGAAACCCAGTATACACGCCGTGTATTATTTTTACACACGTCATGTATGGCCTTCTGTTCCGGAAGAAAAATGAACTTTTTAAGTACACGTCGTGTACTCTGAGTACACGCCGTGTAGTCTCTTCCCATGTCACAAACCGCGTGGGAGGCAACACGGGGTAGGGAATAGCTTGAGTAAAACATGCCATGTACCAGATATACACACCGTGTAGTTTTGACCTGGAGTCTGGCTATGTAACTAACAACACGGGTCGGTGAACTCCTGTGGAGAACATGTCATGTCAATGATGAACACGCCATGTAGTGTGACCTGGGGACTTGGACCTATAACTAACAACATGGTTTGGTGTCACCTCTCCTTGAACATGTCGTGTACCTTTGGGATATGCCGTGTAATCTTGTCTGAGGACAGACCGTGTGGACTTAGCCATGTGGCGGGGAAATGGGGTTGTTGACACGCCGTGTGCGGGTGTAACACGCCGTGTAGTGTCAAGCCGAGTAGTCGGCCATGTCACAGACGACACGGACAGTTGGAAATAACACCATACACGCCGTGTATATGAAATACATGCCATCTAGTTTTTGTTCAAATGGGATCCGTGTGGCTTAGCCCTGCAGAAGGACCCAGGCAGGGGAAGGGAAGTCAAGTACACGTTGTGTAGTCAGTATACACGTCGTGTAGTCTTGTTTTGAAAATTTTGAATGCCTTATTCCTCCTATTCCCTTTAGGGTTTCTTCATCTTCGGTCTTTGATAATCTTTTTCTAAGGCATGTTTTTGACCTTGTAGTGTCATACTTCCTAGACGACCGTGCATTGTTTTCTAGGAGAGCGGCAACGAGAATAATCTAGAGATGGTGGGACATAGGCTACTAGTTGATCCTCCAACAGAGCCAGATGCGGCACCAGCTACTATACCAGACACATGCATGGAGGTGAAGTTTCGTGAAGGCTTATTGCGGTTCATGCAGACATTTCAGGGAGCACTGCAGGCTTCCACATCTATGGCTGAGCTGACACATATCTTCTAGCAGTAGCATCCGCCAACGTTCTCAGGGGATGGCGGAACACAGGCTACGGAGTCTTGGCTAGGGTCGATGGAGACTATTTTCGAGCATCTTGAGATGCCTCCAGGGTGAAGGGTCAAGCTCACGACTTACATACTGCGTGATTCTGCCAAGAGGTGGTGGGATGTTACCACCCAGTCAGAGCAACATAGGGACATGGCGTGGGAAGACTTTTAGGTAGACTTCTATGACTTTTTCTTCCTGGAGATGCTGAGAGTAGATAGAGCTCGAGAGTTCATGAATCTACAGTAGGGTGCTATGTAGTGATGGACTATTCTGCTCGTTTTATGGAGCTTCAGCGCTTTACACCCGTGCTGGTGGGTGATGAGATGTTGAGAGCCATACGTTTTGACGATGGTCTTCGGTATGACATTCCAGCACTGGTGAATGTATTCAGGTTGCCTACTGTGCACGCTATTGTGAACCAGGAATTGATCATAGAAAAGAACCTTCGATAATCTAGTGGTGTGGGCCAGGGCGTTTCAGCACCAGTTACTGGTACTCTTTCTATTGGAAAGAGGAAGAGACAGGAGGACTTCCCTCAAGGTGGCAGTACCAGTCAGAAGAATGTTTCAGGTGGACAGGTTATGTGCTACCAGTGTGGTAGAGAGGGGCACAAGAGGCCACAGTGTCCACGAGACCCAGTGGAGTGTCGAGCTTGCGGAAGGATGGGTCATCTGCAGCACTTTTGTAGGGCGTTTCTACCTGTGGCTAGTGAGAGGGGTTATGTGCAGACTCTGCGTGCGGGAGTAGGACCAGTGGATTCTTACTAGTCAGGGAACTGGAATACGCCAAAGCGTGCAGGCAGAGATGGTGGTCGTGGTCGAGGTAGCCAAACACCAGTATCCCAGAGGCAGTAGGGCGGGACAGCTCAGGGTAGCCAGGCTGTGTCGTAGGGCCGCGGCACGGGGCAGACATATACGGGGCAACAGACCCAGCATGGGTAGGATCCCAGACCTTCTACAGTCAGAGGTACTATTTTAGTAGCTTCTGTCTTATCTTCAGTACTTTTTATACGGTTTCTACGCATAGTTTCATATTTGTACCCTTTGTAGAGATCCTTGGGCTATGTGTTTCCCCATATCCTAATGTTATGACACTGGACACTCCGTTGGGAACTAGAACGGCTGGTGTGCATCATTACAAGGAGTCCCCCCTTGAGGTTGGTGGGTGTCACTTCCTTTGGGACCTATATGTCCTAGATATGACAAGCTATGACGTCATTCTCGAGATGGACTGGTTGGTTCCTTTTCGAGCCTTTGTAGACTGCTATCGTCATAGGGTGAGTTTCATGTCACCAGAGGGCGGAGAGTTTTTATACAAGGGAGAATGGGATGTTCATGCTAGTCGAGATGGACCAAAGCATCATGGGTGAGGTGGAGTCACAACCCAGATTGTGAACTTATATCTAGAAGACCAGGGGACTTGTCAGACGTATTTCCCTCTAGTGGTTGATCATTTCAGGGATGTCTTCCCAGATGACTTTTCAGTTCTACCACCAGAGCGAGAGGTGGATTCCTCCATTGAGCTTGTGCCAAGAGTAGCACTGGTGTCCATTCCTCCATACAGGATGGCCACACCTGAGTTGGAGGAGATCTAGAGGCAGTTGGAGGAGTTGCAGGCAAAGGGCTTTATTCGACCCAGTACATCTCCTTGGGGTTCGCCGATCCTTTTTTCAAAGAATCGGACGGTACCCTCAGACTTTGCGTGGATTATCAAAAGCTAAACTAGTTGATGATTAAGAACAGATATCCTTTACCGAGGATTGATGATATTTTTGATCAGCTTCGTGGAGCACGAGTGTTCTCGAAGATTGACCTAAGATCATGATATCATCAGTTGTGCGTGAGACCATATGATATACCTCTCATGACTATTAGGAGTAGGTTTGGTCTATATGAGTATACGGTTATGCCGTTCGGACTCACGAACGCGCCAGCAGCTTTCATGGCTCTGATGAATCGTGTGTTCCATCCGTATCTTGATTATTTTGTGGTAGTATTCGTGGATGACATCTTGGTGCACTCTCACACTCGATATGATCATGCCACCCATATTGAGATCGTATTGAGTACACTGAGGGAGCATCGGCTATATGCTAAGCTCTCAAAGTGCCACTTTTGGATGGACCAAATTCACTTCCTGGGTCATGTCATCTCAGAGGCAGGAGTTTCAGTAGACCAAAGAAGGTGAGAGCAGTAGTTTCCTGGGAGCATCCTAAGAACGTGTTTGAGATATGGAGTTTCTTGGTGCTAGCTGGTTACTACATGCGTTTCATACAGAACTTCTCGCGTTTAGCAGCACCATTGATAGGTCTGACTAAGAAGGCTGTGAAGTTCATTTGGTCGGAAGCTTACGAGGCAGCTTTTCAGGACCTGAAGGGAAGGTTGACATCATCACCGATCCTAATACTCCCAGATCAGGGGAAGAGCTATACTGTTTAATGTGATGTATTAGGTATTGGGCTGGGAGCAGTGTTGATGCAGGGCGATCGAGTTGTTTCATACAGGTCTCGGCAGTTGAGGTCACATGATAGGAATTACCCGACGCATGATCTCAAGTTAGCTGCAGTTGTACTTGCATTGCGCTGTTGGAGACATTATCTATTTGGGGAGCATTTTGTGGTTTTTACCGACCACAAAATCCTCAAGTATATCTTTACTCGGTGTGACTCGAATCTGAGGTATATGAGGTGGTTCAAATACCTATAGTCCTTTGATTTTGAGCTTGCATATACACCTGGAAAAGGTAATGCAGTAGCTGATGCACTAAGAAGGAAGACTCAGATACAGGCAGTGCAGGAGGCCAGCGGTGAGTGGAAGCTCATGGCTTTGTTCTCTGAAATGCATCTGGAGGTGCATGCCAGTCAGGGGCAGACTTATCTTTCATCTTTAGATATGACTTCTACACTCCTAGATAGAGTGTGGTTGATACAGTTATCTGATTCAGAAGGCCTAGTTCTACAGGAGTCGATGGAAAGTGAGGACCCTCCTCCTGGTTGGGCAATAGGTGATTATGAGGTTTTTCTTTTCCATGGACGAGTATGGGTTCCAGGGGATATACGCGAGGAGCTGATGTGAGAGTTTCCTGATTCAGTTTGGTAAGTTCATCCTGGGGTTACCAAGATGTACTGTGACTTGAGACGTCAGTACTGGTGGCCGGGTATGAAGAGAGATATAGCTGGTTTTGTTACGTGGTGTTCCACCTGTCAACAGGTGAAGGCGGAGCATCAGAGACCAGCTGGGTTGTTACAGCAGTTATCCATTCCAGAGTGGAAATGGGATGATGTCACGATGGATTTTGTGACTTGATTGTCGAGGTCACCTCGTGGAAATAATTTCATGTGGGTTGTTGTGGACAGACTCACGAAGGTAGCTCACTTCTTTCTGATCAAGGAGACCTTTAGTGTTGACGAGATCGTAAGGCTGTATATCCGAGAGAACGTACGTCTTCATGGGGTCCCTATTTCTATCGTTTCAGACAGGGATTCCCACTTTACGTCTCGTTTCTGGCAGAGCTTTCAGAGGGCGCTGGGTACATAGGTGCTTCTGAGCACAGCATACCACCCTATGACCGATGGCCAGTCAGAGCATACGATACAAGTGCTAGAGGACATGCTGCGAGCATGCGTCCTAGACTTTGGGGGCTCTTGGGAGAAGCATATACCCTTAGTCTAGTATTCCTATAACAATATTTTTCAGGCAACTATTGAGATGACACCATATAAGGCTTTATATTGTAGGCCATGCCGTTCACCCTTGTGTTGGATAGAGGAAGGTGAGGCAGCTTTACTGGGACTACGTCTCATGCAGGAGACGTCTGAGTAGGTCCAGTTGATTTATAAGCGGATGGCTACTGCACAGTCTTGTTAGAAGTCATATGTTGATTTCCGCAGATGACCTTTAGAGTTCGTGGTTAGGGATCAGGTTTTTTTGCATGTTTCACTGAGGCTAGGGCACAAGTGGATCAGGAGGCAGGGTAAATTTTCACCGCGGTATGTGGGGCCATTTGAGATTCTAGACATAGTCGGTCTGGTTGCTAATCGGTAGCGGTTACCATAGCGGTACCGAGCCATGCACGAATTCTTCCATGTATCTCAGTTGTGTTGCTATCATTCAGACTCGTCTCACGTCTTTCAGCCCGAGGAGGTTGAGTTGGAGGCAGATGCGTCCTTTGAGGAGAATCTGATTCGTATCGTTGACAGAATCACGAAGGTTCTCTGAGGCCGTTCAGTTCCTCTAGTAAGGGTGCTAGGGCAGTATGGCCGAGTGCAAGACTAGACCTAGGAGCAGGAGGCTGATGTACGTACTCAATGGCCAGAGTTGTTCACGGCAATCTCTTCTCCACCCTTGGAAGGGAAATTCGGGGACGAATTGCTATAAGGGGAGAAGTTTGTAAGAACCCGGTTCTTCTCTTTGAGTAACTGGATTCTTCTTTTCTCTTTTCCTTAAGTGTTTTAATAAAATATGGAAAATGGGGAAAAATCATAAATTTTGGAACTACACGTCGTGTACTTTTTCCACACGCCGTGTACTTTTGACCGTGTTGGGATGAGTATACAGGGCATGTAGCCATATCGGCGATAAAGGGTGTAGGAACCGACTACACGCCGTGTAGTGGTCCTTTACACGTTGTGTAGTCAGTCGGCAGGCCAAAATAGTAAGGCGGTGGAGCAGCCGCCAGCTGGGTGGCAGTACACGCTGTGTACTCAGGAGTACATGTCGTGTACTCATGTCGGCAGGCAAACAGTGCTGCAGTGGCGGGAAGCCGCCAGAGGAACATTTTAAAATTTGGGAAGTACATGTCGTGTACTCGGAAGTACACGCTGTGTACTTTGTTTTTTGTCTTAAAATTGTTAGTAGCCTCCTCTTTTAGCAGAGGAGGCATTTGAGCCATTTTGGAGCCAAAGGAGGAGTCTGAACCTTTGAAGATCTCCTGAGTGTTCGTCTGGAATCGGTTTCCACCTCAGACGATCTCGTTGGAACCACATGGGTAAGGGCCTCCATCTCCTTGACTGCTTCTTACCAATTATTCTTCTAATAAGAGTTATTTGAGGTTAAGAGAGTTTTGTTCTTCGTCAGATCTACGCCGTTCTTGGGAATTTCTGGAGTCGGTGTTCGGGTATAACATTCATTGTCATTTAAGGTAGGTGGCTTGGTGTTAATTTTTCCAACTGCTATGTGTTTTATGAATTTTTGTACCATGAACCCATGTTGGGGTGTCGTGTGGCTGAGGTCGTTGCTATATTAAACACCTAGAATTGATTAGGTATTTAATCATGATATTAAAATGTTGGCTGGGATCATTGATTGGATCTGGAATCACCCTGTGGGTGTGTTCCACTGTTTACCCTTTGGCCAGGATACCCGAGGGTATGCCTTAAAAGTAGTGATTGTAGAATTGCCTTGAGAATAATTGCTTGTTTACTTCTTATTTACATGTTGGGAATGGACCGGTTACCTGTTTATCCTGAGAGCGCTGTTGTTTTTAGCCTGTGGGCACTGCACTATTTAGTCTGTGGGCAGTACTTATTTCGGCCTGAGGGAAACTTCTTTCGTGCATGTGGGCAGCTGACTCTATGTATGTGGGTGACACTACCTATGCCTAAGGGCAAACTCTGTTATTCCTGAGGAAAGATTCTTGTGTTGGATACTCTTTACCTAAGGGTAGGAGTTTACATGTCCGAGGACATTAGCTAGTTATTTAGAATATTCCCTGTGGTGGTTTTTTAAATTTAATGTATTAAATGGATAATAAAATAGCAATATAACTGGTAATTAGTTACTTTTGAGTACTTCTTACTTTATTGCATTTTACTACTTCACATTGTCGTTGCATGCTTACACGCAGTTTGGCACGAGCCTTTGGTGGGTGCCTACTGGGAATTTATTTCTCACACCCTGTTTTGGTCACGCTTTTTGGCCCAAACAGATTACGTTTCTCCAGGTGTGGATAGGGTCAAGAGTCCCTATACAAGTACATGGCTGTTGCTGAGTAATAGGAGGGCATGGGACCGATCCTAGGCTCGCGATGCCGCTGCCAGTTATTTTTCTTTGTTTTGATGTACTCTACTTTTGTTGTATTGTATTGATGTATAACATGTTCTGGGTGTTTTCTTAGAACTTGTGACATGTAGCAACATTTTTTATACTGTTGGTTATATCCATTATTGTTTTTTATTTCAGTTGTGTATTATTTACTGCTTCCGCTATTCATTATATGGTTTATTTGTATTCCTCTGTGCTTCACTTTGACAAATGAGGGCATACTTTCCCCACTATCAGACCTGGGCACTCGCTGCAAGTCAAAAGCCTCTGGAATTTTGGGAAACTCACTTGAGGTCATGTGGCGAACCGAGTTCGGGGCACCCATTGAGTGGAACCTGGAACCAGGACGTTACACTAACAACCTCTCAATCTAGTACTTCTAGATCCGATCTTTTATGTTTGGTTTTTTTGGAATGGATACAAACATTATTATTACTCTATTTATTCAAAATATTTTATCATGATATTTTTCATTATTTTTGAGAACATGATAACCATCAAACCATCAATTCTAAAAATCTCTCCTTCAGTATATCTTTTGTGAAGATATCAACAATTTGATATTTTGTTGAGATATATTCCAGTATAATATCTCTAAAAACAACATTATCTTTTAAAAAGTGAAACTTTATATAAATTTATTTTGATCTTGAATTTTGGAAAGTATTTTTAGAAAGATCAATTACAATCTATTTATCACAAATTATCTTTAACAATTTAGAAACTTTCAATTTCATTCATTCTAGATAAACTTTCATCAACAACATTTGAGTACAATCCTGATTAGTTGGAACATATTTAGATTCAATTGTGCTTAAAATTACTAAAAAAAATTCTTATTATGCCAACTAACACAACATTCACCCATGAAAAATGTTCCTCCTAAGGTTAATTTTTTATCGTCACAAAATCCATCACAATCGGCATCAACATAACCATGAAACTTCATCTCATAATTTCTTTCTTATAATAACTCATGTCAAATTGTTCCTTTTACATATCTTATAATTATATTTAATTCTAACATATGTGATTCTTTCAGATTACTTTCACATTGAGCACACAAATCCCCAATGTAAATAATATCAGGCCTTGTGGCTGTAAGGTAAAGTGTACTTCCTATCAGCGTCAAAAAGTCTTTTTGATTCACACTTTTTTCATACTCATCTTTACTTAAATTTGTGTCGATAGATATAAGAGTAGAAACTTGTTTGGATTCTTCCATACCAAACTTCTTTAACAATTCAATGGCATAATTTTCTTGATATATAAAAATGTACTTTTCTTTTTGTTGAATTTTTAATCCAAAGAACAAAGTTAATTCTCCCAACATTGATATTTAAAAATTCTTCTTCATTTCTTCTAAAAATGTTTTACAAACATATTCTCTATCTCTATAAAAAATTATATCATCCATGTAAACAATTTTAATTAGAATTATGGAGTCAAAATATTTTACATATAAGTTTTTATGAAAATTTCCTTCAGAAAAATTTAAAATTCTCAAACAAAAATCATGCTTAGAATTCCATACATGTGGAGATTATTTCAGCCCATAAAAAGATTTATTCAATTTAAAATATATGTTTTCATCCTCATAAAGTAGAAATCCACAAGGTTATTTAATATAAACTTCTTCTTCAATCTATCCATCGAGAAATGTTGACATTACATCTATCTAATATACATTGTAATTATGGTGAGGATCCACTTCTAGACACATCCTCATTGTTTCTAAACTTGTTACATGGGAAATTTTTCATTAAAATACACACCTTCAACCTGTGGATAACCTTTACCAACAATCCTATATTTTTTTCTTGAAACATCACCATGTTTATTTTAACTTATTTCTGTAAACCCACTTTGTTCCAATAAAAGTTTTACTATTTAGATGTGGAAAAAGTTCCCATGTTTAGGTTTTCTCTATCTGGTCTAACTCTTCATTATTTACATCCACCCATTCTTTGTGTTTAATAGCTTCTGAAACTAATTCAGGTTCAAATTTTTAGAAAAGTGAAGTTTTATTTTTTGATCTCAACTTTCTTCTAGTCTGAACTAGAGCCTTTTGATTTCCAATAATATTTTTATACTTAGTATGTTTTTGTAAGGTAGTAAATTTCCTATTCTCTTTTTCAGTTGAACTTTCCTCATCATGTGATTCCCTTGAATATTGGTAAGGATTTTTTGACTTACTTTCACTATTGTAAAAAATATCTAGTTAATCCTCCTCAACATTCTCAACAACTTTTGTCAAGGAATTTTTATTTTTAATTATTTTTAGATAATATGAGTCCACAAACCTTTGTCATCATTTGTTCCAGCATTCGTAACATCTTTTATTGGGTGAATAACCCTTAAAAATTCCTTCCTCTTATTTCTAATCAAAATTTCATAGATCTAGGTTTTTATTTTTAGAAAACATGGACTCCCAAAAACATTAAAGTGAGTCAATTGAGGTTTTTGTTATACCACATTTCATTAGAAGTCTTGTTGATTTCGAGTCTCAAAAAGAATCTTCTTTGAACATGTACAACAATACTAAAATATTATTTTTAATATAAATTTGAAGTTTTTTATTCCTCTAACAAACTTTACCCATTTCAACCAAACTTTTATTCTCTCTTTATGTTACTCTATTTTTTTGAGTAGTATAGAGATCACTATACTAATGTTTTATACCGTGCTTTCTCATAAAAGTTTTAAAATTATTTCTTGTGAATTTTTTACCATTATATATTATGAACTTATTTATATAATCCCCCATTTATTTATCAACTTTTTTTCTAAAAAACCTAAAAATCTCCACAGCCTCTGACTTATATTTCATAAACACGCTATTTTTCAACAGAGTGAAATAATCAATAAAAGTGTGGAAGCATAAATATTCATTTTTTTATTGATGACTCATCAGTCCACATAAATAATAATGAATAAGTTCAAGAGGTCTTGTAGATTGAATCTCAAATATATTATGATTTGTGTTAGTCGTATTCCATTTCTGACAATTCAAACAAACATCTTCTTATCTTATTTTCAATTATGGAAAGTTTCAAACAACATCAACTTTAGAAATATTTTTCATGATTTTATTCCCAAGGTTTCCACATCTTCAAGGCCACAACTTATATTTATCTTCATCACTTAGGTAACAAGAGTTTTTCAATTCTCTTATTTAGATGATATTCCCACTGGTTCTTTCTAATTTTGCCATAACTTTTCCATCTTTCACACTTTTCATAACACAATAATATTTTCTGAAGATAAATTCTTTTCCAAAAGAAAATTTTAACTTAAACTAACTAAGTTATGTTTTAGCACATCAATAAATAAAAATTCATTAGATTTAAACTTTTCTACTTTAATATTATCTATTATGGTTCCTCTAATTTTTAAGGAACTATCATTAACTAATATAATTTCTCCTCCATCATGACTTTCAACTTGTTTCAATATTTTTATATCACCTGTAATTTGTTTAGAACAACCACTATAAAGTATTTAGGTTTTTTTCCTTTTACTTCCTTTAAGATTATGAATAAAAACAAAGGCTCTTTCCTTGATTTTATTATTTCTAGATTCCTTTTATTTTCTATCATAAGAAATTTTTTCCCTAAGAAATGTCATACATATTTCATTATGATGACCAGCGTGATCATGTCTTCCATAAACTTCTTCCGGACATTCAAATTGATTTTTATTATAAATTTTCAATATCTTGAGTTTCTCATTTTTTTTAATTCTTGTGGGTTAGTAAAGTTACTCATCTTTATTTCACCATTTATTTATATTTATTAAAACCTTCTTCTATGAAGTGAAAAGTTATGCCAAAAATTATAAGCTATATTCCCCTAGATTCTACAACACCAGCAATAACCATAAAATCTTGATTTTCTACTAAAGAAATATATTTATCTGTAAAAAATTTGTTCAGGTTTATAAATTCATTTTTCCTTATCATAGTTTATATGTGGACCATATTTAATTCAGATTGAGTTTTCTAATTTTGTAGATGTGGTATTTTTATCACACAGTTTATCCACCCATGCTTTCCCAATATCTTTTCCAAAACATAAAATATTAGAATAATAAGATGAAACATTATTTTTGGTGAGTGATTATTTTATATGATTTTTTTTCAATCCTTATCAGAAACTTTTGAAGTCTCAGTTCTTAATTGTGAATATTTGTTGAAGTTTTCATTCATCTTTATCAAGTGAATTTTGGAATCAATAAGTTTTGATTGAAACTTTAAAAATTTTTCTTTCTTATTTACTAGTTTTTTACCGAGATCTTAAACCATATTTACCTGTTCAAAAATTATATGTTTGTAACTTAATATCCCATAGATGTATTCTTGATGATATCTTTTCTTCCTTCAGTAACTTCTTCACAATATATATTCATTACTCTGATTTATTTCTTGAAAGTCTTGTTTTTGTAAATACATTAAATAAGTTAAATTTTGATTTCATACTCTTTATGTGACTAATTCCACCACACTCGAAACACATGAGAGGAAGTTTACCTCTGTACATTATTATTTCTCTTTGATAGTTCTTAGATATAAGATACATGATTTTTTTATTCAAATCTTCTAACTATTTAGAATAAAAGTCACAAGGATCGAAATCTTTAGCATCCTGTATTTTAATTTTTCTTAAGGCATAAAAATTTATTTCATATTTCATCTTATTTTTAAACATTTGAGATTTCCTCATTTAATATGCATTAATAAAGTTATAAAATTCATCAAGAGATAAATCGTACTTATCTTTTAAATAGGAAATTTTTGAATCAAACCAGTCTAGAAATTTTGCTCATAATATTATTCACAATTTTATAATCTACCTGAACAACTCTGAATCCTCTAATGTTGAAAAAAAATCATTTACTCTAGTGACGTATTCATCAATAGTTTATTAATCTCTCATTTTTATGACTTCATACTTAATATGCCAAATTTCAAAATTTTCTTCTTTCACATTAGTATTCCATTCAAAAATACTTTACATCTTGTCCCACATACTCTTTGATGTTTTGAGACCCATCACCTTCATATAATTTTTTTTGATAAGGTCATAAGGATATAATTTCTAGATTTTCCATCAACTTTTATATTTCAATTATCAGTAAAATTCATTAGTGCATCCTTATCAATAAGTGGAAAACCAATTATAGTATTATAAAGAACCACCAATCCAATAGATAAAAGATTAGGAATCATCCTATTTTTCTATCCATGATAATTTTTTGCATTAAATATAGAAATTTCACTACTATTTATAGAATTGGTATTATCTATGATAAGGATTCAACAAGGGAACATTACCTCTAATATCAATTAAGGTTCCAAAGGATATAATAATAACTGAGAATGGGGAGGGGATTGAATTAGTTGTCCATTTTTTATAAGTTTCAATATTTTTTAAAAATTAATACATGAAACTTCTTAAAGTTCATATCCTTATCATATTTTTTTAAATACTTATGCATGAAAAAATAGGAAATAAATTAAATCACAAGAGATTTTCAAGGTATTATCTAAGTTTGTTAACCTATATCCTTTCTATAGCCACTCCCATGGGTCTATAGAAATTCACTATTATGAATAAGTGAATACCACATGTTCCAACACTTGTTATGCACCTTCTATCTCCTGATAGGAAAGATTATACAAACTCCCATTAGTTTAAAAATAGTTATTATAAAAAAAGTGATCCAAAATTTTTAAAAAATAATTTTTTCGATTTTATTCAAAATAAAATACTAGGTTAGATGACCCTAATTATGATGGCCTTCAGTCTGATAAACTCATTTGATTGACTTAGTGTGACTGAATCCATACATTCTTCCCTTCCTTAATCTGTACTTCTCAAACTTTACTCAAAAATTTAGTATGATATTCCTAAGTCTGATCAAATAAATATGATATTATCAATATGATGTTTCTCTTTTCAGTAATAAAAAAAATAGATGCCTTCTCTTTAAATGAGATCTTTCCCCTGAAGTAACTTTCACTCAAATTATTGGGTGCTCTCCGTTTTTCGCTTATGTGAAAAGTTGAAAAGTGTGAATGAACATTTATATAATTTATAGGTGACTTAGAAAGAAAAGGTTGGAAACTAAAAAACTTTTCTAAATTACTCAAATTTCAAAACTTTTAAAATCACTCACATTTAAATATAAACTTTAACTTATTAAAACCTTCTCAATATTTCTCTAATATCAGTCTTCTCGGACAAACTAACTATTCTTCAATCTGATTTGACTTTATCATCTTCAATTTTATCTTCTCATTATTATATATCTTTCTTTCTCAAATAATTATGATCTACCTTTATTTATTATCCCATTTCAATATGTCTTTATTTATCATCTCATTACGATATTTCTTTATTTCTTAGCTTATTAGGATCTTTCTTTCTTCTTAGCTCATTAAAATATTCCTCTCTTTATCAGATCATTACACTACTTGAAATGGGGTCTTTCCCAATGGTTTAGAACCGTTGGGAAATCTTGAAGAACTATTGTTATATGTTATACCAACGGTTTTGCAAACCATAGGGAAGTAAGCCGTTGGGAAAACCTATCTCAACAGTGTATAAAGAACTATTGGTATGGGTTAGTAAAATTAACCTATGCCAACGGTTTGTCCAACCGTTGGAATAAGTTTTACCAATGGTTTACACAAAACCGTTGGTAAAAATAAGGAAATCAACTCTTTCACAAGGGTTTCTAAACCGTTGGGAATGGTTTTTTCCAACGGTTCTCACTAAACCATTGGAAAAAAAATACCTAGAAACCTTTCCCAACAGTTTGAAACCGTTGGCATAGGATATGTTGTGAAAATTGCACAGCAGCCTAGAATTTTCACAAGAGCCTCTAATGATGTCCATTATGCTCTTTTCCTATTATTATACCTCCAATAACAAAATAATACATACATATAGAGAACAAATTCAAACACATTTAACATATAATGCATTCTTGAACTATACACATCCAGAATTAAATTATAATTCATAACGTAATTATAAACATACATAATTGATTTAGAATTCAATTTAGAATTTAGATGAAAATTATATGTGGAATCCTGAATTCAATTCATAATTGAATACATACATAATTTAATTATCAATTATAAATAAAATACATAAAAAACTGAATAAGTATCATACGTTTGTTTGATTTTTCGTATACCAGTTGTTTTTACTAAAAATGATGTCCATTTTAAACAAAATACATACACTTGGAGTGATACCGGCAACACAGTGCCTCCAATTGAGTTAGGGTTGACTCGTACACGTTACATATGACCCATGGGTCATTTTCCTAAAGTATCAACATATTTTGAAAGCATTTTTTTAGTTTTCCGTATGCCAGTTATTGTTTTCACTTAAAATGTTGTTCATTTCAAAAAAATGAGACACTTTGAGTGGTGTCGGCCACACCATTCCTCGGATTAAGGTGAGGTTAACTATTAAATGTCACATATGACTCATTTATCATTGTTCTAAAGTTCCAACAAATTCAGAATGCGTTTGTTAAGTTCTCTGTATTCCAGTAGTTGTTTTCAATTAAAATGTTGTCCATTTCAAATAAACGTGAGACACTTTGAGTGGTGCTGGCCACACCAGGCCTTGTATTGAGGCTGGGTTGACACATACACATCACATATGACTCATGGATCGTTTTACTAAAGTTTCAATGGAATAAGAATGAGTTTGTTTGGTTTTCTGTATGTCAGTTGTTGTTTTCACTTAAAATGATGTCCTTTTGAAACAAAAGAGAGACACCTTGAGTGGTTTCAGACACACCGCGCCTCGGATTGAGGTGATATTGACTCGTACACATCACATATGACCCATGGATCGTTTTACTAAAGTTTAAATAGAATATGAATGTTTTTGGTCGGTTTTCCGTATGCCAGTTGTACTTTTCACTTAAAATGTTTTCCATTTCAAATAAAACTGAGACACTTTGAGTTTTGATGGCCACACTGTGCCTCGGATTTAGGTGTTATTGACTCTTAAACATCACATATAACCCTTGGATAGTTTTCCTAAAGTTTCAATGGAATCCAAATTCATTTGGTCAGTTTTCTGTATATCATTTGTTGTTTTCACTTAAAATTATGTCCATTTAAAAGAAAAGAGAGACACTTTGAGTGTTGTTGGCCCTACCACACCACGGATTGAGGTGTTTTTGACTTTTACACATCACATATGACCCATGTATCATTGTACTAAAGAATAAACACATTTAGAATGAATTTGTTAAGTTTTCCATATGTCAGTTTTTGTTTTCACTTAAAATGTTGTTCATTTCAAAAAAAAATGAGACACTTTGAGTGGTTACGGTCAAACCATGCCTCAGATTAAGGAAAGGTTGACTCTTAAACATCACATATGACCCATTTATCATTGTTCTAAACTTTAAACACATTCCAAATGCGTTTGTTCAGTTTTCCATATGCCAATAGTTGTTTTTAATTAAAATGTTGTTAATTTCAAATAAATGTGAGACACTTTGAGTTGTTTTGGCCACACCAAGCCTTGGATTGATACGGGGTTGACTCTTACATGTCACATATGACCCATGGATCATTATTCTAAAGTTTCAATGGAATCCAAATGCAATTTTGGGTGGTTTTCCATATGTCATTTATTGTGTTCACTTAAAATGAAGTCCATTTTAAAACAAAAGAGAGACACTTTGAGTGGTTCCGGCCACACTGTGACTCTGATTGAGGTGGTGTTGACTAGTAAACTTCACAAATGACCCATGGATTATTTTACTAAAGTTTCAACAGAATCCAAATGCGTTTGGTCAGTTTTCCATATGTCAGTTGTTGTTTTCACTTAAAATAAAGTCTGTTTTAAACTAAAGAGAGACACTTTGAGTGGTACCAGCCACACCATGCTTAAAATTTAGGAAATGTTGACTCGTACACATAACATATGGCCAATGGATCGTTGTCCTAATGTTTCAACATATTATGAATGTGTTTGGTCGGTTTTTCGTATGCTAGTTGTTCTTTTCACTTATAATCTTGTCCATTTTAAACAAAAGAGACACAGTTAGAGTGGTACCGGCCACACTGTGCCTTGAATTTATATGGGTCTAACTCTTACAAATCTCAAATAAACCATGGATCATTTTTCTAAAGTATCAACACAATCAGAATCCATTTGGTCAGTTTTCTGTATGTACTTAAAATGTTGTCCATTTTAAACAAAAGAGAGACACTTAGAGTGATCTCGGCCACACCATGCCTCAGATAGAGGTGGGGTTTACTTTTACACATCACATATGACCAATGGATTGTTTTCCAAAATAATCAACACATTCTGAATGCATTTTGTCAGTTTTTTGTATGTCAGTTGTTGTTTTCACTTAAAATGATGTCCATTTTAAACAAAAGAGAGACATTATGAATGATGTCGGCCACACCAAGCCTCGGCTTTAGGCAGGGTTGACTCGTACACATCACATATGACCCATGGATCGTTTTTATAAATTATAAACACAATAAAAATACGTTTTGTTGGTTTTTTGTATGCTAGTTGTTGTTTTCACTTAAAATGATGTCCATTTTAAACAAAAGAGAGAGACTTTGAGTGGTCTCGGCCACACTGCGCCTCAGATTGAGGCGACGTTGACTCGTAAGCATCTCATATAACCCATAGATCATTCTCCAAAAGTTTCAATGGAAACCGAAATTTTTTTATTGGTTTTCCATATATACTTAAATGTTTTCCATTTTAAACAAAAGAGAGACACTTAGAGTGATGTCGGCCACACTGCAACTCAGATTGAGCTCGAGTTGGCTCATACACATCACATATGATCCATGTATTGTTATGATAAAGTATCAACAGAATCCAAATGCGTTTGGTCAGTTTTCCATATGTCAGTTGTTCTTTTCACTTAAAATGAAGTGCTTTTAAATAAAAGAGAGACACTTTGAGTGGTGCTGACTACACCGCACCTCGGATTGAGGCGGGGTTGACTTGTACACATTAAAAATGACCCATGGATTGTTTTCCTAAAGTATCAACACAATCATAATTCTTTTGGTCGGTTTTCCATATGTTAGTTGTTGTTTTCACTTAAAATGAAGTGGTTTTTAAATAAAAAAGACACACTTGGAGTGGTTCCAGCCACACCGCGCCTCGGATTGAGGAGGGGTTGACTCTTACACATCAAAAATGATCCATGGATCATTGTTCTAAAGTATCCACACAATCAGAATCTGTTTGTTGGTTTTCCATATGTACATAAAATATTGTCTATTTTAAACATAAGAGAGACACTTTGGGTGGTGCCAGCCACACCGCGACTCGGATTGAGGCTCGATTGACTCGTAAATGTCATATATGACCCATGGATTATTGTTATAAATTTTCAAAAGATTATAAATGTGTTTGGTCAGTTTTTCGTATGATAGTTGTTCTTTTCACTTATAATCTTGTCCATTTTAAACAAAAGAGACATAGTTAGAGTGGTACCGGCCACACCGTGCCTCAGATTAAGATGGGGTTGACTCTTACACATCTCAAATGACCCATGGATCATTTTCCTAAAGTATCAACACAATCATAATCTGTTTGGTCAGTTTTCTGTAAGTCAGTTGTGGTTTCCACTTAAAATGAAGTGCTTTTTAAATAAAAGCGAGACACTTTGAGTGGTTCCAGCCACACCGCGCCTCGGATTGAGACAGGTTTACTCGTACATGTCACAAATGAGCCATGGATCTTTGTGATAAAGTTTTAACACAATCAGAATCTGTTTGGTCAGTTTTCTGTATGTACTTAAAATGTTGTCCATTTTGAAAATAAGAGAGACACTTTGGGTGGTGCTAGCCACACCGTGACTCGGATTGAGGTGTGGTTGACTCATACACATCACATATGACCCATGGATCATTTTCCTGAAATTTCAATAGATTCTGAATGCATTTGTTCAGTTTTTCGTAAGCCAGTTGTTCTTTTCACTTATAACTTTGTCCATTTTAAACAAAAGAGACACAGTTAGAGTGGTACCGGCCACACAACACCTTGGATTTAGATGGAGTTGACTCTTACATGTCTCAAATTTCCCATAGATTATTTTCCTAAAGTATCAACACAATCTGAATGCATTTTTTCGGTTTTCCGTATGCCAGTTGATGTTTTCACTTAAAATGATGTCCTTTTGAAACAAAAGAGAGACACTTTGAGTGGTTCCGGCCACACCATTCCTAGGATTGAGGCGGGGTTGACTCTAACATGTCACATATGACCCATGAATCATTGTGCTAAAGTATCAACACAATCAAAATATGTTGGTCAGTTTTCAGTATGTACTTAAAATATTGTCCATTTTTAAAAAAAAGAGACACTTAGAGTGATCCCAGCCACACCGTGCCTCGAATTGAGGAAAGGTTGACTTTTACATGTCACATATGATCCATGGATCATTTTCCTAAATCATAAACAAGTTATGAGTGTGTTTGGTCAGTTTTTCGTATGTCTCTTATTGTTTTCACTTAAAATGATGTCCATTTTAGACAAAAGAGAGACCCTATGAATGGTGTCGGTTACACCACACCTCAGATTGAGGAGGGGTTGACTCGTACACGTCACAAATGAGCCATGGATCATTTTGCTAATGTATCAACACAATCATAATCCATTTGGTTGGTTTTCCATATGGACTTAAAATGTTGTCCATTTTAAACATAAGAGAGACACTTTGGGTGGTTGTGGCCACACCATGACTCGGATTGAGCTTTGGTTGACTCGTACACATCATATATGACCCATGGATCATTTTCCTAAAGTTTTAACAGATTCGGAATGTGTTTGGTCGGTTTTTCATATGCCGGTTGTTATTTTCACTTATAATCATGTCCATTTTAAACAAAAGAGACATAGTTAGAGTGGTACCAGCCACACTGCACCTCGGATTAAGAGGAGGTTTACTCTTACACGTCTCAAATGACCCATGGATCATTGTCCTAAAGTATCAACACAATCAGAATTTGATTGGTCAGTTTTCCATATGTCAGTTGTTGTTTTCACTTAAAATGAAGTGCTTTTTAAATAAAAGAGAGACACTTTGAGTGGTGCTGGCCACACCGCACCTCGGATTGAGGCGGGGTTTACTCGTACACATCAAAAATGATCCATGGATCGTTGTGTTAATGTATCCACACAATCATAATCCGTTTGGTTGGTTTTCCGTATGTACTTAAAATGTTGTCCGTTTTAAACATAAGAGAGACATTTTGGGTGGTGCCGGTCACACCGTGACTCGTATTGAGGCGCGGTTGACTCTTACACATCACATATGACCCATGGATCATTTTCCTAAAGTTTAAATAGATTCCAAATGTGTTTGGTCAGTTTTTCGTATGCCAGTTGTTCTTTTCAATTATAATCTTGTCCATTTTGAACAAAGGATTCACAGTTAGAGTGGTATCGGCCACACCGTGCCTTGTATTTAGACGGGGTTGACTCATACATGTCTCAAATGAACCATAGATCATTGTCCTAAAGTATCAACACAATCTGAATGTGTTTGGTCAGTTTTATGTATGCTAGTTGATGTTTTCACTGAAAATGATGTCCTTTTGAAACAAAAGAGAGACACTTTGGGTGGTGTTGGCCACACTGTGCCTCAGATTGAGGCAGGGTTGATTATTACATGTCCCATATGACCCATGGATCATTGTGCTAAAGTATAAACACAATCAGAATCCGTTTGGTCAGTTTTCCATATGTACTTAAAATGTTGGCCATTTTAAACAAAAGAGAGACACTTAGAGTGATCCCGGCCACACCGTGCCTCGGATTGAGGTGGTATTGACTTGTACACGTCACATATGACCCATGGATCATTGTGCTAAAGTATCAACATAATCAGAATCCATTTGGTTGGTTTTCCATATGCTAGTTGTTGTTTTCACTTAAAATGAAGTCCATTTTAAACCAAAGAGAGACTGGATTCTGGTTGGGGAGTGGAAATCATCATGGGATATGAAAAAGATGGGTCGGAAGATGCAAAAGGTGGATAAAAATGGGAGGCCTAAATATCCCATGTGTCCCTAATGACACACCGGGATCAGAATGTGGGAAGGATGACATGTTAGTGGGAGGGGCAGGGTCGACTCGGGTACACGGAGTTGCTCATATACCTATGGTATGAACCCACCTCGTACCACCGGCCTAAGTACTATGACCAGTACTAGGCTCCTCGTCAAATAACTTTCGACATATAGGTGGATCCTAAAAAAATGTTTACAAAAAAATTAATCACATGACATTATATATTCTTTAAATATATATACTTGAAATAAAGTACTCACTACATGCACTAATGGTGGAACTCCTATCTCCGCCATTCGATGATTGTTCTCCATAATTTTTTTTCTTCGTCTCACTTCAATTGGCTGCATTTCCTATTTTGAAAACAAATATGTAATTAAATAGAAAACAGAAACTAATGTGTAACCCAAAAAACTAAATATATGAGGGAATAGGGGGATTCATTGGTAATTTAGCTATCAATTGTTTTAGAAGAGCTTGAATGGATTTAATAAATCATACAAGTTGTAATGTTCATCAAGTTAGAAATATTGTTTGACTATGTTTGAATACGGTTCAATTCCAAATTAGAAAATGAAATTCAAATAAAACTGCAACCAATAAACATTGAAAATTCACATAATGGTCAAGTCAGCTAAAACATATTTGTGATTAATACTAAATCAATTTGAATAGTGACAACCTTAACAACCCAACTCAAGGTAAAAAAAAGAATTGAGAACATGGATGAATGATTCTATATATTTTCAACCACAACTTCAGGTTCACAATCACTCTGAAAATTGAGCTATTAGAGTCATCAAATCGAGGTAAATCAATAGAATTGCATACACTGTGCATGGTGGGAGAGTCTCAGTCGATTTAAAAACTAAAATAAATTCTCATCATAGGTATCAATAAGAAATATCAGCATCAAAAGAAACTCCAAATAAAAAAGGACTAAAAACATCAAACTATTCAAGAATTCACTACTATTCATGGTTTATCCACATGTTTAGCACTAATTATATGCCTTAATCATGAACCACCTCTACAGCTCATAGTTTTCACCAATAAACACCAATAGGATCAAAATATCTTTAAAAAAACTCATTAAGAGGCTCAAAACGTAAATATAATCTTGAACCAACCATGGAATCTCTTTCACAACACATTATCACACACCAGTTATCTCATGTGTTACTAAATACCAAACATATTAACATAACAAGTGTACTATAACAAAATACATTACACAAGCCTTATTAAAAAAATTACCATTTTAATAAAACACTTTCCTCAAGATTAAATCATTTCTGAAATATCTTTTGAAATCCATTTTAAATAATAAAATCCCTTTGATCATTTTTAACAAATATTTGGAGTATTCTCAAGGCACCCCCATTTGGAAAAGTCACATTAAATGCCTAATTTCCACACCAAACCTTTGAAAACAATTACCATGGGATAATCATCGACCACAAATAACTTAATTGGAAATTAAAAAAATAGAAACCAAATGTGATATAGAATTTAATGTTAAGTTAGGGAAAATGAGATTAAATAGAGAAAACAACATCATAAATGGTTCCAACATCATAACTTTTGATTAAAACCACCCATAATAGAAATGGGAATGCCTCATACACCTAATCCCTAATAAAACAAACCAAATCTCCAATTAAAACATTGAATTTAGGGTTTCCACCTTCAATAAAAATGGATAAATATGTAAGATAAGTGGAAAATGATCAATAAGACATGAAGATTTGGAATTATCCCATATAACCTCATGGGGGAGTCTCACCGGATTTTATGGATTTCATCTGGGAGCGCGTGCGAGGGTTTTGCAAACTCAGGGAGAGGGGTTCTGGAAATTGGGGGAGAAATGCGATTGGAGGAGGTATGCCTTATTTGTGTACTTCTGGACATCTTTTCCCAACAATTTTTAAAAACCATTGGGAAAGCATTGGGAAAGTGAATATTTCCCAACGGTTTTAAGAAAACCTTTGGGAAATCATATACCTTTCCAACGGTTTCATCAAACTGTCAGGAAAAGGAGTATAAGTGGAAGATTTCCCAATGGTTTGATAAAACCATTGGGAAATCTTGCCAAAACTCTCCTATACCAACGGTTCATTGGAACCGTTGGTATAAGACCGTTGGGAAAAAAAGATTCCTAGTAGTAATATAATATTCTTCCCTTTCACATTACATTATGATTTGATGATATTTCACTGCTTATTACAATCTGACTATCTTCTTTGACTCATTACGATTAACTTCCTCACCAGATGACTTATTGGTGTCACAATATTATTCTATTTCAAATTTGATCCATCCCATTGTTTTTTATGAATAAAATATAACTATTTTATATTTTTAAATTCTTTTCATTACTAATCTCCATTTTATGGATCTAAAACATCAACTATGATCACTCTGATGTTTTCATCTGATGTGTTATTAGTGTGAGTCATTCATTTGATGAATCAGTGCACATTCCTGGTCTGATTGATATTACTCCTTAGATTCATTCTGGTTAAAACGTTATAAAGATGGAATTATTATTATAATGTAACTATAATTATGATGTTATGAATTTAATGATGACTCTAGTAATCAAATCTAAAAAACTTCAATCTTAATTATATTTACACATTCTGACTTCTGATAAACCCCTAATCCTATAATTCTGGATTTGATCTCTTATGTTTGAGTTTCGAAACTAATTCAAAAATTAAAATTACTCAATTTATTTGAAATAATTTATCATGATAGTTTTCATGATTTTTTATAACTTCATGACTTGAAAATCATCATTAAATTTAAGGTTTTAAAGTTTTAAAACCTTCTAACTCCTTACTTCACTAACTTATTTCAAAAACATTTAGTAATATTACGACTTGTTCACTCAAAAACTTCAAACTTTATAACACACACTATGTTTGATATATCTATAACTTCATACTAATTGAACTAAGGCCAATGGTTTTTCTTATTAACAACTTCATCTTTCTGATCAATTATGTTTCCAGTGTTTCTCGATCTAATAACCTAAGTCCAAAAAAGATCCTAAGGATAAAAATTTTATCCCCCTTTGTTTTTGGATCCAGAAACATTCATAAACTTTAATATTTCTTAGGAAAATTAATTATGATGGGCAAGGTCTGATCCTAAAAAACAAAAAAAATCTTTTACAAAAAGGTTAGTTGTTAATAAATAAAAAAAATTGTGTTAAAACAAAAAACCATAAAGGTTTTTTAGAATAGTTAAAGAAGTTTGGGATGGAAGAATCCAAATAAGTTTCCACTCTTATATTTTTAATCACAAAGTTGAGTATCTATGATTCTAAAAAGAAATATGAATTTGATTGAATTTCAAAAGATGATAGGAATTCTGCTTTACCTTACAGCCTCAGGGGATGATATTGTTTATGTTGTTACTTTGTGTTCCATGTATTAAAGTAATCTAAAATAATAACATAAATTTGAAGCAAATAGAATTATAATATATTTCAAAGGAATAAATACACATTGGTTTTTATACAAAATAAATTGTGTGATAATGTTTCATGAATTTACTGATGCTGATTAGGATGATGATTGTAATGATAGAAAATCAACTTCATAAGGAACATTTTTCTTAGGTGAATGTTGTGTGAGTTGGAATAGTAAGAAACAAATTTTATTAACTTTAAGAACAGTAGAATTAGAATATTTTTTATCTAACCAAGCCTGTACTTAGATGTTTTTAATGAAAGTTCAACTGGAATATTTGAAAATAAAAGTTTCTAAACCATTGAAGATACTTTGTGATAATTAGAGTGCAATTTATCTTTCTAAAAATATTTTCCAACATTCAAGATAAAAACACATTGACATAAAGTTTAACTTTATAAAAGATAAATTTTATAAAGAATCTACCCTTTTACACATATCATTACAAGTTTTTAAGCATAATTAACCATAAAACATAACCAAGGATTGTAAATTCTAGTGTATTTCAAATATTATGTACATAATTAAGCATCATGAAACCAAAATTAAAACATATTTTATTTAATCTCCATATTGACCTCCTAACTTACATTGATCCAATACATCTGCAAAGGATAAATTGGGTAATACATGAACAAAAGGGATGATCTAAAAGACCTAATAAGGAAATAATCACAGGAATAAAACATAGAACATGGGTTAGAAGGCATAACATGATGGAATAAAAGGCAAGGAACATGAATAAACATAAGGAGTAATAAAATTTATAACATTGTAAAATATAATCATGTAATCTTTGTAATGTGTAAACAAGATATAACATGACATATACATGATTCAAGGAAATCTTACAAGACTATATAACATGGTGCACAAAGTCCCATAAAGGAATCAGGTTCACTCCATGTCCCAACATGACATCTCATGAAACTAAACATTAACCAATTAATTGGAGTGCTATCTAGGAACACCCATAATAACATGTTCATGAATATTTTTTTCCAATAAATAATCATACATAATTAATTAACTCATGTCTATCATGGGGCGTGGATAAAAACAATTATATTTTTTCCCAATGCAGCACAGTGGCTGACCAGGGTCGTCTCTCTTAAGAAGACTTACAATATGGTTCTCTTACTTTATTATATATCACCTAAAATATCTCTTTTTGTTATTTTTATTATCTAATGAAAACACTAAAAATATTTTTTGTGTTTTTTTATATGAAAAATTTAAACTATCATAAAAATCTAAACAGAATGAGTTAATAAGAAAGAACTTGGTTTTGGGTTCAGTCTTGGATTCAATCATTATTTTTCTACATGTGTTTGATTTAGTTTCATAATTCAAACATAAAATATCATGTTTTAATCACTATTATTTTCCATAATATAAGTAGTTTGAGTCACATGTCGTTGGGTACCGTCACCCAATCGGGGACATTCGCCTTGCCCAAGCATGCTACTCAATTCTACCACAAACTTAATTAAACTTTAAAGAAAATTCATGAAAACCTTGACCACACCCCGATCCAAGTCTCGTGATTAGACTCTAATTTCAAATAGTATGAGATTACATGGTGGAGTTGGTGAAGGAATATAGAGATATTGAGAGAGAGAGAGAGAAAGAAAAAGAAATGAAGAAAAGTGGATGGAGAAACACAAATGCATGGATTAATTTAAACGAAATTTAAATTAAAACTAAAACTAAACTAAAATTAAAATAAAATAAAAATAATAAATTATGGGGGAAGAGAGATTCATCATAGTCCCATGACCCAGTGGGATCTCTCCTTGGATATGGGTGTCGAAATGATGATTTGAGAAGGAGGCGAGGGTCTCCTTTTATAGGCAGCATTCTGTACTCTGAAAGTTTTCATGTTATTGGACAAATAATGGCCAATTAACATGTGGAACCCTTCTTAAATGTTATTCATAAATGTGTTTTACATTCTCCCTACGAATGTCAGTGCATTTAGACCCATTATGAAGGAGTAATGAATTTTTTATTGTAGGTTTTTGTTTCTGGATGAAGCTTCCCAAAAGGTTCCTCCAAACATATATCATTCAATGGCCACATTAATGACTTCAAAACACCTCCAAATTTGTTGTTGAGCCGACCCTATCTATCCTAGTTCTATACCAGGTGGAAAAACATAATTTTGATGTGTTTGGTCCGAGTTTTGGTTCTGTTACGGTGGTGGGGTACATGTTGTCCGCCCAGAAAATGTTCCAAATTCACTGAATTTTTAGAGCCATTAGATAGCCGAATCAACTCCCAGTCCAGAATAAAAAGATTATGGAAATAAAATAAGGATTATAAAAAATTAGATTCACTGAATTTGGAATTATATTTTTTATTAAATGAAAAAAATACCCTTGTGGTAAAAATCTGTCCAAAAATTTAGAATTATGCACTTTTCAAAATTTTGATCATTTTCATTCTAAAGTTAAAATTACCCTTTATTTTAATAAAACATGTAAATACATGGATTTTATAATTGAAAAAAAGTAAAAAATATACATTATTTGATCAATAATATGCATGTAAATTTTCTCTGCCAAATACCTCCACACTTAAACAATGCGTGTCCTCAAGCATAAAATCTCAACATGGAAAACCGAGGACACCAATGTTACCAATATTAAAATTTCAATGCAATAAAATCAAACAATTTTCAATGTGAAATAAAACATCCAAAAATCTGTTTAAAATATCAATTTAATTTCTCATTTTTCAAAGAAACAAATAATTCAAAAATTTTACTTTCCCCCATGTAAAATTGATGGAACTTATCCTTTCATTCATTCAAGTTCCTTGAATCATTATTATTAATCATTCCAAGTCATGATTTACCTCACTTTTGATTTTTTTTCTCTCATCACTCATGATACAATTCAAGTAGAGTTATTCTCATATCATGAGAATAAGATTCTTATCCATAGGCTTGTAAATGAACTACTTTGTCCACTTTGTAAAGAAAAAATACACATAAAATCATGAGGACATGCAATAAAGGTTCAAATGACTCTGAGACTTAAAGTTTGTAGGATTTGATGCTTTAAAAATTAAGGCTCAAGGAGGAGGATAATATCTTAAGTACGATTCATTATATCAAAAGTAAAATTGTAATGAAACTTTTCCCCATTAATGTAGCAACACCCACTACCCAAAACTCAAAGAAAAGGTTATGCTCAAATTATTCATAATGAATGATTTGTGCACCCTCATGAATATTTTTTTTACTTTGTACTTTTTTCTTTGTTTTTAAAAAGTTATGATTAGATCAAATCACACATCCATCACTTAATCACATACGATCAGAAGATCGTTGATCTGGAAAATGATAATTTTTGGTTCTCCCAAATCACAACCCATTATATTTTTGTGGATATTTTTGTCATTTTTGTCATTTTTTTTAATTCAAGAGGGGAAAACAATAGAGTATAATGAATGATTCCATGACCTTTTACAATTCCCACAATATCACCCCTACACTTCTTCTTTACAATATGTATCATCTCATCCACCATTATTCCCTTTACCCCACACTTCAACTTTAAAATATCATGAAAATACCAAGAGTAGGGTAGGAATGGATAAAAATGGCTTAAAACATGACTCATCCCTATAAAGTTCATTCATGGTATCTATGGGCTAAAAAAAGGATTGATGTAAAGGTGGTATTTTAGGGATAAGTGGATTTTCAAAGGATGCCTCAATCATTTTGAATGTGTTGTTTCACAGTCATAGCTTTGACAAGTTTCAATACATGTTCTGGTCGGCTACATGTCCCAAGATCACTCAAGAAATATGCTCAAGAATAAATAGGAAG
The DNA here is from genome assembly GCA_963277665.1 of Viscum album. Classification (NCBI taxonomy): domain Eukaryota; kingdom Viridiplantae; phylum Streptophyta; class Magnoliopsida; order Santalales; family Viscaceae; genus Viscum; species Viscum album. Next base: position 412,670,301 of record OY728156.1, read on the forward strand.
TACTTGGTCTAGAAATAATCTTGGGAATGAGAAATATAACATTGTACAATCACTCATGGAATGAATAATAATAATAAATCAATTCACATAAATTTTAGAAATTCAATGCATGAAAGATGGTAGGGAAATTTCATTTACATGAATTAATTAATTCCTTCAAATCATGAGTCATAATTTCAATATTTATGCTTCATATTTAAAAATTCAATTCTACATTTCAATCATTTAATCATATAAACATTGAAATTTAAAACATGGAATCACTGGGTTCCTAAGAAACTCATGTCTCCTAGATAAGTCGAGTAAAACATGAATTCAAGTTTGGTCATTCCATTCTATCATTAAAGCTCAAAACATGTTTTGAAAAAAAAATGTAGGGAGTTTAAAAGATAAATAAATGAACTCCCTTTTTCCATGAAACTTAGTCATTCCCCTTCAATATCTGGATCTTCCATCTACCATTATGAACCCATAAAAGAAAAGAACTCAATTAAGAATAAGGATCATTTCATTTATGCTCAAAAAAGATAGAGGGGGTGGGTTGCATGCTACACTACTTCTAATAAATGAAATTGACATATAAGTTCCTAAGAAGCATGTAAAGATAAATCTTGGTACGATCCCCCAAGTGGGACCTAAATTTTTACTGCCTCCAAAGGGCAGTACAAGATGTTATCCAAAGTATGATGAAGTATGAAGCTTCTTTGATTTGAACCACCACATGTGGCTTTTTCTAGCTTGTGCTTCATCTTTGTTCTTGAGGGATGATATATGGATAGAGTACACCATATCATCCCCCTTCACAATTAGGTATAGATTTCATGGTGGGGGTAGGATGAATTATGGACCATACTCTTCCTTGGTTTCTACTTGTGCAACATTCTTGTCTTCCAATGTTGGCTTTATGGGGGCTACATGAAGAGAAGCCTCTTGTCTGATTTTTTTAGGATCAGCTACCTGGATCTCTTGATTGGGCTCCTCCAATTCATGTTCATTGAAATCAGGGAGCTCTATGTGTTCCTCAATAGGTGCATGTCCATTGTATTTTTCATCTTTTTCCAAGTCATAATGAATAATGTTTTATTCTGTATAATCAAAACAAGAGGGAGTGATATACAAATCAGTTTCAACAAAATCAGAAGAGATGGGGTCAAAAAAGGTTCCACTCCCTGAGTTGGTTTATCTTCAATATCGGCCTCATTGGTAGGTGCCTCTTGGAGTATGATGGTGGAATGTGAAGGTACGTAGTCGGGCTCCTCCACCTCGAGTTTGGCCTCAAGTTCATGGATATCTTCTGTGAAATCTGGGAAGACTAGTGGCACTTCCTTCTTGGCCCCAAATATTTTTATGTCTGAAGTTCATTGACCATATCCATCAAGTATTTCACTGATATCCATGTTGTAATGCCTCTTTCCATCTGCTTGACCATTATCATCAGTGCATCAGCTCTTCGTTGGAGAGTCTCCTCAGTGTAGTGGTGTTCTTGCACCTGTGAGTAATTTTCTTTCCAGGTAGAATAATAATCATTTAAATTAATCATGGAAAGAATTTTTTCTGTTTTTGTTTTTTTTAAGAAATGAAATCTAACTATGATGTGAAAATAGGAAAAGTAAATGAATAACTAATTGGATCCCTGACAACGGTGCCAGTTTTGATGCACGCCTTTCATGGGGCGTGGAAAAAAACAATTATATATTTTTTTATAGTGCAGCATAGTGGCTGACCAGGGTCATCTCTCTTGAGGATCCTTTCAATTTGGTTATTTTACTTTATTTTATATCACCTAAACTATCTCTTTTTGTTATTTTTATTATCTAATGAAAACTCTGAAAATATTTTTGTGTTTTTTTATATGAAAAATTTAAAGAATCACGAAAATCTAAACAGAATGAGTTAATAAGAAAGAACTTGGTTTTAGGGTTCAGTCTTGGATTCAGTCACTATTTTCCTAAATGTGTTTTATTTAGTTTGATAATTCAAACATGAAATCTCATGTTTGAATAAATATTATTTTCCAGAATAGAAGTTGTTTGATTCACATGTCATTGGGGACCGTCACCCAATCAGGGACATTCGCCTCACCCAAGCATGTTACTCAATTCTACCACAAACTTAATTAAACTTTAAAGAAAATTCATGAAAACCTTGACCTCACCCCAATCCAAGTATCGTGATTATCCTCTCAATTCCTAGAGTATGATAATACTTAGTGTAGTGGGTGAAGTAAGATAGAGATAGTGAGAGAGAGAGAGAGAAAGAAAAATAAATGAAGAAAAGTGGATGGAGAAACAAAAATGCATGGATTAATTTAAACGAAATTTAAATTTAAATTTAAATTAATAATAAAAAAACTAAAATTAAAATAAAATAAAAATAAAAAATGAGTGGGGATGAGAGAATCAGAAATGTCCAGTGCCCCGGTGGAATCCCTCCTTGGCTATGGGTGTCGAGCTGATATTTGAGAAGGAGGTGAGGGCCTCCTTTTATAGGCAGCATTCTGTACTCCGAAAGATTTAGCATTTTTGGACAATCAAATGACCGATTCACACATGTAACCATTATTAAATATTTTCATAAATGTTTTTCCATTCACCCTCCAATGTTCAGGGCATTTAGACCCCAGATGAAGGAGTAATGAATTTTTCATTGGAGGTTTATGTTTCTGAACGAAGCTTCCAGGAAGGTTCCTCTAACAGTATGTCGTTCAATGGCCACCTTAATGACTTCAAAACTCCCCCAAATTTGTTTTAGATATGGACCTATCTATCCTCGTGATATTACAGGTAAAAACACATCATTTGGATGTGTTTAGGCCGAGTTTTGGTTTCGTTACCGTGGTGGGGTCCCCATTGTCCGCCCCGAAAAGTTTTCATCTTCAATGAATTATTAGAGCCCTTAGATGGATGAATCAGCTCTTGGTCCAAAATACAAAGATTAAGGAAATACAATAAGAATTTTAAAAAATTATATTCACTTAATTTGGAATTATATGTTTTAATAAATGACAAAAACACCCTTGTGGTAAAAATATGTACAAAAATCTAGAATTATGCACTTTTCACATTTTTCTCATTTTCATTCTAAAATTGAAATTACCCATTATTTTAATAAAACATGTAAATACATGGGGTTTATAATTTAAAAATATGAAGAAATATTCATTATTTTATCAAAAATATGCATGTATATTTTCTCTATCATAATTAAACATAACATGAGGGTAACTCTTAGAAAGAAATGGGTATCATAATCATGTCATAAGATGTTAAAAATGGGTGTATCATAAAAGTTACCATGAAATAATGGATTTAGAACATATATAGACATTCATAAAGGAAAATAGGAATAGATAATGACAAAATATTTCCAAATTAAGTGAAAAAAATTTAAAGGTGTTTAGGAAACTTTAGAAATTGGTTACTTTAGTGTGGTTTTAAAGGAAAATATTAGCGAGTATTTAAAAAGTAAAAGGAATAGTAGTTTAAAAAACAAAAAATAAACATGATAGTTTTTGATGATAAATTAGTGATTTTTTTAAAATAATGGTGGCTTGAAATATATTATGGATAGCATGTGAGAATATGTAAGAAATAGGGAAATTCCCTTTAATCGAACTTGTTTATCAAGAAGATTTGAAAAGGAAACCAATTTAAAACATGTACTTCCCCATCAAATAAGGATGATACGATCTTGATAACTGAGTTGGAAACATACAAATATAATGTAGATGAATTATATGAGAATAAATAATCATTAAATTGGAGTAAATAGAGATAAATAGTAACTCAAAGGAAAAAAGGAGGATTGGGAAGAATCCCTTACCTTATGTTTGAAATGGTTCTGCAATTGACCATAAAGTCTTATATAATAATATTAAATCCATTAATTAATTTATTCATAACATTTCATACATTTATTTTATGTATTATAATTTTATTAAGTTTATTTATGGCCCATTTTATGGGTTATGAGATTCACTTTCATCGTTCAGGAGTGATGTTTTCATTAGTTTACATGATCGGTTTACTTATATACACATATGAAAAATCATGTAAAATGAGAGTGGTTTTATGGAATTGAATTTACATGTTATAAATTAACATTAAAAAATTTAAATGATCTTATAAATCATTTTTTTATATTGAATGAGGATGAATCACTATATAAATAGCTAATGATAATTGTTTGGATTATTTTGGGTGGTTTTTGCTCACAACGAAATTGTTTTGTTTTATTATTTAACATCATGTGTATATAATGATTACAAAAAATTACATTGGTTTTAGAAAATATATTATAATTTTTTTAACCATAAAAATTATTTTAGGACCAGACTTGAAGGCAATAATGGAAAATGAAAATCGATCGTCTTTGAAGGCGATAAATTAACACCTTACGCTTGATGTTTTTATTTCTAGAATAAAAGGTAGAGAAGAGGGGTTTAATGATGGGTTATTATATTAGCATAAAAAATTATAACATATGTTAGGTTATGTATTTATCATACCATTTGGATGAGGGGATATTATGAAAGAATAAGAAAAGAAACTAACTTGAAACGAAATTAAAAAGAAAGAAAGATGAATTAACCTCCTGAATTTCTCCTCTTTGAAAACCCCCTTAGGGGAAATATTTTGGTCTTTTAATATGACAAAGATCCCCTGGAAGTGTGGTAAAAACTTGGAATATTATTGGGCAGATATTTGAATGAGATAAAATCTTGGAAGGTGTGAGAATAAGAGGTGGTGACGGGTAGTATTTATAGTGGAGGAGGGGGGTGTTTTATCATTATTTTATTTATTAGTTTATTATATTGGCTAAAGAATATGAATAGTTTGATAATTATTAAAAAATATAATAAAATAATTATTGGAAGTTTGAGATTATGGTTCTTAAATCAGAGATGACTCGTGTAGTGTATTTAACTTATAATGTATATATACTGTAAATTATCGTATTTTACTATCCACCAAAAATTCAACTATTTTAGAAAAATTCCAAAAAATCACCATAATAATTTTTAGATATGTAGAATTAAAAATTTACTCCATTTTAGTAAAATAATTCTCTATATATGAGAAGTTTAATTTTTAAATAAAATCATCATTTACTTGAAAATACCAATTTTAAAATTATAATTGATTCTATAACACTTTGAAAATTATTAAGCTCTCATAAAATTATATTATAATCATAAGAAAACAAAATAATAATTTATGAATACATTTTATAGAAATAAATTTACTTTTAAAACTTTATATTAATTATATAATTGTAATTAAATGTTTATAACTTATAAAAATACCAACACTTAATTAATAATTTTCAAAATAATAATTTACTTATACTAAGATATAATTATATCATAATTTAATCTATAGGATGCCTAAATTTTATTTATACTTTCATAGGTGAGGTTACTATTTTATTGGTTAGTTTAATATTCGCAAGGGTCGAATTACTATTCCAAACGTCAAGTTACTATTCTAATGGTAAGGGCTCCTTAACATAGAGAAATACCTCTTATTTTATTCATTCTTCATTTATAATGTTTCTATTATGTTCTTAATGTGATTTTATGTGATTATAATACATGATATAACTAAAAGAAAGGAATTCCCATTAATAAATTTTTGGGTCCTTACATTCTTCCCCCCTCATGAAATTTCTCCCATGAAATTTTATTTTACATATTATGGGGAAAACAGGGGGGGTACTTCTCCTTCATTACTTACTTTGGTTCCCATGTTTCCTCTTCGTACTTATGGTTCTTCCAAAGTACTTTGAAAAGGTGATAACTCTTGTTGTGTAGAACTTTATCTCTATGGTCCAAGATCTTAACTAATTACACCTCATAAGAGAGATCATTCTCCAATTGTACCACCTCTGAGTTTAGTACATGTGAAGGATCTGTTATATACTTCCTTAAGAGGGATACGTAGAATAAATCATGTAACTAAGGCATAGTAGAAGGAAGTATAAGTGGATAGGCCACAGCTCTGACACGATCAAGAATCTTTAAGGGGTCAATGTACCTGGGAATCATCTTTTATTTCTTTTAAAATATCACGATCCTATTCCATAGAGATGTATAGATGAATACCATGTCCCTACCTTAAACTCAGAGTATCGTTGATAACTTTTTGCAAAACTCTTTGGTTAACTTTGGGATGCCTTGATGTGCTACTGAATAGTTTTCACCTTCACTACGATTTATTTGACTATTTCAGGTCCTAGCATATTATGTTCATAGATTTCATCCCAACATGATGGTGTTCTGAATATTTTCCCACATAGGGATTAATATGAAGCCATTGGGATGCTCAATTGTAAACTTTTCTTGTAAGAGAACTCCACCAGTGGTAGATGAATGACAACCATGATGTTTATTACACACTTAAACATGATTTATTACATAAAAAACATTTGATACAACATAGAAGATTGAGAGGTCTAGTGTCATTGGGGCATTGGATCTTTATATAACAACTTAGAACATGAAATACAACATCTTTATTGAAAACTTCCTTTACATAACCACTACATTCTCTCATACTTAGCATTGCATAGGATAACCTGTGTAAATGCATGAGAAAAGGGTGATTTATGATGCCCAGTAAGGGAATAAACACGGAATAACATGAGGAATATAGTAAATGTTAGATAATAGGCATATAAATGGATCACAAGAGAAACATTAACATAAAGGCATGATAAATCATGATAATCTTAATATGGAAATGTTGAAACAACATTTAACATGGTTTTAGTATTATCTAAGGCTCATTGCACATGGATAATGAGTAAACCCTCTTTTCACTTGAATTAGAATGAGTAAACCCTCATTTTAATTGGTGTATCATGATACTAATCTTTACCCAATGCATTGTAGTGCTATCAGGG